>CM021109.1:407930968-408586328 GCA_007115665.2 Sequoiadendron giganteum
CATACATGAACTCACATAGGATTTGACATGATGTTTGGATCTTGAATTGCTAAAATAGAGCTCTGAAATGTTGCTCTTGAATGCTCTTGATTTTCTATTGACAATAATTTCTCCAATGATTTCCTAGTTAGCTCTTGTTAGGTTTCAAATGATGCAATAACTAGGTATTTATTAAAATTTCCCACAAATTACATCTTGATAGCCGATATTTACAACTTGAATTGGAAATGATAAAATATTGACACTGACATATTCAAATTTGGGACCAGGTAGAATAGGGGGACATTGTCATCATAGGGCGACACTGTCCTTGCTCTATTTTCTAGAAAATATGGTGTCAGGGGAAAAGTATCAAATGAATGCATTTATTTTGTGCTTGAAATTTATCAGTAATTGTTAAAAATAGGCTATAAAATGCATAATTTGGGAAATTAGGTGCTTAATCAGTTCCAATAAATTAAGGGGAGCAAAACATAGTGTGAAATTGTCAAGGGTGACAATTTTTGGTGCTACAAGAGGAAATGTTGCATGATTTGAGGGATGATGAAAAATATTAAGATTAATATGAGGAATCTAAGGATTAGGAGAGATTTGGGGTTGAAGTAAGAATGTTGGATTGTGATTTTGGATGGGGTTAGAAGAAGGTAACGATTGGTTTTTGGATGAAAAAAAGATTTGACTTTGGATGGAGTTGGAGGAAAAGAATTTGAGTTTAAATGGATTAAGGTTGGATGGAGAGAAAGAGAATATTTTTGATTAATAATGGAATAAGATGGAATTATGAGGATTAAGGATGTAGAAGGAAAAACATTGGAAGGGAGATTTGATTAAGAGAGGTTGGATTAGTAGGGACTAGATTAGAGGAAATGATATTAGATGGGACAAGATTGTTGGAGTTTTGGATGAAGTTGGGGTAATGGATTCAGTTTTAGATGGATGAAGGTCTTATTTCTTGACTAAGTGGTGGATTTGAAAGAACACTAAACAAAAAATTGGATCGAGGGGGGATAGTACATGGGTTTGATAAGAAAACACTCCAGGCACAATAAAAACCTAACTTTAGTAAAGTGGGTGTGTTAAATTTTTTGGGCCCATAAATATACTATCAATTGTTGGATAGCTAGGGAATGCAAGTTCATGTACCACCTATTCACCCCTTACCTTAGAGGCCAAATCATTGTCCAAAGTGAGCTTTATCTCCCCAGGTTGAAAGTACATTATGGGTAACTTCTCGAGCCTAACCGATATTCGATGCACCACAAAATAAGATGACTAGTTGGTCTTAGACTAGGATTGCACAAGGATTCTAGGGGAATATTTTACATATCTCAAGGGTATGTGAGGCCAAATATGTAAATGAAAGGGAAATATGTCAAACAACAAGAGGAGAGGGTAACCCCTTTTCCACCTTCACTTCCCCAAGTTATGAAGTTCTTGGGGGCTTAGCCAAGATTGACAAAATTTGACTTACAAGATGAATTTATTTCAACTCACCCTTTATTTTTATACTCTACTAGAAAATGAGAGTCAAGGTCATCCGCTAGGGTGATCAAATCTATAGGTAGGCCCTTTAGAAATTAATGATCCAAGTACTTTTGGTCACCCATGACTATATGAAGCATACGAGGAGGGCATACTTATGTTGAGTTCCTTGGGATAAAAATAAAATAAGAGAGCAAATGATGTTTATGATCTTCAAGATCACATAAAGGTGTAAGAGAGGAGCATACACATCACTCACTCTAAGAAATGACAAACAATTCTCATTAACCTTAAAGATGAGTATATAACTAATTTAGTGAAAAAATGATGCCTCTAACAAATGAGACTAAAAACACCAAAAGATTAGTAGTTTCAAGAATGTATTTGGCTAGTGATTAGAGCTTTAGAAATAGGGGCTAGATTAAAAAAAATGGTTAGTTTAAGTGGTTAAAACTCTAAAATTTATGAACAAAATTTACTAGTGTGGAGGTGACGAATGACAGAGCATTGGGAAGGAGAAGTAGAGGAATCTATATGAAGAGGTGTCGATTTGCGAAGGTGTCTATTTGTGCAGGTGAAAATTAAAATGAACCTATCCAAAAAATTGAAATGAAAAATTCCACATACACTACAAATATTGCAATATTTACAAGCTAAAATGATCTTATACAAGTACACATGAAACTACACCCATATAGAAAAAACATGACAAACATTTCCTACATTAATTTTATGAGGAAAGAGTTGTAGATACAAGATCTAATTGTTTTTAACAAAATATAAAACAAGACTTAGAAATGAACCAATAATGAAAGATAAATACATAAGAAGAGTGATACATATATACCATAGGAAATCCATTTGGAAAAAACCCAACCTCCAAAGTACAAAAAAAAATATATTTCCAACAACAAAAATCATAATACAATATTAGAATCAAATCTATAATATGGAGATTAACATCATACTCCTTTGAAGAAAATTTGGTAACATAACCTTACAATAAAGTCTCCTCTATGCCCCATCTCAAGCCATAAAAATATATACTAAAGGAAGCCCATAAAACCACCAAAAGCTATTACCATGGACACAAAAAGGTACCAAAATACCACGGTAATAACTCTCATGACCCCCAACCTATTTTGGACTTATTATCTTTATTAAGAGATTCTCTATGATAAACCATAACATGTGTCATAAGTGGGTCAAGATTCATATTCCACTTTGTAACTCCCTACAATTATGCTTTTACATGCATCATATAATGTATCATAATTAAATACCAATATTACAATCTCAGAAGATGCTCTTACACATCATGATGACATTAGATGCTCTTACAACTTTTGAAGCACATTAGAAAGAATATGACATATGTCCAAAAATGCCACCTCAAAAGAGGACATCCTCTTTACCTTGTGAGGACAAAATAATTATTAAATATAATAAATAATTAAATATAGAATATTAGGATACAAGTTTGAAACATCTTTCCCAACATTCTCCCACTTGTCAAATACCTTGTAAGAGAAAAAGGGAAACACCAATAAATACATGAACTATCTAACAAGGTATACGCGTTCTAACCAACTAAACTTCATTATTCTCTTAAGATTTATCAAATAATTTACATCATTGACCAAGTAACCTCTACTATAACTACTCCTTGGTTATAAGTGACCCGTAACACTACTACCACTTTGTTACAAGTGACATATAACAATACTAGCACTTGGCTACGACTAACTTGTAGCAATGCTACACACTTCAAATTGATAGCTAAAAATAAACATATAAGATTCCAAAATCCTCCAAAATAGGATTGAGTATTTTCCATATACTCACCTCAATAGATGGAACAATGATCACAACTAGTCACACACATCCAACTAAACTACACCACAAAATAGGGTAAACACATACCCACTAGTAGACCTCCTACTATCCACATATATAATTGAATATGAAAACTTAAGTCCCTATATATCCATTACCTTACTAAAGGTCCATCTTCCTTGGCAATAAACACAAATGTGAAAAAAACATAAAGACCATCAATATTGCAGTCCAATAAAACTTGTCCTACATGGACACATATGCCTTCTAGGAAACCCACTATAAAGGAAATTCTTGGTTTGGTGCTAACCATAACACAAAAAATTCTGCCAAAAATACTCACAAAAGGTTTATCTCATGAACTTAAAAACCATAAGTGTCGAATAAAAAAATAATCTAAAAAATTGCAATCAACTTGCATAACAAAGTATACATTCTCCATTTTTTTCTGCTCTCTCTCATGCCTAATCTCCATAACTCTCACACATTATTAAAATCACAAAATATGCATATTAAATATCCCACATAATATTACTAAAAAATATTGAGTGTTAATAACAATAAATGATCATAGTGACCATAATATCTCAACACAAATCCCAAACCCAATTCCATATGAATCAAACCTCTAGGATGAAACATAAAGCCATAGTGAAAAATTGTAAGCCATACCATTTCCTTCTACCACCACCATCAAGTGCTCTATTTGTGACAAGTAATATCTCTGCCTTCAAAACCCCAAAATAGAGAATTAATCTCAACATTTAACCATTCAATCCCAAAGTCAAACCTATTAGCACTAAGAAACTAAAAAGATGTAAGAGTTCTCAACTAAAATAAGATCAAACCAATATCTATTCTCATCACAAGGAATATTCCTAAAACCATAAATAATCTACTACACTCCTAAAATTTTGACCTCATAATGAACTCATACAAATGAAAAGACAAGAATAAATTCATGTCAAGTACTCCTCAAAACCAACATCCACAACTAAAAAATTATTCCCATGAGAAGATAAAGAACAAAAATATAATGCATTTGATGAAATAGATGGGAAATATCTATCAGACTATTCTTCATTGAGTGGACCGAGAGTAGGGAATGTGATTGGTATATCAATGAAAAATATCATTACTAGGTTTATGCTAAAATCATGTCCAAATGTAGGTGAATGATACTTGATATTTCTATTGAAATATAATAAAATATTCACTAGTAAAATAAATTATCCTAATAAAATAGAGATCTCTAGCCTCACTCATCTTTCTAACATAAATAAGCACCTACTTGGCCATCCCATTCCAATTAAAATCCAACTACATCATTACAATACCAAGAACATCCTCCAACAAAAATGATAATTATACTCTACTATAAGACTACCTTAAATCATTGCTAAATTTCCCTCTAAATTATCAATACAAAAAAAAAAACTCATAGAATCATCACTTAAATATTCCTCACATGTCATCTATTTGACAAATATATCCACAACACTATCAAAAATCCCATTGAAAGTGAACTAGAGTTACCATGTTAGTGTGATAAACATCTCTTAGTTGAAAATCACTCATGGCCCTCACTAAATCAAAGAACACAACTAAAATATGAGGATACCCTAAAGAGAAAAGTAAAACCATGATCTCAAAAATAAGATAACAATCATCCACCATTGAAGAAGTTTCCACACAAGGCTCTCATTGAGCCATGATCTATAGTTTCTCATGTCAACATAGGCCATTGCTATAGGTTCCCAAATAACGTGCATATGAAACCAAATTACACATCCAAGTGCTACAAGTCCTTAAGTCCCTTTGATACAAGTATCTATCACAATCTTACAAGTAACCACCATGATGTTGCAAATGACCCTCACTATGATGTAGGCAATCACCATGGTGCTACAAGTGCAAAAAACATCCATCTTCATATCTCTTTGCTACCAAACACATCAATGCACCATGATGACCTAAAGGAAAATATTTTTCTCCAACTCCATAGAATCCAAATAGTCTACAAGATAACCTTACTACACACTAGACACCATCAATACTATAAATATCTATGGGTATAACAAACCTAGATTCGAGTTATCTATGTAACCTATGCATTTAGACAACCCATAAAAGTGCACAAATTGTAGATCTCAAAGTACAACATGGATTTGGACTAAGGTAGACCCAAAAGTATCCAAACATAAATTTGCATCAATAATAAGAAAAATGACAACAATTAGATTCTTTCATGACACTAACATAAATCCAAAACCAAAATCCAAAATATTTCAAATATACTACATGGAACAACCACAACTTAGGAACCTAACAAGAATCACAATACTCATGCATTTAGAAATTTATAACCAACCTCTTTAAATAATGCATGAAGCATGCATACAAATCTACAATTGTCACCATTTAGAAAACCCTAAATAATACTCTTTGTAGAACTATAAAATCACACATTTTGATTAAAGGTAAAACCTACAAAACCATGCATGTAAATTTGAATCAATTAATGCATCTAAAACACCCATAAACATATAGCCACAAAATCCATATTTTAAATATTGAATTATCACAAATATTTAAACCATAGATCTTAAATACCATGAATCTGCAACATGCACCAAATAAACCACACATGTAGCCACCTACAACATGCAAAAAATGTATCCATCCATGCATATTTGACACAACATAGACTCGTAACATACATCAACATAAAATCAAATGCAAAAAATTCAAGCACATGCAACCCATGTATCATCCATACAACCATAAGAGCTATTTGATTAGTGCTTTCTCACATAACTAGGCTCTAAAATGAAGCACTCAACATTGTAATGCCCCGCCAAGTAACCTTAAAGGAAGTTGCAATTAACATCATAAACGAACCAATTTTTTTTTATAAAGTGCATTTAACATACACATTCACTTACTAATTAACAACAACCTCTAAGGCTACAAGGTTAGGATTACTTAAACCCACACATACACATCACATATAACTATAGCATTATAAACTTTATGAAATAAACATCATACATCATAAGAATACCACATAACATAGTAAGATAATCAACCAAGATACAATCTCATAAATATTAAATTAATCCAATAGTTACATCACTCATTCCCAGAATGAGGCAATAGTACCCAAGATTACAATTACAAAATTCCACCTCATAAACATAAGAGGGATAAAATAACTTATACAAGTTAAAATATTACAAAGCAAGAATAACACAAGAACTCGAGCTGACCATCTGGATGTCTCGCCACCAAGTACTGAAGATAGATGGGGACCCAACGATTTTGGTGCATGTTCCACCCAACCAATGTGGTATCCGAAGGCCCACCCCTCATGCTAGGAGATAGTAACAAAGTAACATGGACAAAGATCTACTACCTCTAACCAAAGGCAGACTCATACTGACTCAAACTGACATAACCAAATAAATGCCATCAATAAGTACAATTTCAGTACAACTCAAATACAACATTCACATCACTAACATAGGTCACATTGCTTCCAAACATAAAGTAGATCAAGTATGTTCAGAGAACCATACACATAAAACAATTAACAATAGTTGTCCAAGATAGAGTGTCATCGCAAGGGTTTGTCATGAGATATCCTAGGGCATTCTTCATAGGCTCAGGAAATTAAATTTGCCTCAACCTGAATCCCAGACACTCATACCCACTCATGAATCAACTACCTCTCGTAAGGACAAGATAGTTGATCTTGCCATTCCAGGCCTTCTCACTCATCCCAAGTCTAAACGAGCCCTTGTGTCTATGAGTGAGGATTAAATTATCTTGATTAGTGTGAATGCATCCTAATCATCTAAGTACATTAATTTAATTATCACTTGATTAACTCACTTCTGAAGGTTACCCGGTTTACCACTTTGGGCTCCAGCCCCTATCAAAAGCCACTCTTCTAATGGACAACGCACTCACAACCAATCACCAAGGGAAACACAAGTGCATACAAACTAGGCATCATAACCACTCCAACACAAGGAGGATACAAATAATAGAAACTCACTCCAAACATCTTGGAGGCAACAATCACATAGTCCACTCCTTTCACAGGAGGCAACAAGATGAAACCACATCACAAGGTCACTCCATACAAGGAGACACGGATCCCATAATCCGCTCCTAAACCAAGGAGGTGCAAACATCCCCGTTCATGAAAACCGGGTAAAACTGAAAAGATGCCATGCACTACCCAAGGGAAAACAACTGGATGGCATAAAGATTCAACAACCCTTATCCTCTAAGTTCTTCTGAAGACTTATAATTTAGGACTAACACTAAATCCCAAAACCAACAATGCAACTTGACGACATAGCAACAAAAGCATTCAAGTCATCAATCAAATCTAATATTTGGATTTCCTAAATCCATACTCATTCAATAGGTAGTGTTGACAAAGTCAAAGACACGTTAACTAGATCATCTAAAAATAATCATAACCTCTATTTCCCTTTTCATTATTGGAAATCTAAAACAATTAAACTTACTTCCCTTTACTGAATACAGAGAATTAAATCCTTTAAGATAATCATGAGGAAGATACTACTTTTGGATATACTAAATCCATATCTCTTTCATAATCCAATCACAATGATTCAATTAATCTAAATAGAAATTAATAAATAACATAATTGATTGCCTCATCAATAAAACAACTTCTTAATTTACTTTTAAATCGACACAAATCCATGCAAGTAAACTCTTTCCATTTCCTAACCAAATCTTACGTTTCATTCAATTTTCTATTTAAAACATTCAATCACTTTAATATAATAACATATTGTTTCTCTAACCATTTTCCATATACACCAATCAATCCATTTTTAAATCTCTATTCAATAATATATTGCATGCATCTCATTAAAATAAAATACGATAATGAATTTTACACTTATATATATATATATATGCTCCATATTATATAGACACCAAATATATATATTAATAAATTTAATTACATATATTCTTTAATATTCCATTCACAATGACTAGATTACTCTATGGAACTAAATAAAACATAATAACTATTTGCCTTTTTCAATATAGTTAGTTCCTAAATTTACTTTTAATGCAACCTAGCACTATTGCAAACAATCTTTTCAATTTTCTATCCGGAGTCTATGTCTCTTCAACTATCCATTTAAAAACATGCAATTTCATCAATATATAAAAATATCTTTTGGCTTATCTATTTGACCACGCATTCATATTGTTTCTAATTAAATCTCATTAATTAAAACAAACATTTAAATATAAATATTTCTATAATTTTTCAATATATTTAAATATCTTTTTCCTTATCAATTTTGACCATACATTCAAAACTTATCTTTTAAATTCTTCATGCAAAGCTAAATTACACGCACTTAAATAAAACAAGGTAAATACTGATTGAAAATACTCATGGATATATATATACATTTTGATATATTTTCTTCAATCATATTAACAAAATAAATATTTCCTTTTAAATCAAGTAATTATTTCTATTAAAAAAATATCTTTCTCTATACATTTTTTACACATACTAATTATTTCTTTTAGAACACTAATAATACCTAATTTGCAAACAACAGAATAAAATAAGATAAAATATTATTTATTCTCTCAAATGGATATATGCCTTCAATATATACTAAATATAAATTAATATATTTAAATATATTTAATCATTAACATATCTTCTATTCTTTACAGAATATCAAATTGTTTAATTCAAAATAAAATATCTCTTATCATCAATATTCCAAAATATAAATATATTTTTTCAATTAAACCAAATTAATAATTGGACCTTTTACATATGAATTTAAATTCCACAATTAAATTTTAAATTATGCATTTTTTAAATCAAATATTTAACTCCTTCAATTAAACTTTAACATGCCATTTTAAAATAAACAATAATTTCCCCATACGTTTATAATTTTAATTCCACTAATCTAATATACAAATTTTATTTAAAATAATATAAATAAATATAATACTTTAGTATTATAAATTATAATATAAAATATTATTAAATAATATTTTAATATTATAATAACAATACATAAAATATTAATATTTATAAATATCAATTTATTATTATTTTATTTTCAGAACAGCCATGGGAAAAATACTTAATAGCAGTCTCATGTTTAAGCATAACTCAAAAACTACGATCTGGGTATTTGCGATTTTTTGACAGGGATAAGAAAATTTCAAAATGCAAAAACTCTTTAAATTTCCTGACAACCCAGTTTGTGTAAGTGAAGTTATAGGCGACGCAACCAGACCATTTTACCATGAAAAATATAACTATATTACATATTTTAAAATCCATTGTTTAATAATAAACATAAGGTTTCATTTTCTAAAACATTATAAATGCATTGTTCAATCTCTATATTTGATTTCAATAACAACAAAATCGATTTCCCCAAATAATTTAAATTCAACTAAGGTTTTCACAATTTTCAGTCAAGAATTTTCACAAGCAAAGGCTGTAAATTTGTTTAATTCTTTTCTTCTAATATCAAATTTATTTTCTAAAATAGATTTATCAAACAAATCTTTAATCATTACTATTTTAAAGAAAAACAATCAAGAACAATAAAACACAAAGAGGAAAACCTGGTACAAGAAGCTGCAGGAAGAGATGAATTTCTGATGCAAACCTCCTCCAAAGATTTCCTTAATTTTCTTCAATCCTCCAATGAATCCAATCCAAAACCCAACAAATGCAAACAATCTTTCCTTCAATCAATTCTACAATCAAAAATTTCTTCAAACCTTTCTTTTGCAAATTTTCCAAAATTTCTTCTCTGCTGTAAAAATGTATTTTTTTCCTAAATCTCTTTCTGTTCCCCCAAAATTAAAACATGTATTCTTTATAAATCAAAAATACCTAATACAACCCTAATTCACATTACATGCAAATTGGATATTTCAATTTCAATTTCAATTTTAATTTTAATTTCAATATTTACAACTCTAATTCACATTACATGCAAATTAGATATTTCAATTTCAATTTCACTTTTCGAAAATCCACTTTCAATTTAAAATGCAATTTCAAATAATAAATTAATTTCCAAAGTTGCAACCAATTTCACAAATAAACATTTAATTACAATTTCCAATTTAATTCCCACACGTTGAAATTACATTCCAAATTTAATTTTAATTCTTTTATTTCCTTTCATTCTCTTGCATCACATTTAATTAATTAATTAAATTATTTAATAACTAAATTCAACCCCTTGGATCAAATTTAATTAATTAAATAAACTAAATATAATTAATTAATTTAAATATAAACTTTTATCCACATTGCATTATTTAAATTAAATAACCATCAACATGATTTAAATGCAATTATTCTAAATATCTATTTCTAAATCAAGAATTCTTCAGAATTAAATAACATCAAAGCAAGATAGACAATGACTCGACACACACAACTGACGACACACTAAGGCTAGGGTGTAAACTTGACACATGTTACCTAGCTACTATCTCCCGTTCAACTTAACCGTTGGATCGACACGCTCAAACCTGTGAAACCAGGTGGAGTCGATGTCATGTACCTGCAATCCTGCAACCAAGTAAAAAATATCATACAATATATCTAGCATATAATACACACTGTGAAGAAGGAATTACGGATTCGTAGGGCGTTCGCAAGCGAGTGATGCGAAACCATCCTCTTCACCAATACACTCATCGAAACTGACACTTCCATCATAATCCAGTAATCTCATAATAACATCTCATGTTAACTCTACAACATCATTAATCCATAATGCAAGTGAAACAATAATTAGATAACTACATCCCACAATAATAGTTGTCGCTCAATAGTAATGATCAAAACATCATAACAAAATGTATCCAGTCTCAAAGTAATCTGCAACCAAAACATAGCATAAAGCAAACTGAACAAGAAACAAAACAGAGGGGCATTACAAACATAGGCACTCAAAACCCATGATATTAGAGGAAATTATACTATTGTGAAACAAGATATCTAGGTCAACAACATAGAACATGAAATAACATGAAAAAATCTAAGGTCCTTTATCTTTTCCATTCTATAAGTGTTCTTCCATAAATGTTTCATGAAAAAATGATCAACTACAAAACTTCCACTCTAAAAAGTATTAGGATTACAAGGAAAAACCTCATCTAGCCAAAAATATGGCTCTAATACCAAATGAAAGGGAAAATGCCACACATTCACTACTAGTACCTTGATATTTACAATCTAAAATAAGTTCATACAAGTGTACATGAACCTATGGGCATAAAAAAATATAACACATAAATTTCCTATATTAACCCTATGAGGAAAGACTTGCAAATATTAGATCTATCCTTTTTAGCAACATATAAATAAACATTTAGAAATGAAACAAGAATGAAAAATAATAGCATAAAATAAAAGTGACACAAATATACCCAAGGCCATTTTCAGAAAATATAACCTCCAAAGTACTAAACTAATGTATTTCTAGTAACAATATTCACATACAATATTAGACTTAGAGCCTTAATATGGGGAACAACACAATACTATAGAGAAAATATGGAAGCATAATCCTATAATAAATTATCCTATTGAAATGTGGGGGAAAGGGAACCCCGTTTGGTTTTTTCCTTAGGGTTTGACAACTTTCCCAAATTTCATGAAAGGGGGTAGGAGAAGAAGGGGGAGATGTGATGGATTGAAAATGAAAGGATGGAATGAGGGTTTGATGGATATGGACAAGGTATGAGATTGAATTAAAACCTCATAGGTGAGTCAACCATACCCTAACCAAATCTAGAAATTTCCTAATGATGAAATGAAATGATATAACTAGGACAATAGTGCAATTTGTTGTTTTGAGGCAAATACAAAAAGTATAGAAGTTTATAGACAAATTCAGACAACAAAAATGAGCAAAGTAGGACACTGTGCACTTGTGATTCAAATTTGAGGCTGAAAATTGTATGCTTTTTTTGATATATTTTCAGGGTCCTCTAATGTCAGATCTAAGCTTCAATTTTTTGCTTCCATATCTATTAGAACACTTTTAGATAATTCTGTAGTTGAGTTTCAATAGCTTGACAATATGTAGGTCTTCACATACAACAATGAATAATTTTTATTTAAAATCCTTTCAAAGTTCTTCAAACCTAAGATCTGCACATTCACAAAGAGAAGAAAGGTTAGGCCATTTAGGGGCTTACCTTAGTCAAACCCAGTGTAAGTGTTTCCACTTCTACAATAGAAAATTCCAATGCTAAATGGATAATGAATAGGAAAGAATGATGAAATCACAAAGTGCTGCAACTCACCACCCTTTAATGACTTCCTTGAAGGAATGAAGCCATGCACATCACCTCAAGGACTTGATCTTTCTTGCTTGATTGCTTGAACGCTTTGGAGACCTACAAAAAATTTAGCCTTCACAAAACAATGATAAAATGAACACACATAAACTCACTTAATATTTGACATGATGTTAGGATCTTGAATTGCTACAATGAAGCTCTGAAATTTTGCTCTTGACTTTCTCTTAATAATAATAATTTCTCTTAATGTTCACCTCTTTCTAGTTGATATTCAAATGATGCAATAACTAGGTATTTATAAACACCTTTTCAATTTCCCAAAAATTAAATCCCAATAGTTGACTTTAGACAATTGAATTGCAAATATTAAATTGTTGACATCGACATATTTGAGTTTGGAGCCAAAATAGGGGGACACTCACACCCAGGGCTTGAGTGTCCTTGCCCTATTTTTTAGGATTTTAGGTGTCAGAGGCAACGCCTTAGATAAATGCAATTGAATCCCGCTTGCAATTCCTTGAAAATTGTCAAAAATAGGCCATAGAATGCATAATTTAGGAAGTTAAATACTCAATTAGGTCCAATAATTTAAGGGGAGGACCAAACATAAGGTGAAATTGTCATGGGTGCCAATTTTTGATGCTACATTTATCCCCCACTTTAGTGAGAGTATGAAATTACACTCAGACTAAGAGCAAAGTAGAAATTTTATGTTAAGAGGGGTCCAATTGTCCAAATGTTGAAGAGATAGGATGACTAAGAATCTAGGGGGCGACCAAGCCCCTAGGATCCAAGATCCCATGGCAAACCGACATAAGCATAAAGGAACAAACATATATATGGAATGCAACAAGAGAACATACAATAACATACAATGTCAAAATGAAAATGCAAAAAGAGGGTATGGACCAACAAGTTGTATTATGCTAGGACCCATACAAAAAGGCATTCATGACTCACAATAGAAAAGTCTGATATTTGCTAGGCGAATCAAAAAAAAAAAGGCACACGAGCTAGTGAGGACCATTTTTCACTAGGTGAGCCCCCAAGATAGGGTAGTGAAATGAGAAACACACTAGGTCTAGTGAGGATCATTTTTCACTAGGTGTGTACCCATAACCATACCAAGAGTTATAATCCCTGATAACCTTGATAAGTTGCTACAAAATGATCAAAATGCTATTTCAATACCACACTAAGCTCAACGCTTATGAACAAAGTGAAGCAAAGAAAATGTCAAATGTCAATGTCAACGCACCACTAAGTCCAACCCCTATGAACAAAGTGAAGCAAAATAATGCCAATGTATACCCCCATGTTAAAGAAATTACAAAACACCATACTATGAGAAATTACTTTAAAGTTGAAAAATGATAAATTTCATTCAATAAAATATCACAAGAGCTTATTTGGAAAGTTGTATGCCAATGATATGTTTCCAAATAAAGCTACATCATGAGAAGGGGTTGCCTCCAAACATAATGCGATAAACAACATAGGAAAGAACATTGAGGGATCCATGGATCCAAGGTGAGTATATGTCTTTTCTACAATGATATAATAGATCTCAGAACTAAAATCATTCCCCAAATACTCGTGGAACAACAAACACAAAGGAGGAATGCCACATAGAGAGATAATACAAAGAAACTTTTGGGTCAACATGGAAGAGACATAAATGTCTCAACACTTTGCATTGTCCCTAAAAGGAAAACACAAGATAAAAAAGAGAAAAAAAAGTTTACGAAATAAATAAGAATGAAGATACAAATAGAAGAATGTCAGAAGAGGTTTTTTTCCTTTGTATACTTACGCCAAAGGAGTGACAAGGGTCATCTAAATAAAAATCACAAATATAAATACACACCGAGCAATACAACATGAGAGATCATCACATCATGTGCAAAAAAACACAAATACCACATGAAACAATCAAACATAAAGGATTATCACACATGCGAGTTGACCTAAAGTAGGTCGTCCACATTCCAATCTTGCTCATCATATATGGAAGAAAAAAAACTAGCCAAAAGGATGACAATAAGTGTCGTAGTAGGAGCATCTCCAGGTGCAACATGTGGTGGGTCACTCTCATCAGGAGGATTATCACAGTTTCCCCCATCTAAATTCATTTTCTTTGAAAATAAACATTAAGCTCATTATGCACCTCCTCATCAATTTTAGCAATTTCATCACCATCATCCAAATTAATCACAATGGGAGGTTTTATGATAATCACATTTGAATTTTCTCATTTCATTTCTTGTTTTGGTGAAATTTGTATTTCCTCTTGAGTTGTTTCCATAGGTGTTTCTTTATCATGCACTATTTTTTTCTTTTCTTCCAATTGGTGAGTAGTAGCATGATGTCTACACCTATGCTCTTTATCATTTTAGTTTCTTCTTGCACAATTTTCAATTTGTGATGAGATAGGAGTGGGTATCTCAACCATTGGTTTCTTTTCTTCCCTTAAGGGAGGAACTAAAGGAACCACCGAGGTTTGGGAAACCACAATCTCTTTAGGTTTATACACTTGTTTATCTTTGGAGGCACAAAAGGAATCATTTTATTATCTCTTGGTATTTTATAGGAGATGGGTGGAGGGATCGAAACATATTTACCTTGATTAATTGGAAGGGTCTTGGCTTGAATCATTGGTTCATCCATAACTAGTAGAGTAGGAATAACCATGGACCTATTATTCTTAGGAATATTTCTAAGAGATAACTCTACTATACACTCTGCCTTGAAATTTTGATATGACTTGAAAAATAAATATTCGTGAGGATTTATAGGTTCCATAGGTTGAGGCGAAAATAAATCTAATGAAAATTCCCATGGGAAGAAAAAGGATTAAACCCACTATGATGCACTATAAATATTTCATTTTCAAAGGGGAAATTTATGCACTTGTGAATAAGCGACGAGATGGCATTCATGGAGAATAATAATGGGTAGCATAGCTTCACACAAAATTGGTCCAATGACGGGATGATGGAGAATGATACATCTAATTGTTTTTGTCTAAATTTAAGAGGAAGAGTTATGGAACCAACTGTAGGGCAATAAAAACCATAATGAGTTTTTATCCATGCTTTTGATTTCTCATAAGAATCTTGATGGAGCTCTTACACAAATAGGAACTCCTCAGTGATCACATTATCTACACATGTGAGATCAATTATTATTGGGTGCATGTCTAAGTGCATCACTATTGGTGAAAGAAATGTTGGGTAACTCAGTGGATTTTCCTTACAAGGTTGAATGTCGATTAAACCAACCATGTGATCTACTTCCTTCTATTCATTATTATCATCATTCATGTCATCACTCATATCATCAATCTTATCAACATTCATGTCATCATTCTTAACATCACAAGCTTGCACAAAGTTGGATGAATGGTTGGGAATTGGGTTGTTAATTAAAAATATGCATGTTTTGGTTAGGCAAGGCAACAAACTTATTCACTTGATCATTAACACCACATAAATAGATGTGATTAGAATCGATACAGTCTTGAACTTGATGTTTAAGATGCATGCATCATTTTGTATCAATGTCCATGTATGCGATGATATTGACAAAAGGAATTTGGATTGAAGTTTGGAGGTAAAGGTTTGGTTATGTCCACAAGTTTAATAGGAGGTAGTCAAATTAGGTTCTTACTTAAGAGTTGTAACGACCGAATGGAGAGTGTCAGGTAATTGGGTGAATTGCCTATCTTTTGGTCTAAATTGGTATGGAGTTGGACTTATGGTAGTGACTTGAGATTCAATGTGGTTGGCTTTTTGAGGTGTATGAAACTCGATAATTTTTTAATTTTTCTTTTTGAATGGTTGATAGTTGTTTTGAGGTATAGGTTTGGATTTCTCAGTATTAGCCAATGAAGATGCTTCCTCATACTTACTAATTGAATTCTGATAATCACAAAGTGTTGTACACAAATTTATAAAGGATGGAAATTTCATTAATAGGACCCTGTCCCTTATGTTGGTTTGCAAGTTATCAATGAAGATTCTTTGGATATTTTCATCAATAAGAGAGATTAATTTGTGATAATATCAACTGCTAGCAACTTATGAAATATGTAACCTTTTCATCTTTTCATTGTTTGCATCACATTAAATAAATTATGTTTAACTTAGGACCTATGTTGACTTGGAAATGATTGAGAAAGCATCAACAAGCTCATTAAATGAGTGGATTGAATTATTCGTCAATGGAAAAAACCATTCCAAATCCATGTCTTTCAGTGAACTAGGAAAGAGTTTATCCAGGAGCTTATCCTCAAAGATGAACTCACTACACAAGGCTATGTATGTCGATACATGATTACTAGGGTCCCAATCATTATACTTGTCAAATTAGGGTATCTCTTTATTTTGTGGAATTTGTGTTTTCAATATTTCAAGTGACAATGGGATCCTTTTGACATATTATGATGGTTGTCCATTTTGGTTTTGGTTCAAAGTTGAGATTTTTTGATGGAGTGAGGTTACATTTTGAAAAATTTGGTTGATGATGGAATCATTGGTTGAAATGTTTTGGGAATGTGGTGAACATGGTGGAATTGTGTATGTGTTAGGTGGGATACTATGTTGCAAATTTATGAGAGGGGATGAAACTTGATGTGTGACATGGGAAGATCCAAAACCATAAGGATTTCCAGTGGAAAGGCCTACTGTTGGAGTTATGATTTGTTGTATTGTTGAAGCAAAAATTGGATTTGTGTATATAGGAATAAAGAATATAGTTTTAGGGAGGGAGACTCTATTTCCTCCTTGACTTTGAGTGTATCCCAAAAGATTGAGCGCAACTAGCCATTGTAGGTAGATTATCATCGACTATATGGGCTAGGCTACACAAGACATCTAATCCATGATCATCATTAATCAGTTTCCTCATGTTTTCAATTATAGGAACCATTGTACCAATGAAGTATTTAGTACTCACAAAGCCTTGATATTTTTCTAATTCCTTGTCCAGTTTTTTTAGTTTGTCTTCAGTAACATGGGAAACCATAGTATCGACATCTGTAAAGATAGGTGTTTGTAAGGTTACATTGGTATGGTAACATAAAGAATAGAGTCCAAAATGGGTTGAGTCTTGAAAACACTTGTCATGAAAGAGTTAGAAGATTCATGATCCACAACAAATGTAAAACTGACACGAGATACTATAAGTCTAGAAATACGTCTGACTAAATTATTTGCAATAGGACAACATGCCGTGAAACTCATGCAACTTTTTGTAAGTATATGAACCTAATTTATCAGATAACATAAAATGAAACAAATCAAACAATGTATAGATTAATTAAAGACACTATTCTAATGAAATTAGTTTACCATTGCTAGAATGATTCAAATATCATGAAAGAAACCTAAATTCTAAACGAATTGAAACAATTAACAAAGCAATCCTACAATCCCATTGTGGATTGAGTATAAATTGGACTGATGTGGGGATGTGGATTGCTCAATTTGCCTAATCCATGTTGAGTTGATGCAAAATCTTGATGAATTGACGGATGGGAATGATTCAAAAATGCTCAAAAGCTTAAAAGGTGAGTAATGAATTGGGTATAGTAAGTTTTCTTTAATGGTTGTGAATATCCATTTCATGAATGGGAAGTGCTTATATATTTTTGGAATGAATCAATGGCGAGGATTCAAAATTCTAATCAATAGACGAAATTGAATTGAAGATGAAGACATGGATCAAGGAATGAATCAATGGTCAATAATTCTTGAAGGGATGGATCAAGGATTTAATCAAGGATCCATAATCCATGAGAGATTAACAAATCACTAAATTTTAGGAAAGATGTTGGAGATATTATTCATGTGGAGGGACGAATTTGAATTTGAAAATTGAATATTCCATGAGAATATTCTTTGTGCAAGTTGGAGGATTGGAGGAATAATTAGTCAATTAAACAATTTAGAAAATCATTTAATTGTGTAAGTTGAGGAATTAGGAACTTTAATTAAACAATTTAGAATTATTTAATCAAAGAGGAAAGATGACATTTAATTAAATAATTTGGCATTATTTAATCAAAAAGGAGGAAAATTAGCATGAAAGTGATAAATTAATCCAATAAAATTAATTATTTGATTAATAGGAGAAAACGATGAACTTAACTAAATAATTGGACATTATTTAATTAAAGAGATGAATTAGGTGAAAATGAGAGAACTCGGTGTTAATAAGTGAAATCTAGGTGTGTGATATACTTAGGACATTTTTAGGTGTCTATATTTTCCCCTTCTTTGAAGCGAGGTACCTCGTGTTGCTTCGAAGAAATGATGTTGCTCGAATCAATTTATTTTTTTCCTGATGCCCCACTATGCCCCAATGGATGAAAGAACGTTGGTGTGCTTGTTGGAAGTGGATTCACTATGAGAGGGGGGGCTGAATCAGAGTGGAATAATTTTAAATTTTAACTTTGAATGCATAATGAAACTTTTACTAATTTAACCCAATGTGAACATTAGCACTTTAGATCAGATTCACATGAAACTTGAATGACATTTACAACCCATATTAAAAGCATCATATGATATTGTTCAATTAAAGCTTTATGAACAATCTTGTTGTGCATTATCAACATAACTATAAAACTTCATAATATGCATCCTTGACTTTTTTTTGATAAACTTTTGAGCATTTAGATAAAGAGAAAAAAATGCAAAAGTTGATTCACTTTATGAAAGACATTTTGCATCAGATTCGCACAATCTAAATTTGCATGAAAAACTTAAGAAAATTGACGTTAAACTTTTAAATAGACTTAAAGTATCAGAGCATTGACCAGTTGAATGAGCACAATAACATAAATGATTGAAAGAAAGATTATGAAAGATAGACACAAATCACACAAATGAGAGACACATAAATTGCCGAGTGGAAAACCCTTATGGGGTAGAAAAATCACTCCTAAACTACCTTAATGTGTTAATTTCAAAACCACTTCTTACAATGCCTTATAGGCTAATTTCTAAGCACCAAATCAAGGAGCACCAACTCCTCATTTAGAGACACCAATCTCAAGGAGCACCAACCCCTCATATTTTTTCAGTAAATCATACAATGATATAGATGATCTCTTTGTTTCTCTCTTATCTATCAAGTGGCTCTTGACAAACAATATCTAAACTCCTCAAAGTTCCAAAATGAACCTTCAAAATTTCAGCCATTTTCAAGCCTTAAGACAACTTGATAATTAACTCATATTTCAGATTTTCAATCTCAAAGCTCAACATTTTTTCAATACAATCACAGTGATATATTCACACTGGTTTTTCACTTTCTTTCTCATACATTTCTCATAGTTCTTTTATATAATTGATGTGATGTACTCACACTCTTTTCTCTCTCTATATTTTAGACATTTCTTATTGTTCTTAAAAACAATTAACTCCTACTTTCCATTTTCCCAGTAGAAAAATAATAACCCTTATTTCTCACATAATTTTCACATACAAAACTAAAAACCCTAATCTCTTCGTTTTTCCATTTTAATAGATTTCATCATTACATTATTTGAAATTGTAACTCTTGCTCGTTTTACATTTTTGAAGAATAGAACAGAGGTGATTATCAGAATACCAATTTTCTGTTGAGCAACAAAGCCAGATGTCACCGAGTTCTTGTGGGAAAGATCAACATGAAGAAATTCTTCTGACAAGAATACCCAAGCAGCATGCAAAATCAGAACGGTGACTAAACACCCAAGGTTTTCTTCTCAAGTAGCCTACACAAGCAGTGCTAAAAATAAAATAGCATAAAAACCAAATATTCCATGAACACTAGCCACTGAAACAACTGCTACAGTAAAGTAACTGAATTCTCAATGATAATGCATCCAAGAACAATTACCAACGACTCCAGTTGTGAAACTGAGAAGATTTGTAAGCATCATGATTACCCATAAACCAAAAACAACATTCCTTAAAACGGAGCAACTTTAATATAGTAAACTTATTTGAAATGCATTTTTGATCACAAACGAATAAACCCAGTTTACCATTTTCAGAAAGAAGCAAACACATGTCTTCCAACTTTTTGTGCTAGTAGAAGTAATAGTTCTTAAATCAGTTGAAAAGATGAATACCTGTGAAGAATGATGGAGAGACTGTCATGAATATCTTTACCATACCTGCATTGAGAAAACCGTCCAACACTCCTTCCAAATTTGAGCCTTCACCCAATGACAAGAAGCTGACACAACCATCGACCAGGGTAAAGTTCTTTTTGATTCCCCCATTCGCTGTCCAAGCATTTCAGACAACCAAAAACCACAGTGAAACGAATGAGAAGATTTCTATGGTGGCGACCGAGTTAGGGTTCCAAACCCTCGAGCATGTGAGACAAAAGAATGACCTAAAATTCCTTAGCAAAAGAAAGATCGATGACTTTTCAAGTCATGATATTATTTCAAGTCCGCGACATCAAATGGTTTTGACTAAATCAACTTTATCCATGCAATAAACCATCGATAATCATTATCAATGTTCAATAATTAATCAAGTGAAATGCCGACACGATAATGCCTTAAATAATTTTCCATGACCACTTTACAAACCAAATGTCGATTACCTTATCATTATTTCCAAGGAATCAAATCTATGTCACTTCCATAATGACTTTTAAATAAACACATACCTTCTATCGGCCAAGAGCTAACAATGTTGATGACTTCAATAAACAAAATGCTAAAGATGTTGATGATAACCAATAACCATTTAAATGTCTTATATTTTAATCACTAAAGGAAGACCGATATGAGTAATTTTTAAAGCTTAACCATAAGTCTTTGAAGTCCGATTCATGTGACTTCATTTGCCACTTGAAGCCATAGGAACCCGATTTCCTTAATAAAGCATATCTTTGCTAAGTGACACAAACCACCAATGCCCTTATTAAGATCTAATAACAAAGCTATGTCAAATATAAAGATCTCGATGATTACAGAAGACAGACGTAATATGTCCCCTTGTGTATGATTTAACACTAAAGAGAAACCAAGAGAATGCCATGTAAACCAACATGATGCAAGTGTTCACTTTTGAATGTATGTGAACAAATCATAAAGAACCACTTTGAACCCATATCACCAAGTGTCATTCACTTTACATAAACCTGCTTCTAGCACCTGTGAATGCCAAAGTGAAACTTGTATGCCAATGACATAAGTTGTCAAACCTCAAAAACAACTTTGCAGATATACATATGCCAAAAACAATGTCAATTATGTATGTGTATACCTTGATGGGAGAAGCTTTAAAAAAATACCAAAATGATATCACTTGAAACAAACTTCAACCCTTCAGACATAACCAAGATTGTTGCACATGAAACCAAATAAAAAATGTGCCAAAAAAATTCCATAATAAGACCAAACTGTGAAATGCCAAGGCACCAACCCAGGGCAGTTTTGACATCAAGGACAAATGCCACAGAAGAAGCCAACAGTGCTGCCCCCTCGATAGATCAAGCAAAAAAATAATTTTTGGATTGAGATCATGACAAAGCCACAAGTGTAGTTCTTCTATAGAAAGGAAAAAAAAAAAGTCTTAGGACCTTGATGAAGTGACCAGGACTAGATGTGAAGCAATAAAATTGAGTTATAGGGCTAAAACCTTAGGTTTGGCTATGCATATATGTTAATTTGGTTGAATTTCAAGCTCATTTGCACACTTTTCTTTAGGAGATCAGGGAGCCTTTGAGATTCTTGCTTCTAGATTGCACAAAGAACCTATTGCTATGGCACACTCAGTTCTCCCCACACATTGCATAGATTAGGTCCACGAGCTCCAGTGGCTAGCCGACACAGGACCCCCAATACATACCTTGATAAACTTCCCTTGCACATTTTTTAGATAGCAAAATGTAGGCTAGAAGCAGGTCCAACAAATGTGTTGTAATTTTTGCAATGCTATTGAAACGTGCTATGATAATTGTGTCTTGTGAATCGATGCTTTTGTCAAAAGCATCAAGGATTTGCAATAGCATTAATTCTTTAGAAATATCTCGATGCTTTTGTAATAAAGTGATGCTTTTGACTGGTTCAACTTGACATGTTGGACAAAAAACACTTTTTCTTTTTCATACCAGTGCGACACTATTGTCAAATTTTGACGCTTTTTCAAATTTCCATGCTTTTGTAGGATGAAAGCATGACATCTTTGTAAAAAGGATCACTTTTATTCTTTAAGTATTTTGTACTTGGATTTTCTTGCAAAATTTCTAGAACATTGAAATTGTGAGTTTCATGCTTGTAGGCTGTCTTTGTTCCACTCCTTTCCCAAGAGTGTTAGCCACAAATTTTGGAGAGGATGGAGAGTTTCTACTATGAGGATATTGAGTTCCTCCATGCAATTGGATTGTACTATATCACATACATGCCTGAGGTATGAGAAGATTGTGCCTTGATTATCACGTTGATTAAGTGGTGGCAATCAAAGACTTATTTCCACTTTTCTACTGGCGAGGCCATGATTAGCTTAGAGGATGTGTGGTGCATTTTAAGAGTGTCCATCCATGGTGAGCGGGTAGTATACAAGGCTACCCTTGGACTTGCAACTTTCGAGCAGGTTCTTATGGATGACTAGGTTTAGGTTGTGGATGTATAGGTGGACCTACGACCTTATGCTTATAAGGTTCCTAATGTGACACTTGTTACTATGGGCATCATCATGGGAAAACTTGTTCTAGATAGGAGGTATTGATTTTTTTTTTTCACCTTTTTTTCGTTTCGTCATCGAAAAAAGAAAAAGCCGACTTTGTAATCCCTAATTTCTGGAAGCTTCTAAAAGCCTGTTATAAGTGGCTGGGATGGAGAGTTGTTGTATGGAATTATTCACAATATTGTAATAGATTTTGCACTGGATAATAAAATCATTGGATGGCTGCGGTTTTGTGGATGTAGCCCAGATTGGGTGAACCACGTTAAATTATCTGTGTTGTCTTCTATGTGTGTTTCATTACTCTATTTTATTGTTCAAATCTGCATTTAACTTGTTATATATCTGCCTTCTAACCCTAACAAGGAGAACCCTTCTCTTTTGGTTATGATGTATTTCTCACACATCATCACATGGGACAGGTCGACATGTCTCATTAGATACACGTCATTGACGAGATGACAAATTTTAGATGGAGGCCTTGGTTGGGTATGGAGGCTTGGGATGATGATTAGGATCATCTAGCCTATACACGACAAACTCGATGGATCCTAGGTTGTGACCCACACCTGATGGAGAGGTACCTTTCAGATAGGGTATGGTAGCAGTTCGAGGAGCAATAGGATGCCCCTACAGATGACTATGTTGCATAGTTTTCTCACACTCATAGAGAGATCAGAGAGTGGGGTATGATAGTGGCACCCCAGACAAAATCTATAGATTTTGATCACTTGGTTCTAGTTCCTTGGGAATATGCGGGGGTCCAGATGATTTGGGGACCACCCCAGGCTATGATGCATGATTTGTAGGTCGTAGAATTGTGAGACTTACTAATCCAACGAGTGGAGGTGCAGGGGTATAGAGACACAGAGGTTGAGGTGGCAAAGGACAAGGAATTTTGTTGGCACAGTTTCCATAGGGTTTGCCACAGGGCCCACCATAAGGTCCACCACCTCAGGTTCAACATCAATATTAGGTGGGTGATCCCACAATATTGGTTTACAATTTTGGGCAAACTTGACACCAAACTGATTTTTTAAAACTAAATCTTCACTTTTAGGCTCCTATAGCAGTTAAATCACGAGGAATTTGAAGATGATGAAAACTAGTGATTTGTGACATTTTGTCAATAGATTCTAAATATATATTTTTCAATTTTTTTGGAATCAAATTGCACTTATTATTCCATCTCCTTCGAAAACTAGTTTTTTTTTTAAAACAACATTTTTAAGGAGCGACGCTCACCGTATACAACATAACTTTTTTTGTATGAAGGATAAAATTCTATTTTTTTTGAATTTAGATTTGTAACTATGATATATAGCACTTTAATTTGGTTTTATAGTGTTTTATTGAATACTTTTTCCTTAATCAAGTTCCGAATTCAAACCAATTACAATTCAGACATAAGCGGACCGTATACAACATAACTTTTTCTGTATGTATTGAAATTCAATTTATTTTTTTAATTGGATCAAGGACATCAATACCTAGCATGAACATACTTTTAAGAATTTTATTTTGATAATCTACTATTTTTACACATGTGAAAAATAGAGAGCTTAATTTTCAGTGAAAAACCTATGTTTAATCAAACTAAAAAAATAAATACATAATAAAACCAAAACACATTAAAATTATATTCGTTGGATAGCTCGCTTCAAGGACTACCATCAGCTAGTTGGTTATGTGAAGTCTCCTCCATTTTCATCCTCAACCCAAGCTTCGAAGGGAAACATTTTGGAGATTTTTGGTGCCAAGAGGTGAGAATGGGGGAAAAGGGGGGTTCTAGTGAACCCCTGGGGGTTGCTCGAACCAGGGTTCATTCAAACTAGGGTTCATTCAAACCCCCTTTCCACAAGAATTTTTTTTGCTTATTGTTTCGATAAATGTCAGACTCGACATTAAATGGGTTCGATTGAAGGGGGGTTTCTATCGAACCCCATTTGGGTTCGCTCAAACCAGAAGTTCATTCAAACCCCTAAAAACCAATTTTTTTTTGCATGGGGTCATTTTTTGCAACTTTTTCTTCCTCACTCAAATTGTAAACCACTTTTGTGGGTTCACCCAAGTGGTAGTGGTTGTTAAGGCTCCCGATCAGAGGGTACAAGTTGTTACCTAGGAGAGACATTAGGCCTACCAGGAGCAAGATAAATACAGACAAGAGTAGGACTAGACCCACTAGGAGAGAGAGGGGTACAAATAGGAGCAATATCAACTCCATACTCAGTTAGATGCATAGGTGACCCATAAGCAATAGATAGAGTTGTAGTTGTCATAAGAGACTGACAAATGACGATAGTTGGAGGTTGCATGCTAGGCACATTGATAGACTATTCCCTTGGCTAGGTATGCCTAGGACCTTAGAGAAATTCAGGATGAGGCTACCTATTACAAGATAGTATACCATATACAAGTTCCAACACATAGGAGACATCCATCATACTCATGTAGGAGTTCCATGGGGCCTAGCAGGTCAGAGGGAGGATCAATAGGCCATTTAGGAGGACATGGTTCCTCAGGTGGACAAGTTCCCTCAGGTGGTCAACATTGATCACCATCACCTCATCCCTCTGCCGGTCAAGGGAGCAAGGGAAAAATATTTATGTATATAGATATTATTTTTGTATCCATATGATTGATGCAGACATGACTATTGATGTATATTCATTCATTGGCTATGGATAGCCTCATGTATATCTTTGATGTATATCACACACTTCGATATGTATCATGCCATTCATTATTTGATATATACGTGAGATGATCGAGGGTGCAAAATTTATATATGATGTTGTCTTATTGCATGCTTTATGATCCTATGTGATGTATGTTATGCTTATGGATGCAAATGTTATGTATGGATGAAAATGCATTTATGAGATGTTATTATGTGCTTCTATGATGGATGATGGTTAATTCCTTTATTATGCTTATGATATGATGTGTATGTGTATATGATTTGTGGATGTAGGATGGATGAAATGTAATACTATGGATGATTTATTTTTGTCCTTTTCCCTATGATATGTAATGATTATGTAGGATAAATGTTATGAGATATATGCTGATGGTTTGTGGATGTAGGATGGATGCATTTATCTATATTATTTTTGTTGTATGTGATGATACCTGGATAGAAATGTTAGCATAGATAGAAGTAGAAGAAATGAGCCAAATAGAATAGATTATCATTTTATTATTGAGATTGATCCAGATACCAATACACTATGATTATTTAAGATTTTATTGGATACACGATGAGATAGGTGAGATGATATTGATTTTTATTCTGAATTAGGCTTAATTTCATCATAGAAATCCTTATTTTTGATATAGCAAATAGACATGATGCACCAAGGTATAAAGAACTAGGATGACATTGTATCTAATGCATGGACTTTGACTTTGCAAATAGATAGGAGTATCCTTGTTCATACTTGAAATATGGAAACCTTGTTTGATCATGTGAAAGAATAAAGCAATTGAATTAAGGAGACTAATACACAAAATGTATGAAGAACCTGATATGTCCTATCCATTGTTTTACTTGAGAATACTCCTACACATGCAAGACAAGTATTCACCAAGATCATATTACAAGAATATCTAACAAGCACAACAAAAAATAAATGATCAATGCCCCATTCCTTTCTCTCTAAATAATTTAGGAGACATCATCGAGTGATCATTATAATGGAACAATAAGATAAATCATAAGAAAAGATCAAAATGAACAAACTATCAATGTTATTCATATCTCTTGCCGAAGGTGTTGTTTTAGGGTGATACTGAATGATGATGTATATTGTAGGAAAGATATATCCATAAGACATGTTATTGGATGTTGATTAATTATAATTATTATATAGTTCATTGATATGAATTTTAACCAACATGTTTAACAAATAACCAAGAATTAAGACTTTTACATTTTAAGTTTGTGTTTCACCAATTGTTGTATTTGCTTTTATTTGTGTTATCGAAGGTTGAAGGTGACGATAAATTTATTATGATCGATTGTTTATTGTGAGTGAATGTGAGATGGGATTGGTGATTTTATTTTTTAATTTTTTAAATGTTTTTGAGCTTTATAAATGTTTTGAGGCTATTTTTGGTATTTGGGGTTATTTGAATGTTTTAAGTTTTTGAATGTTATGAGGCTATTTTAGGTTTTGTGTGATGTTTTCATTTTTTTTAGTTTTCAAAATTTCCAAATTGTTTGACCAAGAGAATGGGACCTAAGGGGGGAAAGACCAATGCCTCGAGGGCTCATTGGAGATGGCCTTACCTACATAACTGTGTAGAGGCTTCGTAGTTTAATTATTGGATTGGGATATTACCACATGATGGCTAATGATGTTTTGATATTTGATGTTTTAAACCCTTTTTATGAAGTTTTGATCTTATTTGGATGTTTTTGTATTTGGAGAATGTTTTGAATGTTTTTGAATTTTGAGATTTTTTGAATGTTTTTGGATTTTGACATGTTTTGGATGTTTTTGGATTTTGAAATGTTTTGGATGTTTTTGGATTTTGAGAATGTTTTTAGATGTTTTTGGATTTTGACATGTTTTGGATGTTTATGGATTTTGACATGTTTTGGATGATTTTGGATTTTGACATGTTTTGGATGTTTTGGGATTTTAAGAATAACCTTAAGGGAATATACAAGAATCTGATTTGGTGCCATAGGTATATGAATATGCCCCCAGTTTAATGTGATAGAGTACCTCGATAGAGGTAGGGAAATCTGACCTTAGGAGAGTGCCAAGTAGTACCAATGGGGATAAATACTCACTTAATACCAAACTATGATACAAACGTGGATGGATGAAATAAATAGGTGGAAGATGGATACAATGAGTGGATGATTTTATTATGAGTGAAGGATAAGTGAAAGAGTCTATGATATATGGGAGATTACACAAGGCACCTATTTTCTAGGTTTTCACCAAGGTACTTGCCCACAACACCACCAAAGTGGTTTTCGCTAGAGGATAATTTTTCTCTTTACTATTTTAATCCTTTTTTCTATTTTTATATTTTAGAATACCCCTCATGGGATAGGAATAAAATATTTTGAGATGCATGTTATTGATTGGATCTCGCAAGGGGTTTCCTTCAGGTGTTTCTAGTTGATAGGTTCTTGACCCATAACTTGTTGTGACAACAAAAGGCTCTAACCAGTTTGGATCAAACTTTCCCTTGTTGTCTTGATCTAATATATTATTTTGATTTTATTTCAAAACAAGATCCCCTACCTGGAAGCATCAACCTTTGATATTTTTGTTGTAACTTCTTCTAAGTCTATTTTGATAGGACTATAGGTAATTGAGTGCTTTGAGGCGATATTCATCCAACAATTCTAGTTCATACAATCTTAACACCCTATATTCTTCATTTGTGATTAGATGCTATAATGAAACTCTTAACGAGGGGAGTTCAAAATCAATAGGCAAGATGAATTCGGTTTCATAAACCAAGGAATAGGGTGTAGCACCAGTAGGTGTTTTGATGTTGTTTCAGTAAGCCTAAAGAGTGGGGTTTAATTGTAGGTTCCAATCTCATCTAACGTCATTAACTATATTTTTTATGATTTTGATAATGGTTTTATTAAAAGCTTTTGCTTGGTCATTTCCTTGTGGGTAGTAAGGGGTAGAAAAGTGATGTTGGGTATTGAATCAGTTGCATAGCTCATGAACATCTTGGTTTTTAAAGGGTATTACATTATTTGTGATGATGGCCTATAGAACACCATAGTGGAAGATGAGATAGTTTAGTAATAACTTGGATATTTTATTTCCAATTATGTAGGTCATAGGGATGGCCTCAATCCACTTGGTGAAGTATTTAGTGGCTATGATTATAAACTTATGGTCATTTGAGGAGGTCGATGTGATTTTAACTATGAGATCAAGCCCCCATTGTGAAAAAGGCCATGGTGTGGTGATGGGGCTAATATATCGAGTTGGTGCATGGATAAGGTATACATGTTGCTAGCATTGTAAGGATTTATTCACAAACTAATTGGCTTCTTTCTCCATGGTTGGCCAATATCTGTGTCCTATTATCAACAACTTCTTAGCCAAGGTTACACCACTCAAATGTGACCCACAAATGCCTTTGTGTACCTATTTCAAGGCAGCCAAAGCTTCCTCTTGGTTAAGACATCATAATAACATTCCTTCAAGACTTCTTTGATAAAGGGATTTTTCTATAAGGATGAATCAAGATAATATTTAGATAAAAAAATTCATAGGTTGGGGTTAAGGTCAAATGGGAAGATACCCCTATGGAGATAGGTGAAAATATCATGATACCACAAGGAAACAAGACCAAAATTTTTGCACACAAATTAGGATTTAGGTACCTCAAAATATGGAATGAGAAGTTGCTCAATAAGAAACTCACATTTCAGGTTGTTGTGGGGCATATCTAGGAAACATATGATGGTGGCCATTGCATTTGCTACTATGTTGTTGATTCTTGGGATTTTCTCAAATGTGATATTGATGAAGTAATCCTTGAAACTATCTACCATTTTCTTATAGGCATCAACTTATCATCTTTGGTTCGGTAATCATCATTGACCTATTTCGCTATGAGTTGGGAATCACCATAGACTTTGAGTTCTTATATTTGTCATTGGATTGTTGTCCTTAACCTTGTGATGAGGGCCTCGTGTTTAGCTATGTTATTTGTGCATGGAAATGCTAGTCTATATGACTTTGGGATGTAATCACCTTGTGGGGTGATGAAAAGACTACCTACTCTATATCCATGTTGTGTATATGAACCATAAAAGTATAGTTTCTATTGATTTGTTGCGGTAAGGGTGAACATTATTTCATCGGGAAACTATGAGACCAAGAGGTTTTTTGCATAGATTGGAGATTCTACTAGCTAATCTGCAATGGCATGTCCTTTCATAGCTTTGCAATCAACATACTCTATATCAAATTCACTAAGGATAATCACCCACTTTTCCATGTGACCTATTAGAGTGGATTTTGATAACAAATGTTTTAGTGGGTTGACCTTGGAGATGAGTTTAATTTGATGAGAAAGCATATAGTGTCTCAACCTTTTAGAAGTGAAAATTAATAGTAAGCAATCTTTTTCAATGGATGTGTCGTTTAACTCATCCCACCAAGGTCCTACTGATATAATAGATAGCCCTCTCTTTACCTATTTCATCATGTTTTGACGGGAGAGCCCCTAAAGTTGTTGAGGTTACTAAAATGTATAATATCAATGGTTTCTTTGCTATCAGTGGAATTAATATGGGTGGTGTAGCTAGATAGTCTTTTAGTTGTTTGAATGCTTGTTCACAATATTGATCCCATTTGAAAGCCAAACCTTTATGGAGTAGGTGGGTGAATGGGTGACACTTATCCTCTAGTTGTGCAATAAACCTTCTAATGGACTAAAGCTTTCCTTGTAGGCTACAAAGTTGTTTGAGGGTTTTAGGTGGTTGCATTTCCATAATTGCTTTGAATTTGGAAGGGTCCACTTTGATTCCCATTCATGATACAATGTACCTAAAATTTTTACTGGAAGTGACTCCAAAGACACTTCTTAGGGCTCAATATCATCTGATACTTTTCTAGCCTATCAAAGATATTTGCCAAGACTTCTAGATGTTCCTTCCTTGTTGCTGATTTGGCTAGGACTTTGTCCACATAGTCCTCTAGGATTGTGTGAAACATGTCATGAAATATCATCACCATTGCTCTTTTTCAAGTGGATCCTACATTATTGAGACCAAATGGTATCACATTCTAGTAGTAGGTTCCCCACAAACACATGGATTCCATCTTGTGTTCATCTTCTTTGGCTATCATTATTTGATTATACTCAGAGACTATGTCCATGAGAGAAAGCATCTCATGACTAGATGTCAGACCTATGATGATATCTATGTTGGGAAGTGGAAAGTCATCCTTAGGACATGCCTTGTGTAAATCTCTAAGGTCCCTAAAAATTTCCTAAATATATCACACACCTAGATTTTTCTTATTAACACCGTTTTGTCTTATTCACATAATTCATTTATTTAATTAAATAATATCTAATATTTAGTTAAATCCACCTTTTTCTCCTATTAATTGAATAAATATTTTTATTGGATTAATTCATCACATTCATGCTAATTTTCCTCCTTTTTGATTAAATAATATCAAATTATTTACTTAAATGTCATCTTTCCTCTGTGATTAAATAATTCTAAATTGTTCCCTTTCATGGAGGAATTGGAAGAGCATGTTCATGATTATTTTGATGATTTATCTCTGGTTCAACATCATAAAATTGGGATTTCTCAGTCTTCAAATGGAAAATTAAAACCTAACTATAGTCCAAAACGTAAGGTTGGGAGGAATTCTGAAGCTGAAAAGCTTCACATTGAAGGTTTAGAAGCAGTGGAAGCTAGATCCCAGTGGACATTGGATGCACAATTAAATTTTTTAATAATGTTCATAATTAATTAATGTTTAATTGTAAATTGTTTAATTAATATCATAATTCCTCAACTTGCACAATTAAATGATTTTCTAAATTTTTTAATTGACCAATTATTCCTCCAATCCTCCAACTTGCACAAAGAATATTCTCATGGAATATTCCCTTTTCAAATTCAAATTATTCCCTCCACATGAATAGTATCTCCAACATCTTTCCTAAAATTTAGGGATTTGTTAATATCTCATGAATTATGGACCCTTGATTAAATCCCCGGTCCATGCCTTCAAGAATTATGGACCATTGATCCATTCCTTGGTCCAAGAATTCTAGATGTTCCTTCCTTGTTACTGATTTGGCTATGATGTCATCCACATAGTGCTCTAGGATTGTGTGAAACATGTCATGAAAGATAACCATCATTGCTCGTTGGTGAATGGCTCTTGCATTCTTGAGACCAAATGGCATCACATTCCAGCAGTAGGTTCCCAACGAACATGTGAATGTTGTCTTGTGTTGGTATTCTTTGGCTATCATTATTTGATTATACCCAGAGAATCCATACATGAGAGAAAGCATCTCATGACCAGTTGTTAGATCTATGATGATATCTATATTAGGAAGTGGAAAGTCATCCTTAAGACATGCCTTGTTTAAATGTCTAAAGTTGTATATATCCTGATGCCCCCAATGGGTTTTAAGACTAGTAATAGGTTTTAAACTCACTTTGAATAGTCAATCAACCTTATGAAACCTACATCCAAAAGCTTTTATAACTCCACATTGACCAACAATGCGATTTGATAATGCATTTTTCTTAGCTTTTGGTTGACCAATTTTGCATGAGGATGCACTGTGAGGTGATGTACAACCAATGATGTATCTAACCTTGACATATCTACATAGGACCAAGAAAAGAAAATCTTTCTTTCTCTAAGGAAGGTTTCTAGGTTGTTTTGTTCCTCATCATCCAATAAAGATGCATAAAATGTAACCTGAGGTGCTTCATCTGTTCCAACATTAACCAGTTGAGATGATTCTACAAGTATTGCTAATTTTTATTGATCTATCACAATACCAGGCATATTGAATCACTCATCCTTAGGTTCCTTCGAGAGGTTTTCACCTTTATATTTGTCATTTTTTTTTACTATTTTATGATAAGAAAGTTTCACATTGTGGTTTTAACTTAGAGACCTTGTCTTGATTTTTAAATTTTTGATTTTGCAATTGAGGGATTCAATCGTATCACCATCATACGCTTGTGTGTCTAGGTCAATGTTGAATACTAATTTATGGTATCCAAAAGGTATATGGTCTCAGAGTCCCATAAATTCAGAGATAACCTCATCATTTTCGAACGAATCTAGAATTGGTGGTCCTAGTTGATAAGTTGAGGGTAGATAAGATTTAGTTCGATGTCTTGGGAAGAGGGTGTAAATGATGTTGTGGTAGTCATGAAAATTTATGCATGTTCAAATAGGTTAGTGATGCAAAAGGGGGAGTTTTCAATGTATTCAAAATTAGATGTGTTTAACCAAGAGGAAGCTTCGTGTTGCTCATTAAAAGCACACATTTTTTGTTTTTTTTTGGGGATAATAGGTTCATGTGTGCCTTACTGATTTAGACCAAGTCCACCTATTCTTGTGTTACCCATGCTTTTCATTATTTGGAAACCTTTTCTATTTGTGTCCACTAGAAGAAGAGGTTCTTCTTGTTCATCCCAATATACCCATTTGGAGATGTCACCTTTGTCTATTATTTTTGCATTAAGATCTCCCCATTTTATGAAGTTGGTTGGTTCCATTTTGATTGTCTTAGTTAACTTATCAATGTGTTGGGGTTTACCATAATTTCTAGGAGAAAGTGGAATTTATCCTACAACAAAAGAGTATTTTAGGTTATAATCACCACAACCGTTGTCCTTGATTAGTACCTTGATCTTTGAGATAGTTTGTTGTGTTGTTGACATAGATGCTGATGTGGATGTTAATGTCAATGGGTTGACATAAGAAGAGGGTAATGTGACCTTATTTTTCTTGGGTACTTGTATCACTTTGTATCATTTCTCCCCCATAATATTGCAATAGTGGAAGGGCTAAGGAACACCATGGATTTTTATCTCTCTATTATCATATGAGAATTTTATGCATTGGTGATATTTGGATGCTACAGCCTATATGGCATGGATCCATGGGTGGCCAAAGATGGATGTTATAGGGAAATTCATGTTGGAGATTGTTGGATATTTTTGATATGTGGTTGTCATTGATGTAAACACTATTGGCATTAATGTCTTTAAGGCTGTATATGTCGAGGATATTGAGAAAATTATAATAAGTTACAGGTTGTCGGTGATGCAGTGAAGCTCACTATGATGGTCAACTCAGTATATTGATGTTGAGAAGTTGTGGATTAAAGGGTTTTTTGTCAAGTATATCTAGTTTATCCACCAAAAGTTTTAGAGGTTCGCATGAAGATTTAATCAAGTTACAAGTATCGGTGTTCCGATTCTATTATTGTAGTTGGTGTTTCTGAAAGAAGATGACGTGATTCTAGTAATCTAAGTTGTTGTGAATGCTTCTATGGTGATTCATAATGCTTGCGGATGTTTCTATATTGCGCTCTATCTATGTTGTTGGTTCACATCGATTGTTGTGCTCACGATTGGTGATTTTTTATTGTGAGTTCATGTTTTTCATGTTCATGGCCGACAGGGTGCTTGTAGCATGTTGTGGATCCTTGAGGATAATTGTTTAAGGTTTTTCATGTTTGAGACATGTTGTTTTGGGTCCTTACTATGTTTTTGCTAATGCTATTTGATTCACATTGATAAATTGCTTATTAATTTGGGCTGAAATTTTGTACACATTTTATATTTTGTTGGGCCGACATGTAGTTGATGTTATCCCTAATTGTGGATATATATGATCAATTATTTATATTGTTTGATGAATGGTATGAATGCAAGAAGTGATATGTGCAAATAATGTTCTAATATTTCTAAGGTAGAAGTAAAGTGTGAAGAAGAGCGAGCAAAAGGAAGTGTTCATGTGCTTAACCGGAACTATAATTAGGCATTAGCAGATGCTCTCTTCTCAGTTCAAGATCTCTTAGATAGATGTAATCCGAATGTGATTGTAAGATAGTGTGTCTTCCTTTGGAAAGTAAGCCTCTTTTTTTATTTGAGCAGTGAGCTCCAGGCACTGTTCCTGAATGCATTTGCATTCCCCATTTATAATAATTTTAACAGATTATAATCTTGTGGATTAACCTCCACCGTGGTTTTTCCCCTAACAGGGTTTCCACATAAAAATCTTGGTGTTATGTGTGTTTTTGATGTGGTGATGGTTTATGCTTTCATGTTTATTTATTAGATTTGAGAATAAGTTTAATAAGTATAATTTCTATGATAACTAATTCACCCCCCCTTTCAGTTGCCTGCCCTTGTGTTGCCAACAATTAGTATTAGAGCAAGTTCCTTTAGAGAAGCTTGATCGCTTAAGGTGATCCGGGATGGTGACATATAAGAAGGATAGTCCAAGATTTTATGGAACAAATTATTCTCTGTGGAAGACTCGAATAGAGTGTCATCTAAGATGCATTGCTGAACCCTACTCGACAATTACAAAGAATAGATATATCATCCCATAGAATGGTCCTTCTACTATAGGTGAAATCAAGGAATCCGAATACAATATCGGGGCTAAGGAAGCATTGTTGAGTGCTCTGACTAATTCTGATATGACAAATGTAATGGAGCTGAAGACTGCTTATGAGATCTAGAAAAATTTGGAAACCTTGTATGAAGGTGATACTCATGTGAAGATTTCTAAGCTGTAAAGCTTGAAAGGGAAATATGAAACATTGAGAATGGGTGAAGATGAGAACACCACTTCTTTTATGCAGAGAGTGAATGAACTTGTGTGTAGTATCAGATGTGCTAGTGGAACATTGGAAGAATCAAATATTGTTGCTAAAGTGCTTAGATCCTTGCCTGCTGCATACAAACACAAAGTTTCTTCTATTGAGGAGATCCGAACTGTGACAAATGTAACTAGAGACATGTTGATTGGTAAGCTTGCTACTTTTGAGTTAAGTGAGTTTTGTGAATCTCTTCCTAAGACATAATCTGCATTCAAAGCCATTGTATCCAGAAAAAGATAAGCAAAGATATGATCCGGGAGAAATTTCTTATAGAAAAATGTCCAAGTATAAGAAGGAAATGGGAGAGATTGAAGAAGAAGAGAGAAAACTAGATGAGCTTGAAGAACTTCTTGTCAAGAGGGTAGCCAAAGGAGAAGGTAAGTATGAAGGGAAATTTCCTCTTAAATGTTTTTATTGCAATAAGATAGGTCATTTTGCCTCAAGGTGTCCTGAAAGAGTTCCTAAGCCAAGATCTAACAAGCCTATATTCCAAAGAAAGTGTTATTTTGTTGTTGATGAAGGTGTGACAGATGATGAATCCGATAAAGGAAATGCAAGTGAGGATGATTGGGTATTTATTACTATCAAGGAAAATAATCCTGTACCTACTGATTCTACTAGCCGCATGAATGTGGAGAAATCTCTAGCTGCTAGAGTTGAAGAAAAAGATGAATGGGTGATTGACAATGGATGCTCTTATCACATGACAGGTGATAAAAGTAAATTTGTGAGCCTGGAAAAGTATGATGGTGGTGTTGTAAGATTTGGTGATGACAAAGCTAGTGTAATCCATGGCAGAGGATCCATTTATTTTGATGGTAAGCATAATACTAACGATGTTCTATATGTGGAAGGTTTGAAGCATAAAATTTTAAGTGTTGGATAAATGGTTGACAAGGGATATAATCTTCAATTCAAGGATGGAAAGTGTAAAATATTGGGGAGTTTTGTAAATGTGATTGCATTTGGTACAAAAAAAAGTTAATATCTTTCACCTAAGTACTGCTGGTAAAAGTTGTCTGATTGCTCAAGTTGATGAAAGTTGGTTATGGCATAGAAGATTGTGTCATGTAAAATTTGACAATATTATCAAGATAAGTTCTACTCAGGAAGTGAGAGATCTTCCTAAGTTGATAAAACCTACTAATATTATATGCAAGGAATGTTAGTTAGAGAAGCAAACTAGAGTCTCATTCAGAAGCAAAAAATATTGTTCAAATGAAGTATTGGAGCTTGTGCATACTAACTTATGTGGTCTTTCTAGAGTAAGAAGTCTACAAGGAGACATGTATTTCATGTTACTTATTTATGATTATTCTAGTTTGATGTGGGTATATTTCTTAAGGGAAAAATATAAAGCTCTAGAGAAATTCAAGATTTTCAAGGCTATGGTTGGACAGAGACATGTCTAAAGATTAAATGTCCGAGATTAGATAGAGGTGGTGAATTCACTTCTGATGAGTTTAATTATTTTTGTGAAGAGAATGGGATAAAGAGACAATTATCTACCTCGCAGACCCCTTAGCAAAATGGAGTTGTGGAAAGGAAGAACAAAACAATTCAAGAAGCTGCTAGGACTATGATGCTAGAAGGAAATGTTCCTCATATCTACTAGAGAGAAGTTGTGAGTACTGTCGTTTATACTCTCAATCGGGTACATGTCAAAGGTGATACTAGTAAGACTCATGATCTATGGTTTGGTCATACACCTACTATCAGATACTTCAAAATATTTGGGAGTAAATGCTATATCAAAAGAGATGAAGATATAGGAAAGTTTGATGCTAGAAGTGACAAAGGAATATTTATTGGTTATTCTACTAAAAGTAAAGCCTACCAATGCTACACTAAGAGATTAAGGAAAGTAATTGAAAGTGCTAATGTAAAGGTTGATGAAGACAAATTTAGACCATCTAGAACCTGCAGATATGATTCAAATGACTAGAATAATAGTACAAATAAAGTAAAGAAAGATCAAACTCCAAAGCAAGAAAATCAAGAGGAAGAAACTAGTGAAAGTGCAGAAGTAAGATCACAAGAACCCGAAGTTCAAGAAAAACCTAAGACTCCAAGGTATGTAAGACTAAATCATTCAAAAGATCATATTATAGGTGATAAGAATAAAGGTGTTCAAACTAGGAGAAGAATTGCAGAAGAATACTATTTGATTTCAAAGACTGAGCCTAATAGTGTTGATGAAGCATGCAAAGATGAACATTGGGTGGAAGCGATGAAAGAAGAAATATTAGAAATTGAGAAGAATGATACATGGATTCTTGTTCCTAGACCTAAGGAAAAAAATGTAATTGGAACTAAATGGGTCTTTCGAAACAAATTGAATGAGCAAGGTGAAGTTGTTAGAAACAAAGCAATACTGGTGTGTAAAGGATATTCTCAGATGGAAGGAATTGACTTTGAAGAAAATTTTTCTCCTGTTGCTAGGATTGAAGCTGTGAGACTATTTCTTGCTTATGTTGCTTACAAAAACTTCAAGGTTTATCAGATGGATGTCAAGTTAGCATTTCTAAATGGTGAACTGGATGAAGAAGTGTATATTGAGCAACCTAATGGATTTCAATTGATTGATCAGGGAGATATGGTTTGTTGGTTGAAGAAAGCATTGTATGGACTTAAGTAAGCCCCAAGATCATGGTATGCTAGATTGGAAAATTATTTGTTGAAGCTTGGATTTAACAAAGGTACCGCTGATAGTAATTTGTATTTCAAGATTGATCATGATAAAGATTTGATTGTTGAAGTCTTTGTTGATGATATCATTTTCAAAGGAGATGATAGTTTGTGCATGAAGTTTGTTGATGAGATGCAGAGTGAGTTTGAGATATCTATGATTGGAGAAATGAAATTATTTTTGGGATTGCAAATTGCTCAGCTAGATAAATGGATCTTTATATCTCAGTCCAATTATGTGAAAGAACTGCTAAAGAATTTTGGAATGGAAGATTCAAATCCAATTGGTACACCTATGGTGACCAAATGTAGGTTGACACAAGATGATGATTCTCCTAAAACAAATTAGACTAGATATAGATCCATGATTGGTGGATTGCTCTATTTGACTCAAACTAGACCTGATATCATGAATGCCATATGCATTGTTGCAAGATTTCAAGATGATCCTAAGGAATCTCATGTGAAAACTGTGAAGAGGATTTTTAGGTACTTGAAAGGGACAATTGATTTTGGCCTATGGTATCCTAAAGAAGATGACCTTACTTTGAGCGCTTTTACTAATGTTGATTGGGTAGGAGATGTGAATGACAAAAAGAGTACTAGTGATGGTACATTTTTCTTGGGAAAGAAGTTGATTTCATGGTTAAAATGCCATTTCTTTATCTACTATAGAGGTAGAATACATTGCTGCTACTAACAATTGTACTCAAGTATTGTGGATGAAGAAGATGTTGAAAGATATCAGAGTTGTGTATGATGAACCTATTGCTATATTATGTGATAATTCAAGTGCAATTAACATTTCTAAGAATCTGGTGTTGCATTCAAAAACCAAGCATATATCTATCAAGTTTCACTTTTTGAGAGAGAAGGTGAGTGAAAAGAAAGTCAGATTGGAGTATGTGCCTACTAAGGAACAAATTGCAGATATCTTTACCAAGCCCTTGCCTAAGGATACTTTTGAGTATCTCAGAGGGAAGATAGGGGTGATTACCCCTCCTAATTAGAATTAAGATGCATTGATTTTCATCAATCTGTGCATTTCATAGTCATATCCTGTGATCAAGATTGGTGTTGTGGTGGCTGCTACTCAGGGGGAGTAGTTAGATGTTCAGATCTTATGTGGATAAATATAATATATACCTTTTTCATTGATGTCAAAGTGGGAGAAGAGTCAAGTGAAAATATTTGAAAGAGTTAAGGAGAAAAGAGTCAAAACCTAAGGGGGAGAAAGTGCTAAGAGAAAGTTTTGTTGATGGTGTTTTTCACATCATGTGTTGCCATCAATTCCAAAGGGGGAGATTATTGGAGATTGTTGGATATTTTTGATATGTGGTTGTCATTGATTTCAACCCTATTGGCATTAATGTCTTTAAGGTTGTATATGTTGAGGATATTGAGAAAATTGTAATAAATAAGTTACAGGTTGTCAGTGATGCAGTGAAGTTCACTATGATGGATAGCTCAGTATATTGATGGTGAGAAGTTGTAGATTAAAGGGTTTGTTGTCAATTATATCTAATTTATCCACTGAAAGTTTCAGAGGTTCACATGAATATTTGATCAAGTTGTGAGTATCGGTGTTTCGATAGTTGTTATGTTGTTGTAGCTGGTGTTTTTGAAAGAAGATGATTTGATTCTAGTAATCTGAGTTGTGAATGCTTCTATGGTGATTCATGATGATTTTTGATGTTTCTAGATCATTCTCTATTTGTGTTTTTGGTTCACATCGATTTTTGTGCTCACGATTGGTGATTTTCTATTGTGAGTTCATGTTTTTCATGTTCATGGCTGACAAGGTGCTTGTAGCATGTTGTGGATCTTCAACGCTAATTGTTTAAGGTGTTTCGTGTTTGAGACATGTTGTTTTGGGTCCCTACTATGTTTTGGCCGATGCTATTTGATTCACATTGATAATTTTTTTATTAATTTGGGCCGATAGTTTGTACACATTTTATATTTTGTTGGGCCGACATGTAGTTGATGTTATCCCTAATTGCGGATATATATGATTGATTGTTTATACCATTTTATGCATGGTGTGAATAAAAGAAGCGAGATGTGCGAGTGTTATGTGCGAATAATGTTCTAATATTTTGAAGGCATAAGTAAACTGTGAAGAAGAGAGAGTAGAAGGAAGTGTTCATGTGCTTAGCCATAACTGTAATTAGGCATTAGCAGATGCTATATTCTCAGTTCAAGATCTATCAGATGGATGTAATCCGAATGTGACTGTAAGATAGTGTGTCTTCCTTTGGGAAGTAAGCCTTTTTTTTTATTTGAGCAATGAGCTCTAGGCAGTGTGCATAAATGCATGTGCATTCCCCATTTATAATAATTTTAACAGAGTATAATCTTAAGGATTAATCTCCACTGTGGTTTTTCCCCTAATAGGGTTTCCACATAAAAATATTGGTGTTATGTTTGTTTTTGATGTGGTGATGGTTTATGCTTTCATGTTTATTTATCAGATATAAGAATAAGTTTAATAAGTATAATTTTTGTGACAACTGATTCAGCCCCCCCCTCTCAGTTGTTTGCCCTTGTGTTTCCAACAAGTCAAGATCAAAGACTTGACATGTCTCTGTAATTGTTAGCCCTACTTGTATGGGGAGTTTTATTGTTCCCTTAGAATTTCGTACATTGTCATCATAGGCTTGGATTGTGATGCCTTTTGTTTCTTCAATCACATCCTCATAAATAGCCTAGATTTTTTATTAGTTGAAGGGTACAAGTATTTAAGCCCACACCTCCATCTGTCAAGACTCTTTTGACTTTATTTTTTTGGACGTAGACCTTAAGATGAAAAGAATTATTATGGAATGATTGTGATGGGAGGTCATTTTCTATGAATATGAGTTGATGGGTGAATGTGATGTGTCCAACCATAGCTTGGAATTTATTGGTATCAATATCAGTGGGTACAAATGATGATGAAAGAGCTTTATCTAGGATTTCCTTATGTGTCGAACAAATCCTAAAATGTTCCAAGATGGATATCTGAGTAGTTGTTTTCTTAAGTTGGTCCAATAGATTGTAATTTATAGGGTTTGACCTTGATGGGACTCTTGGTTGCGAAGGGGCTCCTTGAATAGTAACTGTGAACCCCAATTTTGTACTTGCATAGACATGACAAACAAACACATTAGTTAGTTGATATGCAAGGTAAAATAGGGATTCCCCATGAAATCCATTTGCAAAACTTAAAATAGGAAAAATGAAGAAATAAAAAAGAAAGCAATGAAATCCTAATTAAGCATGTAAAATCATGATCCCATGGGGGAGTTGGTGCCAATTGGTATGTTGAAATCAGCCCTTTCCCAACTCCTTTGTAAGCTTTGATGATTATTGATCCACTTTGTTGATGAAGAACAAGATGAGTTCTTGAGAAAACTTGCAATAACCTAGCTAAGATCTTGCATTGAAAATGAAGTTGAGTAGAGTAAGTTTACTCAAGTTGTGGATGATAGAATGAGAGTAAGATTCTCTCATTTATAGATTTCCAATTGGAAGAATGAGTAAAATTGAGCAATGTGGGATCATTCAACATCCAATGGCCAAGTGCCACTTGTCAAGATGTGAATGGTTGAAAGTTGAACACATTTTGATCAATGTGCAAGTTTGAATTTTGAATTTGATGAAGTGACATGTTTAGGGGGGATGAAAGAAATGGAGTTAATGTCACTTGGCTCAATGCACAAGGACATGTAAGAGGAGTGAATACCTTGTTGGAAGTACCCATCCACTTGGATTTTTGAATTCAAATTTGAGGGAATATTCCCTTTTTATGCCATGTGAGGGAAAATAGATGAATTAATAAATCAAAGTAATTGATTTATTGTGCAAGTTGCATTCTCTAGAGAATCTGAAATAGATTAAGATTAAATTAATGAAAGTTTAATTAATTTAATGAGGAATTTAGGAGATGTGACAATTTAGACTTAAATTTATGAATTGATTTAAATCAAATTGAGAGGAAGGGTTTAATTAAATAAATGATTTTGATTTATTTAACTAAAGGGGATAATGTTAGATTAAATCAAATAATGTTTAATTTATTCAATTTAATAAGAGGACTTTAGAGATTTAATTTAAATAAAATAAATTATTTAAATGACCAAAGATAGAGGATCAATTAAATTAAATTGATTAATTTAATCAATAGGGGAGAAAGACCTAATTAAATAAATAATGATTTATCTAATTAAGAGATGAAAAGTGATGATAAGTTGAGAGTATGATTCAGGAAGAAATGGTGTTATTAAATTAGGATCCAGTGTGTCGGATTGAATTGTATATTTTCTATGTCTACATTTTCCCCCTCTTTGAAGCAATGTACTTGTTGCATTGATTCAAAGAATAAACTGTTGTGATCAAAGTTCAAAATTTCTCAATTTTTTATATGCCCCACTATTACCCCAACGAGGAGGATTACGCTGGTATACTGCCCCCTCGAGAGATCGAGCGAAAATGTATGATTTTCTGATCGGGATCGCAATAAAATACGAGAGGAGTGGTTCTATTGATCAGAGGATGAAAGATAATTCTTTGATGTAGACAATTCTAATGATGTATAGATAGTCATCGGCCATGGGTAGCCTTGTGTATATTTTCATACAACACACTGATTTTAGATAGAAATGTTAGTAAAGATAGAAGAATAAGAAGAATAAGATGGATGGAAGGAGGATCCACACAAGCTCACATTATTATCGATGATGATGATGTATTGCTTACCAGGAGTTGGGATTTTCAAAGGGCCAATTACTTTATGTTTGATAACACACATAGGTATGATGCATCAAGGTATATAGGACAAGGATGGCGTTGTACCTAGTGTGATGGAATTTGACTCATCAATCAGATAGGAGTATTCTTGTTCACACTTAGCATGCATACTTCATTCAGGATGTAGTTTAGACATTCTAAACATCTTAGGCCAAAACATAGAAAAGCAAGCCTTCCTATGTGGTCAATAGGATACCTAAAACATCCTCCCTACAAACCAACAAAGCACATATGGCTAAGTTATTTTACAAGTGTATCCCACAAGCGCATCAAATAAAAAAGATAATGATCTTTGCCCCATTCCTTTCTCTCTAAACCTATTTTGTTTAGGCAGCATCGAGAGTCCTTGGAATGAGCACAAAACAAGATAAGTCAAAAGACCAAGATAAAGTAAACAAACAAGCCAATGTTCTTCGTACCGCTAGCCAAGGCTAAACTACTGTGAGGTACCTGATGCTTATGTCCATCATAGGAAAGCTTCATCCTAGGACATGTAGTGATCAGGGTTTTGGTGAGACTGATTGGATGATAAGCTATTGATATTTTGAGTTGACCAACTTGCTTGCTTACTGACTTAGACTTTCAAGACTCTGATGATTAGAGTGTTCACTTTTGAACCTGCTAGACTTGCTTCTGACTGACTCACCAAAGGGTGAAGGCGACGATTGATTTTATTAGGAATGATGACTATCGTGGGTGAAAAATGAAATGGATGCACCATTTTGGATTTTTCAGATATTTTGAGGCTGTTTTTGGTATTTTGAGATGTTTTACAAATGTTTTTGGTATTTTCACATTTTTCAATGTTTTTGGTATTTTGTGTCTCGGGGGCCGATCAAGGATGGCCTTGCCTACGTTTAAGCTTAGAGATGACGTAGTTCAAACGAAAACTGACTTGATTTCTGATGAGATAGACGGGCAAACAGATTGCCATTGTGATAGATGCCTAAAATGTGAAATAGATGGGCAAACAAAATGCTATTGTGACGGATGCCTAAAGGACTGATCTAGTTGTGAAATAGATGGGCAAATGAATGCCATTTTATTGTGAGGGACGCCTAAGGACTGACCTAAGATGTCTCGGGGGATGATCAAAGATCAACCTTTCCTACGTTCAAGCTCAGAGATGACGTAGTTCGGTAGGATGACTCTATTTTTGATTTTTTAGATATTGACATGTTTTGGATTTTGAATGATTTGGTTTTTTTTGGATTTTTTGAGTTTTCAAATGTTTTTGAGGTTTTGATGAATTTTTGAATGTTTTTGGATTTTCTCATGATTTTGATGATTTGGATGTGGATATGTGATGATATCAGTGCTCTATTTTGAGATTTTGTTGAAAGCCAAGCTTAAGGTTGATTGATCAGATCAATGGATTGATAGTTTGACTAAGTGTGTTAAGTCAAACAAAAGTGATAATGCACTTGTAAAATCTAGGAAGTTGTGTTATCCTAGAGTAAACTTGTACAAAAGAGGATGGTTTGACTAAATGTGTTAAGTCAAACAAGTTGATGATGGATTGGATAAGTTGACTAAGTGTGTTAAGTCAAATGATAAGATGATATTGCACTTGTAAACTCTAGGAAGTTGTGTTATCCTAGAGTAAACTCATACACAAGAGGGTGGTTTGAATAAGTGTGTTAAGTCAAACAAGGTGATAATTGATTGGATTCGATTGATCAAGATTGATGACGCTTGATTTAGAACAAAATTGTTTTGATGATTTTGATGTGACGCTGATGCACAAGTTAGATGCAACTGATATGAATTATTTGGATTGGTGTTCAATGAAAGATAAAGCTTGATAAAGAACATCATCTTGTCATATAGGCCATGGGCTAGTGATTTATATTTTTGGCTCACAAATGCTTTGACCAAGTTGATTTCACGTTTGTCAATGCTCGAATCACCACATAAGTGTGAAGGATATAGATCAAGATTTATTCTTGAAGAGAGATGCAAATATCTCCCCCTAGTGTCTAGCAATGTTTTAACAACCATGGGTAGATTATTGGATAGATGGATATGGATCATCTTGTGATAAGATAAGGGTGTTCAAATAGAGGATGCTCATTTGGATATTGCTTAGATAGCGTTGGGTAGGATGGGATCAATGAAAATGACCCATGTCAAAATGTTTACCATAAGCGAGCGTAAAATGTGCACCAAATTTTCATCAAGATTAAGATACCCTGGAGTATGGATGCAAATGGATGAAAATGGATTGGATAAATGGTTCATGGATGAACAGATGATATGGCTGAAATTTTGGCTTTATTGTGGATGGAATGTTGGCTTTATTATGGATGCGATAATATGCTTTCTCCTGAAATGGCACATGTAGATGCTCGATTCTACACATGACGCCCGTTTGCCAGGTTTTCATCATGGTACCTGTCCAAAGTGCCACTGAAGTGGTTTTCGCTAGAGGATGATTTTTATCTTTATTATTTTCAATGCATTTTTTGATTTTATTTTTTTTGGATTTTTTTTGTATTTTCTGAGAGATTTTAAGCTCATGCTAAACCACCTGGTGGTGCTGATGTAGATGGCTCTGTCATAATGTGCCATCGATATCCTGTTTGAAGAATTTTCCTTGCCAAGATACGTGCACTTGAATGCAACTTTTGAGATCCCTGATCTGCTTTGCTGATATCGGAGTTAACTCCGCCTTTGTGCGCACATCGTGATAGAGTGCCTTCTGAATCCTTATGATGAAGGGTCGTTGCCAAAAAATGTTCAATGTGAGAAATGGATATCATGCATGGAGGCGTGGATGAAGCATATTTAGGTATAAAAGATGGATTGGTCGATAGTTTGGAACCTTTGACTCTCCAAACTTGGGAAGATGAGCAATGATGGATGGATACAGAAGTGTGTGTGGAATTAGGACCAACTGCTTGATACACTTTGTATGTCACTTGAGAAGATTTCTTTTTCCTTTGTGGACATCTTTGATGGATACTTTTCCCTTTTTTATTTTGCCCCATAGTTTTTTAAACTAATGGAGTTTGATAAGGATAATTTTTCTTTGTATTCTTTGGTATCCAAGTGTATTTGATTTGTCCGATATTATTCCTAGCTTCTTTTTCTTTGATAAGGTTCTTCATGATTTGATTTAAAACCTTATTTTGATGTTGGTCCCAATTCGTGGATGGGGTGATGGGTGGATGAAGATTCATGATGTGGCTGGCTGTAGTACTGGCATTGGTTTCATCATAAGGATTCTTCATGCTCCTTATGTTGACATTTGTTTGTGACGAAGTTGCCCCCAGTTTTGTGGAAGTATCACTGATATGTTTATATCCCTTGATTTTCAAATAACCAAGGCCTTGATGCTTAGGATTTCCAATAATCTAAACTGGTTCTAGGATACCTTGTTCATGTAGGCCTAATCCTCTACCTTGATAATTCATCTGCTGAAATTTTCTATCTACAATAGGATATGATTTTCCTTGGAAACAAGGTGTTAATCCTTTTCTGCTCTGTGGTGTATCTTCAAAAGTGACAACTTCTTCATTGATAAAATAGCTTGCCCTTAAAAAGGTGAGTGATCCAAGTTTATAAGTGATAGGATCCTCTGCATATGGGATGACTTCCTGATTGATAGCTTTGGCTTGATCTTGTGAGATATCAGATTGTAATGCTTCTTCAAGAAGTGTTGATGATTCATTGCCCGCATAAAATTATTCCTCATGGTTCACTTCATAAGATGTTGTTTCTGATTCACGATTTCTATAAAAGCCTTCCTCATGACCTATTTCTACTAGGTGTCCACAAGATGTTTCTGATTTACAACTTCTGTAGAAGCCTTCTTCATGATTTGCTTCTGATATGTCTCTAGATTTTTCTAAATCTCAATTAGGTGTACAAATGTTAAGAGTAGGGCACTCTTGTTCCTTGGTAATGATGTCAAGAGTATGAGACTCTTGTTTTGAATAAAGATCATCTACATGTCCATCCAAGGAAAGCATCTCATCGGTAGATGGAGGAGTATGTGCTATATGGATATGATCATCTCGTATATATAGGAGAGTGTCCATTATATCATTGTAGTAGCTTGGAGATACAAATTCTTGATCTCGAATGATTTTGGAATTGCTTTTGACATGCTTTGGATCAAGTTCTTGACATGGGTCAATTTCAAAGGATGGATTGTTTACAAGGGATTCTTGGACATTATTATAAGGCATGGGAAATGGATCAATATCCTCTTGATCCTTGAGGATTCCTTCACTATCCGTAATCATGAGGTCGATAGATGTCAATATGTCATTGGAAGGGCCATTGCTAGATCTTGATGGAAGATGTTTATCATGCTTTGAAATACATTCTTGAGATATGTCCTCTAACTCATTAGGTGATATAAAGACATTGTCAACATGATCATTTGGGGATGGATCTTGGTTTATGTCAATAGGATCAAATAACATCAACACTCCTTGAAATAGATCTTTGTAGGAGGGGTCTTGATCATGACTAAAAAATGGCTCTTGATGTATGTTGATTTGATCATTAGATGAGGTGGAAACATCTTCAAGGTGTTCATCGATGGATAGATCTTGATTATTGTTTTCAAAAATTATGGTGGGAATCTGTTGCAAGCTTTGTTAAGCGAGTAATGTCTGTGTTTGTTGCTGAGCCAAAAATTCTTGTTGTTGGTCGTGCTGTTGTTGTGCCAACAATGCTTTTTTTTGGGCTTGTTGTTGAGCTACTTGTCGATGCACTTGTTTATGGATTGCTTGCAATAGTGCCCAAAATTGTGCTTGCGCCTGTCGAGCTTGGTGTTGGGCTTGAGCTTGAGCCTGTGCTTGTTGGTTTTGGAGTGCCTTTTGATGAGCGTCTTGCAACATGATGGAGAATGAATTGGCCGTGTTGTGTTTTGGTGGTGGTGGTGGTGGTGGATTGGGGATGGTGTTGATTGTTGGGGTTGCTTGGATGGTTGCCATCGATTGTTGCGATATCGATGGAAAAATGGGAGGATTTGACATGATGCTTTGACTTATGAAGGGGGTGTTGTTCGGATTCGGTTGATTGACAGTTGGTAAAGGGAGAAGGCTCATGCCTTGATTGTTTGGTTGATAGATTTGTAAGTTTTGGTTTTGACTTAAATCTACCATAGGAAAAGATGTTCCAAAATTTAGATTGGGCATGCTCACATTTGTACCATTGATATTTGGAGGAGATAATGATCCCATGTATGGATTGTACAAATGAAAGTTTTGAAAATCAATTGGCATTGTAAGGCTTGTATAGTTTGGTTGAATTGGATTACTCATGATGGATGAATCAAGTTTATATTCCATGTTCCTCTTGTGTTTTGACCTTTCTGACCTTGGAGGGGTTTAGGACCAATGATGAGATGAAGGATGAAAAGGGTGAATGATATGGGTGTTGAACTTTTAGGAACTTTGGATCAATGCTAGACTTTAAGAGTTGATTTGATTCAATTTGGATAGATGATAGTTTGACTAAGTGTGTTAAGTCAAACAAAGATGATTATGCACTTGTAAACTCTAGGAAGTTGTGTTATCCTAGAGAAAATGTGTACACAAGATGATAATTTGGCTAGTTGTGTTAATCCAAACAAGATGATGGTGAACTTGTAAACCCTAGGAAGTTGTGTTATCCTAGGGAAAAATCGCATAAGAGAATGAATTGGCTAAGTGTGTAAAGCCAAATCAAAGTGATCATGAACTAGTAGACCTTAGGAATTTGTGTTATCCTAGAGGAAAATTTGTTCAAGAGGATTGATAGTTTGACTAGGTGTGTTAAGTCAAACAAGATGATGTTGATTTTCCTAAAATTCTAGCATAAGTGATGTTTCCAAGATTCCAAAAGTTGTTGGTGAGATGGGATTTGATTGATGTTTGAGGGATGGGTGAAGTTTTTGACTTGATCCTAGATGAACCTAAGAGGACTTGCTTATAAGACCAAGGTAATGAAGAACATGATTTTCCCTAAAAGTATTTCAAACCAAATGACTCAAAAGAGACCAAGCACATGTGTGGTTCAATTGTCTGTTATCTTGCTTAGGTTCGGTTCTTTTTACCACAAACACTTTCTTGATTTATGCTTCAAACTGTATGTCTAATGTCCCAATTTATTTTTCATCCCACAAGGTCCATTATGTGGAAATCAAGGAAATTAGGGAAAAAGTTTCCTAGGTTCAACCTTAGTGAAAACAAATGATGATAAAATTTAAGCACTTAGAAACCTCTAACGATATGATCCCTAGGGAAAGCAAGAGTACTTAAACTCGTCAAAGGTATTTGTTTCTTCCAAGGGGTTTGAAATTTGGAGTTCTTTGTGAATGTTTGTTTTTCAATTGTTTTGAGGACCAAGCAATGTATTTTCCATTTCCAAGCACATGTACAACCCTAGGATGAAGAGATAATATTTTGTTGGGTTCCCACTTGGACGAATCCAATTGCGCATATTTTGTGCGGATGACTAGATGCTTGACCACACTGGCTCCCCTCCATGATACACACTTCTCGGGCCATCCAAGCATCAATACCCATGAATCTCCCATGGCATACTTTTCATCTCTACAACAGAACTGCATGTATAACATGAGGTGGCTTCAAAGGACATGACCTTTTGCACCAACAAAATAGATAAGGATTTGGCCTTTTCTAAACAAAGGGTTTTAATTCAGGCATTTTGTTCATGGGGGACTATCTAGTATGGCGAGAGACCATTGTTTCCCTTCTCTTCAGAATAATCCTCATGATTCTTGAACTTTCCTTAAGAATCCACACTTATATACCGGTTGGAAGTCGCTTGGCTTTAGTGTGTTCCTGGTTGGGTCGTTCCCTTGGGTGAGTACTTTTTCCCACAAGGTAGACCCTCTAAGATAAACAATAGCAAGCTAGCATATCATGTAGTTCAATCGACCTTCATTGAAAAATAAAGGGAGAACACTCACAATATACCGTGCTCACACTCACATGTTTGGTTCAATTTTAATTCTAAAAACTGAAATGTGGATGTAATCTTTTATGCAAGTTAGTGTCACCAAAAAGACTTTTTATTCTCAAGATCATTGTGAAGCGCGAGAGAAGCACATACGCCTTTTTAAATGACACTGCTTTGCAAAAAAGATTACAAGGCACAAAAAACACATGTTCATTTTAAATCCCTCAAAGCAATAATGAGTTCTTTTTAAGCACCAAAGGAAATGCGAGATTACCTTGTTCAATTTTTTTTCTAACCTTTTAAAAAAATCTAGTATGTTGTTCCTAAGGTTCTTTTTAGCCTTTTGCAAACTTTGAAAAAGAAATTTGGTTTGTTCTTTTTAAACCTAAAAGGAAAATTAGTATTTCTAAAGCATGAAAGTAACAAATTTCCCTTAAAAAAAAGAATTTAAAATCCTTCAAGAAGTGTTGATTAACACTTTAGTGTTTAAAAACACTTTTTATGATGAACTTGATGTCATGATGAACCTCTTTCTTCGCTTTTTCCTTGTTCCAACTTGCAAAATGACATAAAACCAGAGAGCACAAAGACAACAAACAAGGTCAAGAATTAGAAAATCCAAAAATCAAAAAGCACATGTCAAATTTTAAACTTGGCTATTTTTTTGCGGTAGAGTTTGCAGGCGTGACGCAGTTTGTAGGAGCGGCTCAATTTGGAAAAGAAGCGATGCTATATAGCGTCGCATGTTTGACTGGGAGCAATGCTTTGTAGGAACATAAACTGTAGGTGCGGTGCAATATGGTAAAGCGACTAGGTTTGAGATTTCAAAATTTTTGAGGTGGGAAAGAGGTGCGACACAATTTGGGAGTAGAGCGGTGCAATATGGAGCCATGCTTCAAAAAGCGGTGCAATTAAGCGTCGTGGACTTGTGTGCGACACGTTTAGGGATTTTAAAAAATTTACAGGTGGGAAAGGATGTGCGACACAGTTAAGAAATTTTATGTATTTTGATATAGTACCGTGCCTCTAAAGGTGATACATTATGGCACTGTGCCTCTGGAAGCAACGCAATACAGCGCCGCAAAACTGTGTGCGGCATAGTTTCCTATGTACACAAAAATGTTAGAAAAATGTAGAATTTGTGAAAAAACATGATGAAATATTTGAGAGGCCCTCCTTCTATCACCAAAATGTGAACCTCAATTTTGTACCTGCATAGACATGACAAAAAAACACATTAGTTAGTTGATATGCAAGGTAAAACAAGGATTCCCCATGAAATCCATTTGCAAAACTTAAAATAGGAAAAACGAAGAAATAAACAAGAAAACAATGAAATCCTAGTTAAGCATGCAAACTCATGATCCCTTGGGGGAGTTGGTGCCAATTGGTATGTTGAGATCATCCCTTTCCCAACTCCTTTGTAAGATTTGATGATTATTGATCCACTTTGTCGATGAAAAACAAGATGAGTTCTTGAGAAAACCTGCAATAACCTAGCTAAGATCTTGCATTGAGGATGAAGTTGAGTAGAGTAAGTTTACTCAAGTTGTGGATGATAGAATGAGAGGAAGAGTCTCTCATTTATAGATTTCCAATTGAAAGAATGAGTAAAATTGAGCAATGTGGGATCATTCAACATCCAATGGCCAAGTGCCACTTGTCAAGATGTGAATGGTTGAAGATTGAGCACATTTTGATCAATGTGCAAGTTTGAATTTTGAATTTGATGAAGTGACATGTTTAGGGGGGATGAAAGAAATGGAGTTAATTTCACTTGGCTTAATGCACAAGGACATGTAAGAGGAGTGAATGCCTTGTTGGAAGTACCCATCCACTTGGAATTTTGAATTCAAATTTGAGGGAATATTCCCTTTTTATGCCATGTGAGAGAAAATAGATGAATTAATAAATCAAAGTAATTGATTTATTGTGCAAGTTGCATTCTCTAGAGAATGTGACATAGATTAAGATTAAATTAATGAAAGTTTAATTAATTTAATGAGGAATTTAGGAGATGTGACAATTTAGACTTAAATTTATGAATTGATTTAAATCAAATTGAGAGGAAGGGTTTAATTAAATAAATGATTTTGATTTATTTAACTAAAGGGGGTAATGTTAGATTAAATCAAATAATGTTTAATTTATTCAATTTAATAAGAGGACTTTAGAGATTTAATTTAAATAAAATAAATTATTTAAATGACCAAAGATAGAGGATCAATTAAATTAAATTGATTAATTTAATCAACAGGGGAGAAAGACCTAATTAAATAAATAATGATTTATCTAATTAAGAGATGAAAAGTGATGATAAGTTGAGAGTATGATTCAGGAAGAAATGGTGTTATTAAATTAGGATCCAGTGTGTCCGATCAAATTGTACATTTTTCATGTCTACAGTAACGTTCCCTCTTCATGTGGTGACTCCACACTCAAGATTAGGTCCTTGTATAGTAATTATAGAGATGTGATTATCAAATGTTCCTACAACATTGTCATAGGTGTGATCGAATTGTTTATAAACCTTCCCTTTTTCAGCACCATTAATTTTTCCATGATCAGGCACCAGGTTCTTATATATACCTAGTTCATTATTTCTAGGGCGTTGATCAATATTCACCTCACCTTGATCTATGAGGTCTTGGATGAAATTTTTGAGTCTCATGTAGTTATATGTCTTGTGACCTTTGGTTCAATGATAATCTCAATGATCTTCATCTTTATACGACACAAGTTTGACTTTTTGTTCATCAAAATGTCTAAAGTCCAAGAGTGTGATTAAGTTTGTTTGAATCAGCTTGTGTAGGACTATTTTGATTGGTTCCCCCAAGTGTGTGTATTTGTATCATGGTGGATAGTTATTTTGACTTGGTGGAAATCCTCGTTGGGGATTGGTATTGTTAACATTTTGCTAATTATTTTGTTGTGTATTTTATTTTTGTGGATCATTTATCACAACTTTCACATCAACCACAACATCATTGGTAACGTTTTTTTTTAGCCCATATACATGGTTTGTCATTGGAAATAGATGATTGACAATTATCTTTGTAAATATGCACTGCTCCCTTGGCAATGAGGGCCCTCTCAATGTTAAGTCCTTTAGATATAAGTTTTTCAAACTTTGTTACACATTTCATTCTTAGTTGAAAGGATAGATCTGTGTCTAAGTTTCATGCAATGATTTTTACTTGTTTCTTAGGCATGGTCCACTTACACTTTCTTTCCTTATGTCTCCATATTTTTAAGAAGGATGCAAAGGCGTATCCATTTTTCTATTTAAGGGTGTATAGATCCTCCAAGGTTATGTCTGTTTCAATGTTGTAGGAAATGTGGGCTACAAATTGATCTATTATTTCTTGGGAAGTTTTGATTCCTAGAGGTAAGTGTGAGAACCACTCTCTGGATTTCCCTCCCAAAATTATTGGAAAGAGACACATTAGGTATGAATCATTGTATGACACTTCCATGCATGCAACATGAAACTCTCTAATATGTTTTTTAGGATTGGCGTATCCTTTGTATTTGTCGAACTTTGGTATTTTGAAGTTCAATAGAAATGGTATCATTGTGATGTTTTGATCGAACGGATATGGGCATAGATATTGAACTACATACAAATTTTTGGTTCTTCCCCATTCGTATGTCTAGGATTTTTTGCATTAGTGTTTGGGTTTAGGAAAATATTTCCATAGGAGGGTTGTTTGGTGGTGGAGCATACATGTTGTATTGTGGGATGGTAGATGAATTATATGTTGGATTTTGATATGAAGGTGTATTTGTGTTGTATGTGTTATATGGGGTGTATTGTGATTTGGATTGTCATTGTGGGTTTGTAGATGGAGGAGTTGGGGGTATATTGTATGCTCCATATTGATGTGGAGGTGTAACATTTGGTTGAGAACTTACGTATTTCTGATGCTGAGGATTGTATTGCAATTTTTTTTAATGTTTTTGTGCAAGAAATTTTTGTTGTTGGGATTGCATTTGTGCTTGCATTTATTGTTGGGAAACCATTTTTTGTTGAGCATTACTTTGTTGTTGAGCAATGACTTGTTGTTGAGGAGATGGGACTTGGTGTTGTGATGATGTATTTTGTTGTGATGTCATGTGTTGATGATGGTGTTGTGGGATGTATTGATTTTGTGATGGAATTATGAGAGGGTTGTTGTGGTGATGGGATGTTGCTTTGATGTTGTTGATGGATTTGATTTTTATGTTGTTGAAGGATTTAATTTTGATGTTGATGGATTTTGATATTGTGGGAGTTTATTTTGTTGATCTTAGGGTTGATGTTGATTTTGGGATTGATTTTGTAAAGCTTGATGTTGTTGACTTTGGGATTGATATTGTGAGACTTGATGTTATTGATTTTGGGATTAATGTTGTAAAGCTTGATGTTGTTGATTTTTGGATTCATGTTGTGAGACTTGACCTAGATTTTGTATGTTTTGATTTTTTTGTTAAGGAGATCTTTGATGGATGGTGTATTTTTGGGGTTGTTGCATGATGTTTTGTTGCATATTAGGGACATTTGTGTGTACATTTTGTGAAGGAAAATTCATCCCATAGTTTGTCATGTTGGTGTTTTGAGCATTGAATATAGGTGGGATGTTGATATTGTGAGCATTGAATGTTGGTGGGATATTTTTTTGTTTTGAGCACCTAAATTTGTGTAACTCCCTAGATTTTGGTGATGAACCGATTGGTTTCCATGTTGAGGGGAAAGGTTTGTTGAATCTATTCCTATCATACTAATCATTGGTTGACTTGGTATGTTTGATGCAAATGGTTTTGGAATTTTTTGGATGACATTGTGGACCAAGGGTTAACTTTGAGGAGGATGATTCAAGGATGCTATGTGTGAAAAGGATTGATCCTTTAGTGTTTTCACATCAAAGTTTGTGGGAATTTTTGCACCACCTTGTGTGAGTTTTAGCATGTATTTATTTAGGTCAATGTTTAGCATGGTGTTTATGATGTGAGTAGCTTTTCAGGCATACATTCTTGAGGCTTGTTATTAATGCACTCTATGTGAACCATTTCACCTTGGGATGGTTGAGTTGATGCTTGAGTTTTCTTTGGATATGTGAAATCTTTAGGATCAAAACTGAGCATCCCTAGACTTTTTTCACTAGAACTTGTTGTGGTAGGTATGTTTGAGCCACTAGGATTTATTTCCATGTTCTTTTGTTTTGGGAACTTGTTGTGACCATAAAATTTGTGTCAACCCTAGATGTTGGATGTGAATGGATTTATTTAAATTATTCGGTTGCCTAAATTTCTTCTAATAATATGACACTTTGATAGGTTTAAGACCAATTTTGAGTGATTTTGTGAATGGATGGAGGATATGAAACTTTTAATTTTGAAAAAGTTTAGACTAGATCTTTAGGTGTGTTTGACGATGATCATCTGAACTTACAAACATTGGAAGTAGAATCATGACTCCAAAGTAAGTTTTCCCATAATGATGTTTACTAACTCAACCAAATACTTGAAAAGAGATTATTTCCAAGCATGAAGTCAAACTAGGTGCTAGGATGAAAATCTAAGTCCAAATGATCTATGTCAAAATATTAAGTTGTTATTTAAAATGGAATGTTTTATGATTGAGTTGATGGTTTGAAGTTTGTCTAAAGCCGATACTAATGACAAACCTAGAAAGTGTTTTAACAATCCCAAAGTGATAATGAACAAGGATTTATTTGTTGTTGTGATGATTAATACTAGTGAACATAAGCTTTGTTTGCATTAATTCAAGTGATTTAGTGCTTGTGGACCAAAATACAAAATCAATTTTTTTTTTTAAGTTTGATTTTTTCAAGTTTGAACAAAAGCATCAAGTTGTTTTGCAATAGAACTGCATTGTTCACTACAAAAGCATTTAATTTTGACAAAAGCATTGGAGTGTCAGAACAAGGGCATCGATTTAAAAATGTGTATTTATCTTGAAAAATGTGTTAAGATGTGAAAAAGCGTTGATGTGCAAAAAAATCATCATTTTAACAAAAGTAGAAGCATCAATTTGCACAAAGGCATCACACTGTCGAGACAAAAGTGTCGATTTGTTAGGGGATCTTTGATGTGAAAATTTACCTAAGTGTTTGAAAAAATTCGATATGATGAAACATAGTAAACAACATGTAAGCTATCTCAATTGGTTTTTTATATGCTTTGCATGTGTTCTTCTTCCACAAGACCACACTAATTGGTATCACAATGGTATTCATGATAAAAACATGCCATAGAAAACAATCCTAGTTGTAGTGGTAGATTGGGTTTATCTTCTTATTTTGGGCCCAATGATAAAATACCTACTCTTGAATGGAGAACTAGAGTATGCTCATGTACATGAACACCTCTTACCTTGGAAGGAAAATTTCCTTGCAAGGATTTAATGTCACCTCAACAAGCATTGGTACATAGCGAGTAGCTTCATGGGATGATGATATCCCGTTGCACCTCCATAAGTTGACGGTCTACAAATAGACTTTAGGCTTTAGATACAAGGATAATAGTGGGTAGAACTCTATGAACACCATCACCTACATAAGAATGATATTGAAATATCATCTCCTTGTGTCCGAAATCACCTAAGATCACATAGGAGTGCTTAGCAGGTACATGTGTGGATAAAACTACATCTTTCTCTCTTGTTCCTTTATATAGCCCATGAAAAAAATATGCTTGAGGTCAAACCCTAATGTGATGAAACCCTTAAGCAAGCCTCCTAACAATAAATGAAGGATTAGTGTTACTATTTCTCAGCACCCAAGATCGCATGTAGCACAAGGGGAGTGGATACGTAGATAACTCCTTTTGTGTTTAAAAGAAAGAAAATGTAAATTAGGAGTATTTATCATCACCCAAGTTTTCATGAAGTGCAAGGGGAGAGGATATGTACTCTAGCTTATGAAGCACAAAAGACAAAGAATGCATGTTTATTTTAATTGCACCAAGGATTGAAATATGTGGTTTTTTTTAGAGTACCAAAGTAAAATGCAAGTTGTGGTTCAATTTTAAGCCCAAAAATGAAGTGTGAAAGTTGTTTGTCCAATATTAGTGCATAAAAATTAAGTGTGAAAGTTGTTTTGTTCAGTTTTAGAGCACCAAAATAAATGTGAGTTCATTTTAATGCACTAAAATTTAAATGTTTGATCCTAGATTAATAAAATCTATAAAAAAATATTAGTATGATTTGATTTTCAACTTCTCCAATGATTCATCAAGCTTCTTGTAAGAAGTAAATTCCAAAAAACCAAAAAATAGAGCATAAAATACTGTTAAGGTTAGCTAAAAAGAACTAAAAATTCAATCAAAACCCTACAAAGTTAGATTTCTTCTCTACCCTACAAAAGTGTCGCTCTGACAGAAAAAAGTGTCGCATTGTCAAACATAAGCAACACACTGTTAGTGAAAAAAGCATCAAGTTGCACCTGCAAAAGGTCAAAAACAAAATCGTCGAAGGATTTCAAACGTGTTGCATTGTGAGCTCGCAAAAGCATCAAAAGATTTCAGAAGCATGAAAGGATTTTAGAAGCGTCGACCTTTGTACTACAGAAACATAAAACTGTCCTAAACCTACAATCTGACAAAAGCTCAAAAAGATTGTTAGATCAGGGACGTGAGGTCCCACCAGGCGTGCCAAAATGTAAGTATATGAATCTAATTGATCATATAACATAAAATGAAATAAATAAAACAAGGAATAGATCAATTACAGATACTACTCCAATGAAATTAGTATTCCATTGCTAAAATGATTCAAATATCATGAAAGAAACATAAATTCTAAACAAATTGAATTAATTAAAAAAGAAAACCTGCAATCCCATTGTGGATTGAGTGAAAATTAGATTTGTGTGGGGATGTGGATTGCTCAATTTTCCTAATCCATGTTGAGTTGATGCAAAAGCTTGATGAATTGATGGATGGGACTGATTCACAAATTCTCAAAAGCTCAAAGGGTGGTAATGAATTGGGTATAGTAAATTTTCTTTAATGGTTGCGAATGTCCATTTCATGTAAAATGAGAAGCATTTGTAGATTTTTGGAATGAATAAATGGTGAGGATTCAAAATGATAATCAATGGATGAAATTGAATTCAATATGAGGACATTGATCATGGAATGGATCAATGGTCCATAATTCTTGAAGGCATGAATCAAGAATTTAATGAAGGCTCCATAATCCATGAGAGATTAACAAATCCCTAGATTTTAGGAAAGATGTTGGAGATATTATTCATGTGGAGGGAAGAATTTAAATTTGAAAAGGGAATATTCTATGAGAATATACTTTGTGCAAATTGGAGGATTGGAGGAATAATTAGTCAATTAAAAAATTTATAAAATCATTTAATTATGCAAGTTGAGGAATTATTTAATCAAAAGGAGGAAAATTAGCATGAAGGTGATGAATTAATCCAATAAAATTAATTATTCGATTAATAGGAGAAAAAGGTAAATTTAACTAAATAATTGGACATTATTTAATTAAATAGATGAATTAGGTGAAAATGAGAGAAAGCGGTGTTAATAAGCAGAATCTAGGTGTGTGATATACTCAAGACATTTTTAGGTGTCTACAGTTTCAAAACACTAAGTGTACCCAAGATGAATGCTGAATTGTCAAATAAAAACAACACAACACTCAAAATCAAAATTTAGACAATATAAGCGCATTGAGAACATAAAAACAAAGATATGATTTAAATATTAGTTATAAATATCAATACATAGGCGCCTAAGGCATTTGTGTCCTGGACAGGGTGTTTGAAATTTCAAAGTTTGACTATTTAGAGTGTTGTTGACGGTTCTCAAATCTGTATTCAAACATGTTTGACGATAAATTATTTTCTAGATTTTTCTAATTTTAGGATTTTGAATTTAATAAAAATGCAACAATGTAGAAAGTAAATGACAATTTTGAAATGTAAAAATAAAATTTTATTAGCAAAATCCAATAGAGAACACAAAAACAGATATTTAATCCAAATTTCAGTCAAAAAATTTAGGACATAGGCACCTAGGGCATTTGTGTCCTAGATAGGGTGACTGGAAATTCAAAGTTTGATTATGTTTGTTACTATTTAAGGTTCTCAATTCTATGCACAAATAGTTTTGGCAGTGTGTTTTTCCAGATTGTGTTGATTTTATGACTATGGGAATGCAAAATACAAGCGTGCAAGTCTATGAAATATGAATGACAAATTTTGAATGCAATTTTTAGATACAATATGTAATGGTTGAATAATTCCAAGATGTAAAGTCCTAAAAATGATGATTTGATGCAATTTTGAAATAAAACTATGCAACTTTTCACTTTTTCGACCTAAATGAAAGATGCCTAAATGAATGCAATGCACAATTTCAGAATTTTATGATCTCATGTATGTAATTTGAATGAAGATCTAATCTAAGAGGACTGAAAAAAACCTTATTTTAACCTTTAATGGGATATAAATGCAATATTTTTTTTTTTTTTTACTTTTTATGATGCAAAAATGAAACCCTAAATGAGAAATACAAAACAATGAAATATAAAACCTAGATCTAGGATTAATTTTCAGAAGGTATATAATGTTAACAGGCTAGGCTCACCAAAATGAAATGTTGGGAGAAGGGAATCCATTTGGTTTTTGCCTTAGGGTTTGACACCTTTCCCAAATTTTATGAAAGGGAGTAGGAGAAGAGGGGGGAGATGTGATGGATTGAAAATGAAAGGATGGAATGAGGGTTGAAAAATTTGGAAAAGGTATGAGATTGAATTACATCCTGATAGGTGAGCCAACTAGCCCCTAACCAAATATTGAATTTCCCTTATGATGAAATGCAATGATCTAACTAGGATAATAGTACAATTTTTTGTTTTGATGTAAATATAGAAAGTATAGAAGTTCACAAACAAATTCAGGCAACAAAAATGAGTAGAGCAACAAATTATGCACATGTGAATCAAATTTGAGGTTGAAAATGGAGGATGTAGATGCCTAGGGCATGAGTGTCCTTGTACGCTTTTTTGGATATATTTTTTGGAGTCCTCTAATGTTGAATCTAAGCTTCAAATTTCTACTTCCAGATTTGTCAGAACACTTCTAAATATTTTTTTAATTGAGTTTTCATAGCTTGACAATATGTAGGTATTCAAATTCAAAAATGAATAATTTATCTTCAAAATCCTTTCAATGTTCTTCAAACCTAAGATTTGCACATTCACAAAGAGAAGAAAAGTTGGACCATTTAGGGGCTTGCCTCAGTCAAACCCCGTGTAAGTGCTTCCACTCCACAATGGAAAATGTCAATTATAAATGGATAATGAATAGGAAGGAATTATGAAATCACAAAGTGATGTAACTCACCACCCTTAAATGGCTTACTTGAAGGACTAAAGTCATGCATGCCACCTCAAGGACTTGATCTTGCTTGATTGATTTCTTGAATTATCGAATGCTTTAGAGACCTATAAAAGTGTTAGCCTTCACAAAACAATGATAACATGAACACACATAAACTCACATAATATTTAACACGATGTTAGGATATTGAATTGCTGCAATGAAGCTCTAAAATGTTGCTCTTTACTTGCTCTTGATAATATTAATTTCTCTTAATGTCCACCTCTTGCTAGTTGATATTCAAATGATGCAATAACTAGGTATTTATAGGAATTTATTCAATTTCCCAAAAATTAAATCCTAATAGTCAACTTTAGACAATTGAATTATAAATATTAAATTGCCAAAACCGACATATTTGAATTTGGAGCTGAAATAGGGGGACACTCACACTAGGGTGTGAGTTTCCTTGCCCTATTTTCTAGGATTTTAGGTGTCAATGGAAAGGTCTTAGATAAATGCAATTGATTCCTACTTGCAATTCCTTAGAAATTGTCAAAAATAGGCCATAGAATGCATAATTTAGGAAGTTAAATACTCAATTAAATTTAAGGGGGGGACCAAACATAAGGTGAAATTGTCATGGATGACAACTTATGATGCTACATCTATATACCTCCATCTCATGCCCTCAATATATAGACTGAAGGAGGCCTAGAAAAATAGCATAAGCCATTACCATGGGCACAAACAAGGTCCCAAAATACCATGGTAATAATTCTTGGGACCCACACTTGTATTGGACTTATTATCTTTATTAAAATATATTATATGATATGTTATATTATGCATCATAAGTGGGTCAAGATTCCTACTCTTTTTTATAACTCACTATAATCATGCTCTTATATGAGTCATAAGTAACTCCTAATCTTACAATTTCATAGGATGCTCTTACACATCATGATGATATTAGATGCTCCACAACTTCTTCCACACATTATAAAGTATGAAATGTGGCCAAAATTTCCACCTCAAGTGGGATACCCTCCTTTCCATGTGAGGAAAATAATAAATAAATATAATAAACAATTAAACACATAACATTAGGATGCAAGGTTGAGACACATATTTGAACAAAAATATTTATATTAAAAAATTTGTCACCAATTATTTTTAAAATACTTTCCTACATTCATTTGACCTTAAATAGATTCCAATTTACTTTTTTTTTTCTCAAATTTATTCCTAATATCTAATTAAATGCATAAGGAAAGTAATTGGTATCAAAGTGGTGAAATAAGAAATTATGATTGTTTTTTTCCACTATAAAAAGATTAAATCATGATATAAATATTCAAATACATAAAATCACCAAGAAATAGAAGCAATACTAAAACACATAATGAATACAAATAAATTATGATCATATCTTTAGATGAGGGAGCTAACTATGATAATGAATAGTCAAATATAAATAAAATGATTAGAACTACTACCAATTTATGGGATCATTAAGTGAAATGAAGATCTTACATTTTTTGTGAATAACAAGGGTATGCCAAAAATTTCAAGCTATACTTTAAGCATGACAACTCTTTTCAAAATATCTTCCACTTAAAAAATAACAACCCAAATTTGAATCTTTTTCATTCCAACTCAAATGTACCATTGATCATGGATGCCAAAAATAACCAAGCAAGCAAGTTTGGAGGAAAATATAAGGTTAAAGTGTATTCTATTTATTGAAATGAAAATAACTATTAATTTAGGAATTATTTACTAGTTATCTCTTCAAGAGATTCAAAAATATCAATGGTAGGCTAGTGGATAATATAGATAGAATAATCTTAACTATTACCGTTAAATTTTAGTTTAGTTTAAAATTTATTAGGGATTATTTGATCCTCATTTTCCAAATTTAGAACTCAATTGTCTACTCTAAGAACTTAAGTTCTTTATCTCTTCATAAATATTGACCACATATTGAGCTTTATACACGTTCTCTTGACACTCTCGCATAGACTTTTGGAATTCATTGGAAGCATTCAAGAGAGAATCAATTTTCTCTTGTTGCATAATTTGAGCTTTGAAGGAGACCATGTCATCGATCACTTGTTTAAGGATAATAACATTCTATTTGAGACTATATTTTAAGGAATTTAAATGATCTTTGTAGAAATTACTTTCTTTAGAGAGATTCATTTTTAAGGACTTCAATTAACTTCATTGTAGTTTTGTCAAAATCTAGGATTGAGACTTCTTTGTTGATTTTTTGCAAGAGGTATTATAAAATATTTCCCTCCATCTAGATTTCCTTGTCCATCCTATTTTTATTTTCAATGTTGCACATATCCATTTGATACATTAATGATTCCACCATTCTATGTATGCCAGTAGAGTGATTAGTGAGGTCATATCTTGGTTACATTTTGGTGTCAATTCATTGGAAAACTTGGTTTTAATTTCTTATGTTATCTTTTAGTTCTTCCTCCATATTTCATATAATCCTACTAATATGAGAATCATTTGAGATATCTATTTTATGGATTTATGAAAAATAATGTAACTACTATAAGAATAATTTGATAACTTGTTAAAATTTAATATATAATTCATGGGTAATGACAACTTATTCATATTCAATATACATGCATGGGTAATGAGTTTCTTTAAATTAAAAGCTTGAGGAGTATAAGACAATGTTCACAATAGTAAATAATGTCATTGTAGACCAAGTTGACCCACTACTAGTATCTAATGGTGTTCATTATTATATTTTTATAACCTCTAATATACCCTAACTAGATTCATACTCATAGACAACCAATATTACAAACCTTATTAATAAATAGAAACAAATTTCCTTGAATAATTTATTTATTATGATGATAAATTAGTTACAATAATATTAAAAACCATACTCATGAAGAATACAATTTGTAAAACTATAAATTGAATGCATTATTATAAAACAACCTCCATCCTCAAGTCAAAACTCAATTATGGTCCATCACCAAAATGTTTCCACACTAAAAGGAAGTAATCACACAAGTCATCTAAGATATTGGGAAGGTGTGACTATAACATGACCTATATCATCTCTTTCTTATAACAAATCAATATTCTTTATATAATTTAACAAACTTATTATCAACAAATTTGATATATTCTACAATATCAACAAGATATTTCAATTAAATTTATTAATTTTTTTTTATGAAATTTGAAAATAAAATAAAATAGATTTGATGTCAAATTTCAACATAAATAAAATGAAAAAAAACTAATTTTTTTCTAAACCTTCAAAATTTATATGTATCTACATTGTTAAAACCATTGTCTTAGTTGATTTACTTGAAAAAACTTAATTTTTTTTTCAAAAACCTTATAATTATTAAAAATATATTATAAATGTAGCTATAATAAAGATGCATGTACAAGAAAACAAAATTTAAACAAGTATATATACAAATAATCTTTAAAACCCTAAGCAAAATTTTCATCTCCCACACTATGGGAAACATTGCTTTAACTAATGTTGTAAAAAATGCCTCAACCAAAATCCTTAAACTATAAATGAATCAAGGATATTATTAGTACTTTTTTACACACATCGATTCATACAAAGCAAGCACAAATCAATAAAGAAATACCAACAGGAGGAACCATCATATATATTTTGGTCTTTCCCTTTAAATTTGGTTAAGACAAGAGGAAATGGTAACTGATTGATCCCTATCATGCTAGGGTTTAAATAGTACTTGGTACATAAAGCTTAGAGTCAAAGCGACCAAAAATGGGGTAATGGAGAATGATAGCATGCTATTTACACAAAGCTTGGGGTCATGTAGTGCATCAACCCATCATGGATAAATTGGAACATGTAATAATGTAGACAATGCAATGATGTTTAGAATTATTTTTAGGAAGGTTGTTGGAGTATGCTATATGTTATTTGTATGATTCAGAGTGAAATTTATAAAATTGATGGTTTTCCAAAAATTATAATAATATAATGAAGAAATTCAAATAATTACTATTAAACATGTGCATATTCCTACAACAAGCATCATGAAAAATTTCTAACATTTTAGCAAAGCCTAAAAGTTATGACATTTAGATGGGCCTATATTTGATGATTCTAGCTCATATGCACATTTTATTTCCATAAAAAATTAAATAATAAAAAATCTAAGATCATAATGTAATTATTTTCATTATTAATAAATATGATCATATTTAAGTATTTATTTTCAATGTTTTGATTATAAAGAGAATGGAACATAGTTCCATTTTGACATTGATATTTATAATCAACATTTTGATGATACAAGTAATCAAATTTTATTTGTCATTTCAATATTTATACCTTGTATTACAATTAAAAACATAATTGTTTATTTTTGACAATTATTACAATGAATTATTTTTTTGGGAAATATTCTTTCTAATAATATTAGAAGAATGTATGCAATGACTAGATTGCTATACTAAAATTACTTCCTAGAATTCCTTGCTAGATACTTCCTCTTCACAACACAAGAAAAAATGCCACTCCCACTATGGCCACATATGGTGCTCACTACTAACACATCATTTGTATCTTACAATTGAAAATAAATCGTGTTTACAAATTGGACACAAACTTTATAATTTATAAACATGTTAGTTCAAAAATATTTAAGGTTTAATCAATGACATACTTTCCGAAAGAGGTGTAGATGGTGTGGATGAATTTTTGTGTACCCTTAGCACTAAATAACATTCCTCACCACTAAAATTTTCCCACCCTTGTATCTCTACAATGTTCAAGACTAGATAGGAGGAATCGAAAGAGGATCCAATATCTTCATGAGAAAAAATCACTTTGGGAGGAACTGTATGTCCCTCATAGCTACAAATTTTCTTGTGCTTCAATATCGTGCCTTCCCCCACAACCCTACCTCTAGATAGTAGGAAAAAAAAGCACCCACATTTAGCCTATGTTAAGGTATTGATGGAGGAAGGAAACTATAAAATTTAATATCCCTAGATGGGGGTGCACATCTCTATTATGAACTAAAACATGAAAAAAAGTGAATACCTACTAAGTTTGTTTTGTCCTAAAGATAAAAGAACTATTTGCTTTAACAATGTGCAAAGATGAATTCATTGTTGTATTTTTCTTACCCTCCACCAATAATAGTCATACACTTCTCTAAGAGACAAGGATATATATAATCTAAGTCATATAAACATAAAAATATATAATCTAAACCAGATAATTACTTAATTATGAAAATAAATGTGTTATAAACTCAATGGCCTAGTGGTGGGGTGGGTGGCATGTAATCAAATAACTAGCCTTATTTTTCCACTTTTCCTTTTCTTCATCAACCACTAGGATAAGGGAACGTTATCATCTATGTCATATTCAACATATTTAGAGTTAAAATTAGTACAATTTCTATGGCATTAGAAAAATAAATATCTTTTTTAGAATATTAATGATATAAATTCATCTTACCTTGCCACCCTCTACACAACAACTATAAATCCTTCCTCTTACAAGTGGCCTTTATCCTCTTCTTCATGTTCTTATTGTTGTAAGTATACAAGGTAAGAGAATTAGTATGGAGCATCTTCTTTCTCAAGGAGAAAAATAAATAAAACACCTCCTTACCATATATTTTTGCTAGAGGAAAACCATTCAAACCTTATTTTGGTTCTTTAGGTATTGCTTTATAAACCATCACAATCCTTCTTTATATATGGGTAGCTTGCACTTTCACTTTGACTTCCTAGATCTAGGTGGTTCAAGCTTCCTCTATAGGATGGAAGGCCTACCATGCCCAATCATCTAACATTTTTTTGTAAGAGAGGGGGACCAACCACGTCAAGGCCCTAGGTCACGAAGGGTTGAGAGCAACTGGCTGCCCTAACTTACCTTAGCTTAAGGAATTTTTAGGAAATGTGAGATGATAATGATGAGGACTATAAGGTCCTTCAACCACTCTGCAGACCTGAGATTTGAGAGGGGAATAGGTGTCATTTTTCAGGGTCAACTCTGTGTCTCAGATAGCTCTTTGTTAGAGTACAAAATCACAGTTCTAGGATGACAACACGGTGCGCCGGTGTCTCTCAGGTGCGTTGGGCATCTATACGGCCAAATGACAAGAAATACAAGGTATAACCACTAGAAAATGAACTAACAACCTAGTTAATAGTTTCTAAAGTGAACAAAATAATACTATGAAGTAAGAAACATATAAACAGATATGATAAAACAAGTAGATTAATGCTAGGGTGACAAGAATGATCTCACACAAAATCTTGTTTGCCAGCTAGCTCTACGAAGCACTCCCACCTACACACAAGAAAGAGGAATTTTTTTGGGGGGTTATATAGGGGTCTACCTCAGTTAGACCCCCGTTTTGGTGTTTCCACGTCCACGAACAACCAAGTTTGCAATGGTAGAGAAATAGAATGATAAAGATGGAAATAAGCAAAGAACACTAAAACACTACAAAATAGTAATTTGCTTACTCAACCAAATAATAGAGGAGAGGAGTAGAAATATCACCACCTCCACCAAGAGCGCTCAAGGCTAATGGGGGAGAGAATGAGAGGAACTCAAGCCTTTGCTACAATGGTGTTGTTCTACACTTGCTCTATTGAGTTGATGGAGTGATGGAATTACTGCTATGGAGTGCAAGAATTCTACTTGAATGATTGAAGTGAATGCTTAGATCTTGTCAATTTCCAAGAGAGATTATCTAGAGGTGAAACGAATGAATAGAGTGGATTTGAAGGAGAGAGTGAAGAAAACGACCATATTTGGGTCAGTCAGCCAAAGAGGGTGTTACAAGTTGACTTCCAATGAGAAGTGTAACGCCTCTATAGGCTCTAGCTCTAAGAATCTTCCAGGGATGTAAGCATGCCACACGGACATCTACACATCACATGAGCATCCTTGAAATTTATTCTTCTACCGACACTCAAAATAGGCAACAGGCAACAGGCTTATGTGGAATTAAGCCTCTGAATTCAATTTTCTAAAGTGAGGAAGGGTGAAAGGGGAATTTGCATTAGGGGTGAAAATTCGCTCCTATACATTTTTCCCCCACTTTAGCAAGCATGAATACTGGTGAGTGCTTCGGTAAAGTAGATCGAAGAGGTAGTAGGGTTAGAAATGTATACCTGAACCATTGAGGAAGCATACCACAATTTGGCGAACCCGAGAGTGCAGGATAGGAAAATGACTACATAGCTCTGCAAAACTATGAAGCCGAAGAAATAAAGTGCCTTATAGGCCCATAGACCTACAAGGAAGGTATCCTCCAAGAACTATCACATGAAGGAAACCAAGGAAAGTGCCTTAAAGACCCACAAACCTGTAAGGAAGGTATCACCCAAGAAATCTCACATGAGGGAAATCGAGAAAAGCAGACTCTACAAAGTCAAAAAGTGGCTTCATAGGCACACCCATGAAGCGACATGTTTACCCATAGATAGAACATGTTAGGAAGCAACCACACAGGCAAGTAAGCAGAAAGTCACATAGACTGTCGATAGGTTGGAAAAATTTCAAAGGGGTCCCTCAAGAACCCTTCAAAAGGAGAAAGGGTCCACTCAAGGGATGCACTATTTGAAAGCAAGGTCTAATTGGGTTTCCCCCAACCTATATGCAAAGATGTAAATTTGGTCTAGTCGGGTTGTCCCCAAGCTAGACACAAGGAAAGGAAATAGGTCTAGTCAGACTACCCTTGAGCTAGATGCCAAAAAACTTTCAAAGGGGTCCCTTAGGAACTCGGTGTAAAAAGAAAGGGTCCACTCAAGGGACACACTATTTGAAAGCTGGTGTCTTCTTTCTCGAATCAATTCATCATCAAGGAATTCGAAAGGAAGGATATGCCCCCATGTGAGGGGAAGATCAATTTTTTTCTCGCTTTGTAGGAAGGTTTCCAAGTCCTTTCTTTGCGAACCCATGATGAAGGAAACATGTTATGTTAGGGTTTCAAGTTGAAAATGCAATCTTAACAAAGAAGTGTGTGAAGAATATTGAGAAAATATTCGTTGGCAACAAATAGATTTTCTGAAGATGAAAATGGTGTAAAGGTTGTGTTGTCACACATGAGAGGGACAACTCAAGAAAAGAAGAGAGAGATAGATAAAGAGAGAGAGAAAGGAAAGAGAACATGAACAAAAGGGCACAAGGGTAGCCTGATATTTCAGGGTCAGAACTGCTCATAAATATATATAGGTATAATAATAGTATATGAATGAACTATCATCAACCCCCTATTATATCAGGCCATGTGAGGAATGCATGAGAAGGCAAAGTAAAAATAAAAAAATTGGGTCAACATGGAAGGAAGCCTAAATGCTCCCAACGCTTTGCATCATCCCCTATATGCTGAAAGTCAATCACAAGCATGGAAGAATGATGATACAAATAGAGGATGGTTTACAACACAAATACCATGCCTATATCAAGTACCAACAGGGGTGACAAGGGTCATCCAAGCACACATAGTATGATCATGGGGGAACACATCACAACACACACACATCTAATATAAAGATAAAGAAGAGGTCTCCCCCTAACACTAATCAACCAAGAGGTTGTCAGCTTCCCACTCTAGATCATTAAAGGGGGAAGGAGGACAAGCCTGAAATGGTGGAATGTTAATAGGAGGAGCTTCTGATCCTCCCATAACATGGGCTAAGGAAGACGAACCTCCAAGGTCTCTATCACTCAACTCTTGTGGATCTAAGGTCAACGACTTTACAAAAATCATTGATAAGGTCAGAACTTCATCCACTGAGTTAAACATGCACTTAACAAGAGTTCCATGTTTCACCTTGATGGATGGAGGCGATTGCACCTGAGGTTTACCATTGAGTTCATTGAGTGATTCAGGAGTGGTGATGAACTCAGGGGAAGTCAGGATTGGTTCTATTACTAGGACAAAACAAGTCAGTGCAAGGCCAGCTTTCAGAGAAGGTGGGCTCCTCTTATGTCCTCCATTGCTAGAGGGACCACTCTCTACCTTCTTCATCGGAGGAGGTGAACTCCCCACAAATGAGGCAAGAAGGACAGGGGAAGAGGAGGAAAGAACCATAACATATAAGATTGAAGTGTTAGTCATATCTATGGGCTTTGGGAAAGGTGGGACATTTGGAATGGATGTCAGCAAAGGTGGCTCCATGGAAGGAGCAATGAACACCTACACCTTTCTAAGGTCAGGTGCATTTGCGCTTGTAGTGGAATTCGGGAGTGATACAAAGCTGGTTTGAATGGGAACAAAGGGGGGGAGAGAGGAGGATGCGATAGACGGTCCTGATACAGGAGCAGTCATCTCCTCTTCCTTCCTATGTGGGGTGGTTTGTTCAGCCAAGAGATCCTTTCAACAAAGCTTATGCTCGTGTGCAAGGCAGTTAATGTGACTCTTTGAACTAGAGGCCAGAGGTTGTGAAGGAACAAAAGACTCCTGCTTAGCCATGGGAGTGTCCTCCATAGCTATTTCTATTGGAGGGATAAACTCTTGCATGGGAACAGGAGGGACAGGTTCAGAGATAGTGGGGGGAGTCAGCTCCAGCTCCTCGGTAGCAAGCCTCTTCATGTTCACTACTTTAGAAGTAGGGGTGGTAGAAGGCCGCAGAGGCCAAGACATAGAGGATTCCCCATGGGGGATTTCTACCTACCATACTAAATAGGCCTAGGCTCTGTGGGTAGGACAGGAAGCTCGAATGTGGGATACTTGGACCTTCACCAAGCGGGCACCATAGGATTCTCTTGCAAGTGTGAGGCAGAAGTAGATGGCACCACAACAGAGCAAGAGGAAGTGTCAAGCTGGACAACAAAAGAGGAAGGAGGATCTTGAGACCGCTTCTCTTCTTCCCTTCTATGTGCCTTGGAGGCATCACTGTCAGTTTTCAAGCAAGCCCTATGTGAAATAACATAAGGTGAAGGAGGGTATCACTTTCGGCCTAGATCATACTTTCTTATAATTTTGATATGTGTGATACAAAAGGTCCTTCCTAGGCGAGAGAGGACCAATAGGTGCAGGCCAAAAGTAATCTAAGGAGTAACTACCACGAGCAACCGATAGTTTATAGCCAGTTTCATGGATCACATGCACAAAACCCTCACGAGTGAATTTCAAACACTTATGCACAACTGAAGGAACTACATTCATAGCTACCAGTTAGGGGATGCCCAACTTCACTTTGAAAAGTTTAGACCTTGGGATGATGTCAAACATTAGGTTTACAGACTTAGGTTTGATGAGAATTGATAGGGCAATACTACTTATAGGAGGTACGAAAAGATCGTCGTGTGTGCAGACAATACTCACAAGTGTATCATATCCATCCTTATGTGGGAAGTTGATTAACATGATATCCTCAGTTATGATATTCACTTGAGATGTTGGATCAATGAGACCACTTGCTACAGTGTTTCCATTTATCCTTGCAGGGATGTAGAGAGGAGATGGTTCTTTGTAAAATCCCATCGACAGGTCTTGTGAAGTGAAGGTTATACCAGTACCATTGCTCATAGGTTGCACAAAGGGAATAGGTTGATGTAGGAAAGAGGCCATCATGCACACTAAACAACACTTCCATAGAGCCTTCTAAAGGTTACAAGATAAGGTAGTGACCCAATTCAAGTTTTGTTATGCAACACTTTTGGAACCTTCCAACTACGCCTACTAGGGGTTGTAGATTGGGTTACAAGGCGAAAGCCTCATAACACTCACACCTACAACACTCCTAGGATACGAGGAAAGGAACTTTCAGTATCATAAAATGGAACCAAAATGGTTCATGTCAGGTTCACCAAAAATGTAAGAGAGGGGGACCAACCACGTCAAGGCCCCAGGTCACGGAGGGTTGAGAGTAGCAGGCTGCCCTAACTTACCTCAACTTAAGGAAGTGTTATGAAATGTGGGATGAGAATGATGAGGACTATAAGGTCCTTCAACCACTTTGCAGACCTAAGATTTGAGAGGGGACTAAGTGAGTCAGTTTTCAGGGTCAACTTTGTGTCTTAGATAGCTCTTTGTTAGAGGATAAAAGCACGGTTTTGGGAAGACAATGCGGCACACTGGCGTCTCTCAGGTGTTTTGGCATTTGTAAAGACATAAGACAAGAAATATAACATCTAACCACTAGAAAATGAACTAACGACCTAGTTAATAGTTTTTAAGTGAACAAAATAATACTATGAAGTAAGAAACATATAAACGGATATGATAAAACAAGTACATTAATGCTTGGGTGACAAGAATGACCTCACATAAAAAGCTTGTTCGCCATCTAGCTCCATGAATCATGACCACCTACACACAAAAAAGATGAATTTTTTGGGGGATCTGTATAGGGGTCTACCTTAGTCAAACCCCCATTTTGGTGTTTCCACCTCCATGGACAACCACATTTGCAACGATAGATAAATATAATGATAAAGAAGGAAATAAGAAAAGAACACTAAAACACTACAAAACAGTAATGTGCTTACTCAACCAAATAATAGAGGAGAGGAGTAGAAATCTTACCACCTCCATCAAGAGCACTCAAGGCTAATGGGGGAGAGAATGAGAGGATTTCAAGCCTCTGCTGCAATGGTGTTGTTCTACACTTTCTCTATTGAGTTGATGGAGTGATGGAATTACAACTATGGAGTGCAAGAATGTTGCTTGAATGCTTGAAGTGAATGCTTAGAGCTTGTCAATTTCAAAGAGAGATCATCTAGAGGTGAAACGAATGAAGAAAGAGTGGATTTGAAGGAGAGAGTGAAGAAAACAGCCATATTCAGGTTGATCGTCCGGAGAGGGAATTACAATTCGACTTCCAATGAGAAGTGTAATGCCTTTGTAGGCTCCAACCGCAGGAATCTTCCAGGGATGTAAGCGTGTCGTGCAGACATTTGCACGCCACGTGAGCATCCCCAATAGTTATTCTTCTACCGACACTCAAAACAAGCACCAAGTGGGACCAAGGCAACAAGCTTATGTGGAATTAAGCCTTCGAAATCAGTTTTCTAAAGTGAGGAAGGGTGAAAGGGGAATTTTTGTTAGCGGTGTGAATTCACTCCTATACAGTTTTGAATATATCCAAATCCCAAAAGGGTCATGAATTTCTAAGGAAATTAATGACATACATCTAGTATATGAGCCTATCACAAGCCTATGTAAACATATTTGTATAAGCTCTCATTAGAGAAATTTGATTCCACAATAAAGTGTTTGGTGAAGAGATCATGATTTTGAGTTATGTCTTCATGTTCTAATGTATGCAACATGACATTTAGTGTGTTAATATACCATGGAACTATTTATGGTTACATTATATATATTTTTTGAATGAATAACTTGACCATATTGTATGAATTACATTATGTGTTAATCTAATGTTGTTATCAATCATGGAACAAAAACATCTTATTTCTTATAATAAAAATTATGGAATACATTGATTATAATTTTTTTTTTCTAGTTTGTTTCTCCATATAACTTAAAATATGAGAAATTTAGAGTGTGATCCAGTAGATGTCCCTTAATATTGAGATCATTTGGATATAGTTGTAAGAATAGTTGCCAAATAAAGTGTGTCAAACATGGAAGTATTCATAGCATGTGATATTTTTCTAATCTAATTTGATATTTTGTTTTATTATTTAGAAGATGATTAATTTTAATTTATTTCTTGTTAAGTACTAAGTATGAAATATGATGTCCCTCTATCACCAAACTGTCTAGGAAATATATAAAAAATGTTATTCTATTTTTACAAGACATTTATAGAACTAGGAAGTCTTTGTTCGAGATTTTTTTATCACTTTATATGGTATGGGCTAAATAAGTGTGCTAAATTTATTTTATAATAGTTAGGGTTGGATGCTAACATAAATTGAGCATCCAACACATCATCACTAAAATTGCATACACTACAATTTTACCATTACAAATTGACATCATTTTAGTGTTCATTTCTATAGCATAATTCCTAGGGATCATTTAGCCTATCCTTAGCCTTTTTCCCAATGCTAATTATTATTTTTCTTCAAATGATAGTGTATTTGTGTGAGCGTTTACATAATCATGCTAATTTCTTGTAGTAGTATGAACATAAAAATAATAATATAATGGCCAGTTTGGTGATGTTTGAACTTTATTAACTTCATAATGATCATCTGACCAACCCTTATCAAATATGAAACCAACATTCCCTAACCTCTTTCTAAAAATAACCACATTAGTGACTATTGGGATGCATTTGAATAGGTGTGTGTTTAGAAGGGGTTCACCAATTTAAAATGTAGACCTATTTCTCACTATTTCATTAGGAAATGAGATCCACATAAAGAATTGACTTACAACCCTTAGATGAGTCAACTTGATGAGAGAATCTATTGATTTCCTTATGCTTGAGGATGGGGGTTTCCACATGAACAACTCTTTTGGGAGAAAAATTAAAAATAGAGAATCTACTCAATTATGCTCACTCAAACTTTAAATGATAATTTAAATGTCAATACTAATAGAAACAAAAAACTTTCTACATATCTGAGAAGGGAAAAACACTGTGTACCAATCACCAAAAGGCAGCTTCGAGAAGTTGTCTGGGACTCATTCACCCATGGGAGAATGGGTATCTACTAAGGGTTTTAAGCAAACTTTCGAGAGCCTCTTATGTCAATCTGTAGCTTTTGTTTGATCCAGGTTGCAGTTTCCGAAAGTCAAAAATTAGACTATTGGTGAGATTCCATTAATTGACAACTTTTCCAATCTTGCACTTCAAGAGATATTCAATCCTTCTTCAACCTAAAATCTGCAACACAAATACAAGAGGGATTTTTGTTTTGTTTTTGGTGAATAGGGGTTTGCCTTGGTCAAACCCAATTTGGGTAATCACACCTTGAATTGAAATAATGAAATGTGAAATGAATGAAAAGTGTTATGTTTCAACTCACCAAACCCTTGAATAAACCTTTGGAAGTCTACAATTTTGATCTTGACCTTTCATGAAATAGCTTCAATGGATGTGGATCTTGATTCTTGAAATATGACTTTGAATGCTTTCTTGATATTTGAAACCTACATCACAATGTTAGCTCCAAAAACATGCATGATGCTTAAGAATTTGACATGATGCTTGAGATCTTTATTGCTGCAATAAATCTTTGATAAATCTTCTCTTGAATGCCCTTGATCATAAAATTTTCTATACTTTTTTCTCACTAGAATTTCTAGATTCTTAGGATTTGAATTGATGAAATAACCTTGTATTTATTGGTATGTATCATTAATTTCTCAAAAATTAAACAATACAAGTCGACATTGAAATTTTAATTTAGGGACATTAAAATAACACCAAAAACATAATTTAAATTTAGGTTCAAAGGCCTAGGGTGGACCCATTCACCCATGGGCAAATGGGTCTCAGGTCCCTATTCCTGGAATACACATTGCTCAAGGTAAAGTGTTATGTGTTGGCATTAATAATTGTCAGGTTTCTCCTTTGGAAAATGTAATTTATTAGGATTGTAGATGTAAAATAGGTCTTATTAAGACATAATTAAGTCCATTTTAATTAAGAGGGCCCAAGCAAAAAGTGAAAATGTGTTTTGATCCATGCTTTCAATTGTTCATAAGTATCTTGATAAAGTTCATGCACAAACAAGAATTCTTTAGTTATCACATTCTCAACATAGATGGGATCAATTAATATCCCATTAGTAGAATTATCATTGATTCTTCCAGCCATGTAAAGAGGACCATTGGTGCATATTTAAGTATGTCATTTTGTGAGAAAGCAATGCCAAGGGACATATTGGTTAGGCCCTTATGAGGTTGAACTTCAATGAAGTTGACCATAGGGTTTATAGGATGATTTTTCATGTGAAAGTCAATGATGTAAGAGAGTCTACAAAAAAATCTATTCCTTGTTCATATTCAAGCATTTTCCTCATGTTATCTATGACAAGAATTGCGGTACCAACAATGTATTCAAAACTCACAATTTTTTGCAATTTGTCAAATTCTTCATCCATTTTTCCTAGGTTCTCTTGAGGGACATTAGAAACCATTGATTCAACATTAGTCACATAAGTTGTTGGTAAGGAGGTCATAGGAGATGAAGTTTCGAGGGTGTGGTCCATAGTGGGTTAACTAGTGTCAACACTATGAGTGAAAGAATTGGAAAACCCAAGATCCATGGCGAGTGATGTATCACAGGATGACATGAGTCTCAAAATATGTATCACAATAGTATTAGCAATGGGACACTAGTTTGTGAAGCTTATACAAGTTTTAAAAACCTAGGGTGCACCCAAAATGGAAAATAGGCACTAGATAAATGCAACAAACACTCAAAAATAAGAAATGTAATGCAAAGAGATAGAAATTTATAGATTTTATACAAGATAATTTTTTTATTATTCTATGCAAAAAAAACTGAAAATGACGTCTTTTAAGTCCAATTTATATTTTTGAAATGCACTTGAATTGATCAATTAACCTTAATGTAAATGATTGCAAAACATATAAATTTTGGAAACTGAAACAAATATCTTAACGCAAAAACACAAAATGTAGACTGAGGATTTTTAAAGCCCAAAAATTCATAAACAAGCCCGATCAGGCACTCATTCTCCCATGGGTGAATGGATCTTGCTTCAGGGTTTTGAAAAATCAAATTATAGATTTATGAGTTGATATTTATGTTTTCAGATTCTCGTGGTAGTTATAGTTTCAGATTTCTAGAAAATTAGATCTATATGCAAGTGTAAAATGATGCTAAATGACAAGGAAAAAGACCCGATTTGAAATGCAATTTTGATTCAATTTTTTGATTTAAGTGACTGATCATGCAATGTTATGTAAACATTGCAAAATGAATGAGATTTTTGAATTTTTCAAATTTTAAAGAATACAAAAATAAAATTTAAACCCTAAATGAGATGCAAATCAATACAAGTTAAGAACCCTAAATAAGATGAAAATCAATGCAATGCACTGCAAAGTAATGCAAATCCTAGATCTAGAGTTTAAATGGACTCCAAATTTTATAATTTTGTTGTACAAAGTCAGGTTCACCAAAATGAATAGGTGAAAAATAGGCGTGTGTTTAGAAGGGGGGTTCACCAATTTAAAATATAGACTTGTTTCTCACTATTTCATTAGGAAAGGAGATCCACACAAAGAATTGACTTACAACCCTTAGGTGAGTCAACTCAATGAGGGAATCTACTGATTTCCTTATGCTTGAGGATGAGGGTTTCAACCTGAACAACACTTTTGGGAGAAAAACACAAAAAGAAAAGAAAATCTACTTAGTTATGCTCATTCAAACTTGAAATGATAATTTAAAGGTCAATAATAATAGAAACAACAAAATTTCTACAAATTTGAGAATGGCAAAAAAGTGTGTACCAGTCACCAAAAGATAGTTTCAGGAGTCTATCCAAAACTCATACACCCATGGGTGAATGGGTCTCTACCCAGGGTTTTCATCAAACTTTTAGGAGCCTTTGATGTCAATTTGTAGCTTCTGTTTGATCCAGGCTGCAGTGTTTGAAAGTCGGAAATCAGATCTGTAAGTGAGATTCCATGAATTGATGACAAATTTGACAACTTTTCCAATCTTTCACTTCAAGAGATCTTCAATCCTTCTTCAACCTAAAATATGCAACAAAAACACAAGAGGGATTTTTTTTTGTTTTTGGTGAATGGGGGTTTGCCTTAGTCAAACCCTATTTTGGTAATTAAACCTTGAATTGAAATAATGAAATGTGAAAGGAATGATGAATGAACAAGTGTTATGTTGCAACTCACCAAACCCTTGAATAAACCTTTGGAAGTATACAATGTTGATCTTGATCTTGCATGAAATGACTTCAATGGATGTGGATCTTGGTGCTTAAAATATGACTTTGAATGCTTGCTTGATCTTTGAAACCTACATCACAATATTAGTTCCAAAAACATGCATGATGCTTAATAATTTGACATGATGCTTGAGATCTTGATTGCTGCAATAAATCATTGATAAATCTACTCTTGAATGTCCTTGATCATAAACTTTGCTATAATTTTTTCTCACTTTAATTTCTAGATTGCTTAGGATTTGAATTGATGAAATAATCTTGTATTTATAGGTATGTATCCTTAATTTCTCAAAAATTAAATAATACAAGCCAACATTGAAATTTGAATTTAGGGATGTTAAAATACTGCCAAAAACATAATTTAAATTTAGGTTCAAAGGCCTAGGGTGGACCTATTCGCCCATTAGCAAATGGACTCCAGGTCCCTATTCTTGGAATACACATTACTCAAGGTAAAGTGTTATGTGTTGGCATTAATTATTGTCAGGTTTCCCCTTCAGAAAATGTAATTTATTAGGCTTATAGATGTAAAATGGGGCTTATTAAGGCATAATTAAGTCCATTTTAATTAGAAGGGCCCAAGCAAAGTGTGAAAATGTAAAGGAGTACATTTTTCTACTCTACAACATTAAATTTTTAGGATTTTTTAGAGATTAAGTCCTATTCAATTTTATTTTGGTTGGTGTGAACATTATAATTTTCAATAGTTTATTCAACATTCTTATGAATCTAGGGTTGCAATATTGTGACAATTTGTGTTATGTTGTGAGTTCTGTAATTAATTCATATCATATCAATGTTTATGGTTACTTGAATTCCTTATTCTAGGATTATAGGATCATAAATGCAACATTAATTCTTAGTGTCTAGTTACTTCTTGAGGGAGATAGTTTTATGGAAATAAATTATATACACCATATAGGGAAGAAATATTTTCTTAAATTATTGAAGCTATTGATATTGGTGTTTCCCTCACTTAAACAATCCTCCTTGAGATTTTATAGCTCCTTATTTCCATTTCATCTCTAATTTTAGTTATATTCTTAGAAGGTTATTAGTGTATTCTCTATCATTTCAAAAAATAGCATTTGGAATCATTGTCCATTTAAGTTTAGAGTCCATAAAACTTGTTTTTGGAACTCTTGGACTCTTCATTTCACACATTTCTACTTCATTCACATGGGACATTTAACATATTGGTAGGCATAAGCTCTTAGATGTTCATTTTATAATCATTAAATTCATTTTATAATTATAGATACACTCAAGATTAGAAACTTACATCCATAATCAACCTCTTATTCACATTTTTGTTAGACTAATATTGGAGGTCAAAAGACTAAATAGCACTTGACCATTTGGAGAGCTCCTATAACAACCTTTAAAATAAAAATTGAATTAAAAAACAATTAATTTAGAATTCTTGATAATTATTTCACAAGATAAAACAGTCTACCATTTATGAAATATCAATATAACCAAGTTTTTCTTAATATAATGAAATTGCCTCATCTTGACATAACCAATCATTAATATTTTTTTATATCACATGATATATTGTCTTACTATAAGAAAAATGTGGTCTTTCCATACAATCATAATACCAAGGAATATAACCATTTCATTTACATTCTCACAAAAGATCACTTTAAACATATTCAAATTCATTTAATAAGATACATAATCTATGTGTAATTGTAAGGGGAAATTATAGAATTGATTATAAACAATAAACCCACAATACTAATGAAATGCAATTGCAAACAAGTTAATGAATACAAACAGAAATTAATCAAAACAATGATACAATTAAATCTAAAAAAGAGAATAGCCTTACCATCCCATTTCAAAGTAACCTGCATTATGTGATATGTCGGATTACTTCAACATAAGAGCCTTCATGATAGTTGCAAAAGCTTAACATAAGGCGATGACCTAGATGCTATGATAAATTCTCAATTGTTCAAGAATCAAAAGAAGATGGCTTCACTGTGAAAATTATAGGTAATGATTATGAAGGATGAAGAGTTATTTTATAGATTTTAGGAAATTGAATCAACGACCTGGATTAAGAGGTGTTGATTTGAGATCAAAGGATAAGAATTAATGAGAGGAATTGATTGCCCAATTAATTGAATGCTATTGGTTGTAGGATTCTAGTTCATGGTTGCATGAGATATTTATTGAAGTGTTAAGAGAAGTGATTGATTAAAAGAGTGATCAATCAATATCAGTTGATTGAGAGAGAGTGCCGGTTAAGTTTTGAGGAAACAATGCATGATATAATTAATTAATTAATTATTAGAGGAACGTGCAAGATAAGATTGAGACAACATACAAGTTTTCTTTTTACATGACAAGATAATTAATTAATTGAGGAATGTGCAAGATAAGATTGATTAAAAAATAAAAGTTTATTTATTAATGGATGATGTTCCAAATAAGTTAAGATATTTCGAGGGAAATTAGGATAATTAAATAATTAAAGATAATTATTCATTTTATGCATGATGAAAAAGGTCAATTAAATAATTAACTTGATAATTATTTAATATAAGAAGGGGGTTTGATATTTAATTAAAAATTAATTGATAAATATTCAATTAAAATAGAAGAATAAGTTAAGTTAGCAACATAATTAATAAGAGGAATGAGGTTCAATTAATTTTAAAATAGTGAATTAATTAAAATATTAAAGATTATTTAATTAATAGAGGGAAATAAGGTTAAATGATAGAAATGATGTTAAAAGATGATTAATGACACTAATGATGTCAATAATAGAAAAATGCAGTTTTGGGATGTGTGATATGCATTTAGGCATTTTTGCATGTCTACAGTAATAAAATAAATTACACAAGAAAGGAATATAATAGGAAATTTCCTATAAACACTTGACAATAATTGAGAATAACAATACACCTTAAGGGGGAAAAATTAAAATATCTCTAATGAGAACACAATTTGCAATAATATGATAATACATTTACCTCTAAATTTTATATATACCTAATTATGGTGGATTTTTTCCACCTATGCCAACTTAGATACCTAAATATAACACCTAGGATGACATAAATACCTATATATGACTATAATAATGATTGTATAATTTAATTAAGATTTAATATAGGCATAAGATGACTACACATAAACCTATACACACTATAGGATTAAGCACATATCATGCCCCCTTCAAAGAAGCATTACGCTCATAATTGATCAACTATGGATGCTTTTGCACAACATATTCATTTTCTCATGTAGCATGTTCAATTAGAGAGTTCTTCCAATTTATCAAATATTGTGTGATTTCCCTTGTTGTAACCTCTTGGTGTGTGTTTGAAGATTTTCATTATAATCCAAAAGAGTTCTTCCCTCCCTATAAAGTTATGGTAATTAAGTCTCTACAATAAATATTTTCCCAATAACATTCTTTAAGAATGTAACATAGAAAATTGGATGTATTTTATTGACATAGGTAAATCTAATTCATATGCTACACTACCAATATTTTGTAATACCTTATAAGGACCATAGTATAAGTGAAAGCTTGTTATTTCTTCACTATTTTTAAGAGATATTTTCTTATATTGTTGTAATATAACAAAGACCCAATTCCCACTTCAAAATTCCTTTCATTGTGGTATTGATTAGCCTATCATTTCATTCTATTTTATACCACTTCCAAGCTCTCTTAGATACTAGCAAGTACCTTGCTAATGTTGAATGTGCTTCTCAAATGTTAAATTTTTTGGGTTTGCTTGTAATGAAGAGGTTATTCACAATGGTTGGTACCCATAGAGTACCAAAAATGGATACATATTGGAAGAAATATGAAAAGAAGTGTTATACCACCATTCTACTAGTAACCATTACACCCATCTCTCTTGCTTATATAAATAAAAATATTATAGGTACCTTTCCAAGCATTTGTTGACCACGTTAGTCTATCCATCTTATTGAGGATGATATGGCAAGATACAAGAAAGTTGAGTGCTCAAACATGAAAATAAGTCAATCCAAAAATTTATTTTAAATATAGGATCATGATCACTTACTATAACTTTTGGAGTCCTAGGTAGTTTTTGAATTGTATCCATAAAGGATGTTGCTATAGTGCTTTCTAACATTGGGTGTGCCAAAGCACAAAAATATGTATATTTAGTGAGATATCTAGAAGAAGATTGATATAATAGGCAACCTAAGATGCATATTATCTCAAAATAAATAAAAATGATTTTTAAATTGATAACCAATAATCAATGTAAATAATTTTACCACAAAATAGACATATCAAATATTATAATTGTTATGTATTTCCATAAAGTTGCATATATTTCCCTTTTGTCTTTGTCATATACACCATTCAATTAAATTATCTCTATTCTAGAGATGTAACTAATTTTATTTGTAATACATAAAATCCCAATACCATCTTGTTCTTTGCTATGTCACAAAAATGTGCTTATGATATGGCTACTACTTCCTAGATAGTCATGTCTTAGTTTTTAAATGCATCATCTTGTATACATGTTACTAGTTACCAAATTTGATACATACATTATTAGTTTAGTTCTCATGGTTAGCCACTTTTACATTTTTGTTATATATGATATAACTATTTGAACAAGACAAATTTAAATCACAACATATATAATTAAACCAACTTGTACCCTCCAATACCATAGTTTAAAACCCACTTTCCAATCATGAGCATAATAGTTTGTACCAATTATACAAAAACAAAATTCAATCACCTAAAATAATAGTCACTTCAAATTTCTATACATCTAATACACAAATGATATACATACCATAATAGTGAAAGTAATGCATCAAAACAACATTACTAGTGAATATAAGTTTCATAGCTATGTAACAATCATATTTGCATGACACAAACGCTTAATCAATTCAATTTATGCCATATACATAATACATTCTTTATTCTAAAATGAGATATATGTATACATGCATGCATGTATGTATATAAATATATGACGTAGACCAAGGTAGGAGGGTCCGGTGAGGGACTGTCCAACCTCACAGCTTAAACAACTAACACTCAGATCTTATAGATATGCAACAAAATATAACATATAATCAACATAAAGATAAAAACTATGCAAGAACACATGACACAAGAATTACTTTGGGAAAACCCTCAAAGGGAAAAACCCAGCCTTCAAATTTCACTAAACTACTATTATTCACACTTCATCTTTGCCTTCAAAAGATTAGAACATTGTTCACACATAGAACTTCACACATCTCACACATATATCTTCCTTCTTCCCTTTTTCATTATCCATATCCTCAAAACAATCGGTCTTATATATTTGCATCCAAGGATCACATCAACTACATGTCATCCCAACAATATATAAAAATTATACAAACTATCTGCCCAAATCCATAAGCAATTATCAATGTGCATCAACCAAGGTCAGCCCAAACATAGTAGGGACCCAAAACAACATGCCTCGAACATGAAACACCATAAAAAATTAGCCTCAAAGATCCACAACATGTTAGAATCACCCTGTCGGCCAAGAACAGGAAAACATGAACTCTCGGAAGGAAAATCACCAATCGCGAGCACAACAAACAATGCAAACTAACAACATAGCTAGATCATGATCTAGAAACATCCACGAATCCACTGAAGATCCATAATAACTCAGATTACTAGAATCACATCATCTTCCTTCAAGAACACCAACTAAAGCAACCAAACAATTGTTAGAACACATAAACTCATAACTTGATCAAATATTCATGCGAACCTCTGAAAATTTCGGTGGATAAACTAGACATGCTCAAAAAAAAAACCTTTAATCCACAACTCCTTATCCTCAATAAACTGAGCTAGCCATCATACTGAACTTCACTACATCACCAACCACCTCTGTAACTGAATGTTCTTTGAATCTTCTAGATGCCCCTACATCAGACTCTTGGGGTTATTTGAAAAGTGGGCCTCTTCACTTTGGGCTAAGTTATGTCAAAATCAATGTTGTCTCTTTGAATTGGTTCGACGATCTATTCATAGGTACTTGCAACTTCCTCACAATCAGCGATTTGTTCAAGTCCATCCTGCAAAACTGCCTCAAATGTAATTTGGATATGGTGATCTACCTGCAAGCCTTGCACTGCCTCAATGGTTGTTGGTTTGAGCAAGAATTCTCCACAAGTTGCCTCAAGATCAATGTCTACCTCAATCAATTAAAATTTACTAGGTACTTGCAACTGCCTCAAGGTCGGCGGTCCGTTAAATTCCACCCTGCAAAACTACCTCAAATGTAATCTAGATTCGACAATCTACTTGTAGGCCTTGCACTACCTCACTGGTCGATGATCTCAGTAATCCCACCCTGCAAGTTGCCTCAGGTCCTTCATTGTCTACTTCAATCAAATAAAATTTAACACATGACTTACATCCTCTGAAACAATCATATGAATTCCTTGAATCATCAATATCATTTCCAAATTTCCTCTGCAACACTTTTTGATCTCTACATTTCCTTTACACACCTCAAAATGTATTCTCTTCCCTACATATACTATTCCTACACCATTCTCTACCTCTGCAATGTAGACTCCCCTTTGCAATTATGCTTCACACTGGTTCACTTCTTTCACAAGTCTCCTTAAGATCACTTCTTCTTATTCTGGTTCCACTATCCAATCTAATTCCTCCAAAGGTTCCCCTTCCTCTGGATAAACTAATTTTATATCAACAGGTTCTTCTTCATCTACACAAACTATCTTTGCATCCTTTACTGCTGCTTTTTCATTAGCTTCTCTAGTATTAGGTTTTTGTTGACATTTAGTGCTTGATTCTTTCTTCCTCCAAACCTGAAAATATATTCCTTGTCTAGAAAATCCTCTTTCACTCCTTTGGTACCCTTCATTGTGATAAGTATTATGACTCCTGTCACTTCTCCCTCTATAGTTTGAATAACTGTCTTTGTTTTGATTTGTATAAGGTCTTCTTTCCCTACATCCCGATCCTTCCTTTCCCTCAACATATGAATGCTTCAATTTGTAAAACTTTCTGAGCTTATGAGCAACATACTTCCATTTTGATCCATCAATCCATCCATAATTCATCTGTATACAATTTTTCCTAGGCTTTCTCCCTCTCATTTTATTCCAACACATCTTCTCAGAATGATTCCTTAATCCACAAAACTTACAAGGATATAGATCCCAACACAATTCCTTTTCATGTTCATTCCTATTACAATGTGAATAATACATACTTTTTCTTCCCTGATCCAAATTGTTTGAACTTGTAATGACATCCTTACCTCTGTCATATCCAAGGCCTTCACATTTGGGTCTCATTACTGGTTCAATAGGTTCTGTAATTCCTTGTTGATGATTTTCCAATACTTTTCCTCTGTATCCCATTCTTTGCATGATTTTGAAACCAATACCATCTCCAATAATTACAGGCTTAGTTACATTGTTATCTTCAACTTCACCTTCTACAACATCAAACAAATAATTAGTATCACAAGGAACATCATAAAGTTCAAGCTTAGGTATCAGATTCTCATTCTCCTTCTAGCATGCTATAATTGATTACTCCAACTGATTAACATGTTCCTTCAAGCTAGATATTTCCTTCTTCTGCAAACTGTTCTCCTTGTTCAACTCTTTCAAAATTTCCTCCAAATATTTGCTCTTCTTATCCAACTCCTTAAACAACATGAATCCTTCTTCAAACTTATCTAGTTCTACTTCCAGTTCTTCATTTCTCCTTCTTTCAATTTCCAGTTCTTCTTCAAGAGCAGCATACTTATCTTTTCCTAGTTCTTTCATCCTCTCCATCAATTCTGAATTACACTTCCCGAGTTCGCACAATTCTTCCTACAAGGTATCCCTTTCACATATTAGGTTCTCTTTTTCCTTATTTTTTTCTTTTCCCAATCTTCCCCATCTTGCAACCGATTCACAACCAGCTCTTCAACCTTCTCTGATAAACCAACTCTTCAACCTGCTCTACAACCTGCTCTACAACCAACTCTGATAAACCAACTCTTCAACCTGCTCTGAAATAGATTTGCAACCAGCTTTGATACCAATTAACATAGACCAAGGTAGGAGGGTCTGGTGAGGGACTGTCCAACCTCACAACTTAAACAACTAACACTCAGATCTTATAGATATGAAATAGAAGCTAACAAATATGCAAGAACACATGACACAAGAATTACCCTAAGAAAACCCTCAAAGGGAAAAACCCAGCCTTCAAAGTTCACTCCTCATTATATTATGATCTCAAAACACATTACATATGCCACTCAAGCTTTACAGATGCTAGGCCATAGCCCAAGAATTACAAACAATTCATATAATAACAATCTTTCATCAATTCTTCCTTCTACTTCAAGATTTCTCTACTCTGCTGATCTTACCAGATTAGAACACCTCATCACCATGCTTCATGACTATTGTTCTTCACACTTCATCTCTACCTTCAAAAGATTAGAACATTTTTTGCACATAGAACTTTGCACATCTCGTACATATATCTTTCTGCTTCCCTTTTTCATTATCCATCTCCTCAAAACAATCAGTCTTATATATCCACGTCCAAGGATCACATCAACTACATGTCGGCCCAACAATACATAAAAAGTGTACAAACTGTCAGCCCAAATCCATAAGCAATTATCAATGTGCATCAACCAAGGTCAGCCCAAATATATTAGGGACCCAAAACAACATGCCTCAAACATGAAACACCTTAAACAATTAGCCTCGAAGATCCACAACACATTACAATCACCTTGTCGGCCAAGAATAGGAAAACATGAACTCCCAGAAGGAAAATCACCAATCATGAGCACAAAAAACAATGTTAACCAACAACACAACTAGATCACAATCTAGAAATATCCATGAATCACCACTGAAGATCTACAACAACTTAGATTACTAGAATGACATCATCTTCCTTTAGGAACACCAACTAAAGCAACTGAACAACTGTTAGAATACATAAAATCATAACTTTATCAAATCTTCATGCGAACCTCTGAAACTTCTGGTGGATAAACTAGACATGGTCGACAACAAACCCTTTAATTTGCAACTCCTTATCCTCAATATATTGAGCTAGACATCATACTAAACTTCACTGCATCACCAACCACCTCTATAACTGAATGTTCTTTGAATCTTCTAGATGCCCCTACATCAATATATATATATAAATATATAAATATATATATATACATATATAAATATATATATATATATACATATATAAATATATATATATATATATACATATATAAATATATATATATACATATATATGCATATATATATGTATATATATGTATATATGTATACATATAGGTACATATATAAATGTATAGATGTATATACATATATGTATGTACATACATATATATGTATGTACATACATATATATGTATGTATTCATATATGTATATACATATGTATATATATGCATATATATGTATGTTTATTGATGCAGAAGAATCCTTGGTTCTTGGTAATCTTGCATCAACCAAAAATATTTTCTTTCAGTTTCGTTCTTGTTCAGTTCTTGTTCAAGTTCAAGCTGGTAGATTCAGTATTTCATCATATTTGCTCACCAGACCTTGCAGATCTATGTTTTCATCGTTGACATGTTCATTTTCCTAATTCCAAGATTTCATCTCGATTGGATCTTTTTTTGGCAAGTTATCGCTTTTGGATTAAGTGACTATTTGTGAAACTGGCCCCAAAATAATTTCAAACCTAATGGCTAGTTTGATCGATCATAAATCTTTCTCGTCGCTTGTGGATCCCTTCGAGGTGTCTCGAATTATTTTGTGGAGTTTCCCTAACCTTAATTTTAGGTCCACACTTCATTATATGCACCTTCCATGGAGAAATTCAAATTTGACGCTGACTTGTTCATGTACATGTTACGTTTCCTTCATCGAAGATGGTAATGATCTTTGGACGACGTTGATGTTTCTAGATCTATAGATATGATATAAATCTTGTCATAGATCATTAGGATAGAAATCAATTAGGATCAAGTAGATTAAGATGTATATAGAATTAAATCTATAAGATTTTTTCTCACATTAAGGAGCATGTATGTTGTACCAGGCCTGTGAGTTGAATTTGTAAGCTCGGATGTGGCTGAATATATGTAATTGAATTTTCAGCTAATGAGAATGTTTGAACCTGCATTTGCTTCCATATTTTATGTCACTTCTATTGTGTAACTCTTGTTGCATGGTCTGGATTATTCTCTTTGAGGACCCTCATACTGTGACTGCACCAAACTGGTATCAAAGCGAGATTTGTTATGTGGAAGATCATCAGAGTTTACAAAGTCTTGTTGAAGATTTTTTGTGGGGTGGTGGATTGAGGATTGGACCTATAGCTGTAGAGGACTTGTGTAAAGATGGAAGGAAGAAGAAATGGTAGAGGAAATGGAGTGTGTGGAAATGCAGACCCATCTATAATGGAGATATTGAGAGGAATGACTGCTAGATTGGAAGCAATCAAAATGGCCCAAAGGAGAGGTCGACCAGTTCAAGATGTGAATGATGAAAAAGTAGAAGAACAGGAAGAAAGGGAGAGAGAAGATCAACCTGTTCTTAATTAGGGAGAAGATAGGTTCATAAGAGCCCTAACCAAAGTAAATACTAAACCACATTTCAATCCACCAGATTATAGTGGCAAGTTGGATTTAGATGAATTGCTTGATTGGATAATAGAGATGGAGAAGTACTTTGATTTTGAAGGTACCACATAAGACAAGAAGGTGAAGTTTTCTTGTACAAAGTTGAAAGGAAATGCATCCCGTTGGTGGGAACATTTGCAGATAGATAGGCAAAGAAAAGGAAAGGAGAAGATAAGATCATAGGATTAGATGGTGAATAAGTTGAAGATAAAGTTTATGCCTATAGACTATTAGATCAATTTGTTTTGAAATTTGCAGAATTTGAAGCAGAAGGAGTCAAGTGTGGTAGAGTATACTGAGGAACTCTACAATTTGAATATCAAATCTGGACATTCTGAAGATGAGACCGAACAAGTAGCTAGATATATGAATGGTTTGAGGTCATCTATACAAGATGAGATCAGTTTGATTAAGTTGTTGAGTGTGGAGGAGGCATATTAGTGTGCCCTAAAAACATAAGAGAAGCTGAACAAAAAAGATGAGCAAAGACAGAAAGGAAGAGGTGGAAGATTTCAGATGGGAAGATTTTTAACTGGAGGAGGAAGAGGACCTTTTACAGATCATAACAAAGATAATTCAATAAGAATGATAATTTGTACCATAGAAATGATGGAATCTCTTACCAAAGAGGAGGATATGGTGGTTATCGGAATGAGGGGTATAGAAAAGACAATAGAGGACAAGAGAAAAGATATTCAGAGGAGCTTATTATAAGTGTGGTGGAGAAGGACATAAAGCATTTGAATGTAATCAGGGAGAGATAAGTAGAAGAGCAACCTTTGTTGAGGAGGATCATGTTGGATCATCTAATAAACTGGAAGAGAGAGAAGTGTTGGTGAACAGAAGAGTATTGTGTCAAAGTGAGATGGAGCAGGAACCATTGCAGAGAAAGAATTTGTTTCGAACTAGATGCAAGGTAGCTGGTAAATGTTGCAAGGTGATTATTGATAGTGGAAGCTCATAGAACCTAGTTTCTGAAGAAATGGTGACCAAATTGTAGTTGGAAAGGTTGAAACACCTGAAGCCCTATTCGATAGCATGGATTCAAGATGAGCATAAGATACTGGTAAGTGAACATTTTTTTGTGAAATTGAAGATATAAAATTACAATGATGAAGTTTTGTGTGATATCATGCTTATGGATGTATGCCATGTTTTGTTGAGAAGGCCTTGGCAATATGATAGATAGGTTATTCATGATGGAAAGAAGAACATATATACTATTGTCACAAATGGGATGAAGCATAATTTGTTACCATTGGAGGATGTTCCTAAAGTTGAGATTTGTATGACTCCTAGAATTTGTTTTGTTGATGGAAGGAGATTTCTGGATGGACTGAGACATGAGAACATGTGTTATGCCCTGGTTCCTAAGAAGTTTGAAGACTTGAAGCATGTAGAAGGACAACCAGAAGAGAAAGGAATTGTTGGTAGAATATGAAGCTATCATTTTAGATAATGTACCTGATGGATTGCCACCCGTGAGGAGTATTAGTCATTGCATAGACCTAATTCCTAGAGCTAGTTTATTGAATAAAGTAGCACATTGGATGACACTAGAAAAAAATGAAGAATTGAATAGACAAGTGCAAGAGTTGTTGAGAAAAGGTTTGATTAGAGAAAGCTTAAGTCCTTGTGTAGTACTTGTAGTGATAGAACCTAAGAAGGATGGATAATGGAGGATATGTATAGACTCTAGAGCCATAGACAAGATCAGAGTGAAGTATAGATTTCCTTTGCCCCAGATGGATGACATTATGGATTGTTTGAGTGGAGCTAAATACTTTACAAAGATAGATTTGAAGAGTGGATATCATTAGATCAGAATCAAAGAAGGGGATGAATGGAAGACAACATTCAAAACAAATGAAGGATTGTATGAGTGGTTGGCCATGCCCTTTGGACTAAAAAATGCACCTAGCACTTTCATGAGGTTGATGAATGAGGTATTGAAGAGATTCTTGGGTAAGTTTGTGATTGTCTATTTGGATGACATCTTGATTTTCCAGTAAGACTAGAGAAGAACATTTGTTGCATGTAAAACAACTTTTGTAGAGGTTGAGAGAAGAGTAGTTGTTGATAAACATTAAGAAGTATAGTTTCATGAAGGAAGAAATGGTATATCTGGGATTTGTGATATCAGTGGATGGATTGAAAATGGATCCTAAGAAGGTAAGAGAAATTGTTGAGTGACCTACACTGGAAAGAATTGGAGAGGTGAGATCATTTCATGGATTGGTTATTTTCTACCAAAATTTTATTAGGAATTTCAGTTCTATTTGCAGTCCTATGACAGAAACAATGAGAGGAGATAAGAAATATTTTAGATGGACATCTAGAGCAGACAGGAGCTTTGAGTTGTTGAAACGGAAAATGGTTGAGCAACTTGTGTTGGCTTTACCAGAATTTAATAAGGTATTTCAGGTAGAATGTGATGCAAGTTGAAATGCAATTGGAGAAGTATTAAGTCAAGAAGGAAGACCAATAGCTTATTTCAGTGAGAAGTTGAATGATGCAAGGAAAATGTATTCAGTGTATGATCAAGAGTTATATGCCATAATTCAAGATTTGAAGAAGTGGAGACATACTTGTTGTCTAAGGAGTTTCTATTATATACAGATCATCAAGCATTGCAATATTTGAATAGTCAAGGAAAGTTGAATTAGAAACACATGAGATAGGTGGAATTCTTGCAAAGTTATACTTTTGTTTTGAAACATAGGATTGGAAAGTCAAATAGAGTTGTTGATTCTTTGAGTAGAAGAGGAATTTATTGATAGGGATGAGAGTGGAGGTATTAGGATTTGAGGAATTGAAGAACTTGTATGAGGAAGACCCAGATTTTGCAGAACCCTGGACAACTTGTAAAGAACCAATCTTGGAAGATAGGAGTTAGTGGTTGGATTATTTCATTTAGGAGGATATGTTGTTCAAAGGAAATCGGTTGTGTATACCCCAGAGCTCAATGAGGGATAACTTGGTGAAAGAGAAACATAGTGGAGGATTGACAGGACACTTTGGAGTTGATAAGATAGTAGCATTGGTAAGTGAAAATTACTTTTGGCCTCAGATTCATAAGGATGTTAGGAAATTTGTAAAAAGTTGTAGCGTTTATCAAGTTGCAAAAGGGAGTAGTCAAAATTTTAGATTGTATAAACCTTTGACAGTTCCAGAAAGACCTTGGGAGGATATCAACATGGATTTCATAGTTGGTTTGCTGAAGACACAAAGAAGTAATAATTATGTATTTGTGGTGGTAGAAATATTTTCTAAGATGGCACATTTCATACCTTGTAAGAAGATAACAGATGTAGTACATGTAGAAGACTTATTTTTTAGGGAAGTTATCAGATTGCATGGATTACCTAGGAGTATTGTTTTAGAAAGGGATACAAAGTTTGTTGGTTATTTTTGGAACACTTTGGAAGAAATTGAAAAAATATTTGAAGTTCAGTTCTACTTTTCATCCACAGATTAATGGATAAATAGAGGTAGTAAACATGAGTTTGGGAAATTTGCTGAGATGTTTGGTGGGAGAGAAGACCAGAAGTTGGAATTTTGTCCTTGCTCAAGCAAAGTTTGCTTATAATAATTCAGTGAGCAGGAGTACTAGAAAAACACCTTTTGAGATTGTTACTGGAGTTGATCCTAGAGGTATATCAAAATTGTGAGACATCAATAAGGAGGATAAAAGAAGTGTTGAAGCAGAGGAATTTGCAGAACATATGAAGAAAGTGCATACTCAAGTAAAGCAACAGTTAGAAGATATGAACCGAAAGTATAAGGAATGAGCAGTTGGAGATGAAGTGATGGTGTACTTGAGGAAGGAAATATTTCCAGTTGGCACATACAATAAGCTCAAAATGAGGAAGTTTGGAGACTGTAAGATTTTGAAGAAATTTGATTCATGAGTGCCTATGAAGTAGAGTTACCAGATGGCATGGGTATATCACCTACATTCAACATGGCAGATCTACATCAATACCATGAAGTATAATTAAGTGAAGATAGTAAAGAAAAATTGGAAGAATAGCTTCCTAAATATCAATCAGATGAGATATAAGAGATCTTGGATGTCAGAGATGGGAGGAAAACTCATGGAAGGCATTACAAAGAATATCTTGTGAAGTGGAAAGGTAGACCAGTGGAGGATTCTTCTTGGATTTCTCAGGCTGAGGTAGACCATATTGGTTTTCCTTTAGCCCCATCAAAGTGAGGGACTCAATTTTCAAATAAACCTTGATGTTTGATGTGGGAGCATCCTTGGTTCTTGGCAATCTTGTATCAACCAAAAATATTTTCTTTCAGTTTTGTTCTTGTTCTTGTTCAAGTTGGTAGATTTGGTATTTCATTATGTTTCCTCACCAGACCTTGTGGATCTATGTTTTCATTGTCGACATGTTCATTTTCCTAATTCCAATATTTTAGCTCGATTGGATCTTTTTCTAGCAAGTTATCACTTTCGAATTAAGTGACTATATGTGGAACTGACCTCAGAATAATTTCAAACCTAACGGCTAGTTTGATCGATCGTGGATCTTTCTCGTCGCTTGCGGATCCCTATGAGGTGTCTCAAATTGTTTTGTGGAGTCTCCCTGGCCTTAATTTTAGGTCCACACTTTATCATATGCACCTCTCGTGGATAAATTCAAATTTGAGGCCAACCTATTCATGTACATCTTATGTTTCCTTCATCGGAGATGGTAATGATCTTTGGTCGACGTAAATGTTTCTAGATCTGCGGATATGATATAAATCTTGTAATAGATCATTAGGATAGAAATCAATCAGGATCAAGTAGATTAAGATGTATATAGAATTTGATCTGTAATATTTTTTCTCGCATTAAGGAGCATGTATGTTGTACCAAGTCTGTGAGCCGAATCTGTAAGCCCAGATGTGGCCGACTGTATGTAATTGAATTTTCAACTAATGAGAATGTTTGAACCTACATTTTCCTCCATATTTTGTGTCGCTTCTGTTGTGTAACTCTTGTTGCACGGTTTGGATTTTTCTCTTTGAGGACCCTCCTACCGTGACTGCACCATTTATACATATACATATAAATATATACATATTATGTATGTTCATATATATGTATGTATACATACATACATATCTATATACATATGTACAAATACAGACATATCTACATATATACATATATACACATATATGTGTATATATGTATACATGTATATGTATGTAAATGTATATGTATACATACACATGTATATATGTATATATATACATATATGTTATAAATCAAGCATAAATATATTAGAATGAGGTTTATAGAATAAATAAAATAATATGTATATGGCATAACTAAATTGATTAAGCGTTTGTTTCATGCAAGTAGGATTGTTACATAGCTTAAAATCCATTCCAACCATGAACATAATAGTTTGTACCAATTATACCAAAAAAAATTCACTCACCTAAAATAATGTTCACTTCAAACTTATATACATCTAATTCATAAATTATTTACATATCATAGTAGTGGAAGTAATGCATCAAAATAATTTTACTAGTGAATATAAGTTTCATAGCTATGTAACAATCCTATTTGCATGACATAAACACTTATTCAGTTCAGTTATGACATATATATAATATAGTATTTATTTCTTTAAACCTTATTCTAATATATTTATGCTTGATTTCCAATACATACATACATACATACATACAAACATACATATATATACATAGATACATATAAATACATTTAAAATTTGGTAGTGTATATGGATTGTGACTAAAATTCTTCCCAACAAACTAATCTTACACAAATTTTAACAAGATTGTCATAACCTGATTTTCCTAGTTTAAACACATCACTTATTAGTTAGAAAACTAAAATATTTAACATGTACAAGAATGTAGATGACTAAAATATTTAATAAAATATTATATATATACATATATGTGTGTGTGTGTGTGTGCGCGCATGCACATTTTTTGAACGAATGTTGAGTATATAGTCAAATATTGTAGTATGATTTCATTATAAATTTTATAAGTAACAATTGATCATTCAACTACCATAGCCCGCACAAAAGAATGAAAAATGATCATTGAATACTATAACCCACACAAAATATTGATTGAAATCAATGATGAAAATACATTACTCTCATCTCAAAACATTCAATAATCTTTTAAACCCCCCCCCCAAAAAATAGTATTTCTCTGCTAAATACTCCATTGGCTAAGATAGTCACCCATAACTTCTAAATAACTCCAATAAAAAACAATTGCGATTTAGCTTTATCTTTAAGCAGAACTTGGAAAGAGTGGTGAAAATCAACCATTGCACCATCCAAAATGACACAAATGGGATTCGTATTTTAACTAAGAAGTTAATGGAGTTGAAAGAGGAGAATGTACTTATTTGGCCTCTAAAGGGAAAAATAATGAGGATTAGGGTAAATAGATAATATAGAGTGATTAAAAGGGTTTGAGCTCTCGAACTAGAGGCAACAAGAAGAAAAAAATAAAAGAGGAGGAGAATGAGTTGTTGGGCCTAGAAAATTTGCACAAGAACATCTACAAGCAAGATTTGAAAGCAATAGAAACCTTGAAGAAGATGAAGTAGTGCTTCTTGTCATTTTTTTCTTTTTGTTGTTTTGTTTGTTTTTGTTGGTTGTAGTTTGGTTGTTGGTTGGCTATGTTTTTTTCTTTTAGCAAAATTTTATTATAGGGTTTCAGATCCCTTCAAAACCTATTTTACCCTTTAATAAAAAACAATCTAAAATTGAAACACCAAAAAGAGGGATATTACAACTCCTTGGTAGTCATCCCAATTTTTCTATCCAATTGTAAGTATCATCATTCAGTCAACCCCATGAAGGTTTTGTAATCTCTTTCCCTTTTTATGTTTAAATCATTTATTTTGATTTAGCTCAAGTTTCTAAAGTTATTTAGTTATGTTTCTATATTTTTATTATTATTTCTAAATAATGTTAGTGTCTATTTTTGTTCCTATGTTCCAAATTTTATAGTTACGCTTTATATTTTATTTCTTTGTGCATAGAGGACCATAAAAAAATCGGATGTAAGAATAGTTTCACTATTATCCATGATCTACACATATTTTTGATACATGACATTCCCAATAGTTCTTCCAAGTTTTGTATCTATTCATATTTCTATCTCTATCTATATTTTTCTTGAAAATATTATTATATTTATTGTTATTATAAATTTAGCTAGTCCATTACCAAAGACAATAGATTTTCATCTAGGGAATGAACATAGATCTTAATCAATTTAAATATACTTAGATAGATTAGAATATTCCACTCATTTCTTTATTATAGATTACATTAATCTATTTTATTCTCATTTAAAAAAAATTAAAGAAGAATCAATTTTACTTTATTTAATTTTGGTGAACCCAACATTTTAATTGTATAGCTTTATATATTATATTTTTTAAAATAGTTGGAAATTTTATGAGTTGTACCTCTTGGCCAATATTATGTTCTCATCTTTCTCACTGCAACTTGTGCTCGAATCCTATGAATTCTTAATTTAGTAATTCTACTTTCTCTAGATACATATATGGTATACCTATCTCCTTCACTCCTCTTTCAAGTATACTCTTGAGCATGACACTCATACTAGGGATAATGGACTTGACCATGAAGGGGCCCTAAATACTAGTACTCATAAGACAAATCAATATATCAATAAATATTTTCTAGAGTTCCAACATACTACTATTACTAATAAATTCATCCTTTATAACACCAACTCTATAATATATTCTATGCAGATTATTCTTTTTAACCTTCCCAAAGGCCTTGATTTCATGTAAATAATTGGGCAAATAGTACATCATCATGACCCTCTTCACCTTGATACCATTGATCCTTCAAGAGAGGTTAATTCTTATCTATCATATATCTAACTTATCATATCCATTTCTACCCCTAACATCAAAATTTATAATATTCCCATATTCCTTACATTTTCCATCCCTCTACCTACCATGTCAGGTTATTCATCTTGTCATACCCAAGTGGTGCAAGGGCACCCACAGTGCTTTTATGCCTCCAAGGGGTCAAAAAGTGATATTTTGTTTTGTTTGAGTTTTTTATATGTAATAAGGTAGATTATAAGACCATTTCATGTATGTTGGATTCTAAGTTAGGTCATTAGGTGACTGGAAGTGTCTAGTTGCAAACAACATGTCAATGTTGCAAATGTTGTTAAATTGCACAATGTAGGAATATGAAGGGTCAATGTGCACAAAGTGGGAATTTGAATAATTGTAAGTTCAAAATTGGTTATGAACCATTTGGAAATCATAAATAAATGTTTTAAACACAAATCCCAAGGTTGGGAAGGCTGGGAGGAGATTGGAATGAAAATTGGAATCAATTTGAGCAAATGTTTTGTGTTTTTTTCTATAACAGTCCTATTCTTTCACATATTACGGATATTTAAGACCTTTGTAAGACCTGGTTGGAAAGATAATTGAGTTATATTTCATTTGGTTTTGGTTTGGTTAAATTTAATTAATTTTAGAGAAAGTTATAGCATTTTTGGTAACAGCATGTCTGAATCTGTCCTAAGGTTACCAGTTTTGGGAAAAATAGCATAACTCTTATTCCACCATTGGATTTTGATAAAAATTTGAGGAAAGGTATTTAATAAGGTCTTCTTCATTATCAATGGATAGATTGGCTTAATTATTTTATTTTTGAAAGTTATAGGTGATTTTTCATTTCATTTGCATGCATATTTGCCTAATTAGGCCTAGTAAAAAAGGAGGACAGTCAATTTTTTAGCCTTTTCATACAAAATAACCCTATCTGATTTTGAAATATGTTCAATAATGGAAAAATGGGTATCTAAAAAAAGTTTTATTTTTTGGATATTAATTGGGATTGAAAATTTATGTCAAAAAATTCCTTTTTGAAAGGCTACAAGCGAGAATGAGGGTTTGTGAAGGAAAACCCACTTTTTGATGAACAAAGGCACTTGTTTAAGGTTGTTTGGAGTTTGATCACCCTTTCTTTGCATCACCAAGGATACTTGACTTATACCATTTCAAGTTATTTCTTCATTCCAAATTATCAACCTATCTCATTTACATATACAACTGGATCATCAAAAAATTCTCAACCATTCTTTTTTATAGCCTTTCACTATTACTATTGTTATTCTCCATACTACTAATCTATTAATTAATCAATTAATATAGAACATGGGGTCTATTCAACAAAATTTTCCTCCCCTTTCGTTTTCTTCCTAATTTAAACCTACAATACCATTCCATCATAATGCATTATAGTTAAAGATAATTTCCAAATATTTTCCTTCATAGTTTATGATTCTATGCTTTGAAAAGTATAATGGTAAAGGGCATCATGAAACCTACATTTCTAATTTCACAACCAAATTTAGTGAATTTTTCTTTGATGATGACCTATTGGCCAAATTATTTCCCAAATCATTTAAATAAATAGCCTTAGAATAATTACACTCCCTTCCTGACCATATTTTTCTTGAAACACTTTTAGGTTAACATCAACTTGCAAGTGAGTTTCATTAAACTTGTCCACTATTGATAGGGTCTTAATGAAAAACTATTTCCTTCATCATTTACTATTATTCTATTATTTCTCAAATTTTGCATTCATTTTATAACTTTGATGTTTAGAGGGTGTTTATTAGAAACCTTGGAAAAAATATTTACGATAAAATTCTCTCAATTAAATATTCTTCACGTTTGCACCCATGTACTTACCTGAGGGACCATGGGAAAATAATTAACTTGTTTGAGGCACTTCCTTTTGTTGCCTCACTTGATATCGCTAACTCTTCCAACCCTTCTACACCGTATTCTTCAAAATATAAAAGGAAAAATAATTCTATTATTTAAAATCTAACTCAAAACATATTGTTAACAAAGATGACACTAAGGTGTTTTCTTCTATGATGGAAATATCTTTGCACCAATAGCATAATTATCAATTTACCAAGCTAAAAGATCCCCTCCATATCATTATCCAATATCTTTTATCAAAAGACATTATCCAACTTCCTCCCATTTGGCCATTGGACACCAACCTTCCTTTAAATAAAACATATGACCCTAAAGTCTTCCACTAATATTATCATGTCCTTGATCATGACACTAAGAAGAGTGTGATCTTAATACATGTGATATATGATATATTTTACTCAAATTTCATTCATGTTTTAGTTGTAAAAAATTAGGATAATCAGTTAGTGGCCCCTCCCAATCAAAAAATTGAATAATGTATACTAACCCATTTCATTAGCACTCCACTACAAGTAATGTGGATCCATACTTCTCCAAAATTTTATACCTATTTTTTATCGCTTTCCTAATGTTTTCATACCTTCTATGGAACCCACTTACCATCTCACTTCATTCTCTAATTTTATGGGTGTTGTAGAACCTAGTCCCTCTCCATCCACCCCAACACTTCCTCCTATACCACTTATCACCTTCTCTCCTAATAAAATTCCTACTCCTAACTATCATGGCTTTCTCTATGTTAAAGGGCTCATCAACCAAAAACCTATTTTAGGCATTATGGGGGACCCCATGAACACTTACAACATGGTTGTGTCTGTGAATATGTGTAATAACTAAAGAGTGAAACAAACACACAAATGTGATATTATATTGAAGAAATTAAAGTTAAAAGATAGACAAACTCTCAACACAATAGTTTCTTCAATGATGTCCCATTGTCCTCTATCTCCAAGGATTCGATGTATGTTTTTGGCTCTCAGTTGGTTTAAGCAGCAGCTTGGTAGAATGAAAACTTAGAGAACGAGATTATGCAACATGCATTTCTATTGCTAAATGATATGAGATGATTAAGCTAAGATATGAAACTAAGATGCTATGAAAGATAAGATGTTATGCTCAAGAAAATAAGATTGCTAAATGTTGGATAAATGCAACTATAATGCTCACACTATATTCGATAGATCTTCGGTCCTTTTCAAAGCACAAAGAGGCTATATTTATAGAGGTTTGGAGGCAAAAGCCCAGTTGGCAAAGATCAACGGTTGAAAACAAGCCTGTCAAGATAAATGGTGAAATATTTGGAAGTTGAGAAAAAGATGGAAGCTAGAGAAAAAGATGGGAAATGTTTCCTCCTACAAAACCTTTTCCATTCAAAAATGAGGGAAAGTTGCCATTTGTGCATTTTAGTTATGAGGAGTTAGTTGGTAGTTGAGGATAAATCCATAATTAAATAATTAAGTTATTTAATTATTTGTGACAATGATTTTAGAAGTTTCCATAATTAAATAATTAATATTTAATTATGTGTGAGAGATGAAAAAGGAATTTAATTAAATATTTAAAATATTTAATTATGTGTGAAGTGAGGAAAGTGTTTTAATTAAATATTTATAATATTTAATTAAATGTGGAATGAAGAATTAGAAATAATGGATTTGGAAGAATATTCTTTTATTTTAATTTAAAATCCAAACGTATGATAATTAATATAAATAAATTATAAATTTTATTTAATTAATTAAGAGGAGAATGGAAAACGGTAATAATTAAATAAAATTATTTAATTAATTAAATTAGAAGAATTAAAAAGTGAACGAGATAAATAAATAATTAAATTTATTTATATGTAGATGACTTTAGAAGATTAATTAAATAATTCGTATTTAATTAATTATCAAGCTTGATTTAATCTGACCATTTTTAGATGTATACATTTTTCCCCTCTTTGAAGTGATGTGTCTTATGCATTGCTTCAAAGAAAAATTCAAATAATGAAAAATTTGCCCCTGACTTTGAAAAATTGACTAATGATGCTATATACCCCCTCAGGAGATAAAGCACAAGTTTGAAGATGTTGATGATGATGTGAGGATGTTGAGAGATTTGAAGTTGTTTCACCGATTTATCTCCCGAAATAGCGCTCTGCATGGTGAAAAAATAAAATAACCTTACCTTATTTGTCCCCTTAAAAGGTGGAAAAAGGTAAAAGTCATTGTCATTTGAACAGTTGTATTTGGTGAAAATAGAGCTCCGTGAGAGAAGAAATTGAGATGCTGATCCATTACGAGCACCACAGATTCGAGCGGGTTCGACAACATCAGCGATCAGCAGCATATGGACCTCCGGTAAGTTCGTGAAACCTTTCTTTGTGAATTTTTGCTTGAATTTCACATAAAATGTGGATTTTTGAATTTTGAAAATTTTGTTTTCGCGCATAGAATCTCATTTTAGCACATGCGAGCCGTCATTTAGCGCATAGGATAGATGAAATAGTGCATTCAAGCCACATAGTAGCACATTTAGCTGTTAGATTAGTGCATAACTTGATTTAGCGTATAGGTTTAAAGCTTGCGCATAGGATGCTCAAGTAGCACATAGACTTAAGGCTTTAGCACATTTGCTAGATAAGCGCATAGGTTTGATCATTTAGCACATCCACCTGATAGAATAGCGCATACGCTGAATTAGCATATCTACCCTCTGTTTTAGCGCATTCATGGATAAACTAGCACATTTGATGATTTAGCGCATAGATAGTCTATTTTAGCACATCCATGAAATTTAGTTGATTTTGATCGTTTGATGAACAATTGATGATTGCTTGATGTTTGTTGTTATATTAGACAACTAATTTGATGAATTTTGAGTAGCATAAAGGATGATTGATTTGATAAATTTATTCTCATGTTGAAAACAAATAGTAAAGTGATTGTTTTTGATGATGTTGATTCTGATAAATTTTCTTTCCGAAATGAAAAACAAATAGGAAATATGATGATGTGAGTTGATTGGCTAATAAATTTGTTTTCATGCTTGATGAAAAACAAATAGTAATGATTGATCTATTTCTAATAAATTTGTTTTCTGAAATGAAAAACAAATAGTAATGATAAACTGATATGATATGTTGTTGATTTGATTTCGCATGATTGCTTGATTTATGATAATTTGATGTATTTTTCTGATGATTTTACCTAATTGGTTTGATATGGATATAATGTATAAGAGGATTTTAAAATCCTCTAGACCAGAGAAATATTTACTTGGACTTGGGAGATGATTCCCAGATTGTCCCCACAAGAGGTTGGAGTGATTGCGAGATGCGGGTTGGGTTCACTTCTCAGTATCCCATAGTATAGGGTCAATAGGGAATTGTTGATAGCTTTAGCCAAGCGGTGGCATAGTGAGCATAATAATTTTCACTTTCCTACTGGAGGGATCATAGTCACACCTGAGGATGTCTATAGGATACTAGGGATCCCGATAGTAGGTGAGCTTCTGATCTATGATCATAAGGAGATTGGTGGGACCTACGCCTTTCAAAGAGTATTTCAAGATCCAAGAATTACTGGTTATGAGATCCCATGGAGAGAGATGGTTGAGGGTTATGCCCCACTCCCTTCATTTTTGGCTGGCTTCATTGGTGGCTTCTTGTGTCCTGACTGTAGGTCGAAGGGACTGTCTATTGGTTGGGGTCGGATATTGGAGGACATGATCCTTCATCAGACTAGATATGTCTGGGGTTCTTGTATGTTGGCCCATATATACCGCAATCTTCATTAGGTGGTATATACAGATGGGAAGAGTATATCTTCTAGGGTCACACTGCTTCATATTTGGGCATGGGAGCATATTGCCATCACCCGCCCCTTTACTAGGAGTGATCATCCCATCGAACAACCATATGTTTATACCTTCACAAGTCCACTTGTCCAACCTAAGCTAGGAAAGTTAGAGTACTGGAGGAGAGTGTTGGATGATATGGATATAGTGATCTGGAGGCCCTATGTTGAATGTGAGGCCTAGGATGAGGATGATATTGAGCTGCCATATTGTGGTCTATCTAGATACTTGATTGGGTGGACCCCTTTTATCATTGAGCGGTTTTTGGTCATGAGGGTTCTTAGACAGTTTGGTTGGGTTCATGTGATCCCATAGGGTGTGGCCCATTATGCCCGATGACAAGAGGATGTGGCAGAGTGGGGCCCTTTCATTCCATATGAGGCAACCAGGGCAAAGTATTTGGGTTTACAACCAAATTTTTGGGATTACCATCTAGAGGTTACAGATGCACGTATGACATAGGAGTATGCTACATATTTCCATACCCAACCATTTTTGAGGCTAACTAGTCCAGATGAGTCTACCCCACTGTTAGATGGACCAGCATTATAGAGGGCATAGAGGCAGGCATAGGTAGGGGCACAAGCAGAGTAGCCTACCAGAGGAGGAGGAGAGGATGTGGGTGGTGGTGTGGCCATGGACATTGACCAAGAGGAGGGGGAGGAGGATAGTGACGATGATGATGATACTGATGGGGATGATGGGGGTGGTGGAGAGATATTTTATTTTGATGTGTCATTTAGGACTAGGCCTAGGATAGTGAGGGTAGTGGAGTAGCCATCAGTAGGCCCTTCACACATTACCATCAGGGCATTGTCACGAGATTAGCAAGGACATATTGATACCTTGCAGACATAGGTACAGGCTCTTCAGAGCTAGCTAGCACAGGCTCAAGCCACCATTGCATAGTTACAGGTACATATGGCACAACCACCACCCCTAGACCCATAGATAGCCCAGTTGATGGCTGAGAGGGATAGCTTCAGACAGTGGTGCTTACAGGCAGAGGGGATAGCAGAGAGGTTGTTGAGATCAGTGTAGGGTACTTCTATTGGGGAGGTTATTGCAGAGGGACTGGAGATTGCCAGAGAGTGTGAGTTCTACCGATAGAGATATCATGAGGCAATGCCTCCTGAGCAGAGGGTAGCCTATACCTAGTAATGCACCAAGTCCTGCACCTACTCACACAGTGCCACCAGGAGTGTTGGTCAACCTGTCAGATGGGAGATAAGGGGCACCATTAGCAGAGATCTAGCGAAACTTACCACCTCCAGCGACAAAAGCAATCATGGCCCCCACATAGATTCTCCTCAGTGATGATTTTGTATACACCATTTTTGTCATATTTTATGTATCTCTTTCAAACATTTGATATCATTGTACCCTTGGACATTTATTTTGATGAGATTATAAATGATATGTGGTGATGGTTTCGATATGCATGAGTATTCTATTATGCTATGATGGTTGTTTATGTATGATTTTTTATTTCTATATGCCATGTTTGTTATGATTATGATGATGCAGTTGTATGGATGATGATCTTTGCATGATGCTATCTATCTCATGATATGATTGATGATGATGTTTATAAATTTGATATGATGAATATGCAAAACATGTCATGATGGTTGATGAAAATGAGATGTAAATGATGTTATGATATTGTATGATGTATGGAAAATGCATTGATTATGGATGCAAAATGATGCAATGGATGCATTTTATTTTATGAAAATGATGTAATGATATGGGACTGTTAAATGATAATGAAAATTTCATGATAATGAATGAATGATAAAATGATGTAAAATTATGAAATGGATGATATGATATGATATACAAATGTAAAAAAATGATATGAAAATGATGAGATAAAAAAATGATGTGAAAATATGATATTGATATTGATATTGATATGGAAAATGATGATATGCTAAATGATAATGAAATGATTGATATGAAAATGATATTCAAAAGATGATATGAAAATGATGTATAAAAAAAATGATAATCTATATCAATGTGAAAATGATAATATGCAAGTGATGTGAAATGATATGAAATGATGAGATAATAAATGATGTGAAAATATGATATTGAATGATTGATGATAATGTAGTGAGATGAATATGAAAATGTATGATATGATATGCTAATATGATAATAAATATGAAAGATGTGATAAAATGATGTGACAATATGAGAATGAATAATGATAATGATAATGAACATGATATGAATATGAAAAATGGATGATGAATGAATGATATATGATAAAATGATGTGAAAATTAATATTAAATGATATGAAAATATGTTCAAAATGATATGAATCTATTGGGAAAAACATGATAATGATAATGACCTGATATGCAAAGATGTGAAAATGACCTGAGACTAATACTGATAAAGTGATGATATGACATGGAAAATGATAATGCAAGATGATATGTGAAAATATGGTAATGCAAGAATGGAATAAAAAATGATATGAAACTAATAATGAAAATGATATGAAAAAGATGATATGAAAAGTGATATGCAACTACTGATGATAATGATATGAAGATGCAAATTGAGTTTTGTTAATGTCTAGGTGTACTCAATCTTTGTTTCCAAAAGAGATATGTATCTTTGCCAACTTCCTAAAAAATCTATTATACAGCCACAAAATGAATGTAATCTATATGAATCATGCAATTCAAACTATGTAAAATGAACTATTCACTGTTGTCATTATGTGAACCAATTTTATGCTTGATTATCATCATTGAGCCTTTTGATATGTTGAAAGTTAGTACAAGCATCAAAGGGGATATTTGCACCGATGATGAATTGAGTACAAATTTCATGATGGTTGATATAGAAATTTAATATAGGCATCAAGGTATAATTGAACCGAGATGACCTGAGTATTGCTTGCATAAATAGATAGAAGTTAATCCTTTTCCTATGCAAATCCTGAAATGTCATCAATGATACTTTTGAAAATCATGTCCCGCAACAAATTTGCACAATAATAATGATTAACTTATAGGCAACAATTAAAGAAAAATAATATTCCTTCCTCGTGACTCTAGTTCAATACATCATTGAGTCACTCTAGAGATATGATGTCATCAAATTTTAAAACAACAGTTTATGCTTTAAGTGTTCCATTCATTTTATTCAGATTAAGATCATCCAGTTTATGTCTCATATTTGTTTTGACCAGGCTTGATTGGATATTTGATTGTTGATTTGATGCTCTTATAAGTGACATTTGTTGTCGTTTGTCTACCAAAATTTTCAAAAATTGATTGCCACCAGTAAGTTTGCACTTTGACTCCCAATTAGACATAACCCACTTTTAGGAATATAAACAATGATCATCAAGCCATGATGAAATCCTTGTCACTTCAAGGAAAATGTTGTGTGCATGATACAGATGTGATGGCCAGTTATGGATTCAATGTTGATAAAAATGGCTATGAATGAACGATGCAGGATGTAACCTAATAGATGGGAGAGCCGACTAAATCACAAATAGCACCTGTTTGTCAGGTTTTCACCATTTGTTTTTATTGTAGTTTTTTAGATTTTGTGATTTTTTTTGTTGTTACCAAGATGCTTGTTTGCCAGGTTTTCACCAAGGCAGCGATTTTTTTTTTAATTTTTAATTTTTTTGATTTTTTGATTTTATTTTATTTTCATGACTTTTTTATGTTGTTTTTGGTATTTTTCCAAGACTTTTTATATTGTTTTTGGTATTTTTCAAACATAGAACTTCTTCAAATGGATGCTATTGGTTGGATCTTCAAGTAGGTCCCCTTATGGTGTAGATAGTTGATATGCCCCCAATCCATATGCTACAATGATGATGAATGAACCCAGCCAATTGGGCTCGAACTTGCCTTTCTTTTCCTGATCTTGTTGGTTGCATAAGTTTTCTTTCAGTACCAAGTCACCCACTTGAAATGCATGTGGTATGACTCTATGATTGTAGTTGTGGGACATAATTTGTTGATAACCCATCAAATGATTGGTTGCATTTTGTCGTCTCTCATCAAGTAACTCTAGTTCTTGTAGTCTTGAAACTTTGTAATCCTCATCAATTATGAGTCTCTTCAGTGAGACTCGAAGTGAGGGAATATCAACTTCCAATGGCAAGATTGTTTCTGCTCCATAGACCAAGGCGTATGGGGTGGCACATGTCAGGGTGTGAATGCTAGTTATGTATACCCACAAAGCTGGATTTAACTAGACATGCCAATCACGACCGACATCATTCACTGTCTTCTTCAGTATCTTTAGAATTTTTTTGTTTGAAGCTTCTACTTGGTCATTCCCCTGTGGATAATAAGGTGTCGAGAATCTATGTTGGATGTGAAATCTTTCACAAAGTTTGTCAACATCTTGATTCTTAAAAGGTCGCCCATTATCTGTGATAATGGAGCTAGGAATGTCATACCGACATATGATATAGTTCAAAATGAAATATGATATGTGTTTGTCGGTGACTGTTGTTAAGGGAACAAATTCAATCCACTTAGTAAAATACTTGGTGGTCGTGATTATGAACTTGTGTATGTTTGATGAAGATGGGTGAATCTTGCCTACCAGATCTAGTCCCCACTAAGCAAAAGGCCATGTGGTAGTGAAGGGTTGTAGTTCCTGAGTAGGAGCATGGATGAGATTCCTGTGAATCTAACATTTCAAACATTTCTTCACAAAGATGAATGATCCATTTTCTATGGTTGGCCAATAGTAACCCATTCTAACAAGTTTCTTAGCCAAGGTTAGTCCACTTGAATGAGTCCCACAAATGCCACCATGAATCTCTTGTAAAGCCTTTTTGAATTCATCATGTTCAAGACATCTAAGGAGGGTACCATCAAGACCACGCTGGTATAAGATATCAACAATCAGGGTATAGCGAGAAGATTGTCGTATGAAATTTATTTTCTGATTTCGAGACAAATTTGGGGGTAACATAGTATCTTTCAGATAGGCATAGATTTTTTCATATAAGGGGGAATCAGAACCAGTCAGGTGACAAATGACTTGGGTTTCAGAATTTTCATAGGCAGGGGAAAATAGTTGTTCAACCAGGAATTCGTATCGATCTTAGTTCTCTGATAATTATAGTAGTGACACAATTGTAGCCATGGCATCTACAACTTTGTTGTCGATCCGCGATATTTGCATGAACTTGATCTCAATAAAATACTTCTTGAATTCATCAACCATATTTTTGCAAGGCATTAACTTGTCATCTTTATTTTGATAGTCATCATTTATTTGATTAATGACAAGTTGTGAGTCACCAAAAACTTGTAGCTCAATGATCTTCCAGTCCAATTCTATTCTCATTTCAATGAGTAGTGCTTCATACTCGGATATGTTATTTGTACAAGGAAACATCAACCGATAATAATTTGGAATGGTATTTCCCTGAGGTGTGACAAAATAATTCCTGCCCCCGAGCCATATCGTGTGTAGGACCCATCAAAATTAAGTGTCCATGATTGCTTAGTTGTTGTGAACACATTTGCATCAGGAAATTCGATGTACATTGGATGGTTTGTTTGTAAAGGTTCCTCTACCAACTGATCCTCTATGACCTACCCTTTGATTGCCTTTTGATCCATATAGTGAATATCAAACTCACTTAGGATCATTACCAATTTAGCCAGTCTACCTGTTAAGGTTTCTTTGCTCAGAAGATACTTTAAGGGATCGATTTTAGCCACAAGTTTGACTATTTGAGCGAACATATAGTACCACAACTTTTTGGGAAGCAAACACTACTACCAAACAAGCCTTTTCAATGAAAAAATAATTTAGCTCATGGCTTGTCAATGTCCTGCTGATGTAATATATTGCTCGCTCTTTTCCAGTTATGTCTTCTTGTGCCAATAATGCCCCTAGGGATACTTTTATGGTAGAAATATATAGTATGAGTGGTTCACCTTATACTGGTGGGATCAATACTAGTGGGCTCATTAGATAATGCTTGATCTGAACAAATGTTGCTTCACACTTGTCTTCCCATTTGAATGAGACATTTTTATGCAAGAGATGTGTGAATGACAAACTCTTGTTTTCTAGCTGTGTAATGAATCTCTTGATGGATTGTAGTCATCCTTGTAATGACCGTAGTTGACTTATGTTCCTTGGTGGAGGAATATCTAGGATGGCTTGGACCTTCGTCGGATCTACTTCTATTCCTTTTTCTGACACAATATAGCCTAAGAGCTTTCCTGATTTTACCCCAAAGACACATTTCTTGGGATTGAGTCTGACTTTAAATTTTTCCATTCTAACAAAAATCTTAGATAAGATATCTAGATGTCCCTCCCTTTTGTTTTATTTTTCTAAGAGATTGTCTACATAATCCTCCATGAATGTGTGCATCATGTCATGAAAAATTATAGCCATTGCTCGTTGATATGTAGCTCCTGCATTTTTTATTCCAAATGGCATTACATTCCAATAATATGTACCCCAGAGACATGTGAATGCGGTCTTATCTTGATCTTCAGGTGTGATTTTTATCTGATTATACCTGGAAAATCCATCCATCATTGAATACATAGCATGCCCCGTTGTCAAATCCACAATCGTGTTAATGTTCAGCAAAGGAAAATCATCTTTTGGACATGCCTTATTTAGATCCCTAAAATTCGTACAAATTTTGATTCGTCCATCTGGCTTTGACACAGGTACAATGTTGGAGATCGATTTTGCATAGTCGATAGACCGAATGAATCCTACATCCAATAGCTTCTTTAATTCCTCTTTGACTAGTAATGCAACATGTGGGTGCATCTTTCTGATCTTTTGTTTCATAGGTTTTTCCCCTGGCATGATGGACCATTATGGACAAATGGTGCATGATAAGATTTGGGTCTAATCTAGGCATATCTGTGTATGACCATGCAAATTTGATTTGATTATTCTTTAGGAATTTTGTGAATTTTGGAACTTCTTCCTTTGTCAGTGATGCAACAAGTTGCGGGATCTTTGGTTGTTCAGTAGTGCCATAATTGAATGCTTCTATAGGTTCTATCAAAATAGAAGATCTTTCTTGATAGTGCTCAGGGAGAGTGTCAAGTTTCCCATCTTCCAGTGCCTTTGAAAGGTTTTCACCATCAGATACACTCTTTATTTTTCTCTTTTCATGATCTAATACTACCTTTTTTAGCTTTTCACCATTAGATATATCTTTTATATTGTTAATCTTGTAGCTGAAAAACATGGCACTCTTCTGACTAAGATTTTGATTATGTGATTCTTTGGTGGAACCTGTTTCCGGGTTAGACGAACAAAAAAAACTTATAATGGTGTCATCATCAGGGAAGATTGGGATATCAATTGGTTCAGTTTGTTCCCACCCAATGAGCTCGGGATAGACCAAGGGCAAGGGATCATCTGGTTGGGTAAGGTCACTAGTTTTTAAGGTCATGACACAGTTATCATTCTCACTATGGGGAAGATCTATGATGGTATCCTCCTATTGAATATGTGTCTCACTTTGAATTAAATTGTCATCACTTGAGTCATGGTCGCTTTGAAGTACGTAGTCAAGTGGAGGCCTTGAGCTTTCCCCTTGTGTGAGCATGGGTGTATATTTTTGTATAACATCCACCTGTTTGTCTCTCCAGAATTCATCATTATAAATGGTATCCCATTCATACTCATTGGAATTAGTGTCAAAATTGTCCTGCAATCTCATAATTGTCTCAGCTATCTCTTCATTTGATTTCTTTTTTATCACTTCGTTTGCATCTTCACCATATCCAAGTCCAGTTTTATCTTTTGGATGTGTTATTTTTGGTTGAATAGGTTCAACAATTTCGTCTTTTCTCTTACCTATGGGGTCATTTCCTTCATAACCCATTCATTGCATTATTGTATAACCTTTCCCATATTGCTCACTAGGTAATTTGACATGCTGGAGAGATTCATCTTCATCTTTATAAAGCCAATCGATAATACCTCTATCTTTAGCTTCATTTTCTTGAGTGTTTGCGTGGATGAATCTTCCATCAAACCTGGTGATGGGAATTGAAGGTTGTGTTCCTGATGTGGAAGTCGTTCTAGCTTGATGTGTGGAGGTTGTAGGCTGACCATGTGACCTTGGAGAAATAGGTAAGTTAGGGAGACATAATGAATATTCTCCCACTCCATTATCCTTTAATTGAAGCTTTGTGTCAAATCTTTTTATTAATTCCCTTGTTTGATCATTGTGTTTAGAAGCAGAAACAACAAGAGCTTCTCTATTATGTGGGAAAAAAGTGTCTTGTGTTGCTCTAAGGTTAGAACAAATCTGACTGCTGTTATGATCCACTAGTATGGTTATTTCTTGTCTGTCATATAGAAATTTTAGACATTGATGATAAGTTGATGGAACCACTTGCATCTCATGGATCCATGGGTGACCCAAAAGTATGTCATAAGATAAGTCTCGATCCAAAACTTGACAAAAAGTGTTCTTTACAACAGGTCCCACTATGATAGGTAGCATGATGAGGCCTTTAGAAGATCGTTCATCATCATCAAATGCTTTGATTGTTATTTTTCTCCTCAAATCAATAGAATCTTTAGAATACCCTAAGGCAAGAACCAATTTTAAAGTACAAATATTTAGACCGGCTCCCCCATCTATTAAGACACGTTTGATTCGGGTTTTATGAACCAAGACCTCTAGATAAAGTGATGAATTATGGGGATGAGTCATGGAGGCATCATCCTTCTCAGAAAAGGATAGGCATGTGGGTGAGGACAAGTGTCCCACCATGGCTATAAATTTGTCAATATCCAAATAAGGAGATACATTTGTGTCCATGAGAGCCTTCTCTAGAATGTTCTTGTGTGCTAGCGATATTTTAAGAAGCTCCAAGATAGAAATTTAAGCCAATGTCTTTTGTATTTGATCGACTAAATTGTACTACCTTGGAAGGGGGACAATTGATTTGGATGAACTTCCTTTTACAACAATTTTGGCTTGTCCCCTTGTCATTGCATTAACCTCTCGATACTCTTGCTTTCCTTTGACTTTGATGACATTGACTTGTTGGTCATCAGTGTAGATATGATTGATGGTGGTGTCATAGACATGATTTGCATTTTTTCCTTTGTCACCTGAAGATTACCCTTTTTGATAATTAGGGAGAGGATCCTTGAATGCCTGATGGTCTTCATTGGCATTATGTCCCTCAACAGTTATGGTGCGATTATCGATCAAATCCTAGACCAAAATCTTCGAACCTTGGCAATTATTCATCCTATGACCTTTACATCTATGGTGATCACAATAATATGAGTCATTCCACGATCGTGGTTTAACTCACGGCTCATAATCTCTCTATGGTGGCAATGTGATGGTGTTTTGATTCAAAAGCTCTTTGAGAATTGATTCAAGAGACTGGCCCAAGGGAGTAAAACTCTATCAATTTGAGATCTGGGCAGATTTGAATTTTGATTAATGTCGAGATTATTACCACAATTATTGGCCATATTTCCTTGGTTGGCATTGTTTCCTTGATTGGAATTATTATTGCCTTGGTTAGTGGAATTTCTAGGATTGTTGTTGTTGTGTTGGAAACCTGATACATTGAGAATGGTTGGCTTTGCATTCATGTTGTTGGCATCTACCACCCCATCATTTACAACATTCTTATTCCTAGTCTAGAATCGTGATTTATCATTGTTGTTGTTGTTATATGAATTTGGACCATCTTTGTCCAGCTTTAGGACTCCTCTCTTGACCAAGGCTCCTTCGATGGTATTGCTTTTTCAATCAATTTCTCAAATGATTGAGGACAATGAAGATTGATCCTATAACTCATCTCTTGATTTAGATTGTCAATAAATATTTCCATCTTTTCCTTTTCAAGAACAAGATGGGAATATCTTGCAAATAACCTTCTCCATCTTTGCAGGAATGTGATGAAGGGTTGTAGTGCCTCTCATGTTCTGATACTCTGTTATTGCTTTGGTGTGTGTGTGTTTTCTTTAGTTGATTTTTCTACTATGTTCTGATGCATTTGTGATACTCTGTTTGACATATTTTTCGCCATGTGCTAGGTGTGGTAGACTATTATGCTCATTTGATTATGATAGATGGACTTATAAGTGAGATACTCATGTTACAATGATATTACTTTGTTGATATATTTTGATGATGTGATGCTTAGATATTTCTTTAATGTTCTGATTGGGTGAAGGGGACGGGGTGGCATCGCTCATTCGTGAGTGCCCTGCCTCACCATAACTCTCCTTCATGATGTATTTGATTAAGAGCTATATGTATATATGTTGTTCAACGTTTTGTGTTATATAGGAATGCAGGTACCAGATGTTGACTCCTCCCGTATTGTCGGGTTTGAGCCCATCCTATCTACCCAATGGATTGATGTGGTTAGGGAGTTGGTAAGAAAGTACCCCCGCCTATGTCAGTAGTTGGTTCAGGGATTGCCCTTGTCATGTCTATTATGCGTTCGTGTGGTATGGTTGTTAATTAATCATTTTATTCTATGAATTTTACAAGTTTATTAATGGTTTGATCTAAGGTTTTATGCTTTAATTAAATGTTGCTTAATGATGCAAATATTAATGTGATGAGATGTCCTAAATTTCATATGATAATTATGCCTTGGAAAATAATAAGTACATTAGTAAAATTATTATTATTTTATAATGCTAAATGATTCCTTAAATTAAATTAATAAAATTAAATAATATAGTTGAACAAATTCTTATAGTTTAATTTTATTTCTAAAAGAAATGTAAGTTAGAGAAATATTATCATATTTACCCGTGTTTAAAATAAAAGTGATTTATTTTTATTAAATAGATTTTAAGTTTAAAATGGGGATTTGGCTCAAATTAAAATATAAATTTTATTTGTGGAGAATGAATTCATTTAATTACAATTTAAAATATCTTAAAAAGCATTTATTTGTGCAAGTTTAAATGGGAAGATTCTCTTCCAAATTTAGGAAGAGACAATAATGTTGAGTTAATGGATTTTCTTGCGTGAGAAATTTCCAAAAAATATATGACAATTTCTGACTGGCTTTTATGAGAAAAAATATATTTCCCATTTGTTGCTTTTTCGAAAAAGCAAGTGGGAAGAAATTGGGAAAAATGGAAAATTGTCTGCAATTGAAATTTTGATGAAAAATTACAATGGGATCATGAAATTTTGAAAATATTTCATCGATTCGATTATTGAAGCTGAAAGTTGGTTATTTTTGCAATGGGGTTTTGAATGAATCCATTTTTTGTGGGTGTTCGTATCACTGTTTTGAAGAATTCTTTGTGGTTGGATTTGCGTAACTCGTCCTCGAATTGAGCTTGCATTGGACTCTGGGTAATTCCAGTATTTCATTAGATCTCTGTAATTTTGTTTTATTTTCATGAAAAAGAGAATGGCATAATGTTGAAATGTATGAAATCCCTATTCCTATGTAAAATTTTTCCCCAATTAGTTTTTTGGAAAATTTGTGCGTCTTCCCTGTAATTTCATTGTAAATTATTGTCTGGAGGATTTGATGGATATATATATATTCTTTTATTGAGGATATTATTTTAATCCTTTGTTGTTTAATATATTCCTCTGTTTTGCTGCAAATTTCTTTCACTGTATCTTGTTGAGTAAATTTTTTATATATATACATTTTGATTTTCTATTGAATGTTTATTTTAATTTATGATCAGCATTTTATTTATGATCAGCGTTTTATATATGATCAACATTTTATATATTTTAATTTATGATCAGCATTTTATATATTTTAATTTATGATCATAATTTTATATATTTAAATTTATGATCAACATTTTATATATGATCAAAATTTTATATATTTTAATTTATGATCAACATTTTAAATATGATCAACACTTTATATATTTTAATTTATGATCAACATTTTAAATATGATCAACACTTTATATATTTTAATTTATGATCAGCATTTTATATATGATCAACATTTTATATATTTTAATTTATGATCAGCATTTTATATATGATCAGAATTTTATATATTTTAATTTATGATCAACACTTTATATATTTTAATTTATCATCAACACTTTACATATGATCAGCACTTTATATAATTTAATTTATGATCAACATTTTATATATGACTAGCATTTTACATATTTTAATTTATGATCAACATTTTATATATGATCAACATTTTATATATTTTAATTTATCAACACTTTATATATGATCAACACTTTATATATTTTAATTTATGATCAACATTTTATATATGACCAGTATTTTATATATTTTAATTTATGATCAGCATTTTATATATGATCAACATTTTATATATTTTAATTTCTTATTTGCATTTTATATATATATGATGTATAGGTTGGAGATGTGTATGAGTATTCTGGAAAAGAAAGAAAAATAAATGTAAATTATTTTTTGGATAAATTTTAAAATTAATGAGGAAAATATAATCGATTTAAAAAAAAATTGCCTAAAAATGATATCATTTTTATTCTATTTAAATAACAGAGAAATAATTGCATTTTGACAGTGATTTGGAAATTGATTTTCTTTATTTTGTTTTAGTTTGATTGTATTTCAGGAAAAATCAGATTTATTGTAAATTTAATTATGTAGCTCAAAACTAATTCCCTTGTACTTAGTTTTTCACAGAAAGACACTTTGAACAAGCACAATCCTATGATTAGTATTAAGGGGTATGGCCAACAAGGTCTTACTCTAGGATGAACAAGGTTTCTAAGGAGTCCTCGATATACGCTCGGTACGTGAGGCACAACCGTGAACACCAGTCCATCACAAATGTGAGTTGGGAACCCCAACGAGATACTGAAAGGCTCGGACCAACTGTTCACGTCTATCTAGGTATCACCCTAGCTTCGATGCTTCACCAATTACGACGCAACTGGATTGGGGTACAACTTTGGCTCTCCCTTTTTTATATACCCCGCTGGTATGCGTGGTTGGGATTGCCCCTTGGGGTGATGAAATCCCCAAGTAGGTCCCGCTAAGAAAAAAATACTAATCATTTCCAACTACCCCATTCGGATCCGTACAAAGTGCAAAGGAAGAAGGTGAAAACAAACTAATGCCCCCTTAGGGTAAAATAAATAAAATAAACACAACAAACAACAAATGTTACTTTCCCCTACTTATACTAAGTAAATAGATAAACTAGTAAGGAAAGACTTCAGCAATCAGAATAAAACAAAGGCCCTGCAAGCAAATGTTAGTTGTTTTATCTTTTTTTATGATTTTCAGCAAAACACTCAAAATATCAGCAAGAAATCTGACTTCACCCATCAACAAACAGGGTTAAGAGGATTAGAGCACAAAATAGCAAAAGAAAGGGACAAAAACAAAGCTAAAATGCACTTTTTTACCTTCCCGAACATGTTGTTTAGGGAAAATTCGCCCTTTTGCAATGAAAAATGTTGAACCAGGTGGGAAAATCCACCCCTCTACTGAAAATAGTTAGCAAACATGTCGGAACACGGGGGTGTATCCGCACTTCTGTAAAAAACAGTTAGCAAAACATTGGACTACGGGGGCATATCTGCACTTCTGCAAAAAAATAGTTAGCAAAAAGTTGGACTGCGGGGCGTATACACACTTCTACAGGAAAAAATTTAGCAAAACGTTGGACTGCAGGGGCGTATCCTCACTTCTACAAAAAAATAATTAGCAAAACGTTGGACTGTAGGGACGTATCTGTACTTCTGCAGAAAAACAGTTAGCAAAACATTGGACTGCGGGGGCGTATCCGCACTTTTGCAGAAAAACAGTTAGCAAAACTTTGGACTGCGGGGGCATATCCGCACTTCTGCAAAAAAATAGTTAGCAAAACGTTGGACTGCGGGGGCGTATCCGAACTTCTATAGTAAAAAATGTCAGAAATGTCGGATCATGAGGGCGTATCCGCCCCTCTGCGACCTGAACCTGCAAACAAGCTTAACAAAAACAAATGTAAAAAAAAAAAACCCTTTTGTGGGTCCCACCAAGCATGCTAGAAATGTGATCCTTTTAAAAATGTCAAGTCTTAATGTGAGATGGTAAAATGGTGCAATAAGAGGAGATAACATAATAAAAGGGCACCTCAATGATTAGCCTAAGGCAAGATAAGCATAAAAATAAGATGACAATTAAATAAAATTGGTTATACCTTTATGTTGCTCCTTCCTTCGTTGGCCCTTTGATTCTTGAAGATTTGTGTGCTCCTTGGATGATAAGCTATGTTGAATGTGCGAAATGATATGCAAGATGGATGAGGGTATGATGATTATGAGATGAGAGCTCAAATGAAAAATTGGCAAGATTTTGGTAGCAAAAGACTTGATCCCCAAAATGGGAGAAATGAGGGGGTAATAATAGGATAGTTGGAATTCTCTAGAGAATTCAATGGTTGAGATTGATCCAACAAGATTAAGATGAAGGGCTATGGTGAGTTGAGGACTCACAAGCCCTCACATCTTGACATGTGGAATGTGAGATGTCTTAGGGTGGAATGAGGTGGAAATGAGGTGGAAGAGAAGTACATGAAGTGGATGAAGGACAAGTACCTTTGAGGTACCTTAGGGGATGAGAAGATTTTCTCAAAAGGGAACTTCTTGTCCCCAAATGAGGATGAAAGATACATTTGAGGGATTTTAGAATTTCTCAAAAATCTTCATGGGAAAAGGGGAAGTGGTTGGAAGAATAAATGCAAATTAAAAATTTACATTCATTAGAGAGTTTACTGGATAAAAGAAGGTCTCCAAAAAGTTGGAGATTTGTCATATGTGGGTGATGTGACAAGTCCAAGGTTCTAGAAGTCTTTGGCACATGTAAAGTGACAAGTCAAGCCTTCTAAAATATTGCATGGGGATGGGGAAGACCTTGGAAAGACAAAAGTGAATTAAAAATTCACATGGGGAAGAGAGGAGCTTTGGGAAAATAAATGTGAATTAAAAATTCACATGGGAAAGAGAGTCCAGGCTGAAAATAGTAAGTGGGAAGGTTGACTAGAAAAGGTAAGCTAAATGTGGCTAATGATTCTGATTAAGGTTGTGCAAACACAGGATTAGGATAATTAATGAGAGATTAGAGGCAAGTGAGAGATTATGGAGGATGTGACACTTAATCAAGATTAAGTGATGAACATCCTAGTCACAGATTAATTAATTTAATTTGGATTAAAAGAGGGTTATGGAGGATGTGACAAAGAGAGAGAAAAAAGGGAATTAAAATTTGATTTTAATCCAAATGGGTTAAAAGACTAAATTAAATAATTTATCATATTTATTTAATTTAGAGAAGAAAAGGGATAAGGTAAAGTATTTAATTTATTTAATTACATACTTTAAGAACCTTATGCAAAAAATGAAATAATGGTTAAATAAATTATTTAATCACTATTAATGAAATAGATGAATAGAGTAGACTATTTTGATCATATTAAAGTGATCAAATTTGGATGTCTACAAAGGGATTCAAGATCTTCTCTAATTTTCTCAGTATCAAAATCAAAGGGTAGTTTAGCTCCTTGGTTTTCTAGCAAAAGAAAGTACATTTCTTTATTCCTCTCTTAAATCTTGTCTAAGAGAATATGAAATTGCGGATCCTATTTTGCTTCTTGAAGCATTTCCTCCATTACTTCATCATTATTTGAATTATTCCCAAGGCGAAGCTTGTGAAAAGGGTTTTCCTCCCTATCACCCATGTTGCAAAGTGGATTTTCCCTTTCGTCTTCTTCTATGTGCTTTTGAGATCTTGTGACAACAGACATAAGCTTATACCAAATTTTTACTAACTTTATCGGGGCCCTGGCGGCACAGACAGGCGCCACTGTGACCAACTGCGGCGCCACTGCCTTGGCCGACGGGGCCACCCCTATGACAGGGGCGGGTCTGCCCCATCGCAAGGGTAGGTCCGCCCTGCTGTGGGGGCGGGTCCACCCCTTCGTGAGGGCGGGTCCGCCCCCGCTGCGAGGGTGAGTCTGCCCCGCCACAAGGGCGGGTCCACCCCACTACAAGGGCGGGTCTGCCCCGCCACGAGGGCGAATCTGCCCTACTGTAGGGGTGGGTCCACCCCGCAGTCGGGAGGAAGGAGGAGGGGAACAAGAAAAGAGAGAGAAAAGGAGAGAGAGAAAAAGAAAAACGTGAAATTAGGAAGAGGAATTTTGATGAAAAAATTGACAAGGTAGATGGAATGTTTGCAGGATTTTGGTAGATTACGGACCCATGAGCGGAGACCAGAGGCACTGGTGGTGATGATTGAGGCGATGACTGGGGCAGACCACGCCGCACTGGAACAAGCAGGGTTATTGCACTTAGTGCAGTTTCCAAAGATGAGAGCACATCGGGCAATGCTGACAACCCTGATAGAGAGATGGAGCTTGACGACATCGATGTTTCATCTGCCGATAGGATAGATGACTCTGACGTTGGAGGATGTGTGGCGTATTTTGAGAATATTGATAGCAGGTCAGTTAGTAAGTGAGGAGGTGTCGAGAGGAGCACAGTTAGATGAGACCATTCTGGTGTTATTCGGGCGAGATGACTTGCCGATTTAGAGGGGGCAGCTAGACATAGACAAATGTCTGGCCTTGGGGGTGCTAGCATTACCACTGTTTTTGTGTTGTTTGATCAGCGGGATACTACTGCTAGATCGGAAAAGGTGATTCTGCATCTTGCGGTATATGGAGGTGATACGACATATCATCGAGTGGTGGGAGGGGCAATTTTCTTGGGGGTCATGTGTATTGGCCCAATTATACTGAGACATGCACGTGATTTGTTATCGGAGGGTGCAAATCATGACGCATAGGACGCTATTGCAAGTGTGGGGGTGGGAGCATATCTCAGTGACGAGACCCATAGTGGTTAGGAGAGGAGAGTTGGATGACAGAGATCCGGTGGCTTGGGAGTTCGGGGCAGCCTGGGGCTGCATCTTATGGTATGAGATGCAGGGAGAGATGGATCAGTGGAGGAAAGTGTTTGATGAGTTACGGGTGGAGCACATTATATGGCGGCCATACATGTATTGGCGGTTTAGAAGATCGAGGACCGAGGATGAGAGACATCGAGGATTCTTTAGATGTAGATATTTCTTGATTGGGCGTCCGGGGCACATAGTGGAGATGCATCATCCAAACAGAGTGATGTAGTAGTTTGGACTCATGTAGGACATTCCAGGAGCGTCGACTATGTTTCGTCAGCTTACCAGAGAGGTACCTTGGGGGGTGATGTTTCTAGAGAGAGGCATGAGGGAGACGTGGGTGATGGCAGGTGGGGTGCCCTATGTAGGGAGGGGGGAGGATCCAGAGGATGTCAGAGTGATAGATCGGTATGATCGATGGTTTCGCAACCACCGATGGGAGAGGGTTACACCGGAGGTGCCTACTGTGGGAGCCGTGGAGTGGGGACTAGAGGATGAGCAGGAGGGGGGACAGGAGGAGGACCTGGAGTAGGGTGGATAGGAGGATGAGGGACATGAGAGTGGTGGTGCAGAGGAGATAGAGGGGGAGGCGATGGACCTGGAGCAGGGTGGACATGAGGATGAGGGACATCAGAGTGGTGGTGCAGAGGAGGGTGGCACTAGAGATTAGCCGGCGAGGAGGGGTAGGGTCAGGAGGAGGTGACCTTTGAGGAGGGCGAGGAGGGTGAGGAGAGATGTGGTAGAGGAGATGGAGGCAAGAGGGGTAGGTGACGAGGAAGAGGAGAGAGAGGCAGGAGGAGTAGGTGGTGGGGGGAGGATATAGAGGTGGTGAGATTAGGGAGCGAGTCAGAGGTGGAGATGCTTCGGGTGGTGGAGGGGAGGTAGACACAGACAGGGATTGGCAGTAGAGTACGGTGGAGGCAGGTGCAGGTGAGAGCCCTAGAGCCGCAGGAGGAGGTGAGGGCTAGAGAGCCGCAGGAGGATGTGAGGGTTTGAAATCCTTACGAGGGAGTAGAGAGGGTGACAGATGTCAGAGGACATCCTGGGGGGATGCCCAAGAGTAGTCGACAGAGGGTCCAGCCAACAGAGTAGGAGCCAGAGGAAGAGAGGCAGCCTGGAGGGGAGCCGCAGAGGTTGATGAGGGTGGGGAGGAGAGGACAGCCGCAGAGGATTCAGTTGATGGGCTGAGCTAAGTAGGTGCAAGAGGAGACCAAGGGGGAGGTAATGGATCTAGATGTAGAGGTGGTGGAGCCTCTTGCGGTAGTACCAACGGCTGCAGTTGACGATCTAGTGATGTTACTGAGAGAGGCCAAGACGAGGGTATGGGTGTTAGAGGAGGAGGTGAGGAGGGTTGAGGCTGAGGTGTAGAGGGTGAGGGAGTTAGAGTTGAGAGAGTTTGAGTATGTTGTGAGCCAGCTGACGATAGATATACAGGTGGTTGAGAGAGAGAGGGATGAGATGCGAGTAGGGATGGAGAGGGTATGGGGGGAGCTAGCTCGGGTTACATGGGACCAAGATAGGCTAGAGGCAGTCATGACAGTGGCTCAGATGTGGGGTTAGCCAAAGCCAATAGGAGGAGGGGAGATGGAGACATTGAGAGTTCAGGTGGTAGGACTTATGGAGGAGAGGACAACACTACAGGAGAGGGTATCCATGGCAGAGGCATCTTTAGAGGAGATGAGGGCGAGACTCAAGGCCACAGAGGTTGGACTAAAGATAGTGCAGCGGGAGAGAGAGAGTGCACAGGGACAAGTGTAGGCACTATAGGGGGAGAGGGATGGTGTATAGGTACAGATGTAGGCACTACAGGGGGAGAGGGATAGTGTACTGAGACAGGTCTAGATCTTGCAGTTCTAGAGAGATGTAGTAGTGGGCCGGGTAGAGAATGCCGAGAGGGATATAGCACAGAGGCAAGCACGTCAAGGGCAGGGTGATGGGACAGAGCTAGAGACTATGCAGGTAGAGAGGGAGAGGTCCGCAGAGCAGATACGACTACTGACAGTGGCACAGAGGCATGGGAGCAGGAGCAACGAGCCATTAGTAGAGAGCGAGAAAGGTACAGGTATGAGTGGACTGCTACTCGGTTCCAGGTTGGGCAGAGAGATGAGTACATGCATGAGGCGGCGTACTGGAGGGGTGCGTATGAGCAAGTAGTGCCAGATCCGGTGCAACGTACAATGCAGTATGTTAGGCAGATACCATAGATGTCGACACCGTCCCAGTCTTTAGGGACACAGATCAAGGGGTACAATGATTTCCAGCCGACTCCTTCTCGGTTTGGGACTCTAGGGCGTGAGTCTTAGGGGACTCCGATACACAGGGGCTCGGTACCTCAGTCTCCTCAGAGGTTAGGTGTGGGCAGCTCAGGACAGGCAGATGACAGGTGACATGATACAGGTACCGGGTGGTGGTGTAGCACATATTTTTAGATGATGCACCTTATTTTGAGCATGATATGGAAGTGATTATGGGGTGACTATATATTGGATATGGACATTGTATTATTTTGATGATGATATGTGATGGTCCCCATTGATATTATGCCGCACATTTTTGTGATGTATGGTATGCATATGGTGTTACATTGATGTTCCTATGATAGCTGATGTATATTATGCATATGTATATGATTTTTTTGTGTTGATATGGACGTTGTGTTATGATGTGAATGATTTACTTATGCATGTGTGGATGATATGATTATGGATAATGTTAATGATTTATGAATGGTAATGCAATTGTATTTATGATGTAAGTAATATGGGCCTATTAATGATGCATAGGTGGATATGGAAATGTATGGATGAATGATCATAATTAATTGAATGAACCTACATGAATTAATGCAATATGGATAAATGAACTTAATGTATTGATGCAAACGGATAAATGAATGGAGGTAAATGGATAAATGAACTTAATGAATTGATGCAAATGGATAAATGAACTTAATGTATTGATGCAAATGGATGTAAATGGATAAATGAATGGATGTAAATGGGTAAATGAACCTAATGAATTAATGCAATATGGATAAATGAACTTAATGTATTGATGCAATATGGGTAAATGAGCTTAATGATTGTAGACATAAGTATCGATGGGTAGGTGATAGGCGTAGGGTGTGTGGAGCACAGTACCTGTCAAAAACCGTAAGGATCCTGAGAAAAAAATTTAGTAATGGGATTTTGCACAACCAAAATCACGAGTCATAGATGTAGGAGCAAGATAGGATGAAGGGGGAATATGCAATGAGATGAAATACAACATGAATGCAATTTTCCATCCTTTAGAGCACTGATTTTTTCTATAGCATAAGACATCGGGCGTCAGGGTATGTAAACCAAGATGGATTAATGTCTAATGTATAAAACAAACACAACAAACAAGAAGGATATCCCAATACCCCAAAGTCACGATGACTTTGGTCGGGCCAGGTATTGGAATAACCACAAGCACAAAGGGATGTCCCCACATAACGCAAGATCCGAAAGGAATCCTAGTGGGTACTACATGGGGCATCCCAGTAGATAGCAACAATAGTCAAGAGATGTCCCTATGTTAACTAGGCAAAACACACCACAATATGAAGGATCATGGCAATCTTGACTATTGATTATAGGGAGCTCAAATGATAGACAAAGTCCAAAAGTTTCAAAAGATTGTAATCAATTACAAGCCGTCCTTTGCCATAAGATCCCATGGATGGATGGGGTTGATGTGGTCTATGAGGAAGGATGCATCCTGTTAAGACCGATGATGGATACTAAGCTAAAGTGATCTAGATGACGCAGGATAACTGTCATTGGGCAGATTTCCTGATACGAGAGAATCTTGTTTGTGAGGAATCAGCGATGATAGGGACATACCTGACAACAAAACAACAAGAGTACAAGACAACCTATAGACCTAGGGGCTCGAGGGTTGATAAAAATATCAACCTTGCCTACGTGAAAGCGTAGAGCCCTCGTAGTTCAGGAAAAGACCACGATAAAAAAGCAGAAAGTGGATTGATGGAAACCGATGGATGACGAAGACAAACACAAGCCCCAGGGGCAGATCAAAAGATCAACCTTGCCTACGTGCAAGCATAGGGGAAACATAGTTCGAACATGAAAAAAGATTGAGGATGGACAAGATCGGAAAGTGGACCATGAGGACAGATGATGAAGGACAAAATGCCTCGGGGGACGATCCAAAGATTAGCCTTGCCTACGTGCAAGCGCAGAGGCATCGTAGTTAAAGAGGAGATGATGATAAAAGAGGAAAGAGGGTGATGATGACATATGATGGAGGACAATGATCAAATATACTGACTATAAAAGAAGACAAAGAGAAGCCTCGGGGGTAGATCAAAAGATCAACCTTGCCTATGTGCAAGCGCAGGGGCAACACAGTTGACAATGAGACCTAGATGGAGATGAACACGAAGAGTGAGCCTAGATGAAGACAAACACAATAATGAGGTGACACAAGCTCAGATTATGATAATAAGCTTAGGATTTTAGTAGCGAATGATGGTCATCCAATGCTCAACCAGAATATACCAAGCCATGAGGTAATGCAAGCGGATGGGAGGATATGGGGATTGAGGAATCGGTGGATAAGCCATAAAGTAACCAGGACGCGAGGTAGATAATGATTAAGCCCTATACGAGAGGTGCCTGTTGCCAGGTTTTCACCAATCATACGTATCCAAGGCGCCATGCAGGGGTGGTTTTCACCATAGGACAAATTATTTCTCTTTACTATTTTTGGATTTTGGATTTTGGATTTTTTTGTATTTTTGACTTTTACCATGAAGGATACCCCAGCAAACCTAAGTGTAGAACTTCTTCAGGTGCATGATGTTGATGGGTTCCTCCAAAGCCTCACCTTTAGGGGTGGAGATCCTATAGGCACCAGAACCATACTTTGTGGTGATGACATAAGGCCCCAACCAGTTTGCTTCAAACTTACCCTTTTTCTCTCGATCTTGTTGATTCCATTGATTCTCTTTTAGAACCAAATCACCAACATTGAATTGGCAAGGGCAGAATTTTTTATTGTAGCTCCTTTTGATTTGGTGCTGATAGGCTTGCAGATGGTTATAAGCCTTGACCCATTTTTCATCCAACAATTCCAATTGTGCCAAGTGTGCCACTCGGGTGTCTTCATCAGTGATGAGATTCTTGAGGGAGATTTAGAGTGAAGCAATTTCAACTTCGATTGGCAAGATGGTTTCAGCGCCATAGACAAGAGAATATGGAGTAGCGTCGGTAGGGGTGTGGATGGATCTATGGTAGGCCCAAAGAGCAGGATGGATATGGAGGTGCCAATCATGGCCAGTGTTATTGACCATTTTCTTAATGATTTTGATCAATGTTTTGTTTGTCACTTATGCCTGTCCATTACCTTGGGGGTAATAGGGAGTGGACCAACGATGTTGGATATGATATGTGTCACAAAGGAGTTTCATACACTTATTTTTGAATGTCTTTCCGTTGCCGGTGATGATGGCGGAGGGGATACCATACCTACGGAGGATATGGTAGAGGATGAACTTAGAGATCTGAACACCAGTGATTTGAGTGAGTGGAATGGCTTCCAACCACTTGGAGAAGTATTAAGTGGCTGTGATGATAAAGGTGTGACCATCAAAAGATGGAGGGTAGATCTTTCCAATCAAGTCGAAACCCCATTGTGAAAATGGCCAAGGTGTCGTGATAGGTTGGAGCTCTTGTGTTGGAGCATGAATTCAGATCTGCATGTTGTTGACACGGAAGACACTTTTTGACATATTCACAAGCATCTTGTTCCATTGTGGGCCAGTAATATCCTGCTCTGAGAATCCATTTGGCTAGGGTCATACCATTAGAATGGGCCCCACAAATACCTCTATGCACTTCTGTTAATGTTGTGCGGGCTTCAATTTCGTCTAAACAACGGAGGAGAGTTCCATCATATCCATGTCGATAAAGTGTATCACTGATGATGGTGTAGCGGGTAGTGCATTGGATAAATTATTTACGTTGGTTTCTTGTGAGATCAAGCGGGAGGGTGTTGTCATGAATATAGGTGTAAATTTCATGGTACCAAGGGGATTCAGGACCTACAATAGCACACACCATGTCACTCTTAGGGATATCGTATGCGGGGATTAGAAGTTGTTCGACCAGGAACTAATAATTTGTGCAATCTTTTGGCATGTCGAGGAGAGAACCAATGGTAGCCATAGCATCCGCTGCCTTATTCTGGAGTCTTGGGATCTGCTCAAATTGGATGGAGGTGAAATAATTTTTGAAGTCATCCACCATTCGTTTGTATAGCAATAACTTTTCATCTTTTGTTAGAAACTCATCGTTGACCTATTTTATGACCAACTGGGAGTCACCAAAAACTTGCAGATGAGTGATGTGCCATTGGACTACAATTTTGAGGCCTATGAGAAGGGCTTCATATTCAGAGATGTTGTTGGTGCAGGGAAAATCTAGTCTGAATGATTTTGGTATGTAATCCCCTTGGGGGGTGATAAGCAAGATCCCTGCTCTCGATCCATTATGAGTGTGTGATTCATCAAAGTGCAGTGTCCAAGTGGTGGCTTCTGAGACTGCAAATACTCCTTCATCTAGAAATTCAGTTTCTATGGGATAGGCATCCACTAACAGGGCATCTGCCAACTGATCCACTATTACTTGTCCTTTAATGGCCTATCTATCCACATATTCTATATCAAACTCACTGAGGAGCATGATCCATTTAGCCATTCAACTAGTCAGGGTTGTCTTGGATAACAGGTACATGAGGAGGTCGACTTTGGATATCAATTTTATAGGATGGCTAAGCATATAGTGGCATAGCTTTTGTGTGCTAAAGACCACGGCGAGACATGCTTTTTCCATTGGTGAATAGTTGAGTTCATAACCGACTAGTGTTCTGCTAATGTAATAGAACACCCATTCCTTTGAGGATTCATATTGTTGTGCCAATAATGCCCTCAATGCAACTAACGTGGCAAATATGTACAACAAGAGGGGTTTTCTAGGGATAGGTGGCATCAAGATCGGCGAGTGGGCCAAGTATCCTTAGATCATGTCAAAACCCAACTGACACTGTTGATTCCACTTGAAGTTGGTGTCTTTCTTGAGAAGGTGGGTGAATGACTGACATTTATCCGCAAGTTGGGCTATAAACCGATGGATTGATTGTAGTTTCCCTTGGAGGCTCCTTAATTTTTTTAGGTTTCTTAATGGAGGCATATCCATGATAGCTTTCACCTTAGCTAGGTCAACCTCAATGCCTCTTCGGGACACTATGAAGCCCAACAGTTTCCCTGATGTGACACCGAACACAAAATTTTTTGGATTCAGTCGAAGCTTCTATTGTTCTAAATGCTCGAAGATCCTTTTCAGAATGGCAAGGTGCTCTTCTCTGGTTCCAAATTTTGCTAGTAGTTCATCAACATAATCTTCCATGATGATGTGGATGAGGTCGTGGAATATAACCGTCATTGCCCATTGATATGTTGCCCCCGCATTTTTGAGACCAAAGGTCATGACATTGTAACAGAAAGTACCCCAAGGTGTTGTAAAAGCGGTTTTGTGTTGATCTTCAAGGGTAATCCGGATCTAATTGTAGCCAGAGAAGCCATCCATGAGGGATAGCATCTCATGTCTTGCAGTGATGTCAACCAACATGTCGATGTTAGGCAAGGGGAAGTCATCTTTTGGACAGGCTTTATTAAGATCCCAAAAATCTATGCAAATTCTCATGTCTCTGTTAGGTTTAGCAATAGGTACTATATTGGAAATCCAATCAGAATAATCAATGGGTCTGATAAAACCAGCATCCAGTAACTTTTCTAGTTCTTTCTTAACTAATAATGCCACCTGCGGGTGCATCTTTCGAAGCTTCTGCTTGATAGGTTTGGCCTCTAGACGAACATCCAAATGGTGTACAACAAGATTAGGATCTAGGCCAGGCATATCAAAGTAAGCCCATACAAAGTTGAAAACCCCTTCATGGAGAATTTAGACTATGGTGATATATTCTTCTTCAGATAAAGATTTGGCCACATAGGTGATCCTTGGAGTTTCTTCTGTCCCCAAATTCACCTCTTGCATTTCTTCAATGAGAATCGAAGATTGCTCAGATAGTTGTGTTCCTACAAGGGGAAGATGAACGTCCCCATATTACAGTGTCATATTAAGGTTTTCACTGTCAGATACATCCTTTGTTTTTACTTTTTCGTAGTCAAAAAGCGCCTCGGTGAGGTTTTCACTTGATGACCCATTTTTCTTTTGTTTCTTTTTTTTTTTGCGATTAGGGCATTCATCTTCCCCCAATCCCATTAGATGTACGTAGGTATCCTCTGAGGGAAATGTGCTGATAGGTGTGCTACCTTGTAGGTCATGATCGATAAGCTTAAGATGTTTAAGGGATAAAGTTATGGTATAAACAGATAAGCATTCAAACATGGCAGGGAGGTCAATGTGATTCAAATCATCGTACGTGTGTATGATGGACTCTTCCTCTGGTATGTCTTCGAGGGAACCGTTGTCAACACTAACATTGTTATAAGTGTTAGAGGATGTTGTAGGACCCTTCTATTTAGTATCATAACCCAAGCCCAAATTTCTTGGTCGGATGGTAGTCACTTCAATGGGCAAACGTTTTCCTTGTTCTTCCACACCAAGGCCTCCGCCTTGGTAATGACACTTTTCAATGAACTTGGAGGCATGTGGATAGAATTCTTGAAAGTATTCAATAAGGGGAGGTGGTGGCTCAGGTTCCTCTTGATAAACCCATCGACTGATATCTTCATCCATTTGATCCTAGAAGGATCCCAAATCATTGAATGTTGTTGAACTCATGTTCTTGGAGGTGAGTGTAAGTGTATTTTTCTCTAGTTTTGGTAGCGGCAGAATTGGTTGTCCATATGTGTGGGGCGAAGGTGGCATGTTTTCCACATTGAGTGTGGTATGCATTTCGTATGTGACACATCCTTTGTCTATGATCTAGACCTTGGTGATGGTGGAAGGAGGTGTGGATGATGGTGGGGATGAAGTGTTTAGTGTGTTGGTGGATGGGTCAAGATCAGATGTTGGGGATGCCCCCATTTCGACTCCTATATAGTAATTTGAATGTGGAAAGGAAGCTTCCAAGGCATGACAACATTTAAAAGGTTGGGGATCAGCCTGTATGGTGACTTCCATTCCTTGAAATGGGGACTTTAGGCATTGGTGATAGGTGGATGGGACGGCTTGCATAGAATGAAGCCATGGATGGCTAAGAAGGATGTTGTATGGAAGTTCAAGGTCAAGAACATGACACATAGTGTATTGCACAATAAGGCCTACTTGAATAGGGAGGCAAATCATTCCTTCAGAATCTCACTCTGCATTATCATAGGCCTTGATGGTGATCACTTGATTTCTCAGATCAGCCTGGGTGTATCTAACCTGTTGTATGAATTTTAGTGTGCAGAGATTTAGGGCCGAACCATTATCTACCAATACCCTTTTTACTTTTTGACAATTGACACTGACCTCAAGATGGAGGGGGTGGTTGTTCCTTGAATCAATATGTGGCATTTCTTTTTGGCTAAAGGCTAACTGATAGGTTGATGAGAGATTGCCTACCAATGCTTGAAATTGGGTAAGGTCAATATTATCAGGTACTTGTGTGCTTTGCAAAACCTTAGTTAAGATATCTTGATGCACGGGAGATGATTTAAGCAGATCCAAAATGGATATTTGGGTTGTAGTCTTACCTAGATGGTCTAGGATGTTATATTGGGAGTTGACGAATGGTCGTTGGGTAGATGGAGGAGCGGCAGGGATTGTGATGCAAGTCCATCGAGTAGTAACAACACATTGTGGATCTTTTCCTTTGACATGGATCATGGATACACGTGGTTCCACTTGTTCTACGTATGATACCACACCTTGATAATTGTATGGCACATTTTTATAGCTAATGTTATTAGTGTTGTTACCTTTCTTATTATTGTTGCTAGGTCCAGGATTAGAGTTGGAAGTACTAGGACCTTGGTTGTGGTTAGGAAAGGCGTTTTGATATATTTATAGTTGAGCATTGGACGAAGATGTTGTGTTAGCATCTACATGGATTTCACCTCAATCGATGAGACCTTGAATGTAGGTTTTTAGGCCTTGACATTTATCTAAGGTATGTCCCTTAATCTTGTGAAATTCACAATATTCATTGTCTTTAAACCAAGCAGGCTTGGGTTTAGATGTATCAAGAGGTTTGGTGATAGGGTATGTGATGGGATAATTAGCTTGAAGAGGCTTATTAAACACCACGCTAATGGGTTCTCCCAACTGAGTGAATTGTCGTTTGTTTCCCCCTTGGTTATTTTGGTTGGCTTGTTGTCGTGATGCCCCTTGGGGGACGGATATGGCATTCTGGACTGACGGTTGTTGCTGAAGAGGGTATCTTTGTGTGGTGGTGGCCACTTGAACATGTTTGGTATCAGTGACACCATCATTGAAAACATTTTTATTTCTATTCCAATAACGAGGTTTATCCCCAAAGGATTTCTCTCTATCAGAATTGAAATGTTTGACTTGTCCTTTTGCAACAAGGGCTCGTTCTAAGATGGGGCCTTTCTCCACAAGTCCCGCAAAGGTGGTGATACAATGGAGTTGGAAATTATGAGCCATATCTGGGTGAGAATTTTTGATAAATAGTGTGACCATGTCTTTTTTTGTTGGTGGGGATTTCATCTTGCTAGCCAAGGCACGCCATCTTTGCAAGCAGCTTGCAAAGGTTTCTCCATCATGTTGTTTTTCTTTGAGGAGATCAAGTGTGTCAATATATTTCTCTAGATTAAAAGAGAAGTGAGAGACAAACTGTTCGGATAATTGTGCAAAGGTTTTGATAGATCCCTTTTCAAGACCCATAAACCAGTTGAGGGCAACCCCTTGTAGACTTTTAGGGAAAAGTCAGATAAGATAATTAGCATTATGCATGACCTCTTGGAAATGAACATTAAATTCTTGAAGGTAAGCTCTAGGATCCTTGGTTCCTTTGTATTTATCGAATTTAGGTATCTCAAAATTTTTGGGAAAAGGAATCAAGGAGATGGAGGGATCAAATGGATAAGGACATATGTCCTCAAACTTGAATGATTGTTTACCCACTCTAGCTTGTAGGTCCTTTAATGTTGCTTTTACTTCTTCCAAGTCCTTATTGAGGGGATTCGTGGGAGTCAAAGTGGATTGATTGTATGGATAATATTGTGGATATGATGAGGATGGCCCTACCATTGTTGGATCATAAACAGGTTGAGTCAAATTTGAATGTGTTGGTTGATTGTAAGTGGATTGATAGTTGGATGATTGATTGTGTTGAGTGGGAACTACTTGTTGATAGTAGGAAACAAGAGAGGGGTCTTGTTGCTGCATAGCATTTTGGTAATGCGTAGAGGTAGGGCCTCTTTGTGGATGTGATGATGATTGTTGGTAATATGAAGTGTAAGGTGCCTCCTATTGGTGAGTTTGTTGTTGTTGAAAGTAGGGCAGATAGGATTGGTATTATTGCACAATGGTGGGTTGTTGTGTGGCATAAGGGTATGGATTCAATGTTTGTTGGTGGAGATGATGTTGAGGTTGTGAAAGATTGGTGTAAGGTGGCAGTTGGGTATGTGTTTGGCTTTGCGCATTCTGATGAGGATTCGTATGGGATGGAATAGTGTATGTGCTAGAGGGATGATAGAGGTACTTAGTAAGCGGGTTATGGTGTGCTTGTGTAGGGATATGCACATGTTGTTGTGGAGGTCGTTGTTGTTGATGAGGTGGGTGAGATAAGATATGTTGTTGTTGTTGAGATGGGTGAGATGGGATGTGTTGTTGTTGTTGTGAGGTAGGTTGCACTACTTGATGTGATGGTTGTGTGAGAATGGTAGTGTGTTGCGGATGTTGTGGATGCAAGTGTTGAGATGAAGCTATGATAGTAGCAACATGTTGTGGTGGTGCTGGTAGTGTGGTGGATTGGTGTGGATTATTTGGAGGTTGTTGAAATGCAGGAGGTAGCACATTGGTAAGTAGAGGTGTGCCCCCAATATTAGAATATGGGGGAGGAAGCGGTGGAGCAGATGGAATGTATGGCGGCATGCCATAGGTATGGGGATCATTAGAATCAGGTGGTGGAATAGTAGATGTTTTGGTTGGAAGATGAGGGTATTCTTGGACTTGATGGATGACAACATTTCCAAGTTTGGGGTGGCACCAATTTTCAGTGGGTGCACCCTCAGGAACGAAGGAATTTTTTGGAACATTTTGTGAGGTTTATGGGTCAACAAATGGGGGAAGGGCATATTGTGATGTATTGAAACCGGACGGTGGTTTGAATCCCTTCATGAGTAAGGTGGCAAGGATCTTATCCCCATGTTCATTTAGGAAACAATCCGTTATTTGGACATTGGCAGGATTACTGAGATATTCATCAACGGTGATTTCGGGTTGATTGACCATGTTTTCATCACTAGGTGGTGTGATATTCTAGATGTCAGTGTTTGATTGAGATGAGACACCATTATGAGGATCGTGTGGAATGTTATTAGGATCTTGAGGGACATTTGGTTGGGAACCTTGAATTTGTTGAACGGGCATGAATGTGCAAAACAACTAGGTGATTTCAAGATGCAATCTCTAAGGGATGATCTAGATAATGGTTTGGATTGATTGATTGATGATGTATCAATTTGATGATTGGATTGTTTGGATCAAATGATGATGTATCAATTTGATGATTGGATTGTTTGGATCAATTGGATAAGATTGGACTTGATGGATTTGGATGATGATTGGATTTGTTTGGATCAAATGATGATGTATCAATTTGATGATTGGATTATTTGGATCAAATGATGATGTATCAATTTGATGATTTGGATGATGATTGGATTTGTTTGGATCAAATAATGATCTATCAATTTGATGATTGGATTGTTTGGATCAATTTGATGATTGGATTGTTTAGATCAAATGATGATGTATCAATTGGATGATTTGGAATTGGATTTGATTGGATCAATTGATGATGTATCAATTTGATGATTTGGATGATGATTGGATCAATTTATGATGTATCAATTGGATGATTCGGATGAGGATTGGTTGATGGAGGGGATCCCAAAACCTAATTTGAAAATCACCCTAAGTGACTTATGATGTTGGTTGATTGATTTGAGCTAGCTAAATCAATGATCACGGCACCAAATCCACCTTGAGATGGAAGGGGATTGATTTGGGCCAATGACGTTGACTTACAACATAAATCCGCCTCAAGATAGAAGCGGATTGATTAGGTTAAAGACAAGGATTTATATGTAGGATAATGATCAAACTTAACGCCTTGGTAAATTTGGGAGATAACTCCAAAAATAAGGTTTAAGGAATTTGGTGTTGAGAGATGATGATGAATACAAATGGAAGATGTGTTGTTGAAGTGATCTTTTGGAAAGTGCAAAAGTTTAGGTCACACGATAAAATGGGTATCCCAAATGGTGGAATGATCAATGTGAATGTGGTAAATGGACGTTTTAGAAAGGTTAAATGGAGGTTTGGAATAGTCAAATGGATGTTTGGATTGGTTAGATGAGTGTTTAGGATGATCAAATGGTCAAATGGAGACTTTGGGGGTTCAAACGAAGGTTTAGAATGGTCAAATGGATGAAACTGTCCTTTTAGGAGGGCGTATCTGCACTTCTGCAGTAAAACTATTGGAAACGTCAAAACAAAGGGGCATATCCGCACTTCTGTAGTAAAAAGACTGGCAAAAACATCAGAACAAGGGGGCGTATCCGCACTTCTACGGTAAAAAGTGTTGAAACAAGTGGGCAAATCTGCCCCTCTGCAGGAACAGTGACTTGGTTTGGAAATGAGAGATTATGGCAAGGACTTGGAATGACTCAATGAAGGTTTAACTTATCAAAATTTACTAGTTTTTCATAGAAAGACACTTTGAACAAGCGCAATCCTATGATTAGTATTAAGGGGTATGGTCAGCAAGGTCTTACTCTAGGATGAACAAGGTTTCTAGGGAGTCCTCAATATACGCTTGGTATGTGGGGCACAACCGTGAACACCATTCTGTCACAAGTGTGAGTCGGGAGCCCTGGTGAGATACTAAATGACTCGGACCAACTCTTCACGTCTATCCAGGTATCACCATAGCTTCGACGCTTCACCAATTACAACACAACTGGATTGGGGTACAACTTTGGCTCTCCCCTTTTTATATACCTTGTCGGTATGCATGGTTGGGATTGTCACTTGGGGTGATGAAATCCCCAAGCAGGTCCCGCTAAGAAAAATACACTAATCGTTTCCAACTACCCCCTTCAGATCTGCACAAATTACAAAGGAGGAAGGTGAAAATAAACTAATGCCCCCTTAGGGTAAAACAAATAAAATAGACACAACAAGCAGCAAATGTTACTTTCCCCTACTTATACTAAGTAAATAGATAAAGCAGTAAGGAAAGACTTCAAAAATCAGAATAAAACAAAGGCCCTGCAAGCAAATGTTAGTTGTTTTATCTTCTTTTTTTGTGATTTTTAGCAAAACACTCAAGATATTTGCAAGAAATCTGACTTCACCCACCAACAAACAGTGTTAGAGGATTAGAGCACAAAACAACAAAAGAAAGGGACAAAAACGAAGCTAAAATGCACTTTTTTACCTTCCCGAACATGCTATTTAGGGCAAATCTGCCCCTCTGCAGTGAAAAATGTTGAACCGGGTGGGCAAATCCACCCTCTGCAGAAAATAGTTAGCAAAAATGTCAAAACACGGGGATGTATACACACTTCTGCAGAAAATAGTTAGCAAAATGTTGGACTGCGGAGGCATATCTACACTTCTGCAGAAAAATAGTTAGCAAAACGTTGGACTGTGGGGGCGTATCTGCACTTCTACAAAAAAATAGTTAGCAAAATGTTGGACTACAGGGGCATATCCACACTTTTGTAGAAAAAAAGTTAGCAAAACGTTGGACTACGGGGGCGTATCCTCACTTCTATAGAAAAACAGTTAGCAAAATGTTGGACTACGGGGGCGTATCCGCACTTTCGTAGAAAAATAGTTAGCAAAACGTTAGACTGCGGGGGCGTATCTGCACTTCTACAAAAAAATAGTTAGCAAAACATTGGACTATGGGGGCGTATCCGCACTTCTGTAGTAAAAACTGTCAAAAATGTTGGATCATGAGGGTGTATCCACCCCTCTGCAATGCCCGGGAGGGCAAATCTGCCCCTCTGTGACCTGAACTTACAAACAAGCTTAACAATAACAAACATAAAAGAAAGAAACCCTTTTGTGGGTCCCACCAGGCGTGCCAGAAATGTGATCCTTTTAAAAATGCCAATTCCTAATGTGAGATGCTAAAATGATGCAATAAGAGGAGATAACATAATAAAAGGGCACCTCAATGATTAGCCTAAGGTAAGATAAGCATAAAAACAAGATGACAATTAACTAAAATTGGTTATACCTTTATGCTGTTCCTTCCTTCGTTGGCCCTTTGATTCTTGAAGAGTTGTGTGCTCCTTGGATGACAAGCTATGTTGAATGTGCAAAATGATATGCAAGATGGATGAGGGTATGATGATTATGAGATGAGAACTCAAATGGAAAATTGGAAAGAGTTTGGTAGCAAAAGACTTGATCCCCAAAATGGGAGAAATGAGGGGGTATTTATAAGATAATTGGAATTCTCTAGAGAATTCAATGGTTGAGATTGATCCAACAAAATTAAGATGAAGGGCTATGGTGAGTTGAGGACTCACAAGCCCTCACATCTTGACATGTGGAATGTGAGATGTCTTAGGGTGGAATGAGGTGGAAATGAGGTGGAAGAGAAGTACATGAGGTGTATGAAGGACAAGTACCTTTGAGGTACCTTGGGGGATGAGAAGATTTTCTCAAAAAGGAACTTCTTGTCCCCAAACGAGGATGAAAGATACATTTGAGGGATTTTAGAATTCCTCAAAAATCTCCATGGGAAAAGGGGAAGTGGTTGGAAGAATAAATGAAAATTAAAAATTTACATTCATTAGAGAGTTTATTGGGTAAAAGAAGGTCTCCAAAAAGATGGAGATTTGTCACATGTGGGTGATGTGACAAGTCCAAGGTTCTAGAAGTCTTTGGCACATGTAAAGTGACAAGTCAAACCTTCTAGAATCTTGCATGGGGATGGGGAAGACCTTGGAAAGACAAAAGTGAATTAAAAATTCACATGGGGAAGAGAGGAGCTTTGGGAAAATAAATGTGAATTAAAAATTCACATGGGAAAGAGAGTCCAGGCTAAAAATGGTAAGTGGGAAGGTTGACCAGAAAAGGTAAGCTAAATGTGGCTAATGGGTTGTGCAAACACATGATTAAGATAGTTAATGAGAGATTAGAGGCAAGTGAGAGATTATGGAGAATGTGACACTTAATCAAGATTAAGTGATGCACATCCTAATCACAGATTAATTAATTTAATCTGGATTAAAAGAGGGTTATGGAGGATGTGACAAAGAGAGAGAAAAAGGGGAATTAAAATTTGATTTTAATCCAAATGGTTTAAAAGACTAAATTAAATAATTTATCATATTTATTTAATTTAGAGAAGAAAAGGGATAAGGTAAAGTATTTAATTTATTTAATTACATACTTTAGGAACCTTATGCAAAAAATGAAATAATGGTTAAATAAATTATTTAATCACTATTAATGAAATAGATGAATAGAGTAGATGATTTTGATCATATGGAAGTGATCAAATTTGGATGTCTACAAAGGGGTTCAAGATCTTCTCTAATTTTCTCAGTATCAAAATCAAAGGGTAGTTTAGCTCCTTGGTTTTCTAGCAAAAGAAAGTACCTTTTTGTATTCCTCTCATAAATCTTGTCCAAGAGAATATGAAATTGTGGATCCTGTTTTGCTTCTTGAAGCATTTCCTCCGTTACTTCATCATTATTTGAATTATTCCCAAGGCGAAGCTTGTGAAAAGGGTTTTCTTCCCTATCACCCATGTTGCAAAGTGGATTTTCCCTTTCGTCTTCTTCTATGTGCTTTTGAGATCTTGTGACAACAGACATAAGCTTATACCAAATTTTTACTAACTTTTGATCACAAATGAGAGAGTGCAATTTGTTGGATATCTTAGTCAAAATAGAATGATGATTCTATTGATATGACTAAAGAAATTTCTAATATTTAGCTCGTGATTCCCTGGTTGAAAGGATGATGATCCTATTATGGGAATTAAACTAGAAATCAGAAATGGATGTGATGATGCACCTTGTAATGTTTTGATCTTAGTTTGAGAAAATAAGGAATTTGCAAAAGCCTAATGCTTCCAAGTTACACTTGATCAGGACGATTGGAATACTGAATTGCAGGTTGTGGGATGAAAAAGGGATGAATAGGTTGACTATAATTATGCCTTTGTGAAAGAGCTCTTCATTGAAAGAAAGCTTGTGAAGATAATGGTTCTAAAGAAAAATTGTCATTAAAACCCCTAGTAAAGTCGTGATATCGATGAATGAAAGTCCGATGCTCAAGCAAAACTTTTTGACTTTGGTATAAAAATCGTCTCCTTTTTAATAGCTTCTTGTAACTAAGGGACCTTTTTGGCTTCTTGATCTTTTTCTCAAGGGATTTCTTAACAAAGGTTGTAGATTTACAAACCCTAAGCATAGAAAAAGATCAGACTTGATGGTAGATTGTGTCAAGAATATACTTTTGACTCAGAAAATAGATGTGCTACTCTGTTCAATGGATGCGCTAAACTTTTCAATGAATGCGCTAAAAGATCAAATCAATGCACTGGACTGTTGCATAGATGTGCTGAAATAGAGAATAGATGTTCTATAACAGAGCATAGATACACTATAACAGAACATAGATGGGCTATAATAGAGCATAAATGTGCTATAATAGAGCATACATGCTCTATAACTGAGCATAAATGTGCTAAAACAAAGTAGATATGTGCTAAAATAGAGTAGGGATGCTCTAAAATATCTAGTCAATGCATTGAGACAGACATGTTTTGACAATTTTTTGGATTGGATGATCTTTATTTGATTTAATGTTTGAAAAACACGACATACAGTAGAAAATAGTTGTTTTTTTAAAGTCCTAAAATCTAACAATGAGTGTATGTTCTTCAAAATTTCCATAGGTATTGAACAAAATAAATACTTCAAACAGACTCACTCTTAATTGTCAAAAAGGTCATCATAATGATCACAACCCACATCTTAGAATTGCGTCAACTCACACAACCGTGTCACCCCCTAGAGGGCGCTTGTGTTTTTGTCTTTTCCAGGTACGTACTCAAAGTTAGATTTCTCGATCCCTTGAGAAAATAGTCCGTGGAAATTATGTGGTGAGTGTCTTGGGGGTAGATTCTTCCCTCCCCTTGCACTGTGAGTATTATGATGTTTGGTTACTAACACAGTTGGCTTCTACACTAAGGTTCATAGTAAGTGTTTCTGTTCAGTGCGGAAAATGATATACTCCCTCAGGAGACCTCCCAAACTTTAGAACAAAGGCTTTGGGGATGGTTATTTTTCACATTACTGTCGAGTGGATTTTCATCAACAACTCTCTTTTGTTTATAGTGGGTTGGAATCCTTGGCTTTAGGTGTTCCCACTTAGGTTGTTCCTCTTGGGTGAGTAATTTTTCCCACAAAAGTAGGCCTACTAAAGGTTGTAATAAATCATGAAATACATGAACTAAAAATAATGAGTCTAGTATTTTGATCACCCAGTTAAGGGGAGAGCATAAGCCTATCACCCGACAATCACAACAAACAATTTTAATCCCAAATGACAATTTGCTAAACTAAGTGAAGATGTTGCTTCACAACAGACATGGGATTCATTTTAACCAAGATAGATCAATTGTTTGGTGACTACCCTAGGGTTGTTTCATTCCAGATTTAAATATCTATCCTACGATTGTTTCATTTTAACTTTATGCATAAATTATTAATCTTTGTCCACGGATGCGTCAGATTCAGGATTAAATTTTACAGTCCCCTGGATTTGCTAAAAGAACACCTAAATGCGCTAAAACATAGCATAAATACGCTAAAATAAATACAGGGATACACTAGAACAGAGATTAAATGCCCTAAACGAACACAGATATGCACTAAAATAGAGCACCAATGTGTTAAAACAGTCCTCGTATTTGCTAAAAGAATCTAGGGATGCACTAAAACGTCTCGTATGCGCTAAACTGCGAGTCCAGTTCGTAACCTGTAAAAAAACATTGCAAAAAAAAAAATTTAAAACGGGGCAAGGGCCCCACAGTGGGTGCCAAAAATGTGTGTGTGAATATGTGTAATAACTAAAGAGTGAAAAAAACACACCAATGTGACATTATATTGAAGAAATTAAAGTTAAAAGATAAACAAACTCTCAACATAGTAGTTTCTTCAATGATGTCCCATTGTCCTCTATCTCGAAAGATTCAATGTAAGTTGTTGGCTCTCAATTGGTTTAAGCAGCAACTTGGTAGAATGACAACTTAAAGAACGAGATTGTGCAACATTCATTTATATTGCTAAATGATATGAGATGATTAAGCTAAGATATGAAACTAAGATGTTATGAAAGATACGATGCTATGCTCAAGAAAATAAGATTGCTAAATGTTGGATAAATGCAACTATAATGCTCGTGCTATATTCAATAGATCTCCTATCCTTTTCAAAGCACAAAGAGGCTATATTTATAGAGTTTTGGAGGCAAAAGCCCAATTGGAAAAGATCAACGGCTGAAAACAAGCCTGTCAAAATGAACAGTGAAAGATTTAGAAGTTGAAAAAAAGATGGGAAATTTTTCCTCCTACACAACATTTTCTATTCAAAAATGAGGGAAAGTTGCCATTTGTGCATTTTAGTTATGAGGAGTTAGTTGGTAGTTGAGCAAAAATCCATAATTAAATAATTAAGTTATTTAATTATTTGTGACAATGATTTTAGAAGTTTCCATAATTAAATAATTAATATTTAATTATGTGTGAGAGATGAAAAAAGAATTTAATTAAATATTTAAAATATTTAATTATGTGTGAAGTGAGGAAAGTGTTTTAATTAAATATTTATAATATTTACTTAAATGTGGAATGAAGAATCAGAAATAATGGATTTGGAAGAATATTCTTTTATTTGAATTTAAAATCCGAACTTATGATAATTAATATAAATAAATTATAAAATTTATTTAATTAATTAAGAGGAGAATGGAAAATGGTAATAATTAAATAAAATTATTTACTTAATTAAATTAGAAGAATTAAAAAGTGAACGATATAATTAAATAACTAAATTTATTTATATGTAGATGACTTTCGAAGATTAATTAAATAATTCATATTTAATTAATTATCAGGCTTGATTTAATGTGACCATTTTTACATGTATACAATGGTTACCAAGGATCATTTATGTATTATTCATATTTATCAAGAGTCTTATCACCATTCAAATATTTCCCTACAAAACTATAATAAAACCTTCATTCCCACCCTAGGTTTGATTACTCTTTCTATTTATGTCAAACTAGAGTTCCTATATGCTCCCTACTATGCCATTCATGCTTCCAACTAGTATCACCTTCTCATGGGACATCCTTGGCTTAAGGTGATGGAAGCTATCCCATTTTTTATTCACCAATGCCTAAAATTTCCTCATGAAAATGTTGGAACACAACAATCTACTAAGAGGGGGGTGAATCAGTAGATCAATTAAAACTAATTCCATTTAACCCCTTATGTAGATTTACTAAACAATCAGAGAGATAATCATACACACACAAAAAATCCCATAACACAAGATATACATGGAAAATTTGAGATGAGAAAAACCATGATGACAAAAGTTGCTTGAGTCTACTGCTCAAATCCAATGTCATAATGAAATCTCCAATTACAAAGTTTAAGGGCACCAACCCTAAGGAGACACCAATCCCCTAGTTTTAGGAGCACCCACTCCAAGGAGGCACCAACTCCCTACACTGAGCACCTACCTAGTTATTTGATGGTACCCCCCAACCAAATTTACAATGCAATGTATTACAATTTATTCTTTTGAACACAATTTAATGTTCAACTTATTTTGTAGCTACACACACTTTGTTGCAATCTCTGCAACACAAATATTTACCTTGCATGCATCTTTATTATGCACCTTGAATGTAAACCCCGATAAAGCTCTCTAATTTTTGTTTGGGTTCTACTCATTCACCACTTGTGCATTCTTTGTCCACTTCTCTTCTACCTCACTCTCTACTACATGAACATTTCATCAAATTTTGATTGCCTTCTTTTGCATATCTCTACCGACAATCAAAACCCTACCTCGAACCATGCACCACCATCCAGATTAATTGCATATTAAAATTTTACAATCTGGAAACTTTTGTTAGGGTTTCCTTCACTCACAATCTTCTCTAACAAGCTACCTATTCATCGAGACATACACCATCATTATTAGATTATGATTCATTGAATTTGTTAAACATGACAACCTACAAAACCCTAACCCTAATATGCATTTAATGCTTTCCCTTGTATACTCGATATGATTCTGATCTCAATCATTGTCGTAGTCTATGTCATTGATCTTCAAATCAAATATTCATTTACATTAGTTTTTGGAGTAGTTGAACCAATTAATTTTTTTCACTATTTTAGTTATAGTCCAAACCCTCGTTCACATTGACCTAGTCATTGAAGATCTTCACCTTTAAATTTGAACCATTGATCTGTATTCTTCACACCATGATCAATCGTTCTCCATTTATCATCATAACTTTAAAATATCACTGTTGGATGATTCTCTTTTAAACAGCACCATTGATCATAACATATCAGAACTTTACTTTAGATGTTGAACTTTATATTTGTGACGTGAAGAGATGATGTGATCGTCGTTCAATCACAACCTTAAAATATATGTCATTGAATTGGATGCACAACATATCGCATATCACTATTCTTCCTTTACAATTCAATTCAAAACAATGATGTGAACTGAGTATGTGATGCAATCAATAGCTGCCACCTATCTTCAAGCACACATGTCACAAGCTTGCAATACTGCAGGGTTGAGCCAGGGACCCACCGGGTCTTTAGTAGGACATCGGGTAGCTACCACCTATCCATTGTTGATTTCATCTTCCACCATCTATCACATATTGGACGAAGCCTAACTCCTTTTCATTTCACAACCACGATGTGAAATGATAGCCCAATATCCTACCACACATCCTTCTTGACATCACATTTCGCCAACAGAGCATGTTGTTTAACTAGTCCCACTAGACACTTTTCCTTAGCCTGCTATCTCATTGGGATAAAAGGGACCCAACATCCATGCCATGGGCAGGCAGGCACCATCTTATCTATCAAGTTTGATCGCAGTCATTGATCAAATCTCATTGCACATTGCATAAAACAAAGGTAGAGTTAAACTTTAAAATGCGATGTGAAGGATGTGAGCAATAGTCGTCTGATCTTCAACACCTAATGCACACCATTGGACCTTTCATACGAACCCATTGCATATCGTAGTTAGATCTTTGTCACAGTGAACACAAACCGTGATGTGAAATGATGGTGGCGATGCAATCACGAACTACCACGTAGCCATCGACAAAATGGAAGTTCTGCTAACTATGTCAAAGTTGATTAAGGTTCTGAAACAAACACCAAATGTCGATAATTGATAGTGCTAGGTAAAGGGACCGATCACATAAATGACTCAAATGGCTTAAGTTATGACTTAAGCAACCTGCAACTGCCAATATCTAGTCAACATCAAAATATAAATTATATTTAGTGCCATGACCGCAATCTTTAGGGTTTAACTGTATAAGATCTCACCTCGTATATACTTAATACAACCATAATTTATTCTATGTTTTTCTTGAATTGATGATTAAGTATGTTGTGGATAGTAAATAAGGTGATATCTTGGCAATATTCTTACATATCATTTTGATGTTTTGTTCTATTGTCACTACCATGAAGGTGGATTGCACTCGTATACTGTGGAATGCAAATTAAGATTCTAAATGGATTTTTATATACTTAAAACTTAGAATGTTCAGCTAATAGATTAATGTCATACACAAGTGATACTTATGATCGCACTGGTAATGTGTAGGAAGGCAACAGTGTTAGCATGAGAAGGGAGAACCATCAAGAGCGAATCAAAAGACTATTTCGTGAGGATATAAATTTGACCCCATTCGGGTCCTAGAAACAAGTGGAGTTAAGGTATTGGACCTGACTAAGGTTGTGAGGGCATTTAGTTGGGATTCATGTGAGGTGTAAGTGGGGATTAGGTCTTCAAAATCCCTAGCTAATTTTGAAACTCGGATGGAACCTTGAGTGGGCTTTTAATGAGAGTTTTTGGTCAAATATTTGGGTTAGGGTGCAAAAATAAACCCCCTAGGGCCTATACCATAGTGGTAGGGGTCAAGTGAGCATACAATAGTGCCCCAACAACATGGTTTAACCCCTGAAAAGCTCTCATAATGGAGAGTGACGAATTTTTGAGAAGAGGATGGGGTGGAAATATGGAGTGGTTGTCCAAATACATGCTCTCATTAATGGGGAAAGGACCTTCATTGATGGGGAGAGGTACACTCTACACCTTCCCATCCAAGAGTTACAATTTATGAAACTTCTATATATTTGGAGAGGAAGGAGTGGGGTGTTACCCACTTCTCCTCTTGGAGAACTTGAGTGGAGATGGTAGAAATAATTAGAAGAGGAGAGGAGTCTACAACTTGAAAAGATAGTTCAATCAAGATGGCTTGGCTTGGAGAGGAAAGATGGATACAAGATTTCAATTCCTTTAGCTAAAAGAAAAGATATAAGATCTTCTTATTTCCATTTACCCTTGTTATTGGTTGTAAGAAGGTGACATAGTGTAGTGATTATGGTTGAAAATAGAAGTAGAGAACTTAGATGTGTGAGATTAGAGCTATGTTAGTTTTATCCTTTTGTAAAGATGAGAAAAGACTACATTTATCATCATGGAGCTTTAATAATTCCTTGCTTGGGGGTATGGCTAGAGCCCACGAGGCTCCATGACACCATTGCGGTAGGGTGGAGAGAAATCCTTGGTCTATTGGTTTGTGGTTCATCTATTGATTTGTGTGGTTGTAATGAGGAAGGAAAAAAAATTAATACTCCATGAGTTGTGTTTGAACAAAGTGTTATTTTCATTAGGGAATTTGAATGAAATGCCATGTAGACTTAACTATAGTTCCTTGAAACCTAGATGAGCATTCCAAGCTCTTTTGGATAAATTCATTTGCACATTGTTAATATAAGTAAGATTCTTTTTTGTTGTAGACAAGGAAATCGAAATGGTAAATTCACCTCACTAAGAGGGATATTCAATTAGGTTGCAATTTAATGATATACATGTATATGTACATGTTGTTACTTATTTTGATATGCGTCTTGTATATTTCTCAAATATGATAAGGCAATGGATAGGAGGTAAAATATCTATGGTAGCTATAAAAATATATGAAGTGGTATCAAGTATTTTTCTCTAAATCATATGGAAACACCAAAAGCATATTTAACAAGATATTGTGTAACCCCTTATAGTAAAGGCAACTGAACACACTGGAATGAAATATCCTCCTCTCTTCTCCTTATCATTATGAATGTATATAATGTTGATATAGGCATTAAAATGTATTTTTTTTCTTAAATCTTTGAGAAATGTAGACCATCCTATAATGGAAAATAAGGTTTTAGTTAGCAATGTTGGATGTTGTGATTGTGTTGTTGATATGTGGTTGTCATTGATGTCAACACTATAAAATACATATATATGTGTCGGTGGAACTTTGGATGATGATGAAGTTGTGGCTAAGACACTTAGACCTGTGCCCCCTTCCTACAAGACAAAAGGTTATGTTATTGATGAACTCGAGACAGTGACAAATATTACAAAAGATATGTTGATTGGAAAACTTGTTGCATTTGAATTGAGTGAATTCGGTGAGTCTACTACTAAGACTAAATCTGCTTTCAAGGCTACTGTATTCGAGAAAAACAAGTAGGGACATGATTCAGGAGAAATTTCCAAGAGAACATCTAGGTATGAAAATGAGATGAAGCGGATTGAAGATGAAGAAAAGGAATTGGAAGAACTGGAAGGATTGATTGTGAAAAGAGAATCAAGAGGTCATGGTAAGTACAAAGGAAAGTTACCTATTAAATGTTTTTCTTGTAGTAAAATAGTTCATTTTGCTTCTAGATGTCCTGAAAGAGTTTCAAAGTACAAACCTGGGAACACTATATTTTAAAGAAAGTGTTATTATGTTGAAGAAGGTGTAACTGATGAAGAATCTGATAAAGAAACTGGAAATGAAGATGAATGGATATTTATTGCTATCAAAGAAAATGGTTAGGTGTCCACTGAATCTGGTAGTAATGTGAATGTTGAGAAAGCTCTTGCGGCCAAAGTTGAAGAGAAAGATGAGTGGGTAATTGATAGAGGATGCTCACATCATATGACTGGTGACAAAAGAAAATTTGTAACCTTGGAAAACTATGATGGTGGTGTTGTGAGGTTCAGAGACAACACTTCTGGTGTGATTCATGGCAGAGGCACTATTTATTTTGGTGGTAAGCACAATACTGATAATTTTGTTTATGTAGAAGGATTAAAACACAACTTGTTGAGTGTTGGAAAAATGGTAGAAAAAGGTTAAAATCTGCAGTTCAAGAATGGTAAGTGTAGAATAATGGGAAGTTCAAGAAATGTGATTGCTTTAGGAACAAAGAAAAAAGGTAATATCTTTCATTTGAGTGTTGCTAGTGAAAGTTGTTTGATTTCTCAAATTGATGTAAGTTGGTTATGGCATAGGAGGTTGTGTCATGTGAACTTTGATAACACTGTCAAGATAAGCTCTACTCAAGTAGTTAGAGATCTTCCTAAGTTATTGAATTCTGCTAACACTATGTGCAAGGAATGTCAGATGGGAAAGCAAGCAAGAAATTCTTTCCGAAGCAAATAGTATAGCTCTAATGGAGTACTAGATTTGATACATACTAATCTATGTGGTCCTTCTAGAATCAGAAGCCTACAAGTGAAAGGTATTTTATGTTGCTCATTGATGATTATTCTAGAATGATATGGGTCACTTTCTTGAGAGAAAAACACGAAGCATTAGAAAAATTCAAAAGTTTTAAAGCTATGGTAGAGAATGAGACAGGTCAAAGGATAAAATGTCTAAGGTCAGCCAGAGGTGGTGAATTTACTTCATGGGAATTCAATTATTTTTGTGAAGAGCATGAATCCAAAGACAGCTATTTGCTACTCAGACCCCTCAATAGAATGGAGTTGTTGAAAGAAAGAACAAAATCGTTCTAGACACTACTGGAACCATGATTGTAGAAGCAAATGTTCATTTCTACTCGAGAGAAGTTGTAAGTACTAATGTGTACACCATTGACAGGGTTAATGTCAACAATAATTTTGGTAAGACACCTTTTTGAGCTATGGTTTGGTTATAAGCCTATTGTCAAGTATTTCAAAAAAATTGGAAGCAAATGCTACATCAAGAGAGATGATGATATAGGTAAATTTGATGCTAGAAGTGATGAAGGAATCTTTTTAGGATACTCTACTAAAAGAAAATCCTACTGATGCTTTAATAAAAGGTTGAAGAAAATGGTTGAAAGTGCAAATGTCAAGGTTGATGAAGATATTGGTAAATCACCCAAATCTAGTGATTATGATTCAGATGATCAAAACGATAATACTAACAATGATGCTCAGGCATAGAATCAACTTCAAATTGTTCTGGTGAACCAAGGGAATCAAGAAGTAGAGGCTAGCAAAAGTGCAGAAGAAAGAACACAAGAACAAGAGGTAAAAGAAAATATCAAAACTCCTAATTATGTAAGGAGAAATCATTCTGATAGTCAGATCATAGGAGACCAGAGCAAAGGTGTGCAAACTAGAAGAAGAATCTTGGAAGAATATTGTCTAATCTCTAAAGTTGAGCCTTGAAATATTAGTGAAGCATGTAAGGATGAACATTGGATGGAAGCCATGAAAGAAGAACTGTTGCAATTACATAAAAATGATACATGGGATCTTGTTCCTAGACCTCAGAACAAAAATGTAATTGGAACCAAGTGGGTGTTCCAGAATAAGCTGAATGAACAAGGTGATGTGGTCAAAAACAAAGCAAGATTGGTTTGCAAAGGATACTCATAGATGGAAGGTATTTATTTTGAAGAAACTTTTTCTCCTGTTGCTAGAATTGAAGCTATGAGATTACTTCTTTCTTATGCTACTTTCAAGAATTACAAAGTTTATCAGATGGATGTAAAGTCAACATTTCTGAATGGTGAACTAGAAGAAGAAGTTTATGTCCAACAACCAGATGGATTTCAGTTGATTGATGAAAAGGACATGGTATGCCGATTGAAGAAAGATCTATATGGACTTAAGCAAGCTCCTAGAGCTTGGTATGCTAGATTGGATAAAGGTACTGCTGACAGCAATTTGTATTTCAAGTTGGATCATAATAAATAACTGATCATTGAAGTCTTTGATGATGATATTATTTTTGAAGGTGATGATGATTTGTGTATGAAGTTTTTCGATGAAATGAAAATTGAAATTGAAATTTCAATGATAGGAGAGCTAAAATTCTTTTTAGGATTGCAAATTACTCAGTTAGATGATGGAATTTGCATATCTCAGTCTAAGTATGTAAAACAGTTACTGGAATTTTTTGGCATGGAATTTTCAAAGCCAGTTGGTACACCTATGATAACCGAATGCCAACTTACATAGAAATATGATTCTCCTCAAGAAAATCATACAAGATACAAGTCAATGATTGGTGGATTACTCTATTTGACAAAGACCAGGCCAGATATAATGAATGTTGTGTGCATGGTTGCTAGATTTCAAGCTGATCCTAAAGAGTCCCATGTGATTGTTGTGAAAATAATATTCAAATATATGAAAGGAACAGTTGATCTTTTTCTTTGGTATCCTAAGGATGATGATCTTACTCTAAGCACTTTTACTGATGTTGATTGGGTAGGAGATGTAGATGATAGGAAGAGTATCAGTGGTGGTGCATTCTTCTTAGGAAAAAAGTTGGTATCTTGGCTAAGAAAAAAGTAGAACTCAGTTTCATTATCTACTATTGAGGCATAATACATTATTGTTGCAAACAGTTGTACCCAAGTACTATGGATGAAGCAAATGTTGAGAGATTTCAGAATTGAATATGAAGAACCCATTTCCATATTCTGTGACAATTCAATCACCATTAAAATTTCTAAGAATCCAGTGTTGCATTCAAATACAAAGCACGTATCCATCAAGTATCACTTCTTGAGAGACAAAGTAAGTAACAAAGAAGTTAGATTGGAGTACATACCTACCAAAGAGAAAATTATAGATATCTTTACCAAGTCGTTGCCTAAGGATACTTTTGAGTACCTCGGAGGCAAGTTAGGGGTGATTTCCCCTCCTAATCAAAACTAAGATGCAGGTATTTGCATCAGTCCATGAATTCATAGCCATATCATATTTTGGATTGATGTTGTGGTGGTTGCTACTCAGGGGGAGTAGTCAGATGATTCGAATGTGTAATCAGAGCATGTGTACCTTTTCCATTTATGTCAAAGGGGGAGAGAAACAATGTGAAAATTGTGGGAAAGAAGAGCAATGAGGGAAAGAGGAAAGAGTGCACAATCTCAGGGGGAGATTGTTGAAGAAGAGTTAGTTGGGTTGATGGTATTATTCTTCACATCATGTGTTTCTATCAATGCCAAAGGGGGAGATTGTTGGATGTTGTGGTTGTGTTTCTGATATGTGGTTTTCATTGATGTCAACACTATTAGCATTGAATCTTCTTAAGGTTGCATATGTCGAGGATATTGAGAAAATTGTAAAAAATATAGTATAGGTAGCCAGTGGTGCTAAGAAGGTCAGAATGTTGGAAAGCTCTGTGTGTTGAAAATCTTAAGGTTCACTTCAAAGGGTTTGTTGTTGAAGCTTTCTAGTATGTTGTTTGAAATTTTCAGAGGTTCGCATCAAGTCTTGTGGAAGTTATGAAGATATGTGTGCCTATAGTTATTCAATTTATGTAGATGGTGTTCTTGGTTGAAGCAGATGAAATTCTGGTAATTTCATGTGTTGCGCCTGTACCTGTGATTTTCATAGATGAGTCTAGATTGTGATTTATCCTTGTTGTACATCCACATTGATTGAAAGGTTTGTGATAGGAGATTCTTCCGATGTGTTCCCAAGTTCTCATGTTCTTGGTCGACATGATGATGTTAGTGTGTTGTGGATCCATGAGGTGTTTGTTTGGGTCCTCACTATGTTCTGACCGACTTGTGTTGGTGCGCATTGAAATTTATTCATGTATTGAGGCAGACAGTTGTAATTCATTCTTTATTTGTGGTCGATTGATTAGTGGTTGTAAATCCATGTAGCGGATATATATATGAGATTGTTTTCCTCATTTAGAGGCAAGTGCTCAAGTGTACAAGTGATGTACAAGTGTGAATAAAGGTCAAATCATTCAGAGCAGAGTGTGGAAGATTTTGAGTAGAGGGTGGAAGAGTTTGAAGAAGTTTTTGTGCACCTAATCGGAACTGTAATCAGGCTTTTGTAGAAGCTAATTTCTCAATTCAACTTCGTCAGATGGATTTAATCTTATTATTGTATGTAAGACAGTGAGCTTTCCCTTTGAGCAGTGTTCTCGAGGTAGTGCACCTGAATGCAAGTGCATTCCCTTTTATTCTTCATTATACTTCTAACAGGGTATAATCTTGTGGACTAACATCCATCGTGGTTTTTTCCCTAACAGGGTTTCCACGTATAAAATCTTGGTGCTCATGTGTCTTTGATGTGTTGTTGATTTAATGCTTGCACTGTTAAATATTAGATCTATGGTATAAGGTTGATTAATGTTGTATAAGTTTTATTTTGGTAAAAACCGATTCACCCCCCCTCTCAGTTGTCTATCCTTGTTTTTCCAACAAGCAAAAAGCTAGAAAAACTTACCTGTAGCAAATAAATAATTCAAATGTAAAAAAATCAATGATTGGTTATAGCAATAATAGTATTATAGATGGATTGATTCTTATCTTTGTGACTATAGATTTAATTTATGTGGAAAATGAAAAGGTATTTGTGGAAGAAAATATATCTACTTAAACAAAGCGTAACAAAAAAAAGGGAGAGAGATTCATACAAGATGGTTTGATTAAGTGGTATTGTGGATATGAAATTTTATGATTTCCTTGAAACTTGAAAAAACAAAATGGGTATAGTTGTAAACTTTGTGGAACCCAGGATGAAGAATCTACAACAAATAAATTTAATAGATATGGCATAAAGAAAACAAATACAAATTAATGATTCAAATGAACTAGTAGAATCATATCCATAGGGATAAAATCACGTTCAACAATAGATGTATATATCTCAACGAACTACCTATATAATAAGGTTGTTGTGAAGTGAAATAAACTAAAATAAAATATATTAATGATTGTACTAACATTATATTCACTAAGTTTCTATGGCTGCAACAATAGTGCACGGTCTCGTGGTAGAAATAGCCAAGCTCCCAACAGTAATTCTTCTATACCTTTGGCTCCCTTGGAGGCCACAATCTGATCCCTGCCATTTTGAGAAATTGTCTTTCTCCCTGGACATGAGTCAGCCAAGAGGAGGCATTCTCATAGAAGCTTATAAAATTTGCTCAGATCTGAGCACTCAGCAAGTTGAAACAAATCTTTATTGTGTTACCTTATGCCTCCTCTAAGATGTATTTCCACTTGGGCAATGAGTAAAGAGTTGAAAAATGAAGGTTCATTTCTCATTAAGACTTCATAATCCCTGCCACAAACAACAACTAACACTCTAAGATCAAAAGTGGTATGTCAAGAGGACGTTGATATCAAGTGCAACTATTTGGTGTTAGGCTATTGAAAAGGTCACTGCAATTGTCACAATACATACAATAATCAATAGTAGAGGAGGAGGCCACACCGTATCACAATGAATTATCCTGACAACTACATGCATAGTAAATATTAGAGTAAGTATGACACACCAATTCCTCCTAGACAATTCAATCACCTATCAACTCCCTTGAGTTGCGTTGAGATGAAATCTCCTAGATGGTTCAAACAATCAACACCATTTCCTCCTTGTCATGTTGAACTGGAAAATTTTGAGCCATTGTTCGAAAATAGCATTTATGGCTGACAGCAAACAACAATTACCTCTAAGTGTTTTGCATCAATTCCTTCAGTCCTTTTTGCAAAGCTCATGCCTTGATTGTGTTTGCAAGTCTTTTATTTTTCTCTCTTGATCATTCCCTTCTGTAAAAACTCTAACCATATATGTGAATCTGCCTACCACGTTATTGCAATGAAGAAGAGTGGAATTTTCGGTAGAATCTGTGGTAATAAAGAGAGATCTCGTAGATGATGCATAGACCTAGACATGACTCATCCTCCCATCTACCCTTTTGCAACTGGCGAAAGATCTGTAAGGTAGGGGTGCTTTCTATGTAAATATTATCATCATTAACTAGATATAGAGTTTGGATTGAGTAAACAAAAATTAGTTTATTATTAACTAATTTACAGTCATAATTTGCTTTACTGTTAAAAATCTTCCAGCATCTAGGTGATCACACCTTATATATTATTCATGAAATTCTCTTGCATTTATACCCATTGACTATATCCATAAGATCTATTGTCATTGACTGTATTATTAACCTAGAAATTGTGAAATCACCTAGCTGAGTTTTCCATTTCATTGATGGGGAGAGGTACACTCTACACCTTCCCATCGAAGAGTTGCAATTTGTGAAACTTTTATATATTTGGAGAGGAAGAAGGAGTGGGGTGTTACCCACTTCTCCTCTTGGAGAACTTGAGTGGAGATGGTAGAAATAATGAGAAGAGGAGAGGACTCCACAGCTTAAAAATATAGTTCAATCAAGATGGCTTGGCTTGGAGAGGAAATATGGATACAAGAGTTTAGTTCCTTCAGCTAAAAGAAAAGAGATAAGTTATTCCTATTTCCATTTACCCTTGTTATTGGTTGTAAGAAGGTGACATAGTGTAATGATTATGGTTGAAAATAGAAGTAGATAACTTAGATGTGTGAGATTAGAGCTATGTTAGTTTTATCCTTTTGTAAAGATGAGAAAAGACTCCATTTATCATCATGGATCTTTAAGAATTCCTTGCTCGGGGTATTGCTAGAGCCCACGAGGCTCCATGACGCCATTGCGGTAGGGTGGAGAGCAAGCCCTGGTCCATTGGTTTGTGGTTCATCTATTGATGTGTGTGGTTGTAATGAGGAAGGAAAAAAAGTAATACTCCATGAGTTGTGTTTGAACAAAGTGTTATTTTCATTAGGGCATTTGAATGAATTACCATGTAGACTTAACTGTAGTTCCTTGAAACCTAGATGAGCATTCCAAGCTCTTTTGGAGAAATTCATTTGCACATTGTTAATATAAGTAAGATTATTTTATGTTGTAGACAAGGAAATCGGAATGGTAAATTCACCTCACTAAGAGGGATATTCAATTAGGTTGCAATTTAATGATATACATGTATATGTACGTGTTGTTACTTATTTTGATATGCGTCTTGTATATTTCTAAAATATGAGAAGGCAATGGATAGGAGGTAAAATATCTATGGTGGCTATAAAAACATATGAAGTGGTATAAATGTAATCAAATCTTCTATAAAATTGAGAGCCTAAGGGTTCTAGAGAAATTCTAAGTGTAAGAATTCTACTCAAAATTCTAAGTTAGGTTTCTATTTCCAGATTTTACTTATACTGACTGTGTTGATTGCATAACATTTATTGATTTCTATATCTGCATATCAATTAAAGAGTCGCCATAAATATGATTGGAGACTTGCCTCCAAGAGATGTGTCTCATGAGAGGATGTGTCTCCATAAGTGGAGACACGTCCGCTCATGGGATGTGTCCCTTAGAGCGTGCGGGCTCTTGATGAAACCGATTAACATTCGGTTAATGTCTAACACACATAAACCTTTATACTATGGTGGATAAAAGAATTTCGATTATATTAAATGTGAATTTCAATATCTTTTATTATTACGAATTTATATATGCTCATAAATTCGATTTCTAGTAATATGTATATGAAGGATAATCTTTGATCACATATCAATAACAAAGATGATTTCAGCATTCATTATTTATATTTGACCGAAGCTACCATCCATTAACAAGTGGTATCAAATATTTTTCTCCAAATCATATGGAAACATCGAAAGGATATTTAACAAGATATTGTGTAACCTCTTATACTAAAGGCAACTGAACACATTAAAATGAAATATCTTCCTCTCTTCTCCTTATCATTATGAATGTATATAATGTTGATATAGGCATTAAAATGTATTTATTTTCTCTTAAATCTCTAGGAAATGCAGACCATCCTATAATGGAAAAGAAGGTTTTAGTTAGCAAAAAGCCGGAAAAACTTACCTGTAGCAAATAAATGATTCAGATGTAAAAAAAATAATGATTGGTTATAGCAATAATAGTATTACAGGTGGATTGATTCTTATCTCTATGACCATAGATTTAATTTATGTGGAAAATGAAAAGGTATTTGTGGAATAAAATATATGTACTTAAACAAAATGTAACAAAAAAAAGGGAGCGAGGTTCATACAAGATGGTTTGATTAAGTGGTATTGTGGATATGAAATTTTATGATTTCTTTGAAACTTGAAAAACAGGGGTATAGATGTAAACTCCGTGGAACCTAAGATGAAGAATCTACAACAAATAAATTTAATAAATATGACATAAAGAAAACAAATACAAATTAATGAGTTAAATGAACTAGTAGAATCATATCCACATGGATACAATCACGTTCATCAATAGATGTATATCTCTCAGCGAACTACGTATGTAATAAGGTTGCTGCGAAGTGAAATAAACTAGAATAAAATAGATTAATTATTGTATTAATATTATATTCACTAAGCTACTATGGCTGCATTGATAGTGCACGGTCTCGTGGCAGTAGTAGCCAAGCTCCCAATAATCATTCTTATGTATTTTTGTCTCCCTTGGAGGCCACAGTCTGATCCCTGCCAATTTGAGAAATTCCCTTTCTCCTTGCACACGAGTCAGCCCAAATGAGGCATTCTCATAGAAGCTTATAAAATCTGCTCAGATCTGAGCACTCAACAAGTTGAAACAAAGCTTGATTGTGTTACCTTCTGCCTCCTCTAAGATGTATTTCCACCTAGGTGATGAGTAAGGAGTTGAACAATAGAGGTTCATTTACCATTAAGACTTCATAATCTTTGCCACCAAAATCAACTAACACTTTAAGATCAAAAGTGGTACGTCAAGACGATATTGATATCAAGTGCAACTATTTGGTGTTAGGCCATTGAAGAGGTCGCTGCAATTATCACAATGCATGCAATAATTATTAGTATAGGAAGAGCCCAAATCGTATCACAATAAATTATCCTATCAACTGCGTGCATAGTAAATATTGGAGTATGGAATGTCAATACCTCCCAGACAGGTCAATCACCTATCAACTCCCTTGAGCTGCGCTGAGATGAAATATCCTAGATGGTTCGAGCAATCAACACCATTTCCTCCTTGTCATGTTGAACTGGAAAATGTTGAGCCATTTTTCAAAAATAGCATTTATGGCTGATAGCAAACAACAATTACCTCTAATTATCGTGCATCAATTCCTTCAGTCCTTTTTGCATATCCCATGGCTTGATTGTGTTTGCAATTATTTTATTCTTCTCTCTCGATCATTTCCTTCTGTAAAAACTTTGACCATATATGTGAATCTACCTATCACGTTATTGCAATGAAGAAGAGTGGAATTTTTGGTAGAGGTGGGTGGTGTAGGATCTGTGGTAATAAAGAGAGATCTAACAGACGATGCATAGACCCAACATGACTCATCCTCCCATCTACCCTTCTACAACTAGTGAAAAATGTGTAAGGTAGGGGTGCTTTCTATTTATATATTATCATTATTAACTAGATATAGAGTTTGGATTGAGTAAACAACAAAATTAATATCGTTGGAAATTAGTTTATTATTAACTAATTTACGGTCATAATTTGCTTTTTCTAGCATCTAGGTGATCACACCTTATATATTATTCATGAAATTATCTTGCATTTATACCCACTGACAATATCGATAAGATATATTGTCATTGACGGTATCATTAACCTAGAAATTGTGAAATCACCTAGCTGAGTTTTCCATTTCATGAGAGGTCATCGTATTGACACTCCATGCTCTAAAGCAAAATGCAATGGGAAAAATCCAAATTATTTTATCCAATCCCAGAGACTTTGATGCAATCTTTCTTTCACTTTCACTTTCCTGGTTGTTTCTTTCATGTACTAAAAATATAGTTATTCAGTGTATAGTTGATGCCACTACATGATAAGACGCCCTTGAGTTTGTCAGCGGTCAAAAAAAGAGATGATAAATTTCTAATCATCTAGAGTGCTAAACCTCAGCCAAGATGTGAGTGACATGTAATCTGGTCCTTCTAACATGAAGACATGCCCACTTCATTTCAGTTTTGTCTGCACTTGTAGTAGTCAACTAAAGTTCAAGAACTGGTTGATTACGTTTTCCCACTGAGCATTTGTTGCTCGATAGCTCATTGATTCTATGAAGGTTCACCCGATTAAAGATAAGTTAATAATACAAAGTTAATGTTGGCTTGATCCATTGCATCTCATTGCACGTGTTAAGATTGACATGAATTTCAAATTTATTTTTATCAATGTAAATCCCCTTGTTATGTTATAGCAATTCTAATCGAAAAACCTAGGCGATATCACAACTAATAGTAACAGTATCATAATGCAGCTTGGCACCACGAGAATTTTAAGATCAAAAGATTGTGTATAATGTTGCACCTAGTTAGTGTTTTAGGCAGGTGAAATTAGAAATAAAAATAAATAAATAGACCATGATGGTCGTATCATTGATATAGATAATACTGAAATATATAATATTAGTAGTAAAAAAGGAACATTAATATTAATACTAATATTGAAATAATAATATTATTAACTATTTATTATTTGTTGTAATAATATGGATATTAAGGGAAATATTAAGTTAATATTATTTTTAAATGAATGATAATCATGTTGGAAATCTAGTTAAAACCAACAATGCTATTCATAATGGTAGTCAAAAATATTTGTCATAGCATGCAGTGTAGGAGAGAATATTTTTAGTAACAATGTTATGTATTCATGGTGCGATGTATGTGTTTCTTAGATAGAAAGACAAAATAAGGGTAGTAAAATTCTTGTGAACTACATCAAACATCTTCTTGACAAACTCATCAGCCCCACTCAAAAAGGTTTTGTGCCTGGTCGTCATATCCTTGATGCAACTATAACCACCCATGAACTACTCCATTCCATGGACAGATGCAACTATGCTAGTATGGCCCTTAAATTAGATATTTCAAAAGCCTATGATAAGGTTATTTGGGACTTTATCCCTAAAGTTTTAATCAAGTTTGGTTTTGATCAATCTGTGGTCAAACTCATAATGGAATGTGTAACAATGTTCAAGTACTATGTTTTGGTAAATGGGGCCCCTTTTGGGTTTTTCTCTGCTAGGAGAGGTATTAGACAGGGTGATCCCCTTTCACCCTATTTGTTTATTATGATTGTGGATGTGTTGATCAGAAACTTTGCTAGTCTATTGTCAGAAGGGTCTATAAAGGGAATCAAGGTTGCCTCTTCCTTAGATCTAATTGTGATCCAACAATTTGTGGATGATACTTTCCTATTTGGGTAAGCCTCTATGATTGAAGCTAGGAAATAGAAAAACTATCTTAACAACTATGTTGCTTGTTCTGGTCAGTGCATTAAGTATAATAAAAGTATGATTTACTTCTTTAACAACACTCCTAACCTGCAAGCTAGGGTGATTACAATTTTGGGTTGTATGAGCGGTTCTCTTCCTTTAGTTTACCTTGGTCTTCCCCCCATTGTGAAGGAGGTCACTCCTGACTATTGTAATTCGGTCCTTGAAAGGATCCAAAGAAAATTGGTTGGGTGGAAAGGCTCCATCCTTAGCCATGCTGGTAAACTTCATCTCCTTTCTACTATTCTTCAAGGTATCCATGTCTACTTCCTTTCTATATTCAAGATCCCTAGATATATAGCTGAGAAATTTGAGAAAATTCAAAGGAACTTCCTCTAGTCTGGGACCAAGGACAAGAAGAAATTTTCTCTGGTTAAATGGGAAAAATTCTGTCAGCCCAAACATTGTGGTGGGCTTGGGATTAGGATTGTCTCATACACAAACAAGGCTTTGATGGCTAAAGTAGGTTGGGATCAATTGAGGAATACGAAGGAATCGCTTAAAATTATGAATGCCAAATATCTTCAAAATAGGTCCCTTTAGGTAACTGTCTCTCGGAGGTCCACCCTTCGGGTTCCTTGGCCTGGAGGAGCATTTGCAGCTTGCAAAGTCTCCTCAGGAGTGGGATGAAATGGAAGATTGATAATGGTAATAAAATTAGATTCTGGGAAGACCCCTGGTTGCTTGATACCCCGTTGGAAATTTTGAAATTTAGAAATCTTAAGAGGTTGGCTCAACGATTCTTTGGTGTTCACATCAATGACTACCTCCTTGGGTCGCTTGGTGCTAGGAAGTGGAATGATTTGGCTCTGTGTTTCCCTTTATCCCCTGAACTGAGCCTTCTGGCCAAGTCTTTGCAATATTTTCTCTCCCTTACTAGACTCCCCTCTACCTCCTTGGGGGATGAATTTTTCTAGACTCGTGATAAGTAGGGAAATCTTTCAATCAAATCAGCTTACAATCTATTGACGGACTAGAACGTTGTCATTGACCTTTGGAATAGGGTTTGGAACAAACACATGATCCTAAAAGTTAACTTCTTTTGTTGGATCGCCTGTCACAACAAAATTCTTACCCAAGACAACTTGAGGAAAAGGGGATTCCAGTTCCCCAATAGATGTTTTTTATGTAAATTTAATGAAGAATTTGTTGACCACTTGATGTTACACTACCAATTTGTTGTTGATGTGTGGGGAATGGCTATAGAACACTTGGGAATTCATTGGACCATGTGTAAGGATATTAAATCCTTTATTTTGAGTTGGATTGGACCTTTCATCCACCCCTTACCTTGTGAAATTTGGAACCAGGTTCCTCCCATTATTTTTTGGTGCTTATGGAAAGAGAGAAACAATAGGATCTTCAAGAACATTGAGATGTGTCCAAAGGAGGTCTTTAGTATTGGTTCTTAGCTCATTGAGGAAAAAAAATCTCTCTTCAAAGGGAAAACTCTAAATAAGGGACCTACTGTGAGAGAAATTACTATGGCCAAGGCTCGACATCAAAACTTGGATGCTAGCTCCTATGACAACTCCGGATCCCTGGCTAGAAGTAACACTATCTAGAAGCCTTTAGATAGGGGTTGGTATAAACTTGATTTTAATGGGGCAACCAAAGGCAACCCGGGTAGAGCTAGCATAGGAGGTGCTATTAGAGATTTCAAAGGTAAATTTGTGGTTGGTAACTCTAGGGGAATAGGTTTCCAATCTTCTATGATTGTGAAATCCTGTGTGTTGCTCAAGGTCTTATAGATTGTTGTTTCTATGGGGATTGAGAGCCTTCACATCGAAGGTGACTCTAAGTCTATTATTGGTGTTGTTAACTTTGGCAGATCATTGGGGTGGAGAACTAAGGACATCCTATTAGACATAAGGCTTTTTGTGTCTAAGTTAAATTTAAAGAATATTACCCACATTTACCGGGAGGGCAATCAAGTGACTAATGCCTTAGCCAACTTTGGCACACATTGGAATTGTTCTAAATGTTGGCACAATTTGGGGAATCTACCGCTAGGTATTCAAGGTCTAATCTTGAAAGAAAAAAGCCCTTAATTAATGATGATATATAAACATGTGATTTTCGGGGTTTTATGGGGGGTCCACATGCTTGTCTTATGGGCTATGAGGATGAGGGTAAAATCTGAGGTGGCCTACAAGTGGCAGAATTTGAAAAATGAGGTGGATTCCATTTTTGAAAAAAAAGGAAATCATGAGGAAGTATGGTGAGTACCTTGTGATCAGGCCAGACAGGGTCGTACCTTATGTTATCTCCTTCTGGGGATTGCGCTAAGCTATCATGTTTTCATAAATTCCTTTGATTTAAACACTGATGTGACTATTAATTATGAGGAAAAGCTCATTTTTGGCTCTATACTTTCCACTATTTTGGCTCCTCTCCTAAAGGTCGGGTTCTTTTTTATTGCTAATTTTGGCCCCATGGCCATCCTGCCTAGGTTTCTGTGTAAGAACAACGTGGCTGGAAAATCTTTCTTTTCCATCATGTCCTGCTTACCTAGCTGCAAACATTTGAAGATTCCCATTTATGATACTACCAAGATTGCATTAAGAGATTTACCTCATGCATGCTTCCTGCACATTGCTTTGATTAACCAACGCTACTATTTTTGGCTAAAAATCCTAAGTGTGTGGGTGACCTTAATCTTAACCATTTTAGCTAATCTTTTACTCTCATAGGTTCTCTAGTTATTCATTGTGTAAAGAGGCATTATGGGTGGTGATCGTGTGTGAACAGAGCCCAAAAATTGTGGAAAATTTTGCAAAGATCCACTGGTGTGGCATATATGTGTTGAAGGAAGTTTGGCTCCCCTGATGGAGAGTATGGTGGGTCACGACCCTAATTTATTTGCACAATTTTCTAACTCTTGGAAAGACCAAAGAGTGACTCTAGGCAAGATTTCCTTTGAAATGAATGAAGATGTGATCGCGCAAGCGACAGAGCTGTAGAGTACTAGTAAGAAGCATCTGAAGCATACCAAGACCCAAGATAATAATAGTATGAATGCGTTCTTTGTGGGGAATGCGAAGACAGTCCATAACTAGTCAAGATTTGAGAGAGAGGCCCTCCCACAGCCATGGGACCAATTATGTCTGGAACTTGTGAAGTACGTGACTCTTGAAGGTAGATACAAAACCTTCTACTTCTACCATTTCCCTCTTTCAAATCACCTTAGGCATAAAATTATGTTAAGCTTTTCTTTCTTCCTGCTTAAGGAATTAGAGAGTTATGTTGAAAAGTGCATTGAAGTCGTTGGCCTTAACCCTGATGATACCCCTCCCCTACCGCTTCACCAAGGTCTCATAATGAGACTCTACCACTTCCATCTACCATTATGCCTGCCCAAGCCCATATTTGTTGTCCGTGTGGAGGAAATTGAACCTATGGCTATGACCAATATTTCCCCAACCGAGTCCAAAGGTCCTATTAGGAAAACCCATCTGGTTGTTGCTGATACTCACAAGCCTAAACCTATTGCTAAGAAGCTTAAGGAGAATGCGAGAAATTCCTAGACTAGTGCTACAGATAGTCTTTGTGAACTGAAGTTGACCCCCGCCAAGACTGCTAGCAAACCCACCCAGAAGAAGAAAGATAAGGAAGATGTGAAAGGTTTGTTGGAGCCTCCGACCAGGGATAGCAGAGGTAAAAATGTGGTGGGTAGAGATTCTAAGGGTGACACGGTGGTTGCGGCTACGGTGGAAGAGGAGCGGTTTGACAACAAATACTGTAGGGATGAGGATGTTTTTGGGGCTGAGGAGGAGGAGTATGCTGGTGGGCCTAACACCATTCCTGAAATTAGCAAAGTGCAGAAGGACAATTCAGCTTCCCAATCCTTAGACCCGCAGGGTGTGGAGCATGTTGATACTATGAAGGTTGTGAACTATGGTGAGGAGTTCTATGTGTTGTAGGAAAGAATGGATAAGCCAGACAAGAAATTCTATGGGTTGACTTGTTTCACGGTCAAGCTGGTCCACTGTGTTACCAACACCCTGTCTACAGTCATGAAGGATGAAATGGATGAGAAGAATACTGATGATAGTCAGGAATGGGTTGGGGATGATGTTGTTAATCTCTTATCTAAGAACTAGGAAAATGCCAGTTAGTCTGTGTTTATGTCTTTTTTTTGCCTATCTATTGTCAATTTGTTGTGTATGTTTTTTGGCTAGTTTCTAATGTTTCTTGGACTTGAACTTTTTGGTCCTCGTGGCTCTCTGTGTTAAGGGTACAACACCTTGTAAATGTTGCTTACTGCATCAAAAACATTAGTTTGGTAAATAAGGGAGTAAATTTATTGTTATTATTTTGGTTTGAAAGTGATAAGACTTTTTAAAGTTAATTGGGGGTTTGGGGCTATTAGAGTTGGTTGTAATAAGAAAAAATATTCTAGCATTTGGAAAATCCACATTTTTGGTTGTAAAGAGAATCTGAACAAAATTTTTGGGGTAGCATTATGAGAATGACTTAGTTTATGGGGTAATAATATTTTTACTGTGGGTATTAATGTAATCTTGTCATGGATTAAGGGACAAAAATAATTTCATCTTTAGTGTTGAAAGTGTGCTTCAATAATGATTTTATCCTTGGCATAATGCATAATAATACTAATGTCACTTTAAAGAATAATAATAACAAGGTGTTGAGATTAAGTGAGTATGCCAGTATCTTGAGGATATCATAATTAATTAATTACATGAGTAACTGTTACACTTAATTTCGAAGTGTCTTTGCAAGTGTGTAAACTCAAGCTCATGTTAAGGGTGATAAAATGTGTGGTTATTGTACTAAATAAAAATATGTTGGTTTTTGTGCATAAACTTTCGAGCATGACAAACTGTCAAACCCTAGATCAAACTAAGAGCATAAATAAATCACTTTTGAGCATATTTGGCATTTTTTTATCATGAGGAGTACACTAATCAACTTCACTCGAAAAAACCATGTCAAATATGTAGAAAAATTCCTTTGCAGACCTTCATAATGACTTGTGCAACAACATAGCAATATTACATGATAACATTGCAACTTTTTGAGCAACTTTGCAACACTTCCAAAACATGCTCCTTACTTCATCAACCTTCACCAATTCTTTGGGAACCAAATCCATTGCATCTTTGATCACCCCTTGACATCAATGACACCTTCTGATATCAATGACATTTTGACATCAATGAAAACCAAATTTCTATCAAAAAAAGTAATTTTCATCATTTTTCATACTTGTTATCTATTGTTCTCCACAAGTAATTTTTCCTTTGATTACTTATGGATGACTCCTATTGCTCCATCTAAACCTTGTATAAATAACTCATTTAGAATCTACCAATCATATGTAACCTAAAAAACTACCCCTCCTCCCTACAACCTCCTCTTGCTAATTTGACACTTCCACCCATTATTGTTTCATTTTCCCCACACCACTAATTAGTGTATAAGCATTAGGTCATGAGCCAAACTTAGCACAAGAATTTGCTACTTGTTTGATATGTAATTGTATTCCAACATTCAAAAAAATTGGCGAGATGTGTGAAGGCAACCCTGGCATGTTGTTGCTCGCAAAAATGGAGAATGCATTGTTGTGGCCGTGGGAAAAGAAGAATGTGTTGCTCCTCCACTCTAAATACAAAGGTTTTCCTAAGAGAAAGAGATCTCGTGCAAAAGTATGTGAGGGGAGGAAGTGGTATGTGCTCTGATCTAGTTCAATTGAGGTTGTAGATTCGTCGAGGCCCCTTTCTCCTATCCACACCTCTAACCCTCTCTACTCGGCTCCAGTTGGATCGTAGGAGGCAGAACCAGATATTTCTTATGTTGGGGCCTACAAAAACATGTCAAACCCTTATCACATTTGTAGCGCCTTCTATGTGGAGCAAGGATGCAAGGCTAACCCTTGCCCTTCTCTTCCGAATCTGCCACCCTCTACTCCATCTCCTCCCCCCTTGTTTTTGATCCACTGGCTATGAAATCTATGGGTGCAACCTCGAGTGTTGTGCCCTCATTTCCTGTGGATGGTTGCAAAAATAGATCAAACCCCTTTCATGTCTATTCTATTTTTTGTCGTAAGCATGCTCAACCCATGAACCCTTGTTCAACCGGCCATGTGACTTCTCCTATCTCGCCTTCTCCCTCGAATTTGGTTGATGGCTCTTGGCCGACAGTGTTCACTTTACTTTTGGGGACTAATATAAATTTCTTCGAAGATCCTACATATTTTTCATCTCGGATGACTATATTGATGATGTTATTGGAGACTGTGGTATTCACTCTATGATTTTGTGTTGCTTGCACAGACTCTCACCTATGGCCTCTTTGCTCAAATGGATCAAAATTTCTTGGAGTGGTTTGTCCTTCCCTAATGTTGAATCTCTTGATTTTGGTTTTTTTTTTATCACTTTCAAGTTCGTGGAGTATTGTAATTTTGTGTTGCAAATCACCTATATTCCTGTCTAGATTAGATTGTACAATCTGCCCCTTGTGTTGCATAATGTGGATATGCTAAGTAATTTGATTAACCAGGTGGGGACCTTTGTCAAGCTTGATACATATACATGGGATTTTGGTCGAAGATTCTATAAGGTGTGTGCCATGGTTGACATCTCTAAACCCCTCTCTCATTCTATCCAGATCCATTCTTCTCATAGTGTCTGGACTCATTTTCTAAACTATGAGGGTTTTCCATTTCATTACTTTTGTTATAACATGTTAGGCCACAAAATTGATGCTTGTTCTTTGTAGCATTTGTTTGGGGAAAGAAATTTTTGTTTGAAGAAATGGGTAAAGAAGGATGTTCCCTCGAATACTAAGTTTATCTGGCAAAATCATGGAAGGTTTTTTGAAACCCCTCAGGTTTTTGGGCTGATCTCGGAACAACATGTGGCCACCTCTTCTCCTTTGATCGCTCCTACTCATGACAGTTCACCTAACACTCCTTCTGAGTAAGAAGAGACAGGCTCTAAATCTGATGGTACCTATCCTTTCATGGATAACTTGGAAGATCATGATCATGATTGTTTTGATGACTTCACTTTAGATACGCCACATAATCTTGGGATCTCTCAGTCCACTAGTGGTAAACTAAAACCTAATTGTGGTCCAAAGCATAAGGCTGGGAGGAAGTCTGAAGTTCAAAAGCTTCACATTGAAGGTATTGAAGTGGGGGAGGTTGGTTCCCAATGGACTTTGGATGCTCTCCTTCGAAACACTTGAAGGGCTTAGTCTTCGTGGTGCTTGCACTTATCTTTTTCTTCTTGGATGAAATTGTATGGTGACTGAAAATTTGTTTCAATTTTCCCTTTCTTTGTAGGTCTCTTTAGGTTTCTTGTTGCATTAGTTCTTGGCTTCTCAGTGCCTTCTTATCTATGTGGAAAACATTTGTATCTCTTTTTTCATTATATAAAAGGGTGTGGACCCCTTTTCCCATAGCTTACAAACCAAAAAAAAATGTATTCCAGCATTTCATAAAAATAAATCCTAAACTAAATGAGAAGTGGCGTGAGAATGAAAATAACATTTTTCTTTGATTTTGATTATTATTATAAGGAAATAAATTTAATATTAAATAAATAACATTAAATTTTAATATTAATAGTAGTATAGTAAAGAAATAGAATTAATATTATCATTAATTATATTTTAAATATTGGTATGTAAATATTCTTATTTTATTTTAAAAAGAAAAGAAAGACAAATTATTTTTTAAAAGAAATAAAATCAAAAGAATAAAAAAAAGAGAAGGGAAACTCAATAGGGAAAAATTTAGTGGCGAATAATTGAAATCAGGACCTCCAGAAATGGTGAATAGTACAAGCTAAAAAAGAGACTGAATCACCAAGTTTTTACAAAAAAAAAAAAATTGTCTCGATTAATTCGCCTATGCATTGTAAAAAAAATAATAAATCAAATTGATTCGTCATGTAAATGATGCATCATTGGAACTAATTCGTGAGTAGTTCATACTGCCATTAAAAATATTAATTATATTTGCTAGTAATATTATATTCCTACCATTAATTTTGAGGCAATATCAGCACTAATAATAAATTACCATTTAATTTCAGGGATATTTTAGCCTTGAATAGGGCCTTTATTTATTGCCATCGATTAGCTTTTTAATCGAATGACTGTAGGTTAATTTTGTGACCTATATACATGTTCCTTGGTAATTCTTTCACAATTGGCATGCACGTGTGTCGTGGCAGGAAGCTGGTAAAGGTTGTGGAAATCTATCTTATTCTTGGTAGTTTATTGGGCTTAAAAAGTTTTGAAGGCCTTTTAAAAAATGTTATTCTAGGAGGGGAAATTTTAATCAACATGAGGGATGGTAGAGGGAATTAAGGAGGATTTTTTTTAACAAAGAACTTGTATTACAAAGTACAATGAGGTTGGTGGAATGTGCAATATTTTCAGCAATTGTTGGTTTGGCGTATTTTTTTAGTTGTATGTTGAGTATTGAGATTTGTCTTATGGATAGTGTTTGGACTTTGAAGTCTTTAATAGTCACTTAAAATGAAAATTGAGATAACCAATTGTTTATCATATTTTTTTTCCAACTACTTTGTTTACTTTTTTATCTCTTCCCTTAGTTATCTCGTTGATGAGATGGAGTGTAGTTGCTAAAGTAAAACTATGGTGTCTATAACAATCTACTATTGATTATATTTGGTCCATTGAAAGAAAATTATTATTTGATAATGTCTGGATATGTCAGCTTTAATCTAGTGCTTTGTCAACTTTAATCTAGTGCTTTGTGGATTTTGAAGCTAAACTAGGGATTTTCAATCATTATCTTCATGATGGTGATGCTTGAAAAACCTTTTTATCTTCTATCATGATCCTTTCCCTACTCCTTGTGTTTGTGTGATCAATATATGATTTTTATTATTTAGGTATGACCTTTGTTCTAAAACATCTCCAAGAGGAAAGTAATCATAATCAAAGCAACATGAATCAATACAAATAAATTAATAATTTAATTAACATAATGTCCACATATTTAAGTAATGAAAAATGAGAAAAAGAACATGAGGTTATTTCAAAAATTTGACAACATTGTATGTGGTTTATCTTGATAATAATTTTCACTTTAAATGGTGAGTTATGTTAGGTAATGAAGGATTAATATGTCAAGAACCTATTATGCTCCACCATCTTCTAAATTAATGATTTGGTATTCATTTTAGCTATTAATTTTTTAATGAAAAAATAGGCTAGGAGTTGTCCACATTAATTCAGTTGTAGCCAAAGGATCAATTTGATAAAAGACTGACAAGCAGGAAAAATTTGCACCGACTAGCATATGTAGCTCAATGGAACACACAACTTTATAAGAAGTGTTAAGGTGATAGATCATAGGTACAAGATTGGTATCAGTTAGGATTCTTTTTTACTGAATTCCATATTATTTTAATAAGTTGTTAAAATGTAGTTATTGAATCAAAAAGTTATTTTTTTCTTATTCATCCACCCCATTATGAAGTTCTTGGCAAGTATGATTCCCTTGAGGCATGTAGCTCAAAAGCAATGTGACTTGAGAAGGATAAGAAAAAATACACTTTAAAAAATATGCATTTCGTAACTCACGTTATAATGGGGTAGACATGTTCCACCTTCATTATATTTCATTACTCAACTAGGGGATCAATGTTCCTTCCAGCTAATTATGTATTTTTTTATCATTTTAGTTTTGCTTTGAGAATATTTTTTCTCTAAATGTTAGCACCTTTTGTTAATAACGGTAACATTTTTATCATTCCTTCACAAGTTGTGAATCTTATCAAGAATTGAGAATTAGGAGAAGTAAAATTATGGAGTCCTTCAAAAATTTGGAAGCATAAGAAACATAATGAATATTACATTAGAAAAGATTTTTTTTTTCCTTAAAAGGCTACCTATAAAAGCTTGAGATCTTGAAAAATGTCTAAAATAGAAGTATGAATATAACTATTTTAGATGACACCTTTGTCATTTGTGCATCCATTGAATTGTAGGGCTGAAATTAGTTCCCAATGTCACCTCATTCTGACTATTGAGCATAATTGGCATGTATGTGTAGATGATAAACTCAAAGGGCCATCATTAGCATGAAATGGACACTTTAGAACCTAACCCCACAAGTGTGCTATCTCTTGAGGGAGCCCTATCCACATTAATGACCAATCAATTCTAGTTATAGTTCAAGTAGATCCATTCACTAATGAGCATAATTATCATGTATGTGTAGTTGATAAACTCAATTCCAAAGTTGCATTGCTCTCTAACATCATTGGAGAAGTTGTCATTTCTTAAATAAATGATATATAATTTTTCTATTTCTAGTTGGGGTCAAAGCTATAAGTTATTAAAAATTAATTGAATTAATTAGAACAAACTTCCAAAGGTATTACAAATACCTAAAAATAACAATGTTATATCATTAAACTATTGTTCAAGGTAAAAGATAGTGAATAGAGTTGTAGGGAAAACTACTAATGATTGTTTAAGAATCTTACAAAATACTTTTTGGGTTTTGTCTTTTGCTCTTTCAGCTTTCTAGAACATATTGAATTTTTAAACTTGGCCAAGTAATGAAGAATTTATGACCATTTAATTTTTTCTTGTTTCACTGCAATATGCAAGTTGGAAAATGTTATTGGACTAATATGTTGCAATTACATTAGTTAAAATGGTATAAATCATTATTTTTTAAAGGTATTTTATACATGAGTGAAATTTATTAATTAGGTTACAATTATTCATTGGTTATCTTTCATGTATACTAGGTGATGCTCTAATACTATTGATGTCATGAGGAGGATGTAAGACCCTTCATTCCCTATATCACCTAGTAATTATTGGATTTAGGGAGTTGTGTTTTTATCTTGATTGGAGGAATAATCAAAAGAAATTATTAATTTGGAAATATTTTTCTGTAATGTTAAATTTAAAAGACTAAATGTCAATTATAGATATTTTCTTATCCACCTTGTTGAATGTCAATATTGAGATGATAAGGGCATTTCATATTGTAAACATTAATTATTTTTTATTTACATTCATAAGTGCAATGCTTGGGTTGATTTACATTCTTGTCTATAATATTTTATTAATGGACATGTGCATCAAATATATGATGCATGTTCATATATTTATACTAGCTTGTCAAATATTCACATAGTGAACTAGATTATATCATGCATGTTGGACACATAATGTTAGACCCTTTGTGATGGGTCGGGCTCTTCTAGTGGAGTAGTATGGGGAGGCTTAATTCTTCGTGGTTGGGTATATATCACTTCAATGATGTTCTCTCTCTCTATAATGTTAAATTTAAAAGACTAAATATCAACTATTAATATTGTCTTATCCACCTTGTTGAATGTCAAGCTATCATATTGAGATGATAAGGGCATTTCATATTGTAAACATTAATTATTTTTTATTTACATTCATAAGTGCAATGCTTGGGTTGATTTACATTCTCATCTATAATATTTTATCAATGGACATGTGCATCAAATGTATGATGCATGTTCATATATTTATACTAGCTTGTCAAATATTCACATAGTGAGCTAGATTATATCATGCATGTTGGACACATAATGTTAGACCCTTTGTGATGGGTCAGGCTCTTCTAGTGGAGTAGTATGGGGAGGCTTAATAGTTCGTGGTTGGGTATATATCACTTCAACGATGCTCTCTCTCTCTCTCTCTCTCTCTCTCTCTCTCTCTCTCTCTCTCTTAGGTCACAAAGAAAGGAAATGGATTATATCTATTTATCTTGTGACTTACTAATTTAGAGTAGATGACTCAAGTATTGATTGCTTACTCTTCTCTTGCAAATTTTGAGTCTAATTTCATGATGTATGAATCCGTATTCGTAAGTAAACAAATTGAGTTTTGTATTCATGATAAATTATTGTTAAGGATTATGTATTGATTCTAATGATTATAAAATCATTTTATATATATTTGAAAAAAAATGACATTGCTTGACTCATTTTAGATTAGATCAACATTATGATTACATTTTCATTAACAAACAAAAATTAAAAAAGTCTCTGACCCATCCCCATATGTTCTCCAACCTATTTCTACCCTCTTTAAATACACATATTTCTATAAAAAAAACCTACTCTACTTACATCCTAGCCTACCTAGCAACAACCTACAAAATCCCCTACCCCATCTTCACCTACTAAAAAATAATTAATGCAAAATAATAATGAAATTAAAATGAATTCATATTTTTCTTGTCCCATCAAAACTTCCCCTCTAATTCTACAACTTATTGATACTCCTCCTTTCTCAGAGATAATAAATCTAGCAAACATTAGTTTCATTTATAAATGTGTTCCACCCACTCTTGTTCCATTTACCCCACCCCACATCATCATAAACTCCAACCAAAACTCATGATTTATTATAATATAAATGTGTTCCACCCACTCTTGTTCCATTTACCCCACCCCACCTCATCATAAACTCCAACCAAAGCTCATGATTTATTATAATATTTTGGCATCCCCAACATCCCCTCTTTTTGAGGATATCACTAATATTCTTCTAAAATCCTTTGAGTTAGGCCCTATAATTACTGTTGACATTCATATGGACTAGAGGCCTAATGATCTAGTACCAATTGAGTTGCTAACTCCTATAAATGAGGGGTGTCTCTTTAGCTTTGTGGTAAATATTCCTTCTCTTTTAATGATATTCACTCATCATTAATTTCCTCCAATTATGTTGATATTCTAGGTGATGTGAAACCACCTATATTTTTAGAATATCACACTTTGACTCATCACCACATGAAGATAACTAGGATGGTGATGACCTTTTAGATGATGAATATGATTATTAGCCATTTTTTATACCTTATTTATCTATATGTGTGTGTTTCCATTTAAGATTTATATTGTGGTATTGCTTCCTTATTTATGTATGTGCTTGTGTGCTCTCATGCATATGTGTGTATGTTTATTAGTTCCATCTAGATGACTCATACTAATCTTGTAAGTATATGGATATTTGGGGAATGAAACATAGTTCTTTTCTTCTATTTGTACCTCAAATTATTCTTTTGTGCCTATTTTCTTATGTGTTCTTAATTATATTTTAGGGATGGTACAAAACATGGTGAAATTTAGGTCTCCTTCATGCTAACCCAAAATATTTTAGGATAATGTTTATGTTGGGTTTCTTCTTCACATTAGCTTGTTCTCCTTGAGGATAATGCAAAGGATTTTTTTATTCTTCATATAGAATCATGTTGACCCAAAAAGAAACAAACTATTTTTTCAATGTACCATCATGTTGTACACATTATTCTATTGTATTTGTAGTTCTATATGCCTAGGGAGATTATTACGATTCCTAATATAAATTTAATATATTTATAAACATATACTAACCTCAATGCATAAAAAATTATTCACGTTCCTTATGATGTTCTTGTCTTTTAAGTGAGATTGCATTTTCCCTCTTTATATCATTCTATTGACAATTTCTGGTGTATCCATCCTTTAAAAATTAGCAGCAACACCCTATTTCTCTTATCTTTTGGGAAAAAATCACTAACATTTGGGGCACACTATTTGGTGTATGACTCTTCCCTTGGTTTTTTATACCCCTTTCCTATAACTTAATTTTTTTTCTTATATTACATTTTGTAACTTTTTTAACGGGGGCATATATCAACTATTTACACATTTTGCATGCTTCTAGAGCATCATGTATCTATGGTCCCAAAAAATAACACTTGCACATGGCCACCCTTATTAGGATTGCTTAGCAATAAAATATACTAGCACATGTAATCCCTATTATTATATTTATACATGAATCACCTGGCAAAAAATTATGCTAGTGATGTGATTGATAGATATATTGAATGGTTTATTATAGAAAATTAGCTAAAATATGTTGGGATTTTGTTATTGTATTTTCTAGCAACATAGCATCTTAGAAAATCTTATATTTTTCTTCTCTATGCATATATTTTTTGTGCTTGTTTGTATTGTGTAGTGTACTTTTATTTGGGTTGATTTGTGTATTTTTATGTGTGGTATGTAGTGTCTTTGGTGTATCTTTTGTGTCTTTGTGTTGGATGATGTAGGATTTATTAATGTTTATATGTTATAAATTTTATATATTTTTGAAATTTTTTGTGACGTAGGTTTTATATTTTACTAATAAATCTACATTGTGGTATTTTATTTTTGACATGCAAGTTTATATATTTTTCCAAGGACATGATCGATTCCCTAAAATATTGTAGTATATCCCTTTTGTAGATCATCCAATATTTTTTATAATTCCTTTTTTATATTTACCTTCTATACTTTAGTTGGGCTTTATCACCTAGTAGCATAAGACTCCTAAAGTAAGGGAAAAATGTAATCACTAAAATTACATGCCATACACTTTTTTTGTTATAAATTGACCTCATTATAGTGTCCATTCATGTAACATGATGCTTAGGGATCATTAACCCTATCCTTTGCCCATTTCCCAATTCAAATGCTAATTTTTATATGTCTTCAAGTGTCTATTTTTTTATATGTGTAAACATGTCTATTCTTATAATTGTAGTTCATACCTTTTATATTACAATGATAATTATATATTTTTTCTTCTAAAAAGCATAGTTGCATAGAGGTAAGTATAGTTGTGTTGACATTCCATGATATTACAACCATATGGATTCAATATATAATAATTTTGGTGATAATTTGACTTCACTAATTTTATTATGATCACCTAACCAACCTTTTTCAAATATGCAACCAACATTCCTTGACCTCTTGACTAAAAAATTTATATTAATGGCTATTGGGATTTCTTCCTCCCTTCTTACATGCATTGAAATATTAAGAGTTTTTGGAGATTCACTTCAATTTAATTATATGTTGTATGGTGTGAACTATCTACAATTTTTAAGCTTTTTTATAGCACTATTTTGAATCTAAGGTTACATAATTATTATACTTCACATTCCATTGCGAGTTTTGTTATTATTTTATATAATATTTATGTTTATGGTTGCTTATATTCCTTCTTCTAAGATGGTAGGATCCTAGGCACATCATTCATTCTTGGTGGTTGGATACTTCTTGAGGGAGATAGTTTTAAGGCATCTAAAACTTGTGTTCACCATATAGGTAAGATATATTTTCTTAATTACTTGAGCTAGTGATATTGGTGTTTTACTCACTTAAGCCCTTCTCTCTTTTCCAATTCCTTTCCCTTTCATCTTTAAGTTTACTTGAATCCTCAAAATTTTATTGTTGTATTCTCTATCATTTTAAAAATTGGTGTTTGGAATCATCGTCAATTTTATTTTAGTTCATAAAACCCATTGTTGGCACTTTTAAATGATTAGCTTCCATAATTTCTTCTCCACACACAGATGTAATTTAACATATTTTTAAACTTGAGTTGTTAAATTTTCATTTGATAAGAATTATTTTCTTCTCTAATTCTAGACATACTTATAATTGAAAACACACACATTATCTAGCTCTAGAATTTATATTTTTATTAAACTACTCAAAGAGGTAAAAATACCAAATAAAGGCTTGACCATTGGTAAGCTCCCTTGTAATCACCTACAATATTTTTTTCTAGCTATAAGTACCATCATTAAATTTTAAAAGAAGCAAAGGAGTAGAATATGCTTCCTCCACTAGTATATGAAAATAAATTAAATTTATGTACTTACAAGGAAAAATATGCAACAAAAATAATATACAACATTGTTATTTACATGGGGAAAACGATTTCAAGAGAAAAAAATTGAACTCCAAAGCAACCAAATGTATTATTTAGTAATCAAATGTTACAATAGACTTACAAACTCTAAACATTTAGAGGAGTATCACCAACAAGATATTTGGAGTAATATTTATAGCATAATAGTACATACATAACTCACTACTAAAACCTCTATCCCAAGCTCCCAATAAATAAAAGAAGCAATACACAAAACCATCAAATGATATGATTAGGGAACCATGAATTAAAACCACCCAAATTCTTAGTTAAAAATCCAACGTCCAAATCCCAAGATGATTCCACAAGCTAAAAATAACATAGTCCTTCTACATACCATCAACTTGTTATAATCCACCCACCAACTCAAGTACACTATTTTGGCTCCATTATCTCCATTCAAAGATACCTAATGATGTGTCATAATTTGGTCAAAGATTGTAACTCCTTCATACAACTCATAGATATTATTACATTTCTAATGTGGGAGGCCCAAATTTCAAAGGCCATAACTTTTGATCTAAGAAGTCAATCGAGCCTATTTTTTAAAACTATAGAGATAAAAGAGTCTCATTCCATGATTATCAAGGAATCAATGCTTGATTAATCAATTAGTTTTTGGGGAATAAACCTCTATAGCCCATAAATTGATTTTTATATTCTATAGCTTAAAATTTATAATTTTTGCATTCTTAACATTATGATGCAAGGTTGAGACACTTTTCCTAATACTATCCCACTTTCAATTAGTTTGAAATAGAAAATAGAGTACTAACATTATCACTTAATTTTTAGAGATCAAGAGTTCACAGACTCACAATTCCACCTACACTTTTCTATGCACATTGGCTTTGTCAACACATTTACAACATTATGCAAAGTGTCAAATCTCTCTAGTATCACCCTCCCATAATTTATCATAACATAAAAAAAGTGGTATTGGATATAAATGTGCTTATTCTTTGCTAATAATTTGGCACTTTGATTATTACATAATTGTAATAGGTCCTCTACTCAACCTCATATCTAAATATAATCACTTAATCCAAATGGATTCTCTACAAGAATGAGTGGATACCATGTACTCAACTTTTGTAGTGGACAAAGAAACCACAAATCACCACTTACTCATCCAACTAATAACATCATTACATAAATTGAAGATATAATCACTTGGTAGATCTATTACTATCAATATTACCTACCCAAGCTAAAGCCAAAAATCCATGTATATTCACTAAGTGCCAGTACCTTGTAGAATCACCATGATAAAAAATAGAGTACTCAAATGTACCCCACAAATACTTGAATACCTTCTTAATTGCATCCTAATAAACTTGTCTAGGATTAGCCATGAAATGACTAAGGACTTCTACTACTTGGGCAATGTCTCATCTAGTATAGTCCATGGCATACATCAAGATCTTATAAACACTAATATAAGGTATTCAAGTCCTTTCCTCTATCTTAGTGGGTGAATTTGGACACTACTCTATATATATTTTTATTCTCACTAAGATAGGAACACACAATGGTCTATGAATTATCATGTTAAATCTCTCCAACACTGAGTTCAAATACTTTCTCAATCCATACCAAATATTTTCATTTTATCTATCTATTCTAATCTCTATACCCAAGATATATTTTGAAGCCCCCAATTCCATCTCAAACTATGTTAAAATTTAATCCTTAAATTCATAAATCATATCCTTACTATTTCCAAATATAATATATCATCAACACACAATCAAACAAAAAGGAATTGATCACCATACAAATAATTTTCAACTTGTAAACCATTTTTTTTTGCTTTCTTCCATGAAGTTCTCTAGCTAGGTTATGTAGATTTCTTCCTCCAAGTCACTATGAAGGAAATTTGTCTTCACATTTATTTTTTAATATCAATATAAAAGTATAGATAATAATAGCCAAATTTATGTTAGTTTAGAAACAAGAGAAAAATATCACCATAATTAGTTCCTTTAACTTGGGAATATACCTTTGCAAGTACTCTATCCTTATAGTTCTCAACATGAACATCAAAAATGATCTTCCTTTTGAACACCCATTTAGAACAATAAATTTTTTGTTGAGAGTTAAAGGAGCTTGTCATTGATTTGCTTGTTCACAACATGAGCATGAGATACATAGTGTGCAGATATAATGTTTTCACTGATGTCAACATTAAGGTTTGGTATGAATATTGATGTCAAATCGATTGATGAAACATGAGTGTGCATGAAGATGATAATCTAGTGCACATATGTAAGAATTTTTGATCCAGTGTAGATAATTGAGTTGTAGAATTGGTTATGTCAAAACATAGTTTTCTATGTACAGTGCATTCAACTTTTGGTCCATGTTGGTCCACATTGAAGAATCTTGCTCTCCAGTTCTAAGGAAATTTTTGAGGAGTTCAAAGGAGTCTAAATCCAAATTTTTATATTGTTTTTGCCTCTGGCGCATTAACTTATGATTAAAAGAGTATCGGGTCTACTAGTGACATTGTTTCTAGTGCAGAGTGTATGTTTTGATAAGTTTGCACTTCATCATGGAATAATATTTGGTATTGCAGATTTGTGAAAGTGTTTACAAGTGTTAGTTGCATCTAAGTTCTAAGTGGCGTGATTTTTGGAGGTCTATGTGTTGGTTTGAGGATGATTAGTTGGCGAATTTTGATGTTAGGTCACTAACAATGCCGACCTAATATTTTTTGAGTTATGTTGAGTTTAGATAAGTGTTGATTAGTTATGTAAGAACTATTATAGGTCCAACCCAACCTATTTGATGTATTATAAGTTTTGATTTATGGTGTGAAGCATGTTTTGGGTTGACAAGTCATATTATGCATGGTACATCCAATTAGTCCAACCTAATTGATGTTGTAGGTGTTTGTGAATGTAATGGGTATAAGTGCAAGATCATTTTTGGTGTTGTAGAGATGAGATGTGAGATGCACTGTAGAATATGTGATGCAAATTCTTGAGTAGAGAATGTGAATGTGATGTGAATGCAGAGTAGAGAAGAGTGTTAGAGCAGAGTAATATGAAGTGTGTTGATTCAGTGTTTTGAGCTTCAATAGAACTGTATTTCCAACATATTGTAGATGCATTTGTTGTAATTAAAATTTTGGAAATGAGCCACCCCTCTCTTCTATTTTCTAGATATTGAGTCCACCAAACAATGATTCCACTTGGTAGTGAGCCTTTCTATAATATCTTATAACTGGTTATAATATATTGTGAGATAATCCTCACTATGGTTTTTCCTTTTTAGGTTTTCCACGTAAAAATATGGTGTTCATTTTTTATATGCTTTTATGGTTGTTTTCATGGTTTTTTTCCTTATTGAAAACTAAATATGATGTGTGGAATGAATGATTAAATTTTTAAGTGGTTTCAAAGAATATTGATTCACCCCCCTTCTTAGTATTTCGGGTGTTCAACATTTTTGACTATTAGGAAAATTTATTGTCCCATGTATGGTTTTTCTTCAATGTAGTCATGTCCTCATTCATAAACACTCTCCCAAGACTCAAAATCATCTATACCTAATTTCTCCTCCATATTTCTAGGCTCATCTATGTTAGTGATAAAATAAAAATACATCTCCAATTAAGAAAAGTACACACGTCTAGTTGTTTTATACATTGAGTGGACATCCAAAAGAGTTAAGGTGAAGGTTCTACCTCTTAAAACCCATTTTAACTATTTGAGATCTCTTTCTCTTCAAATCCTTCACAATATTTTATTTCAAATTTCTCTTGGGAGTTAGTTGAACCACATATTTCTTCTTATCCTCTTATGGTTGCAAAATTGTAGGAGAAGGCTTTATCTCTTTGAAAATAATACTTTTTGCACATAGAAATCTCTTATCCCTAGATCCCAAAGCTTGTACCCTTTCATATTAGTACCATAGCCAAAAATATAGTTGTCTAAATTTTGTTTTCTCTCCTTAATAACATGATAATATACCTCACTATCAAAAGCATAATCTTAGCACTCTCTATAATTATATTGTTCATTCTCTCCACATCTTGATTTTAATGAGGGATATATGGAGTTTTCTAATCTCTTTATCATATGCTCCTTATAGAATATATCAAAAATTATAATTATTTTTAGTTCTCAAAACCTTGATATTTCTACTAAATTGATTTTCTACAAGGGACTTAAACTCTTAAAAATAATTGAAGAGTTCAATTTTACTTTTAAGGAAATAAGCCTATATCCTTATAGAATAGTCATCTATGAAATATGAATAATATAAATATTTTGAAATTGAAGAAATATTAATAATACCACAAATATTAGGATGGATTAGATCTAACACCACAAATGTTTTGTGATAATTTGATTAAAAATAAATGTAGATACCCCAAAATTAACCACTTATTTTTTATTTTTTACATTTTTGTCATTAATTAAATAATTTATTATTTAATTAATATTCATTCTTGTAATTAATTACTCTTGCATCTCTTTTCTAAGGTTAATTAATTATATCAAAGTAATTAAATAACCTTAGTCTCTATCGTATCCCTCCCACCTTGATTAATTGATTAATTAAGCTTCATTGGCCATGCCTAATATTTATTCCATTTTAAAATTCCCAAAATCATAAAAATTCTATCACGTGACAAGTCACCAAACCCCCTTTAATTATCCCATATGGGTGAGAATGCCACTTCAACCCACTTAGTTTCTCACATGCATAGTCACCCTACCTCTTACACATGTTGTGATCATGCATGTGTGATCACACCTAGCTCTTACACCTATGGAAAATTTCAACTCCATGTCTCCCCCTTTTGACAATTTTCCTAATGCTAGACTATCAATACATGCACTCAATCTCATAAAATCCTAGCCCTTCATCAACTTTGCATCATATCCCTCTATTTTTCACATCAAAAATATATAAGAATGATGTCATTTCTTTCATCCCACAACACAATATCCTTATACCAAGTTATGTTACTCTTGTGAGAACTAATCCCCTCTTTATGCTATTATTATGCTAGTTTGTTGAGCAATCCACATCTTTATATCACAAATAGCAAACCATCCAAGTGAGAAAATTAAGTGGAGCTTAAGGGTGCACTCCATTTCCATTCATTTGAAGGACCAAGGTAAATGAAGAAGTGTTTATTATATTGCATTTGAGTCCTTATTTTGTGATTTGTTTATTTTCCTTGTCTTTAAATTATAATGCATCTAGTGGGACCCATGTCCCTTTTATTAATCTCCACTTGAGTTTTTTGTGAATTTACACATCAATGTTTTTGGTTCAACACCTCTTACATGTGTTTTATCCCCTTCGTGGATGAATCAATGCTTCCACCTATCATAGTGCTTGCATGATTTTTTAATTTTTTTAATTTTTTGTGTTGTTTTCTAACCTTTGTAGGTTTTTTTACTTTTATTGTCCATTATGTAGGGTATTAGTCCTTTTAATCATTTTGTACCATTTATAATGGTTTTTTTGTAGGATTACATGTATTTCCTTGAATATATTCTAGCCAACACAATTCATCGCTTGTGCATAATAAATTAATGCTTGCACTATTTAGTGCTTCTAAGCTAGTTTCAACACTTTTGTGATTAGAACATTAAATCTCTATTTTATACTACTTTGTATCTTTACTCTTTCTATTTTTTATTTTTTTATTGTTTGTTGGTTTATCCTTTTGTGGTTTTCATTGTTTCTATTATTTTATTTTTATTTATGTATTTATTTGTGAAGAAATTGCTAGTGTTTACATTATGTTTATTGAAGGTTCTAAATAAAAACAAATCCATATAATTCAATGTTTGCATTTTTTTTTTATTGTTTAAGCAGGGAAAGGGCCCTGACTCGTACAAAGAATAGAAAACCAGAGACCAACACGAAAAAAATAGCACAACAAAGGAAGGAAAACCACTTCCCCCAAACCCAATCAACCAAAACACATTAGCCTATACTCATCGCATCAAACTTTATAAACCTATCAATAATCCCTAACAAATATAACCAGTTCATCATAATATCCATACATAAAAGTAGGTTATAAAAACATAACCTTAAAAGAGTAGTAAGCCAAAAACCGAAGTTCATCACAGTAATTAAACTAAGGAAATAACTATTCAGGTACCTATGGCCTATACCAACAAAAAATATTATAGAGTAGCAATAAAACATCATGATAGCAAAAGAAAAAATAGAAGGGACAAGCACAGAGGATCAAGCATCCTCAATCCAGCTCTAGGCCTTCAACAGGTCTTCAATGAAATCTACAAAAAATTCTTTAAGCTCCATTTCTTCAGACAAATCGGCCTTGTCCTTGTTTTCCTTCTTCCTTTGTTGTTTCTTAATCTTTCCTTGACCAAAGATAGTGGCCATGACAGCTTTTTTTCATGACAACATCGACTACCCTGCAGAGATTTTTAACTGCACTTTCAAGTGCTTGGAATCTACTGGCATTATCATCCTTTTGCATCATATTTCCCAACAAATCCACCCTTTCCTCCACCCTTTGAATTATGACAGTGTTTAAACTTCACATGTTACCTTTAGAATCTTTTGAAACTTCATTCCCAAGGTTATAAATCTCCCTAGCCTTTAGGTCATTGGTATCATCACCTTTATCAACAGCCTCCCGTGTGTCTTCTTCATCATCCTGCCCATCCTCATCCTATGAATCATCATTCTCCTCCTCCTGGCTATCTTCCACTTCCTTCAACTTTGTTTCCTCCTCCTCAGTAGACTCACCACCAAGTCTATCCAACACTTCCTCAAGTGAAGAATTCTTATCATCCCTAACCACCTTCTTCCCCTTACTATCCAAAGACTCATTTGTAATTTTCTCTTCTGAACTTTTAGATTTTTTACTATTGTTAGAACCCTTCAACATGGCCAAGGCAAGCCAAGTCAATCTTTGACCCACCAAATTAGAGCACTCGAGGCTATTATCATTGTCATCATGTATCATTATAGTGTTGGGATCAACCCCCAACTTACGAGTTAGCATTTTTTTTCTTTTGTTTACAACAAGAGCCATGGGGGCCACTTTAAATTATTCTGGGGTGACTTTGAGAAGGTCCGACCAAGGGGTGTCCACAAGAATGGGGGTTGTTTTAGCAGAGTCATTAGTTAGGGAATGGGGCCTACTTTCTATAAGCTCAATTTTAATATAACTCTTGGGAGTAGGGTTTTCAAGTAGCTTAACAAAGACATTTCTTTGTGGTGAAGTAGCAGGGAAATATTTGCATATCACGTAAATCAGGCCTTGGTGTAATGGTGGGTTTTCTCCATTTGTTAGGCTTTGGCTCAGAGAAGAAAAAAGGAAGAATGAAAGATTAATTTTCTCAAGATGACGAATATGGTTTAGAATCGGATGTTAGGTATACTTATCTTTTTCAATGTCTTTGTTTTAGCACTTTCAATATTTTAGCACCTACACTATTTTAGTGCTTCCACTTCTTTATTTCTTGCTATTTCAATGCTTTAATTCTTTCTTTCTTTTTTTCTATTTTTTCAAATTTTGTGCTATCTTTGTGTTATGATTAGTGTTCTAACCTATTTTACTATATATGCATTTTAAAGTCTTGAATACCAAAGTACTAGTTCATTTGATGCAGTAGTCATTTATCCAAATCTTTTGATTTTCTATTAGTTTAGTTGCACTAAATTAGATTATAAGGTTAATAAACTTGTGTTTTGTTTCTTGGGAGCTTATGATGCATATTCTCTCCCCTTGCACTTAGTACAATATAGGGATCAAAATTTTCACACTTAATCTCTTTGTTAGAAGCTAAAGGTGTTAGTTTGTGTGTATGATATCCCCTTATTCTTTTTTTTTAATCTTGGATGATAAAAAATACCTAGCATTCATTTCCTTTTAGGAGGCCTACTTGGGGATTTCATCACCCCTAGGAATAACCTCAACCACATGAATTTAGTGGGGTATATAAAGGGTTTAAGAATGAAATTTGTACCTTAATATAATCATCATCATGTTTGGCACAATCTTGGGGCCCTTGTTTGTTAAGACATAAGATGAAGGGACCATCACTTGCTCTTAGGTCACAAGCTTTTAGATGGGCTATTATTTATAGATCTAATCCTCACACACTCTTTTGGTATTTTTAGGATACCCTAGAGAGCTTGTACATCCTATATAAGGAATTTTAGTTTCCCTTATGTATGGAATCAAATACCAATTAGGTTTGAGAAGATACTCAACACGTACTTCTGAGTGGTAGAGGTAGAGCTCACTTTAGGAAAGGCTTAAGCCTCCAAGGTAAGGGGTTATAGGTGGTACATGAACTTGCATTCCATAGCTACCTATGCCCTTGGTAGATAATACAATGATGAGCCCATAAAATTTGTCACTTCTATTTGAATAATATAAGATTGTGTGAATGTGCTTGGTATGTTTTCTTTTGTAAAATCATTAATTTCTTATTATAATTTATACCCTAAATTTTCAGATTCAACCATTGTGTTTTTTTGATTTTGAACTATTACCAAAAATTCAAACAAAACAAAACTCTTGTATCAATGCATTTGCTCTATTATTTAGTGCCTTCACTATTTCCATGCTTTTACCATTTCAACACTTATGATATTTTAGTGCCTATATTGTTTCAAAAGAAAATTTATTTCAACATTTTCAATAATTTAACACTTGTGTTGTTTCAATGTTTTCAATCATTTGATGCTTTTGTTGTCTCAATGATTTAATTATTTCAACACTTGCATTATTTCTCTACACATCATCTATTTTTCCCATCATTTTGAGTCTCCTATTACACTATCTAAAATATTAGCCTCTAAACCATCACTCCAATCATCTCCATACACAAAATAATATTCCAATCTTATCCATTTCTTTTAAAACCTTTTCCACATCCATCATCCATAATCTATTGAATCTATATTTATCCTATAATCATCACCATTCTTTCCTCAAAAAAACTCACCATATTTGGACTTAGATTATATCCCAGAGATCTTCATCAAACCATAATTTTACACTCATTTATCAAATCTTGAATTTGTCCAGTTTCTTGTCACCTTCATATCATCATCATAATCATCCTCCCTAAAATTCTCATCACATTTGGATAGACATTACTGTAAAATTTCCATCGAACCATAACCTCGTATTTATCCATTTTTAATCTAACATTTTTTCCAATTCATAATCCAAATTATACCCTTTATCCATTAACACACCCAAAATCCTAAATAAAATAAACCTTCACCCATCTACCAAAAATCAAAAAATTTCAAAGAGAAGACTATTTACCTTTGAAATCAAATAGTCCTCACATCCATTAACTTACATTTTTCTTAAGAACTTGTCTATCTCAAGTAGTGTGTTGAGCTAATCAAATTTCCATCAAACTTTGATAAGTTAAATTAAGAACTTCATCTATCCTAATCTAATAAACTCTAAGAATCCCAAACCCTATTTTTCTTGGGAACTTTCCTATCCCAAGTAAGAGAAGGTAATCCTTTAATCATTTTCAAACCATAATCTATATACTATCCTAAACATTTTGATCTTGATTCCACATCACCATCAACCATAAAAATCCTTGGTATTCCAAATCATCCAACAAGTCAAGTCCTCCATATATCCTCCAAATCTATCATCCAAACCCAAAATAAACCATCCAAAATCTTAATATATTCCTACATTCATCCATAATATTTTTCTACACCATTCCAATACTCAAAAATAATTTATAATTCCACATGTTAACCTTAACCCACTTTCCAAGTCCATAATGATCTAAATCCAAGAAATCAACCATCCCAAAGTCTTAACTTATTTCTACATATTCATATCTATAGACACCTAAATCTAACTAATATATTTATTTCAAAACATCATAATTTTCCATCATTAGGTATCATCAATCCATCTTCCATATTTAATTAAATAATCTTATTATTTAATCAATTTAATGTTATTTCCCCTTCATCCTAGATAATTAAATAATTTTCATTATTTAATTATTTAAAATTCAAATTCTCCCTCCATATCTACTTTAATTAAATCACCTATTTCATCACATGTCCTCTATTAATCATTTAATTAATTTATTAATCTATTCCCTCCTCCTAATTGATTAAATAATTTATAATTATTTAATTGATTTATTTCAACATTAATCTTTTCCTAAAATCGGAATAATTGAATACTTATTTAGAATTATTTAATTAATGTTAATTATTCTTCTCAACATTATCCTATTCTAAAATAAATAAAATTATTTATTTTATTTATTTCCATATTTGCATATGAAATTAATAATTTATTTATTTAATCATTTATTAATTAATCATGTATTTCTACCTCACAAGTCAACTCCCACTCACTTCAAGCTCACTCCTCAATCAATTTTGTTTCGCTTTAATAGTCAGTCACACTTATCTCTTCAATCAATTCTCTTAATTGACCCATACAAGCAATTAGCTCCAATTAGGAAGTCGGTTAACTCCTCATCAATTCCTCTCAACCATTCTAGGCCATTGATTTGCTCGACCCTCCATTAAATCTCGATCGTTGATCAATATCACTTGAAATCTATAAATTCAACTATCCTATCATCTATTATTCTCTCTCATTCATTGTAGGAAATCTAAACATATATTGCATCAAAGTGCTTGTGCTAAAAATTTGAGAGCAACCACCATTACACCTTTATTTCCAAGGTGCAACATAGGAGAACAATGAAGCTAAGATAAGGTTGTTGTGTAAGGCTTTGTGTATGCAGGTTTTGTTATATTATTGTTATGCAACTTTCTTAATGCTTTATTGGTGTGATTTATGAATTGTATTGTGAATTTCTTTATTTGCTATTATTGTTTGCTTTCATAATCTAAATTCATTTTCAAGTCATATATTTTGGCATGCCTAATGGGACACATGTCCCTATTTCTAATATCCAATTGAGTTTGTTTTGAAGATTTACAAGTTGTAGGCTATAGTGATGTAGTCAACTCTAGAACAACAATAATTTGATGCATTTGACGTATAGATCGATGCTTCTCACAATATGGAAACACTTTTTCAACCCACAGTGATGATTTTGCAGCTCAATCAATCCACTTGATTTATCTATTTTGTAGGTTCCAAAAGTTAAAGTGATATAATTAAAATTAAAATGACACTTTTGGTTGTAGGTCGACACTTCTAAGGTTACAATGATGCTTTTACAATTTAAAATGACACTTTTGATATGCACAACAATGCATATGAAAGTAAAGTGGCGTAAGGATTTTTATAACAATAAGTTTTATTTTTACAGTGATACATTTGATTCAACTCATAGGATTTTTTATTTTTACCCTAATGTTTGCTTAGTTTTGGAACTAACACGTTTGTGCATTTGTGGATTTTGTTTGTAGAAGATAAAACCTTGAAACTAATAACATATCTGATATAGGATATTGTGTTTTGATTTTTAGAGTAAATCACACTTTAATTTATTAAGGTAAAAGAATTGCTTGTCATGTTCAGTGGAGTCTTAGGTATGTATGCTCTCACCTTGCACATAATACAAATTTGGGGATCATAAATACCTTTGAGTCCACATATTTTTAATTTTACCCAAGGAAAGTGTTATCTGCGTATGCTCTCCCCTTGCACCTAGTGTGAGTCTAGGGAACAAAAACAATAACTTTTTCCTTCATTTTATTTAGTAGGAGGCTTTCTTGGAGATTTCATCACCCCAAGGGAAACTGCAACCATGTTTTCAAGTGAGTTATAGAAAGGGGGAAAATAAAAGTTGTACCCCAAGGTGTGGTAAATGTCATTCGATCCAAGTTGTAGGATCCTCAATTTATTGACTCATTAGGTGAAGAGAGTGGAGGAGACCCCTCAAATCTTGGGCACTACAAATGAGTTCAGTGTTCACCGGTTCCACTTAAAAAATTGTATTAGAAGCCTTACTACAAGCAATATTTATTGCTAGTGGGGTGCAGTGTACAACATCATGCACAAAGTTATCCAACATGTATCATCCTAAGGTGAGGTAGAATTTTTTTGAGGGTGTAAAATCCTTCAAGGTAAGTAGTAAGGTGAGTCCTTGTGCCACTAGAGACCTATATATCCCCCCTTGAGAGTGGAGCCATGTATTTATGGTCTCCTATGATATTTTTATGATTGGGCCTTTGCTAGAAAGATACACATTTAATACTAATTAGGATGTACTTCTTGGGGTGTATTTATCATGAAGACCAATGAATACCAATTATACCATAGCTTGGATCCAATATTCTATTATTCTCTGATGTTTGATTTCTCTTGCCAAACGAGTCAAAAATCAGTCTTATAAATTAGTCAAAACCCTAGAAAATTTATAGTTATAGACTCAAGATAGCACATTTGATTGTCACTATGATGCATCTAATATTATAGTAATGCATTTTATTATCGTTTGATGATCTATATATCCTTTGATTCATTTTATATGCACAAAAATGCCTCTAATTTGTAGGGTGATGCATTTGATATAATTTCACACATTTGATTAAACTAGTTCTATTAGTCTGAGACCTAGGTTTGTCACACAATGACACATCTGACTCTATTTTGATGCCCTTGAAAAACATAGTGACACCTTTGATAGCACAATGATGCCTTTACAAAACACAATGATGCCCTTGAACACATGGTGACACCTTTGATACCTAGAATGACACATATGATCCTAGTTCAATACCTTTTCAAAATTACAATGACACCTTTGAAACCTAGATCGACGCTTTTGATTGTCAATTTTTTTTTCTAGAATCCTAAAATTTCTAGAAACAAAACCTACACATAAAAATAGATTCAAAATATACCAAAAGTACAGATAGACCAAACACTTAAAGAATACAATTTTCAATCATTTATTTTATCACCCTTTCATTCTTTTCATCACATTCACAAAAAAAAAACTAAAAAAAATAGGTTCAGACCTATATCAAAAATAGTCATTTATCCATAACCAACAACCATTTATTTACCAAAATCGATCCATAGTTTATCTATATCTTACATCCATCCATTTCTAATTTGTCTTAGTTGCTTAGGCATTTACCTTCTCAAGCAAAAAGACCAATTAGATTACCAATGTTATAATTTATCATAAAATTCCATTTACTTCTAGTTTTATATATTTTATATCCTTATCTGTTAAATTTGAACTGATTAGTCTAGTCCAAATTTAATTCATCAAACCAAATCCAAAATCATCATCTAAGATCTAGACACACTTTAGAACTTTCTTGGTCTCACCTTCCCACATATCTAATTCACCAAAAAGTCAGTCTTAAATTTTTCGTATTCTGGTAGAAACAAGGTCCCAAGCCAAGAGAAAAATTCAACAAAAACAAGACCCCCAACATGATTCCTACAAACATACACCCTTTCCAAGAAACACAAGGATAATTTCCACATATATTTGGAACAAGATGTTTTGAAACACCACCCCTATTAAGTCCTAGAAATAGTCCTAACATTAGTGGGGTAGTAAGAGACATAACACCCAAAGAGTTGGTGGAAGCATAATAGGATGTTAATGTCATGAAACTAGTAGACTCACTTCTTGCAACTAATCATGATCAATATTTCTTATTAATCACAAGGAGCTAATTTGGATTCTATATTTGACACCACACATGTTCAAGATATCACCAATAATACTCCATCATAGTCCTTGGGGGAAATGACCTCCAATGAAATCATACCACAAACCAACCTTCCATAAAACAACAAACACAACTCCTTCATAAAACCTTATAACAACCCTACCATCCAAACTGCTAACAACACTTCCATATAATCCTCACAATCACCTAATATCACACCTCAACAAATTTCAACCATTATCCCACAATTAATCATACCCACTAATTCCACACAAGTATCATTACCTCCCATATATACTCAAGTTCCCACATACACCATGTTGATAACTAATCCATTGTATAACATCACATATAGTATTACTATCACTCTCACTTCAATAATTAATCCACAAACATTATCACAACCATCTCACAAGTATCTTCACCCAACTTGCATGCAAACATAAACACTATAGGGCCTCTCTAATGTCTAATAAACTTGGTGTTTACTAGGTCTACACATAACTTGAGGATGAAATCTTAATTGAACAGTTCATCTTTCACAAGAGGTTGCATTTAATTATCAACGAGGGACTCATAAACTTTAGATATAGTTGGAAAAATATATGTGTTCGTAGAATCTAGACACATCCTACATCAATGAAGTATATGCAATTATGCATGTACAAAAACCTGCAAAATCTAGAAAGTGAAATTAATTGCTAATTCACAAAATAGGGGAAAATAAATATAAACTGCTACCTTATGCTACAAGTACTTAACGCTTAAGACTATAATTTTCCATTGTCAAAAAATGCAATGTCCCAATCTAGCTAATTCCTTCAAAGTATAAAACCAACATGAAGCTACAGGATTTAATTCACAACTACATAATGGCATTCATGAATTACACGTGCATATAACGATAAACTTAATTAATTTCAATAATGAATCATTTAATCTAACAATAAGAAATGAAATGGATTAGCAATACCTCAAGTGGCCCTTGCTTGATTTATTGCTTCCACAAAATTTGTCAACACCTACTTACTTACCCAACAATTCATGATATCAAACTAATTCACTTTATTGCATATAAACATTGAACTCTTACATACAATCCAACAAGAATCTGTTGAAGATTTATTATTCAATAGCACATATCTATTATTGTAACTTATAACAGAAAAAACTAACTTATCAGCTTGATCAACTAACAACTAGAACAACTATTAGCAACTAGATTTACTCCTTGACAATAGATCCCACTATATAGGGTTTGTGAGGAGTTTTATTCTTCTAGGATTGAAAACAACCTCATAAAGTAATTGCCCACTCTCCCTCAAAGATAGGAAGAGAACTCAGTTTGAAATAGAAACAATAATTATGAAACAGGAGTAGAGGAACCAATTTAGAACTCTTATGCCTAATGGTTAACTACCATGATAGAGACATATTTTTGAGAATCAGTCACACCATGAATCAATCCCATTGAGAATAGACTCCTTCTCCTCTTGGTGGTCTTATTCGGCGAGCAAGAGTATGATGTGGTGATTCACGACTAATAAATAAATGATTACCTTCATTCCCTTTTGAAAGTGTCGTCTTTGGCTATTTTGACCTCTCCCCTACAACCATCTATGATCCTTATGATGTGGGCTATAAAACCTGTTGTTGCAGGTTAACAATCTTTCTTGTTGCAAGATGTTTGTCTCATTCCTAAGGCATCCACATTATTAACAATCATAATTCAAACATAGAATCATACTAAATTCCATAGACATTCATGCATTCATACATACATATATCAACATAACACATTCTATTTCCACATACTTGAAACTGCTTAAAAGTGTATGGAAGGCATATAAAAGATATATAAGGTCTTGGGAATGTCTTTGAATCTTAGCGGATGAAATGATAAAGTATAAAACAATAAAGAAAAAATAGCCATTAATTGAGCCCATCATTTTCCCCCCAATTAAAGCTATTTCTTGTCCTCAAGAAACTTTAGGGTTGAAGGTTATATTGCAAAGTCGTCTCTCTAAAATCTACCACACAATTTACTCCTTTGCCATGCTTCAAGTATTATCCTTGTTGATCTGAAAGCTTTACCAATCTTTTATTTTCTTCTAATTTCTCTTCCTCTCAATCTCTTCCTCTTGATATCTCCTTGTCCAATGTGGTATAGGGAATAGGAGGATAGGATGGTGGAAGGTGAGTAGGAACCAAGCAATTCCATTTCTCATTGCAATTTAAATATATTTATGTGACCTATGAATCATTGTTGCATAATTATAAATAGAGTGTGGTTCCTTTCTCTTGAGTTCTATCATAAGTTCATCCCATCTACTCTAAACAAAGTTAAAGGCTTCTCTAATGGTACCTACTACTAGCTCCTTTAGTCTCTTATAATATCTTTCTCTACATTCCATGATCTTTTCTTTGACTCCCTTGTGTTGGATGAGTTCAAACCATTTTTCCACTACTTCATTAGGTCTTTTGTCTCCTCTCTTAGTTGTAAGGGGATAGATTTCTCTTTCTCATGATATTCCTATAGAATTTTCCCCCTTAGCATTTCTATCATAAGAGGCCAAGGCCCTTATCTGGATATCCCCTATAAACATTAATGTGTTCCATGAAGTTTCATAAGAAAGAAAGAAATTATGCAAATAAAACTCACACAATTGGTCTTGTATCTCAAGTGTGAACTTTTGGGAAAGTTTCTAAAAATGGAAATCTAGAATTTATTGCAACAGGTAAGTCACTAATTATCTAGCTAAACTAAAAACATAAAAACTTTTCTTGCAAAAACAAGGCATAAACCTTGATAGGCAGTCTGCATTTCATTAGTTGCACTATTTTATCTGCTAGTTCTTCAATTTCTACTTTCAATTTCTTCACCTTTGTTTCTTGCTTCTTGAATTTCCTAGCATGATTAGACATCGTTTCATTTTTCTATCTTTCCCACTCTTTTTATTTTTAAGAGAATTCTTGTGTTCTCTTCCACAATTCAATACCTAGTGACACAATAGTTGGTGCAGTGGGGGTCTTTATTGGTCCAATTGAGCTCTTTGGAACTAGTTTGTTTCTATCTATTTCAACCATGGAAAGTTGTGCCAATATTTCTAGTTTTGATCCATGCCCAAATTTATGGAGTCTTTCTTCCAACTCCCTAATTCTTGCATCTCTCTCACTGTCCTTCGGCTAATATATTTTTAGTAAGTCTTCTAATTGTTTAATTCTCTGCAAGGATTCTTGTAGTTCTTTATTTGTATTCCTTTCTTCTAAGAAAAATTCTTCTTTCTCTAAAATTTTTTTTTCTCCTACCTCCTCTTTATGCACAAACCCTTCTGAGACAGGGCTCTTCAGAGATCTCCTTCTCATCTTTTTGACAACAAAAATATCTTCTAAATCAGAGTTAGAAGTTTCTGTAAAATACAAAGGTTGTAGAATTGATGTTCTTATTTCATCACTAGGGGCATTTCCCTTTGAGTCTATGTTTGTTTTTATCAATACAACATCTTCTTTTTACCTTTTATCCCTTCCCTTCATGGGCCCCTTCTTTCTTAGGCGATGTGATTGCCTTCTTGATGGTGTGGCCTTCCTCTACTCCTTTGCAGGTGCAAAGGTAAAATCCCCACTCTTTCTTCTCTATGATTTTGGTGGTTTCTTACTAGAAGTTGGGGTTTTTAGATTGTCTTCAACTGCAAGCTGCTCAACAGAGGCTACAGGTTGTGTCTCCTATAGACCCTGATCTTATGGTTCCTTAGTGTTGTGGGTAGGTATTGTGATAGGGGAACCAAAGGGTATTTATCCCTTAGGATCAACCACAATAGGTTCTTCTGCTTCTTGTTCCTGACCCATATGTTCTTCATTATGCATTTGAATGATGTTGTTGATATTATAATTCAAGAAATCCTCCTAAGACACATTAGTACATTGAACCCTAAGGCTTCTTTTAACCAATAGAGTGACTAGATATAAGTGTGACATAGTTGATTGATTTATTTTCCTCTTATATTTTGAGGACATCCTCTTCAACAAATTATAAATAAAATTTTGAACATTAACTTGCCTCCCATGGTGTAAGTGATTAATAAATTTGAAATGTATTATGTATAACAATGACTGTCTATCATCACAAGTCAAATACCTAATGATATGTGAGGCTACAAAGGCCCAAATCCAGGGTAAGGATAAGCATTTTGTACCTTGAGAAGAAGAATCCAAGTTCTCATTTGACAATGAGAACTCATTTCTAGCTATGATGACATCTAACCTTACTAGAAATTCTTCTCCATTTATTGGAAGCCCTGATACTTCTGTAATGGTAGCTTCTGATGCATCTACTCTCAAGACCCTAACAATTTCCTCATCACTCTGCAAAGTGATACCAAACTATTGGGTCATCAATTCATGAAATTCTATGAGTCCAAGGAAGTAGTCCAACCATCTTGCCTATTGGAAGATTGGCATGCATTGTCTGTCCGAAAAAAAATTATGGGCTGATATTTCTCTCCTCACTATGTATCCTCCCATTGTAATTTTAGAGCCTCTCTAATGTCTAATCAACTTGGTGCTACTAGGTATACACATAGATCAGAGGACAAATTCCTAACTGAACAATTCATCTTTCACAAGAGGCTGCATTTAATTATCAACCAAGGACTTGTAAACTTTAGAAAGTGTTGGAATAATATATGCATTCATGGATCCTATATCAATGGAGTATATGAAATTGCATATATTCAAAATACTGCAAAAGATGGAAAATGAAATGAAATGTTGATTCACAAAACAAGGGAAATAAATATAAACCGCTACCTTATGGTGCGAGTACCTAACACTCAAGACTATAATTGTCCGCTGATAAAGAACTATAACTAATTCCTAGCTAATACCTCTGAAGTATGAAACCAACATGAAGATACATAATTCAATCCAAAGCTATAAAATGACATTAATGAATTAGAACACATGCATCTAACTAGAAACTACTTAACTAATTTCAATAATGCATTTAATCTAACAATAGGAAATGAAGTGGAGTAGTAATACCTAAAGTGCCCCCTGCTTGAGTTGTTGCTCCCACATAATTTGTCAACACCTACCTACTTACTTATCAAATCATGATATCAACTAATTCTCTTTATTGCATAAAAAATTGAACTCTTATATACAATCCAACAAGAATCTATTGAATATTTATTATTCATTTACACATATCTATAGTTGCAACTAATAAAAGATAAAGACTAAATTTATAGGTCAATCAATTAACAACTGAAAAAACTAACAACAACTAGATTTACTCCTTGACAACAAATCCCACTATATAGGGTCTGTGAGGAGTTTTATTTCTCCAGGACTGAAAACAAACTCATAAAGTAGTCGTCCAATCTTCCTCAAAGATAGGAAGAGGACTTAGTCTAATAACAAAAAATAATAACTATAAAGTAAGAGTAGAGAAACTAATTGATAACTTTGTGCCTAATAGTTAACTGTCATGATATGGACGTGTTCTTGGCAATAGTCACGTCATAAATTAATCTTATTTAGAATAGACTCCTCTTAGTGGTCTTATTCAATGAGAAAAAGTATAATGTGGTGGCTCACAATTGATCATTGAATGGTCACCTCCATTCTCTTTTGGAAGTGTTGCACTTAGATGTTTTGACCTCTCCAAGCTACAACCATTCACAATCCTTATGTTGCGGGTTGGAAAACCTGTTGTTGCAGGTTAATAATCTTTCTTGTTGCAAGATGTTAGTTTCATTCCTAAGGAATCCACATTATTAACAATCATAATTAAACATAGAATCATATTAAATCCCATATACATTCATGCATTCATACAAGCATATATCAACATAACATATTTCTATTTCCACATACTTAAGTTTGATTTAAATTGTATGAAAGGCATATAAAAGATATATAAAGCTTGGGTAATGTCTATGAAATTTAGTAGATGAAAGCATAAAAGTATAAAAAAGTAAAGGAAACTGGCCATTAATTGAGCCCATCAACATTATTTTTTCAAGTTTGTACATATATTGCTATAGATAATAGTTTAACTAATTTTGAATCTTTTATTTGGGCCTAGCATGCTAATGATGACAATGTTAAGCAACAACACATATAAAAGCAAGGAAATTAGTATATTGTTGTTCAAATTGACAATGCACCTATGCTTGAGGTATTATAATTTGGAATGAAATTTGACTTCCTTCCATGTGTTGGGAATGGTTGTAACTAGGTATATTTTTCTTTTCCATATGAGTTGGAGGCATTTAATTTTTTCCTTAATTCATATAAAGAGGTCAACAAGTATATTTATTTTGGTGTTGAAATGGGTTTTTAAATTATTGCTCCTAATGTTGCATGCATAATTTTTGCATCATAGAATAGGTCTACCACTTATTGCTTGTGGTTTTCTTACAGTAATAAAATTAATAGTGAATTCCATCTTTACTTCTTAGGCAATTCTTGTAAGTTGGTGCATGCAGGAAAAAAATCATTCAATACAATGAGTGGTGGATATAATTGTAACATGCTCGTTGCTTACTCTATTGTTTTCACCTAAGTTTTAACTCATGAGGTGAAATAATTTGTTTCCAAAAATAGGGAATTTTTTTTTTCTTTTTCAATAACATAATTGTGTGTTGCATAAATAATTTCACATAACATTGTATAAATGAAATAACATATCATAATTCTAAGTAAATAAAACTCATCTTTTCAAATACAGATTACAATAGATTCATGATCAAATATTTAATTTCATAACTTACAAGAGTTCAAGGTCAATGTATCCTTATTTGGATTACACTTCTTTTGTTTCACAAGTCTCCATTATCGTCTGCAAGAGTGAGAGCATCACCCAAGCACTTTACCTCCATCCACGAACCATCGATCCCCCATACACCTTCCTATTTGGAAGTGGCCTTGCTCTTCGACGAAGAGTTTGATATGGGAACCTCTAGTATTTCCTATCTAAGTATCTAGTGTTGTGTCCTACATAACATGTATGGTCATACAACTATGGATTCCTTCCAACTATGCATGATGCTACTGACAAGCTATGGAAACCTGGAGCACAGTAAAATGAAAAAGTGCAAGCAGTGACTTTTACACTTACTTTGGCCAAATTTTTGATATATATAATTAATCTACTTTCTAAGGAAGTGGTGTCATAAGTTCACTCACCTCTAACTCAACTTGGAAATCCTAATGACCCGTGGTTAACTCTTCTTTTGGTTTGACCCAAAGGTCAGCTAACTTAAACAATATCTCTTTTTAAAGTGATGACTCACTAGGGTCAACTATTCGAGCAAATAGGTTTAACACACCTAAATCAAATACCCTGTTACATACTCATAACACTTTGGGTCTAGGAAACTACCTCTTATTTGAGTCATTTCTTAATAATTCAGTAAATGACTTGATTGGTTATAATTTTCTGACTAAATCTTTCCAGTTATGTTCATGTAACATCTTGTACCTTGACAACTACCTTTTTCTCAGGTCCTTAGTTTTAACCATGGGATTAACTACTCTCCTATTTTATGCATAATTAATTAATACTGGAGACACAATGTCATCAACTAGACATACCTGGTCTCAACCTAACGGTGTTGACAATATGTTGATATGTATAATAATCTAGTATTAAACTTGAATTGAAGATTACTTCTTCATATTTCAGATGTCCATCATTTACTCTTATGGGTCTATTCCTTAAGAACTCCATACCTAATATAGTTAATATTGAAGTGAAGATTATTAGACAATCATCTTCTTCATAAATAATAATCCATACTCTTTGTTGTCATACCAAGTATGGCTTCGTGCTTCCAAAATGCCATAACTGATCTAGTTATTCATGACATTAAATATCATTTAGTTTGATTTGATATAAAATCCTATATTCATGTAGTAATGCTCATTAATGACTCAACATAATGATCTATTTACTTTCATTAACTTAACTGAGAACCATCCAACTAATCTCCAAATTCTTTATAGGTTTCTTTGACATTATCCTTTGTATAATCATATAAAAAATACCTATGTTTTTTTGTATATAGATAATCTTGGCACATATATTCTCATATATAAATGTATGATAAGCTTATATCTACGTTGGAGAATTTTTTCTATTTGAGTGTTATCTGTGCTTTTGCACCTTAAATTCTCCTCGCATTTTGGCTTTAGTTTTATCGAGAATGTGAAGTCCTCTACTTAAGATTAAATTGCCATGAATGGGCAATAATATAGAATCTTGGTCAAAATATAAGATAATATCATTCAAAAGATAATAAAGAAGTATACACCTCTAATACATTTTCAAACCCTCTTGCTCATCACATTATGATTATCAAACATCAAGTCTTATTAGGATAATATATTATTCCCATATTTAGCTTCTCTTATCTACTTTAATTTAACAAGTTGGTTTTTTTGTTTAAACACAACTTTTGAGAGAGTTTTAACCTTCTACGAAATCTCTCTTTCTCTCAAATACATATATAAATAATAATTCAGAATCACGTATTGCAAACATGATTTGATAATGTAATTAAAAGAAAATTACTTGATATACCTAACTGGTCTCCTTAGTTTTCATTATCACTTTGTATTTTAAATTAGCTTTATGCATAAATAACTAAGCTATTTATACATTCTCTTATGTGCTTTTCTAACAACCATGATTTGCACATAACAATGGCATAAGCAACTCAAACAAATAAAAAAAATTGTCATAATTAGAAAGAGAAGGAAAGAGAATTGTTTTAATCATGCTTGGATTAAAATAGCTCGACTCATACTCCTTTGCTTCAAATCCGCACAATGGCTCAACCATAGCCTGATGCCTTCTCAATTTTCAGCTCTCCACTCTGCTCTTGCACCTCTCCCTTGATTCTAAACTAATAACTACAACTACCAAGCAATGTATAACCGAGAATAACAACCTACCCTCACACTTTGATGAATTGATAAGTTACATAATGTCAGTACTCCTTGCACATAAAACTACACTCTCCTCACAATCTCATGAATGCACTATATTCAAATTATCAAAAAGAGTGAACAACCAAATGATGAGCAACTGCTCTCTTTATACTGAAAAATGAATAACAATCAATTGCAAACATGAAGCTTATTTCAGTCTAATGATGCCATCTCTCATAATTTTGCTAGTCATGGGAGTTCAGCAAGTTGACTTAGCCTTATTAGAATGCCACAATTTGCATTTTGACTTAGTTTATATTGCTACTAATCCACGATGAGGTTGTAGCACAATACTAGTGCGGTTTTCTATTTGTAAAAGATAACAAAGATAAATTAAAAACCTTTTCATCATGCCACAGCTAGGTTGGGCGACCCATTCTTTGCTTGATGGAAGTTAAATATAGTAGCAAAAGCCTCTTAAATTGGCATGTTGGGAATTCAACAACAAATTAGAGTCTATTTCATGCCTTTTCACAAGTCACGGGCTTGCAAAAATATAGGAACATGTGCGAAAAACTTTCCCTTATCGCCACTTTCATGTGACTGCAACAACTCTTGAATTTACAATACTCGACCACTTATGTGGCAATTTTATCATTTAATACATTTGCATTATGTGGCGCCTATAATGGCAACCCCCATTTTACTTATGCTTGCAATTCAAAACTTCCACTATATCAAGTTTTCACGTGGCATTCCTACCATTTAATATGGCTACCAAAAATATTAACATAATAATATATATTAATATATTATAATATATACAACAATCATTTAAATATAATATATATACGATAATATATATATCTATTTCATTCTAATGTCTACATATATATTACGTATATACATATGAGTATACGTAGTTATTATCATCTACATGTATTGATACCTACATACGTACATATATATGCTCTACCATATATATATATATATATTCCATATGTATTCATATATATTACAATATACATTATATGTAATGTATGTTACTTACAAAATTTTGACATTTTAATTCAATTTGATTAAATGGTCTAGGAGGATAAAAGATGACCAAAACATATCTTTCTCTATTAACCAAAAATCCTATCAACGTAGGTTTAACACTTATTGATACTAAGACTGACTCAACAAGGTTCCTTTAACCTATGCAAGTGAGTGTGTGTGTCTACTCAGATAGACATGTCAATGGTTCCAATACCAACCTCCTCTCCTAGGTGATACTCTCCCTCCCCCACTAGAGGGTTTGAACCTTTCTTGCATCTAACTTAGAGCAACATGTTCGTAGTTAGTTGATAACATATAAATCACATTCATAATATAACATAAGCATCATTAAAGAATTTTAAAAGTAATTTCATCATAATGCATATTCATTCATTTCATTCATCCATTGAATATCATCAAGACATAATCATGCATTAAAATCATATTTACTCATAAAGGTAAAAGTAATTTGGTAATTTAAAAACATGGTGTAACAAAATTATGGATTAAGGGAGATCGACTCCTTCAATAGGCTTATCTTTGATAGAGGCAAGTAGTTGCAACAGTTTTCCCATGCCCTTGTGCTATATATTTTCTTGTAGGGTTTGACTTTTAATATGTTTGTATGTTTTACTTACAACCATATCTTCTAATTCCTTATATTTTCATGTCATTGGCTGCAAGTTGTTGTTCTTCCCAATATATTTTGTTTCTTTGTTTTATATTATCTCATCTTATAATTTATATTGTGTAGTTGTGACCCTTGTTTGTCATAATGAAGTGTTGTCTTATTTTATTTTGTTCCTTATTTTGGTCTACTATTGGAGATTTTGATTCTCACTTTACCAAAAATTGACACACATCCCTAACTAGAGCCAATGTTGGTGCCTTGATTTGATCGTGTCCAATCATATCCATCATAATAACTAGTTTGATATGTTCCTAATGGGTATCACTTGATCAATGTTTGTATTTGTGTTGTTTTCCCCCATCCCCATGTGCCTATAATGTGTTGGATGTCAAAAAGGTCCTAGTAAATGTTTAAGTGTGGAAATTATATGCTAAAATTTTCAAGTGTGTGTAGGTTGTCAAAGTTTTATAATTTCGAGGTTATCCTTCTTGGTATACCATTTTGCGCATGCCCACATTTTCATGTATCCTAATTAATCCATCATATTTCCCCTTCTTGGCATACCTTTTCCCTCATCCCTGATCTCTTGGCCCTTTAATGATTAAAATTAATCTAATTATTTTAAACTAGAGTTTCAAACATTCTCTTACCTTAGTACTTCACTTGGACCTCCCCCAATTCATGACTCCTAACTCAATTTTTCCTTAAGTGCTTTATCAAAGTTGGAGATGTGAGATTCCTTTTGCTTGAGTACCCCTTCCTTTTCATCCTTGATATCTTAATTCCCTACCTTCCAAAAGTTCCCTAAGTATTGTTTGTCAAAGTTTTAGACTTTCCCTTCCTATCATGCCTTCTTTGCCAACTTTGATCCCTAACTCTTGAACCTTTTAACTACATACTCCTTTGGAGTTAGAGTTTTGACCTTCCCTCTCCTTGGGTATTTTTTGTATGGTATGTTTGACTCTCAATCCCTAATCCTTTTGCTAACATGAGCCCCAATCCCTAAATTTCCCTTTATCTTCTTTCTTGTTTTGGAGTTCCTCATGAGCTTGAAATCCCTACACAACTCCCCTCTTCCCAAACTTCAAAATTTTAGGAGAAACCCAAACCTTGGAACTAATTTATAAGTGCCATGTTTACCCTATATTCTTATTCCCATGATTTTCTCCCCACTTCCTCTCCTCTCTAGGTCCCCATTCTGAATTGCATTTTTCTCCCAAATCCTAATATCTCAGTATGTCTTGCTAGACCTTGGATTCCCATATGAACCTTTCATGTCCCCTTTATATACGATTTTATAGGTCCCTCCTAACTATTTATCCCTAATACATTCTTCTTATATACTTATACCTTCACGTGAAATGTGTACCTTTGAATTTGACCCCAATTCCCTATTTCCTTCCACCACCTAATTCTTGTTGTTTCATTTATGTGTTTCTTTTTTGGGCTAGCAATTTTCATTTGCACCTCTATACTTGGTTCTAAGATCCCTTCCAAACTTGATAGCTTTTCAAATGACCTATAACACTCTAGAATTCTTAGAGCTTGTTCCCACCTAGCACCAGTGCAACTTAGGCTACCATTAATAACTTGATATGATCCGACAACCTTCCATATTAGAATTTCCTACCTAAAAATGACTATTCATCACTACAAGTGTGGATTCGCACATTTATAACATATAAAAAGGGGAAATTCCAACCATTTTTTAATGTAACTAGTGAAGCTTGGCCACTATATCAACAAACTTCATAGGATTTTTCTCAACACACACTCCAAAACTAGTAGTGACATTAATGATATGAACACTTGTACAATAAGGAAGACGATTTCCACAAACATTTTCCTAGTGCACCCAAATAGATTTGTAGCATGATTTACAATACAAGTTAAGGAAAATGACACCCAAGTGGAATGGGTATCCTCTACAACACATTTTTTTTGGGTCTATGCATTTATTGTAGATACCAACATATCTCTCATAGGAATAAAATAATCAATCAAACATCATTTGATATGATAAAAAAAAGAGAAAAAAGTAGAGAATATATCATAGGAACCCTAGGGTTTCAATCTCCAATTCTAGGTATTATATTTTTGATATTGTATTGATGTGGGTTTTTCCAACATTTATAATAAACTCTCTATAACCTTGAAGAACAAGTGTAACTAGTAAATTTGAAATTGTTTGAGTGTCTCTAAAAGAGTATTTAGTGTATCTTCTTAATGGGTTCTTTATTAGTAGGTTAGCCTAAAGGTCATAAAATTATTCCAAATATTTTGTAATGTATCTTCTCAAGACTAATAAATAAATGTAACTGTAGATTAAAAGTAGATGTATCTTTCGAATGATGGTGAATAATCTGCAACTAGAATAAAAAATTTAATCCTAATCTAAACAATAATCTAAAATCAAACAAAAAAGAATGAGGAAATAAACTAAACAAACTAAACAAATTAATGGAAAGCTCTCATCAAATATGCGTTCACCCCTTTGAATTATCTTGATTGTTCTTCTCCATTTTGCCTTTTCAGTATTTTTGCCCTCAAATTTATGTGTTTGAATGCAAGTATAACTTCATCGAGTGTCTAAGCAAAATATTGAAGATTTGTCTTTCTTCTCAAAAGTGAATGGTTTCGGGAGGAGGAATAATGATAATGACAGACCATTTTATAGATTTTGGGTTTTCGAACGATCAGCTCAGATTGAAAGAGAGATTGATGAATGTCATGCGATGTGAGTTATATCTCAGATAGAACGTGAGTTAGAACACGAGTTCGGGATCTTAATCTCCAAAAATAGAAGAACTAGAATTTGCATGTAAAAGCCAAAGTTGGAATTTGGAGAATAACGCATTTGAATGCAAACATGAGTTAATTAATTAAATAAAGATATTTAATTAATAAAATAGATCATGCATATGAGATGGAACTAGTTAACTGACTAGTTCTGACAGAGAGTCCTCTCACAGATATAAACAGGTGTTGAATTCGGAGATAACTAGAGAACTAAAAATAGATCTCAAGTCAGAAGGTGAGTGAATGATTAGATAACTGATTGATAGAAGAATGTGACATAAATAATTAAATTTTAATTTAATTCAACATTTGAAAATAAGAGAATTTAATTAAATAAATAAAGTAATTTATTTAATTTGACTATTTGAAAAGGATAATATAAATATTTAATTATAGATAAAGGGGGTTAAATGAATAATTAAATAAATAATATTTAATTATAGTTGGAAAAGTATGATAAAGGGAGAATTAAATAATTAGTTCACAACATAATTAAACAAATATGATTTATTTAATTATCCAAGTTGAAATAAAGGTCATTTATGAATTAACGAATTAATTAAAAAGGGGTATTTAATTAATAGAGGAAATATGTGTTAGAAAGGTTAATTAAATAATAAACATTATTTAATCATGACCACAGACTATAGAAAATTATGTCAAATATGTACTTGCAGGCCTAGACCAATTTTCAGTATCTATAGTTTGCCCCTCTTTGATACAATGTTGGTACAGTGTTGTGTCAAAGAAAATATGCCTCGGTTGTGCCCCAGCATGAAACAGGTTAAGGTATGCCCCCTCGGGAAAATTGACAATTTGTGAAAGTTTAAAAAAAAATCGGGAAATATTCTCGATAAGTCAATTTGATAGTCATAAATGTTATGGAGTTGACGGAATTGAATTTGGAGATGATACAGATGAGTACGAGTCGTTTGAATTTGAAAGGTTACGCAGCCAATAGATTAGGTCAGATGAAATGCCATTTTTAATCCACCTATAAATAGGAATTAGGTCTAAACCCAATTCATTTTCACCTAGAGGAGATAGGAAAAGAGGAATTTTTGCTCTGACTAGTTGACGAAATGGCACCCATTCCATACGTTGTGCATCGTGGTTATTGGATCCGGACATTCAAGAGGCTAGCCAACGCAGGACCACCGGTATGTACCCAAAAATGAACTTGTCAAAAAAAAAATTTCACGTAGTTTTAGGTGTTTGAAAATCAATTAAGCAAATGTGGTGCATCATAAACGACGCATATGTCGTCGTATTCGCCGCATCTGATTGCAGAACGACGCATGTGCAAAAACACGTCTAGGCTAGGTTAGTCGGGTTACAGAATGATCGCATTTGAATCATAATGCATCACATTTGTAGTTATGCAACGCATTTGCATTAGGAATAGATGCAGGTGTAGTTGTGAACTACATATGTATTTTTGAAACGCATATGTTGTAGTTGGGTAGGCTAACGAAATTGCACCGCATTTGTGAAAAATGCACTGCATGTGTAGTAGGTTGACAGGGGTTGTGGAAAATATGCGACGCATATGTAATATGCACCGCATGTGAGGCTTCATGCAACGCATTTGCAAAAATGCACTGCATCTGTAAAAGTGAGCAGCATTTGACTAGTAAAATTTTCAAAAAAAAATCTAAGGAAAACTTGAAAATTCTTGACATCTTGGTTTAAATGCAGGTGGTTCTAGATCCTATATATATGCAGAAGTCACATCCAGATATATTCGATATGAGAGATCGATTGACTACTACAGAGATTCGACTTCTATGGAGACTGGGTCTACGCCACTGTTTGTCGATGCCCACTATTCGGGCGAACAGGGGTATGTTGACGGCACTATGTGAGTGATGGCATTCAGAGACATCGTCGTTTCATTTACCGACTGGGGAAGCCACTGTCACATTGGAGGATGTGTACAAGATTTTGAGACTGCTTATTAGAGGAGAGCGGGTCATGTATGATACCCAGCAAGGATTGACTGAGTTGGCGAGGTTCTATCAGGTCGATGATATCAGTAGGCTCGGCATCGAGCATTATGAGATTAGATGGCCAGTATTAGCAGATAGATACAATTGGATTGACTGTATTTTATGTACCTTGATCAAGAGGATAGTGTTGCCAAACAGACGGGGTCATAGATTTCCAGTTGGATGGGGAGCTATGTTGGTCGGCATGTTAGAGAGCGAGACGAGATATGCATGGGGTCCATGTCTACTCAGGATGTTATACTTCTATCTTCACGACATTCCTTACAGAGATGCACAGTCATTGAGCTATGGGACTACATTGCTGATGGTATGGGGTTGGGAGAGGATAGTTGTCTTTCATCCTCTAGTTACAATAGAGAGACCAGAGAGACATCCATATGTGTTCCGATATACAGGACACGTTACTCAGACACATGCGGGAGACATAGGGTATTGGAAACATGCATTGGATACCTTGGATCAGTTCACATGGAGACCTTACATGGATTGTGAGGAGTGGGTGGATGAGGATATACATTTGCAATTTTGCAGACAAACACAGATCCTTATTGGGAGGATTGTTTCTAGTGTACATATCATTGAGCGACACTTGCCAGACAGAGTTCTAAGATAGTTCGGCGAGGTTCAGGATGAGCCTCGGAGTAGAGCAGAGTTTTCTCATTCATCCAGAGAGGTTCTGTATTGGGGACCTATGATACTAGTAGCTACAGCTGAGGCGAAGATATAGACACTACAGCCAGTATAGTGGGGATGGAGAGATGGATTAGCAAACCCAGGTACTAGATTGGCGTATGACGCATGGTGGGTAGAGCATCGACTTGTTCCTTACACGGATCCATATTAGTCGGCACCTATAGAGAGATGATGCACAGGGCCTAAAGGATGGTAGAGAGGTGGAGGTGCTAGAGTGGGGAGAGTTGGTGGGAGAGATGGTGATGGTAGAGGTGGTAGACGAGGTCGGAGAGGATGGAGAGGGGGTTGAGTAGGTGGACTATCACCTATCTATGAGGCAGTGGTTCACGATGTACCGATGTTGGACATCAAAGGGGGAGTGGATGTACAAGCTGGGGGTGAGCATGTTGCAACAAAGGTAGTGGTAGAGGAGCATGTAGAGGTGGATGTTGGAGTAGAGGACGTGGCAGAGGATTTAGATGTGGATATGGCTATAGACCCTTTGGGTGTTTTGGCAGGATACAGAGAGGATGATGTGGAGGATGATATTGAGGGTGATGTGGAGGAGGATGCACCAATGGAGGAGCAGGAGAGAGAGCTCTAAGATCGGATTATAGAGGGGATATTGGATGAGGATGCTCCTAGAGATGGTGATAGGGAGGCTTTGGAGGAGAGACTCAAACTTATGACGGTAGATTTTGATGCGATGAGGCTAGAGAGAGACAGTGCCTACACAGAGAGGGATAGTGCATATGCAGAGAGGGACAGTGCTTGTTTAGAGAGGGATAGTGCACTCATGGAGAGAGACCAGGCGATAGCTCAGAGATATGAGATAGAGAAATAGTTCACAGAGGTTAGACGCCTTTGTAGTGGGTCCTCATTTGATGGCATGGTGAGGGAGTTAGTCAGATCAGTGGAGAGAGCCACCTATTATAGGGATCTTTATGAGGCCACAGTGCCAGCAGAGAGACGAGCTCCTACATTTTCAGAGTTGTGCAGTCAGAGCAAGGGCCATACTAGGAGTCAGAGGACATAGAGTACTGAGGGGGTGGTAGGACCATCGAGGATAGGTCCATATGAGAGGCCTTCCACCTCATAGAGAGCACCTTCGAGTCTTTTCCCACCACCATCACCACATGATAGCAGTGGTTGTAGGACACGATGACAGGGTTACATATGTAGACATTGTTTCAATCAGAGAACTTGTGAGCTCATGTTTTATTTATGGTTATATTCGGACATTGCACTATGACACACTATTTTTTTTTAGCGATATATATATATGATTTTGGCGGCTTCTACATGATATGCAGTTCTATGTTATGGATGATGCTTTATTTCTAGATGATTATGTTTCCTAAATGATGTATGTACATTTATTATGAATGAATGTTTCTATATGTTATGAGTTATGCATTTAATAATGATGTTATGGATGTGTTTCATTACTTATGATAATGAATGCAATGATCTATATGATGTTGATTTATATGTGATGGTGATATGGACATGCAATGTTGACATTATGTATGTTATGATTATACAATGCCTAGTATGTAATGATTTCGAATGTATGTAATGAACATGAATGGTACTATCTATATGTTTTAAATGTAATGCAACTATATGAAATGCTTATCGGATGTATGAAAATGCAAATGATCTAACGTTTTATTGTGTCACAGGACTTTATCTTAATGTCAAAGAAGAGAAATGTTAGGATGAAAATGAATTCAGAATGTTAGTAAGAAATAATTAAGGTTAATTGATTGAGAAAACGATATAATGAAGGTTGATCAATTGAGAAAAAGATATAATCTTCGATATTGTGCCAAATACGCTATACTTGCTTGTTATCATCATTGGGTAGGACATGACACAGATGGATAGTACACACTATGATATGAGATAGACCATAGTGTACAAAGTTATCCACCTGTGAAAAAAAGACAGTCGTAGACAAGGAGTGTCTTAACTCAGACTAAGGACAAGATGCCCTAGTCGTTTTGTCTTAACAAACCACAGACATCAGACAAATAAAAGATGGGTCATGAGATGTCATTGTTCCTCTAAATCCTTGATGGGACATCCTTGAGGAAACTAGTAACATGACTCAAAAACCAATGTTAAAAAGATAGTGGACAGACATAAGCCAAAGAAAAAGAGTCCTGAGACATCGTTGCTTCTCTAAATCCTTCAAGGGACATCCTTGAGAAAGCTAGTAACAGGATTAGGCACAAATCGATAAAAAGATAAGACAAAATAAGATATAAAGTCATAAAGCCAAATAAATGTATTCGCCAAAACTTGATCTTGTGGGATTGTTTGATGTTGATGTTTGACATAGCGTAATGTGAGAGAATGACACATACCGCATAAGACATTGAGTTTGGTTTCGACTTGGTGACTTCTGTATAAGGCATGACAAAGCCTGGTTTCAGAAAGACACATGTCGTATAAGACGTTGGAGTCTGATGACGTTGAAGTGACAAGCCACATGAGACTATGACAATTTGATGACGTATGTTGACAAGAAAGACATATCTTGTTTAAGACATAGGTTGATTGCTTTGACAATGTGTTTGATATTGACTTGATGACTTTGAGATGTTTTTCCATGTTGTTGCATGACTTGTTTTGATTCATTGATTGATAAACTATGTGTGTAGACAGTGTTTGACACGAGACAATACCCTAAACTATGATATGCAACTTGTGTGATAGTGATTGTGAATGAACCCTATTGGACTGACCTAGTGTGGTCTCGGGAGTTCATCAATTGATTAGCCTTGCCTGCGTTGTACACGTAGAGACCTCATAGTTGGACATGACCAATGACTTTGTATGTACAAAGAGTCATGATTTTAATGTGTGTGATACATGACAAACCTAGACTGACTGACCTAATGCCTCGGGGGCACATCGATTGATGGCCTTGCCTATGTCCCAGTCGTAGAGGCAACGCAGTTCGACTATGTCTATGACTGACTTAACATGACCGACTTGACATGATTGACTTGACATGACTGACTTGACATGATTGAATTGACTCTATTTTTGGGATTTTTTGAAAAAAAAAATTATTTATTTTTTGGATTTTTGGAGTTTTTTAATGTTTTTGGGATTTTTCAGGACATTTTCGATGGTGTGACGTTTATGTACAAGGTGTTAGGGCATAGAACAAGGATTTTCCCCCAGTCGGGAATAAGATGTGGAAGATGGAGTGGGTAATATGACAAAATGGATGCTAGATGTCAATCGTTCCAAGTAATGGATAAGACAACCATTTATGATGAGTGATGGTGAAAAAGTCTGATTAGAATGATGGTAGACAGAAGAGTGAGCTTCACTACACATAGCGCCTGTTTGCCAGGTTTTCACCATGGTACTTATCCATAGCACCACCAAAGTGGTTTTCACTAGTGGACAGATTTATTTCTCTTTACTTTTTTTATTTTCTCAATTTTTTTGGTGTTACAAAGACGCCTGTTTGTTAGGTTTTCATCAAGGTAACCATTTTTTTGTATTTTTCCAGATTAAGACACGGATTCTCAGAGACTAAGCATAAAACCTCTTTAGATGTAGCTGTTGATAGGGGACAAAAGCAGCTCTCCTTCGGGAGTAGAGAGTTGGTATGCTCCTGATCCAAACGCTTTTGTGACAATATAGGGCCCTAACCAGTTAGGTTCAAACTTTCTTGGCTTTTCACGTTCAGCTTGATTCTTAGGATTCTCCATTAATACCAGGTCACCAATGTCAAAGTGTATATTGAGAACCTTCCTATTGTAACTACGATGAAGATGATTCTGATATGCTTGCAAATGATCTAATGCTTTTTGTCTTTGTTCATCTAGCAATTCTAGCTCTTGTAACCTAGAGACACGGTATTCTTCATCGTCAATATGACCCTTCAAGGATACCCTTAGAGAAGGTATTTCAACCTCAATAGGTAAGATAGCTTCGGACCCAAATACGAGGGAATATGGAGTGGTGTCGTGGGAGTACGGATGCTTGTGTGATAAGCCCATAAGGCAGGATTAAGTTGTAGGTGTCAGTCACGACCAGCGTCATTGACAATTTTTTTCAAGGATTCTAACAATAGTCTTATTAGATGCCTCAACTTGGCCATTACCTTGTGGGTAATACGGGGTGGAGAAATGGTGTTTGATATGGAATTATTCACATAAATGGCGTACTTCTTGGTTCTTGAATGGGCGGCCATTGTCTGTGATTATGGATTGGGGTACACCATACCGACAAATGATATAGTTTAGGATAAACTTAGATATTTTTGTTTCGGTAATGTAGGTCATGGGAATAGCTTCGATCCATTTGGTGAAGTATTCAGTGGCAGTGATGATGAATTTGTGGCCATTAGATGATGAAGGGTGTATCTTACCTATGAGGTCAAGTCCCCATTGGGCGAAGGGCCATGGTGAAGTAATTGGACGAAGCTCCTACACTGGCGCTCTTATCAAGTCTCCATGTATTTGACATTGTCTATATTTCTTTACAAAGACGTATGAGTCTTTCTCCATTGTAGGCCAATAGTAAAATAGTCTCATAATCTTATGGGCTAGAGTAGGACCACTCGAATGAGATCCGCATATACCCTTGTGTATCGCTCGCAAAGTTGTTTGTGCTTCTTCAACATCGAGACATCTCATTAGGGTGTTATCTTAGGTACGTCTATACAGGGTTTCTCTAATGATGGTGTACTTAGCTGACTTTCGAATAAAGGTTCGGCATTGGTTATTGGACAAGTCTTGGGGTAAGGTTCGGTCAGTGAGATAGTCAAATATGTCTTTATACCAAGGAGACATAGGACCAACAATGGTACACACTATCGCAATATCGGGGACATCATAAGCGGGGACCAACAATTGTTCAACTAGAAACTCAAACTTAGGCACATTACTCGGAATGTCCAATAAGGAACCCATGGTTGCCATAGCATCTGCAGCTCTATTTTGGATACGTGGTATTTGTTGCAAAGTTATGTTATTGAAATATTGCTTGAAACTATCAGCCATTTGCTTGTAAGGAGCAATCTTTTCATCCTTAGTCTCGTAATCATCATTTACCTATCGGATTACCAGTTGAGAGTCACCAAAGACATGTAGGCTCTTAATTTTCCACTGAGCTGCCATTTTTAAGCTTGTCACTAAGGCTTCGTATTCTGCTATATTGTTGGTACAAGGGAAAGCAATCCTGAATGATTTAGGAATGGTATCACCTTGAGGTGTGATAAACAAGATACCAGCTCCTGAACCACGATTTGTATGTGACCCATCAAAGTACAGTTTTCATTCGGTTTTAATGTCAATGTTGAAAAGAAATTAATCTGGAAAATCTGCCACTAATGGATGGTCCACCTTTATAGATGCATCTACTAGTCGATCTACAATCACTTGTCCTTTTGTGGCCTTCCTTTTGACATATTGAATGTCATACTCGCTAAGTATCATAAACCATTTAGCCAATCAGCCTATTAAAGCTACCTTACTTAGGAGGTATTTAAGTGGATCAATCTTTGCAATTAACATTGTTTGTTGATTGAGCATATAGTGTTGAAGTTTTTGGGTAGCAAAAACTACCGCAAGACAGGCATGTTCTATGTTGCCGTAATTCAATTCATAGCCCACTAAGGTACGACTACTGTAATAGGTTGCTCTCTCATGACCTTGATCATCGTGTTGCGCGAGAAGAGCCCCTAATGCCAACTAAGTTGCTAAGATGTAAAGTATCAATGGTTTTCCCTCTACAGGTGGCATTAAGACTGGTGGAGTAAGAAAATAGTCCTTGATTTTCTGTAAGGGCTCTTGACATTTAGGTGTCCACACAAATGGTACTCCTTTCTTGAGTAGATGTTGAAATGGGTGTATTTTATCTGCCAGTTGTACTATGAAATGCCTAATGGACTGTAATCTCCCCTGTAGGGTTCTGAGTTGACCAATGCTGACTGGAGGAGGCATTTCTATGATAGCTCTTACCTTCTCTAGATCTACTTCAATGCCTCTTCAAGAGATGATATACCCTAACAATTTTCCTGATTTCACCCCAAAGACACACTTCTTCGGATTTAGCCTGACGTTGTAATTCTCTAGCCTCTGGAATATTTTTTCTAAAACCTTCAAATGATCTTCCCTTGTTTCTGATTTGGCTATAATTTCATCTACATAATCTTCCATGAGGGTATGTACAAAGTCATGGAAAATCGTAGTCATTACCCGTTGGTAGGTGGCTCCTGCATTCTTAAGGCCAAATGGCATAACGCTACAATAGTATGTGCCCCATGGACACGTGAAAGTTGTCTTGTGTTGGTCTTTAGGTGCTATCTTAATCTAGTTGTATCCAGAGAAACCATCCATAAGGGATAGCATCTAGTATCCTGCTGTAAGATCTACTATCATGTCGATATTCAGTAAAGGTAAGTCATCCTTAGGACATACCTCATTGATGTCTCTAAAGTCTATGAAAATGTGAATGCCCCCAATTGGTTTAGTCGCTGGTACAAGATTTGATATCCAATCTGCATAGTCTATTGTCCTTATGAATCCTACATCCAAGAGTTTCTTAAGTTCTACTTTCACCAGTAGAGCGATTTGCGGATGCATTTTCCTTAGCTTCTTAATACCTGGCTGTAATGGTAAATGGTGCAATATTAGGTCTAGATCTAGCCTAGGCATGTCAACATATGACCATGCAAAGTTTATCTGTCTCTTTTTGAAGAAGTCCTTAAACTCATGTTGTTTTATCTCTGTTAAAGAAGTTGCCAAATATACTATTTGAGGATTCTCTTATGTACCTATGTTGACTGCAACAACCTCTTCTACTAGCATCGGTGACTTTTCTTGTTCAATGGGGAGAATATTTAAACCTCTATCCTTGGGTGCCTCAAAGAGGTTTTTTCCCTTGGATATGTCCTTTATTTTGACTTTTTCTTCGTTCAAACGCACCTTTCGGTTTTCACCTAGGGTCTCATCATTTTTATTTTCATCCTCATTTTTGCGACTAGAGGTGTAAATAGACTCCCTGAAATATGCTTTATCATCCAAGTCTATGGTAAAACCTGCCTTATGATCCCCTCTTGGTATTCCTTCTCTAAGTCCCATGAACTCAACAATTGCTTCGTCGTTCTCAAATGTATCTATGATAGGTGTACCTTGTTGATCCCAGTCGATAAGTTTGGGATATATAAGGGGCATATCATCATCGGAGTTCTTAAAGGTAGTTGTTGACAAGGTGAGTATAGAATGGTTGACATGGTCGCAGAAGTTTTGGACCAACTCCTTCTTGTTTTTCCTCCTAGGGGTATACTCTGATATGGGACTATAGTGAGGGATGATTTGTCAGAAGATGGTTTTTCAGGTGCCCAAGATGCATGATCAAGGGTTTCCCAATAATAGTTCTCTTGCCATTCTTCTTTGGACAAGTGTTTCTTAGGACGAGGACTAGATTGTTTTGGTACAAGTTTCACGTTGAGGTCCAATTCTCCAAATAGGGCATCTATGTTCATGGTACTAGTAGATGAAAAGGATTCCCATTCACCATTGCTTGAGTAAGGGGATTCATCATAAACTGGAGGTTTCTCGTAAACTAGGGGTTTGTCATAAACTGGGGGAAGTGGTTCATGAGATATCTCGATGTCTGCGCAAGCAGTCACTTCCTCTTGAAAAGATGACGAAGTACCAGGAAACCCAATTCTAAGCAGTTGACACCCTAGCCCTAAGTATTTTGGTCATGGGTAGATAGTGATCGGTTCCATCCTTCCATTTTGATATAGTCCTAACCCATTGTGCCCGTCATAGCCTTCATTTTGCATTATGTTAAAGCCTTTTCCATACTGGTCCTTAGCTATTTGAATAGACGGGGAGGGGTATTCATGTTCTTCTTGATATAACCAGGAATCACCTTGATCCACAATTTCTTCACTTAACTCTCCCCATTTGGTTAATGTCATTGTAGGGGGGACATGAAATGTGACCACTGATTGTCTTCTATCTGCCATGGGTAGGCCATATGCCTTAGGTGGAATTAGTTGACTGACACAATATGATGCCTTTATATTATATTCACCACAACCCTTGTCTTGGATCTCAAGTTTAGGAGTGGATGATGGTGGTTTGAATGAAATGGAATTAGTGAGACGTGATGGGTCAATGTATTGGGATAAAGTGGATGATGAAGCTTCTTGGTTAACTGGTACTTGTCATTGTGGAAGGTCCCTTAGGCTTGTACAATATTGGAAAGGATCTGGATCACCATCAATAGTGATCTATGTGCCATTATACGGGAACTTAAGACATTGGTGGTATGTTGAAGGGACGGCTCTCATTGCGTGTATCCAAGGTCTACCTAACAACAAGTTGTATGGAAGGGTGAGATCCAAGACTTGGAAGCTGGTGTTCATGATCGCTGGGCCAATTCTGATAGGGAGCGTGACAACTCCTTTGGATGACCTTTCCTCATCATCATAAGCCTTGATGACTATACTCTTAGAAGTGTCTACACAGTCTTCTGAGAATCCTAATGCCTTAACAAATTTTAGGGTGCACAGGTTCAAACCTGCTCCTCCGTCTACCAAGACTCGTTTGACTTTGGTTTGATGGACTAGGACTTCAAGATGTGGTGGGTCATTATGATTAGACTTTTCAGTTGAGTATTCTTGTTGTGAAAATGTGGCATGATGCGAGTTGGTCAAATATCCCACCATTTCTTCGAAGCGATTGACATCCAAGTCTATGGGAACAGTAGTGTTCTGTAATACTTTGTCAAGTATGGCTCGATGTTCTGGTGACAAAGTCAATAGTTCCAAGATAGATATTTGTGTGGGGGTCTTGCTCAATTGATCGATGAGATTGTATCTATACTTGGGCCTCTGTGTAGGTGGTTCAGAAGAAGGACCTGGAATAGTTATTTTAGTCCCGCATGTGTTCACATTACATTTTGGGTGCTTCTTAATGATGATGGTATCAATATGTTCATTTGTGGCTCGGAGGCTATATATGGTCTTTCCTTTCCCATAGTCATACTTGGAGTTTGTGTAATTGGCAGAGGAGTTGTTCTGGGTTCCTGAACCGGAGGCGTTTCCTTTTGTGTGGTCATGTAATGGGTCTGTGAAGACCTTATGAACACTGTTTTTAGTATTTTCTGCCCGTTTACCTCTATGGATTCGTTTTCAACAAAGTATTGAATGATATTCTTTAATTGGCGACATTGTTGTAGGTTGTGCCCTTTCATTCAATGATAGTCACAAAAAGCGTTATCATCCCACCATGAAGGTTTGAACTGTCCAAGATCATACTCTATTGGTTCCAAAGGTTTGATGAGATTATGTTTGACCAATTCTTTGAAAACTACCTCGATTGGTTGCCCTAAAGGTGTAAATTCACGCGTAGGAAATCTCCTTTGGGGTCTTTAGTGCAAGTTCTGGACATAATTAGCCATTTGATCTGGATTGTTCATCATATTTGCATTTTGGTTGAATCCTCTAAGTGTGATAACCGGTCCAGTATGTATGTGTTTAGCATCAACAATGTTGTCATTCGTGACATTCTTGTTCCTAGACGAGAATTTGTTTCTATCATTTGGCACGTTTGGATGTTGGAAAATTGGGCTCTTGCCTGGTACTTTTATTTCGCCTTTATCAATAAGGCCCTTTTCAAGGATGATCCCCTTTTGTACCAAGTCAAGGAATGAAGTGCAACAGTGTACCTGTAAGTCACCTCTCAATTTTAGATTGATGTTTTCAAGGAAGATTATGACCTTTTGTTTTTCGAGTATTTCAACTAGACAGCGGCTAGCTAGACTTCTCCATCTCTGGAAAAAAGTGATGAATGTCTCGTCGTCTTCTTGTGTCGTGTGGCACAAGGTTGCTATGGTTACTTCGTTGTCTATGTTAAAGGCAAAATGTTCAACAAACTTCTCAGCTAATTCACCCCAGGATTGTATACCATATGGCAATTTAGAAAACCATTCCAATGCTATTCGTATGAGGGTTCGTGGAAATAGTCGCATTAAGTATGTGGGGTCATATGATATGTCGATGCATGTTGTTGAGAATTCTCTAATGTGTTCTAAAGGATTCTTCCTCCCATTATACTTAGGCAAATTTGGTATAATGTATCCATGGGGGAAAGGTGTCATATAGAGCGCTTTGTCAAATGGACATGGACATAGATCTTGCGTTGAGATAGTTCATTTGCCTGACATAGACATGTCGTCCATCTTTTGTTGAAGAGTTTGCATTTGGTTTTGAAGGACATCGACTTGTGTCAAGGACATGGTGTTTGTGTAATTTGGATCAATGTAGGTGTTCTGATACACCATGTTCTGTGATGGGTTGTGATTTGGTGAGGGAATATATCCTGTTAGGATGTGCTGATTTGGTATAGGGATATTCCCTGTCTGAATAGTCTGAGTTGGTATAGGAATGCTTCCTATCTAAATGGTCTGATTTGGTATAGGAATGTTACCTGTCTGAATGATTTGATTTGATATAGGTATATTCCCGCCAACTTTGGATCTCTTACCAATCGTGTTGGTGCCAAAGGGGTTGGAGGAAGTTGCCCCCGCAGTAAATTGTAAACCTTGTGTTACGTTGAAAGGGATTGTGCTTACAATTGATGATGTCTGAGTAGATACACTAGTTGGTATTGTTGTGGTAATTTGGGGAATAGACACACTTGATGTTGCAGTTTGTGTTGGTTGAGTAGACTGTGTTTTCAAAGTATGAATATCAAATCCTGGTGGTAGTGTGGCACCTTCTACTAGCAACTTTTCTAGATAGTGTTGGGGATCATTTAGCAAATATTCATCCATAAAGGATGCAAATTCAGGATCTTGTACTACTACGTCTATGTCTTCTATGTAAATCTGCCCATGTGTGTCTCTAGTGACGTGTTTTTCAAGCAAAGGCTTGTGTGGGCATTTACTTCCTGACAGTTGGTTTTCGAACGAATTAATAAATTCGTTGGGGTCTATCATTACTTTGTGTTTATTTTCGGACCTTGTTTCGACCATGAAAAAGTTGCTCAAAATGGGTAATGCAAACTATGTTTAAAAACTGATATGACCTATGTCTATGTTTTTGGATTTTTTTTTACACTAAATGACGTTGCTAAAATGGTTTCTAAAAAGACGTATACTAAAATGACGTATGATATGATGGACAATATGCAAAATCTCAAGTAGATTATGACGATAAATGAGTCTGAGACGAGTATAACCTACCACCTAATGGAGTAAATGCATGCAAAGATTTGTTTTTGACCAAGGAACCTGATTGGATGATAAGGACAGTTGATAGGGTGAATTTTTCAAACTAGACTATTGAGCTAAAAAGATCCACTAAATGGGACTAAAGTGACAAGGTTCAATGATTGTGACAAATCGAAACATGAACGTTTCCAATGATGAGGAAAGTTATCTCTATTTCTACGATATGAAATTTCCTAGGAAGTATCTATATGCATGCAACTTAGGATGACTATGACTATGACTAAGACATTTATTGTGACTAAGACGTATATGACACCTAATGATGCAAGGTTTTTTTTTTTTTTTGAGCAAAATTTTCCATTTTTTAATCCAAGGTTGATCTTAAGAACCTAAAGCAAATATTGACAATGATGTTTTGGACTCAGCTCGCAGTTTTTGATGTTTTCTATTGACAGGAAAATGCAGTTCACTAAATAGTTGCAGTTCAGATTCTGACAGATGCGGTTTTTTTGACAGTGCATGCGATGTTTCTAACAGTTGCGGTTTTTCCTATGGCAAATGCGGTTTACGGATACACATGTGGCTCGAGAACTAACAGATGCGGTTTGCATGCGCACATGCAACTCATAATGTGACAGTTGTGACTCATGATATGAAGACTATGAAAAATAAATGTTTTGACAGACATATGTGACTTTTCCCCTAACATATGTGACTCGCTAATACACATGCGGCGATTAAACTGACAAATGCGACTCGGGTTTTTTGACAGTTGGATTTTTTCCCGAAAGTTGAAATTTTCTCGAAAGTTGTTGACCAACTTTGTTTGTTTGATCAAGATTTTGATGAATACAGTTGAGAACAAACACAACAATCAATGTATTTTCAATTTTTGTGATGTAAGGACTGTTAAGACTCGAAAAAATTTACAACCTAGCCTTTTAGGACAATACTTGTTGAATTCTTATTTGGATTTCTCCAGCTACGCATATTTATGGCGAATGACTAGTAGCTTGACCCCACTAACTCCCCTCCACGACACTCACTTATATGGGGCAGCCAAGCTACTGTATCCATGAAACTCCCATGGCATACATTTCATTTCCACACATAAACCGTAAGAATATAAGACGGCTTCACAGGGCCGACCCTGCTATGCCAACAAGTAGGTAAGATTTTGGTAACTCTACAACAAGGTATTTAATAAGGGCATTTCATTCATGGGACACTATCCAACATCGGCGAGAGTCCATTTTTGTCCATCTTGTTGGAATAGTGCACGTGATTCGTGGGCTTTCCCCAAGAATCCACTTTTATATACTGGCTGGAAGTCGCTTGGCTTTAGCGTGCTACCGGTCTAAGTCGTCTTGGGGTGAGTACTTTTTCCCACCAAGATAGGCCCAATTTCTAAAGTCAGTAACTATTTCTCTTACACCCAAGATCGCATGACTGCGCAAGGGGAGAGGATACTTCGGTAAACTGAATCGTAAGGGTTACAAATGCATGCAAAGCACCAAACAAAGAAGACAATGGTTCTTTTTAATCCAAACGACAATTTTTTATCTACCAAACAAGAAATTATTTTTACACCCACATGACAATTATCTATCTACGAAACAAAAGCTTGCTTAAATAAATAAATTAACACAAAGGCATTAGGTTCTGCATGCAAATTTATCAGTAGTTCATTGTTTTTTGGCTTTCATCCTACATAAAATTTTCTTTGGTTTTAATTATCTTCAAAGCTTTGTCCTGCAAACATTATGTTATTCCTCTAGGCAGATGCAGCTTTTGAAGCCACAGATGCGGTTCGACTGTTGACAGGCGGATGCAGTTCGAGAATTTTGTCGACAAGCGGATGTGGTTCGTAACTTCATAGATGCGGTTTGTGATGGCGGATGCGTCATTGTTTTTCACATATGCGGCCCGCGGATACAAATGCGTCATTTTACGGAATAGATGCGGTGCACCGTACGAAAAACTTGCAAAAAAGAATGAAAAATAGAAAAACAGAAAGACGAAAATATGTACAAATTTGAAGCGTGTTCACGTCAGGTTCACCAAATGTAACTGTAGATTAAAAGTAGATGTATCTTTCGAATGATGATGAATAATCTACAACTAGAATAACAAAGTTAATCCTAATCTAAACAATAATCTAAAATCAAACAACAAAGAACGAGGAAATTAACTAAACAAATTAATGGAAAGCTCTCACCGAATATGCATTCACCCCTTCGAATTATCTTGATTGTTCTTCTCCATTTTTCCTTTTCAGTATTCTTGCCCTTAGATTTTTGTCTTTCTTCTCAAAAGTGAATGATTTCGGGAGGAGGAATAATGATAATGACAGACCATTTTATAGATTTTGGGTTTTTGAACGATCGGCTCAAATTGAAAGATAGATCGACGGATGAGATTGATGAATGCCATGCGATGTGAGTTCTATCTCAGATAGAACATGAGTTAGAACACGAGTTCGGGATCTTAATCTCCAAAAATAGAAGAACTAGACTTTGCATGTAAAATCCAAAGTTGGAATTTGGAGAATAGCGTATTCGAATGCAAACATGAGTTAATTAATTAAATAAAGATATGTAATTAATAAAACAGATCATGCATATGAGTTGGAATTGGTTAACTGACTAGTTGTGATAGAGAGTCCTCTCGTAGATATAAACAGGTGTTGAATTCAAAGATAACTAGAGAACTAAAAATAGATCTCAAGTCAAAAGGTGAGTGAATGATTAGATAACTGATTGATAGAAGAATGTGACATAAATAATTAAATGTTAATTTAATTCAACATTCGAAAATAAGAGACTTTAATTAAATAAATAAAGTAATTTATTTAATTTGATTGTTTGAAAAGGATAATATAAATAATTAAATAATAAATATTTAATTATAGATAAGGGGGGTTAAATGAATAATTAAATAAATAATATTTAATTATAGTTGGAAAAGTATGATAAAGGGGGAATTAAATAATTAGTTTGCAACATAATTAAACAAATATGATTTATTTAATTATCCAAGTTGAAATAAAGGTCATTTATGAATTAACGAATTAATTAAAAAGGGGTATTTAATTAATAGAGGAAATATGTGTTAGAAAGGTTAATTAAATAATAAACATTATTTAATCATGACCACAGACTATAGAAAATTATGTCGACTATGTACTCGCAGGCCTAGACCAATTTTCGGTATCTACAATAAATATACATGTTTATTGTTGGATTATTAATTACTCATACAAAGTTCTAAAATTTATATTATTTCTTCATTTGCATGTGTACAACCTAGTTTATGTGTGAATTTGAGTAAATATAGTCTTCGAGTGCATCTCGATTAAGATATTCCATTTTTTTAGTTGTTACATATTTTGTATAAAGCTAAAACTTTGGGACCATTTGGATACAAGTACTAGTATATAATTTGTTCTTCATTCCATAATTTCAATACATTTAAAACAAACTAAATAGTATATTCATTTTCAATGGTTTTTTCTTCCCAACTTCCATGTATAAGTGCATAACGGTAATAGGGGTTGTTATATCCACATTTAAAAAAAATTACCTGGTAATCTTTCTCTTGATATATAAAGGTGAATCCTTGCAAATTTAAACCACACACATATATATTGTGACAACCTGTATAGGAGTATAATATGCAGTGGATATGGTTTGTAACAATGAGAATGTTCATTCATTATAAATTCATTTCTCTTAGCACCTTAGGGAAACCCCCCTTGATCTTGCATAACCAAAAGTGAAAGAGGTCTTACCCATCTCAATAATTGCTCCTTAGTTTCCCAACTTGAACATAGGTTTTTTTATTTTCTTCTCAAGTTTGTCACCCTTAGTGCTCAGGAGAATATCCAACCTTAGGGATTTGTGACCTACAACTCAAATCACCAACAATACCTTTATTAAAGGCCTCAAATTATACAAGATATAAGTCATCCTTAATGTCAAGCCACATTGTTTAATAAAATTCAACTAGAAACCTAAAAATACTTAGAGTTTTGGTAAGTGCCATAAAAAAGAGAGAATGCTTAATCCCTTCATAGGATATAATCATATCCAAAAATCAATTATAAATAGAGTCGATATTTTGGAATACAATCTTGCATTATCTCTTTGAGATTTCATTGGATATCCTCCCAATGAATTTCTTCTTTTAAGAGTTTCCCGTATAATTTTAAAATAGCATAGTTATCTTAGTAAGGTTTGTATGTGAAGAGCCATTCTCATCCATTGTAGAATAATTCTTCTCCTTCTTATGTTTATAATTCAAATAATTAAAAACAACTTTGACCTTCCATTGCTATCCCTAATCCATTGAATTATCTCTTATTTTGGCACCTTGCCCTTTTTAATTATCAAGTTTACGAAGTTGAGATTCCATAGAGGCAATGGAGGCTTGAATTTGAATGTTATTTGGATTTGAGTTGAGTTGCTTTTTAACATGTGCTAGTTTCTCTTAGAGGATTTTTTCTCTATATTTTTATTGGAAAGCCATTATTTTTCCAAAGGATTAAAGTAATTTAGTACATAGAGAGAACATAATACCACCACTTAATCCATGAATCTCCTCCTTGCGGCTTGGGAATAAAATTCCAAATTCTAACTAAAAAAACACCATAGTAATACATTTTTAAGTGAGGTATTAATCTTGAAATGAATATGGGAGGGGAAAGTAGTATTTGGAAAAATAACAATGGTGTGAAAAATATAAAGAATGATCAAAGAGGGTGGTAGAATAATCAACTTGTATAAATACACCAAATCGAGTATGAATCGATTCAAGATTGTGGGATATATAAGACCTATCCAACTTGCTAATTTAAATTTCTATTCTAGCTCTAAAATTCAACCATGTAAACCAATTATGAATGAGGCTTATGTTGGTGTTTTATTTTTCTAGCTAAGCTTTGAAACTCTCTAAGAGGTAGCCAACCTCTATGCTTAATAATTCTCAGAGTTAGTGGCCAACTGACAAGATTCAGTCAAAGACTGACATCCCCTACACTTTTGGCTATGCAAGACCAAGGTGGGTAAACCTATACAATGCCTAAAACTTAATTCAACCATACACACTGGCATTTATTTTTATAGCAAATAATTCCCAATTCAATTAAACCACAAAGAGCACTGACAACTTCAAATGTGTCTAAACTCTCAATAGATCAATACTCACTCAAAAATTGAGAGGCATAACACAACATTAAACCTCAACCGAACAATAGGGATTTAAAATGATTTTGCATTTAAAATGTTTCTAAGAATGCATCAAGATGCAAGATAAATCAGTGCCTAATTTTGGGCCATGCAGTCAAACACATAAGATCAATTCATCAGCAAATGACATTCAACCAGTGGATTTAAAATTGTTAATGCTTTGCATCAACTATTAGAGTCTTACACCACCAATCTCACTCCTATTATCAATCAAATTCTCCTTATCAAATCCAACCTGGACACTTGAAATCACTATTATCTTCTCAAAGTATTTAACCATTTCTTTGAAATATAACCATAAATAAATAACACAATCTTATGAAATTTGAGATGACAAACTCAAAATACTTGGTATTATTGAATTCATATGATTTAATAATACCAAGTATGGAGACAATTTGAAGATATTCATGAATATGCAAACACACTTCATGATTTATTTGCACAAACTAGTTGTATTTGCTCATAAAATAAAAAATTACAGCTTATAGACTCAAAACTAACTTAGACTTAGCAAACCTCTATCTACCCAGCCCCATACAAAATTTCAGAACCACTTACAAATGAGAATAGAAGAGAAGAAATAGAAAATAGAAGCAACCCTAAAACTGATCCGTTGATGACATCTGGCAGCTTCATCCTCCATTAACTTGCAAAAGAAAAGATTATCTCATCTCTCCTCTTCTTCAACAAACTTTGACTCAATTATACCTTTACCTCAAGTTGCTTAGCAACAAAAAACCTACCCATGTGGAAAATTCACTCCATTTTACCCTGCTGTGTAAACATGCCTCTTGCCCATAAAAATTTTGTTTCTGTTCTCTTTTACAATGTTGCATTTTATTTTTTATCTCCAGGTATTAAATTTTTATAACTTTAATACTTAAGGCCTTGACTTCACTCCTCAACTACAAATTATATCCCTTTCCAAAATAAATATTTTATTCATTTGGAAAGTCATCTCCCAGCCAGTGAGATATTCCAACTTTGTATTTTAATATTTACCACCATCAAATGAAATATATTGACTTTATAATAAAGTCATTTGTCCTTGGTTTTCCTCATAGAAACCAATTCTCTTCTATTTTGCACCATAATACTTTAAATATTTCATTCAAAATATTAATTTATAGAGAAATCTCCCCCCTCAGACAAAAATTACCACACAGGGCAACAATTTATTTCACCCATGCCTCTTTTAATTTTCACCTCACATTTAAAAACAAATGCCATTTGCCCCATGCTTTGATTTTACTTTTTGAATTTTACCAATTAGCAAAATATTTCTCCTAAATACTTTGTTGGGCTCCTTTAAATTTTTAAAAGTACTGCTCATTAAAAAGAAAATGCGAGTTTTTAGATCAAAGCATCGGGCCTTGTATTTTAAGAAACCCACGGGCCTACCATGAGCCACATGGCTCAATCTCACTGACCTCACACAAATTAACCAGCGTGCACTTTCAAACTACAAGCTGGCGGGGGACGGCCTGGATGAGGCTACATTTCATCCTCATTTCTCCACTGTTAATCTTTTTTCCCCTCCTTTGTTTGCCTTAACCTTGTTGTATGCTCATTTAACTCGCGTGGCCATGGCGAAAAATTTCTTTGCAAAGCACACTTCGAACTCCATTAATTGAGATGCCTCCATTCCTCATGCCTTGGCTGCCTCATGAAACTTGTTACATCACATCCCTTGTGCATATATTGTGCCAGATTTGCTTTTATTCAGTGCCCCATAGCACTTGATGGTGCCCATACAAATCTTCAAACCGCGCCATTTAAATTTGCTTGAGAGTCTCAACAGCCTGGTCAACAAATCCATTATATGTGGTGTTCAAATAGAATTTCCTCAAACAATTTTGATACATTTCCTCTGCCAGTGCATCCACCTTTGTTCATGCTGCAAATCCTCTTTAGCTTGATCTTCCTTGGTGGAATCAAAGAAAACACATACAATTCCATCCTCTTTCATCGATGCCGTGAATGAAAGGTCGCCCTTGCACAATCATCATAATGGTGGCCTCCTTGCAACATACTTGTTTAAAAGTTTCTGAGGCCTCTACATTGTAAAGTTGAGTCGACCCCCTGCATGGCACAACATTCCTCCAATTTCATTTGCTTGGGAGTTTCTACTATGTTCTCAATAAATACATCTTATGCGCCATACCACAATCAAGGTGTCCATGAGATCACATTTACTTGGGCATCCTGCCCAACCAGCCGCGTGCCAAACTATATTTATCCTCGACCATTCTCTCACCAATCTGGTCATTGCTCATTGAAAATATTTCCCTTGTAGCCTCAAATTGGTGCCATTAACAAGCATGATGAATCCTCACCTCCTTAGAAGAAACTACTTTCAGTTCCATGTTGCCAAGCGTGGATATGGATCCACATTACTAGAAAACCATTTCTTGAATGCTTAGGATGTTTGCAATTACTTTTTATTTTAGAAGAACTTTACTAAGCCCCTCCTTAGCTCGCATATTAGCTACCTCCTACAGTAGAAATACCTCAAAATCTTTGCGCTAATAATAATTTAGTTTTATAAATTTTCAAAAGGTGTTGTCGCACCCTCTATTAAAGTTCATTTGCAATGCCAAACTAACCTCCCTCTGCACATAACCACCATGTTGTTCATCATTGTTTTCTTATCCTTTGAAAGCTCGATTTGGCTAATTTATCTTTGGTCCTTGGCTCTTCATGCTTTGAGAGTAAGCTACTTCAATGGTTTCTTGTCTCCATCATGGGAATTAGCATCCATAGAAATGAAAAGCTATCACTCATACATGCTCGTGACCTTGTCCTTTATAGCACAACATGCACTATTAATTTATTTCTCTTTGCTTTGTGGAAATGTGTTGCTTTCCCTTTCTACATTTTCCTAGTGATTATCATAGGAATTTTCTCTGCTTTAAAAAGATTTTGATGCATTATAGGTTGTATCTTGAGGAGGTTTTATTTGTAAAATAGAACCCAACACTCTACCATCATTCGAATCTCTTGAAGTTCGGGAAAAGTCAATACAAAATCAACACCCAATTCTATTGCCTTCAAGTTCCTTGCATAAACTGCCTCCATTATACCATCATGCAAGAAATTCAAATTTGATGGCAATATTAAATAGTGAAATTATCCCATAGTGACTCAAGTGAGACACCATCTTTCTTTGCAATTGTGTTTCATGATAATACTATTCTTAGAGTCAATAACTCAAACAGGTTACATGCCTGGTATGTGCTTCCGCAATTTACTTACATATGTTGCCTTTGTCGCAAGAAGACATTGAACAAGCATTTTACCATCTCCCTGAGGCAATTCAATAATTACAATTTTATCACTATGCAAAGCACGTCGGGTCCCCATGTGGATCCGGCTAAAATAAAATTCATTTTCAAACACGTTTTAACCTCAATTGACTTGACACAAATTTTGAACGTTTTTGGGTGCTTCAAAGGTGAGATGATAAATTGTGTCAACATTAAAAATTTGTTTCAGGCATATTTGCACATCTATCAAAACTGGTCAGGTGGGCTTAGGAATCACCTTGGGAAATAGTGCAAATGACCTCGTGAAGCAATGAAAACTTGTAGGCATGTAGACATATGACCCGAGAATGCAGTGCAAAAGATGGCTCGGTGAAACACATCATGAGGTGAAAATTATTTACCCGTAAAGTTGCTCAGTTGAACATTATGCAACAATAGCCTGTTCAGAGTCAATTAAAACTCACCCAATTGCCAATTTGAAAAATTAGCAAAACAACTCTTGGGAGGCTACCACTAGACACAATAGGTCATTTAGGTACACTAAACATGTGTGCAAAGTAATTAGGTTCAATCATTGTTCATCAAAATATATTAGGTGTCAAAGTTGACCATCTTGAAAGGTTTCAAGAAATGCAGATGCAAAACAAAGCAAACTGCATTTGGTTTTGATATGTTAAAAATAGAAAATCAATTCATGAGACTCTAAAAACTGACACACAAGCTCATTTTGGTATGTAGAATGCAGAACAACAATCATTTTGACATGACATTCAATCGGTTGCAAAATCCAAGCTCAAACGGGAGGCAACTTTGCAAAACTGACAGTTTGCAAATAATAGAAAAGTGACAAAACCCTCCAGCTTGACTTTTCGAAACCTTGACAAAACTCATCATGGGAAGCTAAAAATTTACATTCTTGTTCACATATGAAACATGAGTGAACCTACAAATGGATTTTGCATGAAAATTAATGGTCTTCAAATTTTGACCCTCCAAAGTGGGTCACTCATGTAGATTTTCAGGTGCACTTCTCAAAGTGCAGAGGCAAAATTCTTGAAATAGGCATCTCAAATTTGAAAAATTTGATAGTGCCATCAGTGGCTCTAACTGGGGATGTATGCCCCCTGTGGGCATAGCAAGATTCAAGATTTCTGGAGAGTAGACCAAAAACTGAGTCCATCAGGTGTCCTCAAACTACTCCTTTATTCATTATTTCTTTTTCAACTTCACTTGGTGACCCTAGGTCACCAAATTAAAATGGGAATCAACTTCTACCTCTTTCAAACACAATTCTGTAAAAAGAGTTGATCTCACTCAACTCATGCTTGCACTTATCAAACCATAACAACACGAATAACTGCATCTTTGCAAACATAAGCATCAGGTTGCCTTCGTGCAAGTGAAAACTTGCTCTTTTTTCATCTTTGTCATGAAGTGGAAACCAAATCAAATAAGTCACATCACTGTCACTTTCTTCATTTTCTAATTTTGCATCAAGTGACATGATTTGAAGATAATGATCAAGACCATATGAAAGCATAGTTTGATCACAACCATCTACCTAATTAAACATGACGACTTCTCCTAACAGGCAATCATATTCAACATCATCAACATGTTCATAATCACTATGCATTTGAAATTCAAGCATACTCTCAAAATGTTGATTATTATGTGGTCGTAACTAATCACATAAATCACTCTCAAGCTGAAAACAACTTTTAGTGTTTTGCACATTGCCACACTGTGAAAACTCCTTCCAGCAGACAAAAATAGCACTCGCATTCTACTACATGGATGGAAATCTTGGGCTCAATCTGATTACTAGTTTGCATATCAATTTTGAACCATCACAAGAACTTACCAGAAGATCTGGCTCATTATGCAAACCCTCTCCAAGTGTATTCAAGAAGATACAGTCATGCATTGGCACACTTTGTAATTGTTCTTCATCATACCGGTATTGAGAGTCATCAAAGATTTCTAACTCATCATCATCTGTAGTCATATTGTCATCTTCTGAACAAGATATATCAACCTCTTCAGTATCACAAGCTTGCTCAACAACAAGCAATTCTTGTTCAAAAGAATAATCTGATTTTTGATCGAAATCAACATCTACATCCACATTCAAAGATTCATGACTAGGCTCCATCAAGTCATCAAATGAAGACTTGTCCAAATCTGCATTACAATCTTCAATATTTGACTCATCAGATATGCAATCTTCATGGTCATCTGCTACTTCAAACTCATCAAAACAGATTTATGAGTTTACATCAGCATACTCATTGTCATACTCATCATACAATGAATCATTACCATCAAGTAACTGCTTGTCATCATCAACTTCATCATGATCAGCTGATTCATAACCAAAAGGAAGATCAAAGATATATGCATCACACCTTGCATCTTGAAGTTCATCATCACTGTCAAAGTCAATAGAGGTTGCACACAACAACTGAGAGTTATTCTTATGTGCACATTTCTGATATTGATTGATCAATAGAGTTGAAATTCATTCACAACTCAATAGATCATTGTTTTGATCTATTGTTTCAACCACTTCCTCTCCTTGACCTTCACTTGAATTGGATGCATTATCAAATTGAAAAACAAGACATACCATGATATCTTCATCCTCAAAATTTGAAAACTCGAAGGGTTGATCATAAACAGGGTCTCCCCAATCATAGGAGATGAAATTGTTGACAACACTGTTAGAAGAATGGTCTTAATCAATCACAGTGAATAGACTATCCACTTGTTTCTCCTTACTCACTATTGGGTTGTCATAACATCAATCGACATCTCTTTGTATTTCAACATTGGACTGGGTGTCCTCGTTGAGTTTATCACTTACATACTCTTGAGGGTAGACATAAACATCTTCATTGTCAAGCTGAAAACCGTCAATGGTTCCTCCATTGCAGCTGCTTGTAGATGATCTTTCAAACTGAAATTCATCACATACCTCTTCACTTGCAACTAATAAAATGATGTTCTCAAGACTATTCTCTGAATCAACAAATTCCTTTATCTCATCATGAAGACTTGTGTCAAAGCTACACTCAACACTTTTAGGATTGACATGGTCAATTGTATCACAAAATTTTTGATTGCACATCTCTTCTTCAAAGAGTAAATCCAATTGATATTCTACATCTTGTTCTTGGCTCGGAAGACTTGGCTGCTAATTTGCAGTTGGGTATACTTCTATTGTAAGTTGTTAAAAGACAAGTTTCTCATCACTTGATGATGCATCCTTCTCATCTTCTACCTTTTCAAGTCTGCATTTATTTGAAGACCTCTGATCATTTGCATTCACATAGCTGTTGATTTCATTAGCATGTTTTCTCATAACTGAAGACAACAATTTCTTCACATATTCATTCCTTTGTTTCTCCAAATTATCTAAAACTGTGTAGGTCATTTGCATACTCAATATTTTGAAATCTTTTAACAATGTACTAGATCCCTCTTCAAAGGATTCAAAGTACATATGGATACAATCAAAAGTGCTAGGTCTAAAATTTTCTAGGATTAGTGACAAGGCAACAACAAATCTATGATTGAAATCAACACTTGACTCTTCATCTTGCTTCTTGATCCGCTTTAACCTCATGACAAGGTCAGAAGGCTCTGTTGCAAATTCTTTTCTATAAGCACTCACTAACTTATCCCAGCAAGGAAACGACTTCTCATGAAATCTTAAATACCAATCTTGAGCTCTAGCTTCAAGAGATCTGACAAAAAATCTCATCCACATATCCTGATCTCTGAATGAATGTTTCTCCATGAAGCTAGAAAAACTTTGAACATGTGCATCTCCTTCACATACGGTATACCCATCAAATCTAGGCATCTCCTTGTAGACTTGAGTTGACATACTTTTAGTTTTGTAATCAACCCATGACAAATCTAACTAAGCATACAATGGGTCAAAGGAATTTACAATTGGTGCAATGATTTGACAAGTAGACACAGTTTGATGGTCTCTTAACTAGGATTGTTGAAACAACTGGTGTCTTTCATCCATCTCTTTAAGCCTTCTTTCAAATATATCATTCCATTCAGGACTGAACCTAGGCTTATTAACTCTTGGGTTCTTACACTTTGGGTATGAGATGCTTGAAGATTATTATACTTTTGACACTTCTTGACAAGTTGAATCAAGTGTTCTCTGGTATAGCTACTTTACCTTGATGATCCATGGATATTACAAATTAAGGCTCACTAATTGTGCATAATTACAACCATGACCAAATGATGAAAAACGGGGATAATTACTGACATAATGACAAATTGGGATTGAATCATATGACTATTCAAATGGATGGAAACCCCTAAGATACATAAATGCATTCTAACCATCCACATTAGCAAATATTTGAGCACTAGACAAAATTCTTTTAATGGAACTACAATTACATTCAATAGATCCAACAAATAGGAGTGTGCAAATTTGAATTTACCATTGTTTCCCTCTGTCAATGCTAACTCATTAAATAGGGAACCAAATTTTTTCTTAAGAAGTTCAAATATGGTTTTCACACACAATTTTCTTGAAAACCAAGTGTGAGGAATACCTGGAAATGTTGCAGCTACTGCAAATTATTCTTCCTTGTAGATTTGGAACTATATTCACCTCTTCAACAGGTTCTTGTAATAGAGTCGCCACCTCTCTTCTCAGAGGAATGAACTTCAAGCAGTATGAAGTTCTTTCACATGTAATTTTCTTTATGAGTTCCTTCCACCAGTAGAGCACCATAGATCATGGAATTTTTAGGTTCACTGCAACAAATTTTTTCTTCAAGGTTTGAAATCCTTTAGTATTTGAACTAAATTCAAAATGGAAAATGGTGTGACTCTATGCAATGACTCTTAAGGCTAGATTATGCAATCAAACTTTTCACAAATTCTTCCCCAGTAGAGTCGCCATTTTGTCGATGTTTTATTTTTTCAGCTAAGCTTTGAAACTCTCTAAGATGTAGCCAACCTGTATGCTTAATAATTCTCAGAGTTAGTGGCCAACTGACAAGATTCAATCAAAGACTGACATCTCCTACACTTTTGGCTCTGCAAGACTGTTGTACCCAAACCAATTTTTTTGCTTCATTAAGGAATTTTGCTTAAAATGGTCTAAACCTTGTAAAAAATGAGGTCAAAACTCAGTTTTTGGGCAAATAAAGTATGGGCTTTTAGTCAGTGTGATGCCAGAAAGATACTGGCAAAATTTGAAAATTAGGGTTTCTGAACTCTATTTTTAGCTCAAACCCTAAAAAAAAAATAGGAACTTGTCAAAATTGGCTGAAATTAATTTTGATTGGCTTATTTCACATCACGATCAGAGTGGTGAAGTCAGTTTTAGTTAAAAGTCAGTTTAAGGCTGGTGGGTAGTTATAACTTTTTCAGGAGAAAAGTTAGGACCTCTGAGGTCATCAATGGCAGTTGGCTAGTACCAGGTATCAAAATCTAAGTCTGGAACTCAAAGAGGAAATGCTCTACGATGAAAGATGTTGAAAATAATGCTTTTTGATGGAGGCGATTTTCAAATTGGTAAAAAGTGCTAAAATATTCTAAGTCTGGGAACTTTTCACTATGTAACATAGTAGACACTTGCGCAATCAACGTGCAAATCAACTTTATAGTGTCCGTACTTGTGAAAATGATGAAGTATAGTCATACACACACCTCAGCAGTCACAACACATCGACATGGTCAAACTCAACAGTGGATACAACATTTGCAAAGTATAAAATGGTGAAAATAAATGAATTCAGAGCAAATCCGCTCCCCTGTAGCCCAGGGGTGCTCTTCCATTTGAAGTTCAAGATTTGATTGTTTTGGATTGAGAACACATTCATTTTTTTATGTTTTTAGTCAGCTTTCCGACTAGCCATGGAGCAAGACCATCTGAGTTACAGAATTCCGACAAACGAAGACAGAAGCAGAGGTTATGAAGAGTGTTTTCCACAAGGAGGTAGTCTAGAAATACGGATCCTCTCCCCTGTAGCCCAGGGGTGCCCTTCTTTTTAAAGGCCCAGATCTGGATGCATGTGTGTATTACTGGATTCATTCTTTGCAGAATCAGTCTAGCTTTTCAATGAGCTATCAAGCGGAAGCATATCCAATGCAGAACTCCGGTTATGAACGTCAGAAGTTGAAACTGTAGGCGGGATACATGTGAGAAAAGGTTGTTAGCAGATGGTTTGAGCGCCCCTGTAGCCCAGGGGCACCCTTGAATATGACTTGTTAGATGGATGAGTTTGCAATTAAGGTCTTCCTGAGATCTTTACCAACTCAGTCCAGCTCCGTGATGCACCCGTTCACAAGACGATTCGACATTCTGAGTGATCATGACAGAGGTTCTACCGAGCATGTAAAACAAAGGATGGTGAAACATAGCTACACAAAGATGCACATTTGTAGGCTAGGGGCGCCCAGCCTTTAGGCCTGCCAAATGGGGTTATTTACAATTGCAGTCTTCACAAGACTTGTGTACAATTACTCCATCCATTCAACGAGTCCAGCCGATAGCCTCCAAGATTTGGCGAGTTCTCGTACGTGCGAGGTCAAGGTGACAATGCTATAAAGTGGAAGTGGTTGAAGACAGTTCAAAAATGACTAAGTATAAGGCTAGAATTTTCTTTGAAAAAGGTGATTCTCTTTTAAAGGCCTTAGAAGTAGATTTTTTGGCTTCATCGTATCCAAGAACATCTCTTGCAAGTTGACCAAATTGTACAGAGAGACAGATGACACGTGAATCGGAGCATTCCAACTCCCGGTATCAAGCATCAAAGTATGGTGTTCGGATGAAAGTGACACTTTTGTTAGAATGGTATTTGCATCTTCACAGAATAGGGGCGCCCATCTTTTTGAGGTTCCTGATTCAATTTGCAGATACTTCACATACAGTCATCAGATGCAGAATACTTCCAGTCACGTAGTGAATCCACTATTCAGTCAGCAGAGCTCATCATTCACCGTCAATAGCAGTTTGAAGCATCAGAAGGCAATACGAAGAAATGGTTGTCTGGAACCAATGCATCAATTTAATCAGAGGCGCCTAATTTTCTAAGGTGTCAGATGATGATTTTAGCAGTTGTTGCTCCTAGCAAACATTTCATCCTTGTTATACAGACTTCATAGTGGATATCTCAGCACGGTCACAGTATCATTCAATCATCCGGAAATCAAAGTTGAACGTGGTCAGATATAATTTTGTAGTCAGCTATAAAATAGGAGATTCTCAAAAAACTCATAACTCTTGCAGATGGACACCTAAAAGATCAAAATTTGACTTTTTAGAATCAATGAAGTGTGTTGAGCACAACAAGAGGCTATGTTTGGAAAAATGATTAAAAAAATATTTTTGCATGTAGAGCATTAAAAGTGATGAATTTCTTCAAAGATAAATATTAGGCGCCACTTTTGGTTCTTTGCATGTTTTGAAATTAAAATATTATTTTTAGTCTAAGACTCAGAGACAGTGGTAGTTCAACTGGTGAGAGACCAATCGTATTTCTTCTTCACAAAAAGGGTTTTAGCATGCATGCATGAGGGTACGATTTTGTCTATTTAACCAAGCATGGCCTCTTTTCTCATTCACACAACTTTGAAAGTTCGAATTTCCTCAAAGAGATTAGTGAATTTTCATTAAAGAATCAACCTCGAAGGCGATAGGTAAATTCTTTTGCAGGTTCAAGTCCAGATTCAGCATCAAATTCAAAGATAGAGTGGTGATTTTGAAGGAAGAAGGCACAAAAACAATTAAAATAATAAAAAACGTCTTTTCTCTTCTAGATTTCTTCCATCTTCTCATCTTAAATTCTCTCGCATGTTCGAAGTGTTGGAAAATTTTGGCGAAACAAAGTATCTTGGTTGATTCAGAAGAGCTTTCTCAACAAAACCCATGTGCCATAATTTTTCAAGAAAATTTGTTCCAGAACATTTGTTCTTGAAGCTTTAATTTTCTCAACTGAAATTCTTTTGCATGGCTGAATAAAGGGAGAAAATTTACATTTCTGATGTTCTGGGTTGTCTTAGAATCACTTTCTGGACAAAACCCATATCTCAAATTTTTCTGTAAAAATTCTCATCCGACAAGCTATTTTTAGCCTCAGCAGGCTATTTTTGGCTTTCCAGAAAAGTTGTCAGAATATAGCCGTGTTCACAGTCAACAGGCGAGTTTTTCAGGATGCAGTTCACGCAAAACGAATTCAAGACCAAGTTAGTCTTAATTCATGATCTCATCAGAAAAGCTGACATCAATTTGTATCAAGCGCATCGGAAAGGTTGACAAGCGTAGTCACTCAAGTTCACATGGTTTCATGCCTCGTAGAGCTAATTGTCTTCCAAGGCTAGTTTAGAGGGTTGATACCATTGGGTTTCTGCGTATGCAGCAAGTTCATTTGCATTTCTCACAACCAAAAGTGTTTGCAATCAAACTTTGTGGTTTCATCATGCAACGCTCTTCCATAGAGAAAAGCGTCAAAAATGTGAGAAGTGTCAAGCTATAGAAGAAATAGTGGCCATCACTTCAATTGCAGAGCCGCCAGAGTTACCAGTCAGTGAAGTGCCAAGAGGTTTCCAGGTTTGCTTGAGTTGCTGACAAGCAGTGAATTGATAGTTAAGACATGTGATGACCTCTAGATGGTGATGCAGTCACTAACCTCGTGGAGGGGTTACTTGCTTGAGATCAGGGCCAGTAAACTTCAGTTCAAGGCATCCCACCTTTTCTAAGACAGACATTAGACACAAGAGTTAAACTCGAGGCTTCTTTCTGAGTTAACTTGTTGTTACACATTGCATGCCATGTCTTTCTTGGAAACATCTACATACACTTGGAGCTTAGATTAGATCTTTCAGTTGACTGATGATAGCATTACAGTTGACTTGCTTTTAATAAGGACGTGCATGTTGCACCTTGTCCATTGAGATTAGATGTTTCAGTTAACTGATGATAGTTTCCCAGTTAACTATATAGTTTCATTCAATTAGGGTTTAGGAATAAGATCTTGCATGTCTTGCAAGACTGTAGTTGATTCAAGGTGATTTTAGGGTTGCCTACACCTTGAAGTCTATAAATAAGAGCTTTTAGCTCATTTGTAATGAGCTTTTCTTGGTGATAGAGAATTGTTATGTTGTTGGCAACATGCCTATTCTCAAGATTGGTTCACCCTTGTAAATTAGAACTTTTGCTTGATAGCATACATGTTGTGCCTACCTTGCCCGTAGTATTGCTATTATTGTATTTGTTCAAGAGTGATTGTTGTTATAATAAATTGTTGCACCTACCTTGCCTTCAGGTTATTGTCATGGTATTTATTCAATCTTAGTTAAATGGGGTTGCTGGTTTGATCATTATTGCATGCGTATTGCGTCTATACAATATACCATCCCAATTGCTTACCTTGTGTTTTGTTTATCATGAGCCTATTCAGAAGAGCAAATAGTTGTGCCCACCTTGCCTTCATGTTGCAAAACTATACTTAAAGCTTATTGTTTGATGTGTGTGATAGTAGACTCATTCAGCCAAGCAGATAGTTGGACCGACCTTGCCTTCATGTTGTGAAGTTGTACCAGGTTTACCGTTTATTTGTTTCTTTTAATAAAATTCTTCTCGGATTAGCAAATAGTTGCACCTCCCTTGCCTTCATGTTGTGAGCCCACACCTGAAGTTTATCGTATAATACATTCCTGTTCCATTTCCTCATGCTCTGTTTCTTGAGGAAACTGGATAGATTTAAAGAAGTTAGCTTAGTTGTAGTTAGATGATCTGTGAAACCAGAAAATACTTAGTTGCAACGTTCTAGGTTTTCTTAACCTTGTGCCTCTACCAACTGAGAACAAAAAGATAGGATATTAGTTTACTTTTCCATTTCATGCATTCCAACACAACGAGGGAGCTTCCCCTCCTAATTTGAAGAGCACTCATTATGCAGTGTGCATAGTTGTCCGTACAAACTTACACTCTAGAGGTGTTAGTTTTTATGCCAATAAGGACCAAGGTGGGTAGACCTATACAATGCCTAAAACTTAATTCAACCATACACACTGACATTGCTTTTTATAGCAGATAATTCCCAATTCAATTAAACTACAGAGAGAACTAACAACTTCAAACCTGGCTAAACTCTCAGTAAATCAATACTCACTCAACAATTGAGAGGCATAACACAACATTAAACCTCAACAGAACAACATGGATTTAAAATGATTTTGCATTTAAAATGTTTTTGAGAATACATCAAGCTGCAAGATAAATCAATGCCTAATTCTGGGCCATGGAGTCAAACACATAAGACAAATTCATCAGCAAATGGCATTCAACCAATGGATTTAAAATTGTTAATGCTTTGCATCAACTGTTAGTGTCTTACACCAACAATCCCACTCCTATTATAAATCAAATTCTCCTTATCAAATCCAACTTGCACACTTGAAATCGCTATTATCTGCTCAAAGTATTTAACCATTTCTTTGAAATATACCCATAAACAAATAACACAATCTCATGAAATTTGAGATGACAAACTCAAAATACTTGGTATTATTGAATTCATATGATTTAATTGTACAAGTATGGAGACAATTTGAAGATATTCATGAATATGCAAACACATTTCATGATTTATTTGCACAAACTGGTTGTATTTTCTCATAAAATCAAAAATTATAGCTTATAGACTCAAAAATAAATTAGACTGAGCAAACCTCTATCTACCCAACCCCATACGAAATTTCAGAACCCCTTACAAATGAGAATAGAAGAGAAGAAATAGAAAATAGAAGCAACCCTAAAACTGATCTGTTGATGACATCTGGCAACTTCATCCTCCGTTAACCTGCAAAAGAAAAGCTTCTCTCATCTCTCCTCTTCTTCAACAAACTTTGCCTCAATTATACCTTTACCTCAAATTGTTCAGCAAAAAAAAACCTACCCATGTGGAGAAACTCACTCCATTTTACCCTTTTGTGTAAAAATGCCTCTTGCCCATGAAAATTTTGTTTTTGTTCTCTTTTACAATGCTGCACTTTATATTTTATCTCTAGGTATTAAATTTTTATAACTTTAATACCTAAGGCCTTGACTTCACTCCTCAACTGCAAATTATATCCCTTTCCAAAATAAATATTTTATTCACTTGGAAAGTCATCTCCCAGCCAGTGAGATATTTCAGCTTTGTATTTTAATATTTTCCACCATCAAATGAAACATATTGACTTTATAATAAAGTCATTTGTCCTTGGTTTTCCTCGTAGAAACCAATTCTCATCTATTTTACACCATAATATTTTAAATATTTCATTCAAAATATTTATTTATAGAGAAGTCTCCCCCCTCAGACAAAAATTAGTTCACCAGTGCATTTTTCACTTTACCATTTAAAATGGTGAAGACCCCCTTTTAAAAATTACCAAATAGGGCAATAGTTTATTTCACCCATGCCTCTTTTAATTTTCACCTCACATTTAAAAACAAATGCCATTTGCCCCGTGCTTTGATTTTACTTTTTGAATTTTACTGATTAGCAAAATATTTCTCCTAAATACTTTGTCGAGCTCCTTTAAATTTTTAAAAGTACTGCTCATTAAAAGAAAATGCGAGCTTTTAGATCAAAGCATCAGGCCTTGTATTTTAAGAAACCCCATGGGCCTACCACGAGCCACGTGGCTCAATCTCGCTAGCCTCACACTAACTAGCGTGCACTTTCAAACTGCGAGTTGGCGGGGGACGACTTGGATGAGGCTGCATTTCATCCTCATTTATCCATTGTTAATCTTCTTTCCCCACCTTTGTTTGCCCTAACCTTACTGTATGCTCATTCAACTCACGTGGCCATGGCAAAAATTTTCTTTACAAAGAACACTTTGAACTCCATTAACTGAGATGCCTCCATTCCTCATGCCTTGGTCACCTCATAAAACTTTTTGCATTGCCTCCCTTGTGCATAGACTGTGCCAAATTCACTTTTCTTCAATACCTCATAGCACTTGATGGTGCCCATACAAATCTTCAAGCCACACCATTTACATTTGCTTGAGAGTCTCAATAGCCTGGTCAACAAATCCATTATGTGCGGTGCTCAAATAGAATTTCCTCAAACAATTTTGATACATTTCCTCTGCCAGTGCATTAACCTTTGTTCATGCTGCAAATCCTCTACAGCTTGACTCTTCCTTGGCAGAATCAAAGAAAACACATACAATGCCATCCTCTTTCATCGATGCCCTTAATGAAAGGTCGCCCCTGCACAATCTTCATAGTGGCGGCCTCCTTGCAACATACTTGTTTAAAAGTTTCAGAGGCCTCTCCATTGTAAAGCTGAGTCGACCCCCTGCATGGTGCAACATTCCTCCCATTGCATTTTCTTGGGAGTTTCTACGGTGTTCTCAACAAATACATCTTATGCGCCATACTGCAATCAAGGCGTCCATAAGATCACATTTACTTGGGCATCCTGCCCAACCAGCCTCGTGCCAAACTGTATTTATCCCCGAGCATTCTCTCACCAATCTGGCCATTACTCATTGAAAATATTTCCCTTGTAGCCTCAAATTGGTGCCATCAACAAGCATGATGACTCCTCACCTCCTTATAAGAAACTACTTTTAGTTCCATATTGCCAAGCGTGGATATGCATCCACATTACTAGAAAACCATTTCTTGAATGCTTAAGATGTTTGCAATTACTTTTTATTTTAGAAGAACTTTATTAAGCCCCTCCTTAGCTCGCGTATTAGATACCTCCTATAGTAGAAATACCTCAAAATCTTTGCGCTAATAATAATTTAGTTTTATAACTTTTTAAAAGGTGTCGCACCCTCTATTAAAGTTCATTTGCAATGTCAAACTAACCTCCCTCTGCACATAACCACCATGTTGTTCATCGTTGTTTTCTTATCCTTTGAAAGCTCGATTTGGCCAATTGCTCTTTGGTCCTTGGTTCTTCATGCTTTGAGAGTAAGTTGCTTCAATGGTTTCTTGTCTCCATCATGGGAATTAGCATCCACAAAAATCAAAAGCTATTGCTCATACATGCTTGTGACCTTGTCCCTTATAGCACAACATGCACTATTAACTTATTTCTCTTTGCTTTGTGGAAATGTGTTGCTTTCCCTTTCTACATTTTCCTAGTGATTATCATAGGAATTTTCTCTGCTTTAACAAGAGGTTGATGCACTATAGGTTGTATCTTGAGGAGGTTTTATTTGTAAAATAAAACCCAACACTCTACCATCATTCAAATCTCTTGAATTTTGGGAAAGGTAAATACAGAATTAACACCCAATTCTCTTGCCTTCAAGTCCCTTGCATAAACTTCCTCCATTATACCATCATGCAAGAAATTCAAATTTGATGGCAAGATTAAATAGTGACATTATCCCATAGTGACTCAAGTGAGACACCATCTTTCTTTGCAATTGTGTTTCATGATAATACTATTCTTAGAGTCAATCACTCAAATAGGTTACATGCTTGGTATGTGCTTCCACAATTTACTTACATATGTTGCCTTTGTCACAAGAAGACATTGAACAGGAATTTTACCATCTCCCCGAGGCAATTCAATAATTACAATTTTATCACTATGCAAAGCACGCAGGGTCCCCATGTGGATCCGGCTAAAAGAAAATTCATTTTCAAACAAGTTTTAGCCTCAATTGACTTGAAAAAACTTTTAAATGTTTTTGGATGCTTCAGAGGTGAGATGATAAACTATGTCAACATTAAAAATTGGTTTCAGGCATATTTACACATTTGTCAAAACTGGCCAGGTGGGCTCAGGAATCACCCTAGGAAACAGGGTAAACGACCTTGTGAAGCAACGAAAACTTGTAGGCATGTAGACATGTGACCCAAGAATGCAATGCAAAAGATGGCTTGATGAAACACATGATGAGGTGAAAATTATTTACTCGTAAAGTTGCTCAATTGAACTTTCTGCAACAATAGCCCGTTCAGAGTCAATTAAAACTCACCCAATTGCCAATTTGAAAAATTAGAAAATCAACTCTTGGGAGGCTGCCATTGGACACAGTAGATAATTTAGGAATAATGAAAATGTGTGCAAAAGGAATTGGTTTCAATAATCGTTCATCAAAATATATTAGGTGTCAAAGTTGACCATCTTGAAAGGTTTCAGGAAATACAGATGCAAAATAGAGCAAATTGCATTTGGTTTTGATATGTTAAAAATAGCAAATCAACTCATGAGACTCTGAAAACTGACACACAAGCTCATTTTGGTATGTAGAATGTAGAAAAACAATCATTTTGACATGAAATTCAACCGGTTGCAAAATCCAAGCTCAAACGGGAGGTAACTTTGCAAAACTGACAGTTTGCAAACAATAAAAAAGTGACAAAACCCTCCAGCTTGACTTTTCAAAACCTTGACAAAAGTCATCATGGGAAGCTGAAAATTGACATGCTTGTTCACATTTGACACATGAGTGAACCTGCAAAGGTATTTTGCATGAAAATTAATGGGCTTCAAATTCTAACCCTCCAAAGTGGGTTACTCATGTAGATTTTCAGGTGCACTTCTGAAAGTGCAAAGGCAAAATTCTTGAAATAGGCATCTCAAATTTGAAAAATTTGTCAGTGCCATCAGCTTATATGTCTACCATATTGAAGTCCTTGCTAAATTCTAGTCTGCATTGGTAAGATTTTTGATATCCAATCCTAAAGAACACTCCATTCTTTATATTTTTTATAAGCATAGATTTAATACACCTAATTATGTATCCATTTATAAAGGTAAGAGCCTAAACATAACTATGTGAGGGATCTTCTCTCTTTTCAGTGAAATATATAGAAATTTATGAAGTCAATCCAAACATAATTCCTCTACTCCCCTCTCTATGATAAGTATTAAAAAAGAGAGCATCATTCCATATATTATGTAGATAAACATCTAAGTGAATATTATTCAATTTACCTTCTTGAAGAAACAAGGTATCAAGTTTTCATTTACTAACAACCTCTTTGACTCTGTACTTCCTATAAGACATATATAAACCTCTCATGTTCAAAGATATTATAATATAATTTACAATGATAAATGTACAACACTTTCATCCTTTGAAGGTAATACCCCTAATTGGTTTGAAAGTAATATGGGTCTCGCATTGTTATTTTATTCCCTTATATTAGTAGATGAAGATTTAGATTGTTGGTACATAATAGGAGATAGAGAGAAATGATTGGGAGAGACTATTAAATAAGGGGAAGGGGAAGGGGAAGGGAACACAAACAAATAATGTATAGAAGAGGGGAAATAAGTATGGAAAATGGAGCTAGAAGTTTCTTTTATTTTGTTTACCATATTTCAACTATCAGTCATAACAATTCCCTTATAAGTAGTGGACATTGTTGTAGGAGTTGGCTTAGATTGATGAGACACGATGAGGGATGAAGTGGTAGTTTTATTGGGAACACATGATAATAGGGAATTTTCATGAGGAGTATGTATAGAAAGGGTTTGACATTAATGTGTTAAATAGGAAGTGTGTGTAGGGTTTTGATTCATTTTAATAGTTTTCTTGATTGGACAATTTGATTCAACTAACCCTCTCATGACGAAATAAATACTTTGAGATGAATGTGTTAGAGAGGTTTTGAGTCATTTTAATTTTATTCATTGGGAAATTTGAATTAATTGACCCTCTTGTGGAAAAATAAATTTACATTAGGTTTGTTTAGATAAACTATTGGCAACTCCATTTCAAATCTATGGCCTAGTAATTTAGTATTCTTTGGCAATGTCAAGTTTAGATCAATTTCTATACATGCCCTAAGATGAACCCTTAGGATGAAAAATTTATCAAAAATTTGTTTGCACCATATTCCTCTCCCAATTTGGCTTGCAATATCCTTAAAAAATGGTCTAAAATCCAAGTTTAGGTATGGAAATTTAATCCACATGGAGTACCATACGATAAGACAAGCCTCAAAATTCCAAGCTCAAAGGTAACAAACTTCTAGAGATAACCCTTTTGTCATATTGAGGAACAATTTGAGAGCTTTCAATAGATTTAACATGCAAGAAACATATCCTTTTCCTAGGCCTCTTACTCCCTTAATCTTCCAACCCTTGTTTTTGGAGCTCATTTTTGTCCATTTATAAAAAACAACTTTTGTTGGTACCCTCCTTAAAATAAAATCATAATTTGAGTTTAACATTCAACAATAACATCTATAATATCACTAGAAGTTGAAATTCCAAATATTTACCTTGCTCTCCTCCAGGTTGATTGAAATTTGTTCCTTCTTTGATATAATCATTTTTTTCATGTCTTGAACATCAAATCCCACTTTTTGGACAACAACATTTACTTTGAACCCTTATATTTTTAGTAATTTTCCTCATAATCATTAGATACATTTTCTATATATTTTGATTGTTTAGGGCTTCGATTCTCTTGGTCAACATTTGAATTCACTAGATCTAGAGTTGCCACCTCCCTAGACAATCGAGTTTCCACCTTTAAATGCACCACCATTTAATTGAGTGGGAAAAACCTTATTTTTTTATTGTTCCCTAGCGATGTCCTATGCCTTTCGCTATGTCCTTCACCTTAGTATTAGTTTCAAAAAGTTCATTCACTCTCTCATTCTTACTTCACATGGCATTCAATCTAATCTTTGATTCTACTTTTGAAAAAGTCACTATTCCTTATTTGATAATTCTTTTGTTTTATTTTTACTATGACAAGTGCAATAAATATAATATATTTATATGTAACTTTTTAATAGTTTCGTATATATATAGTTTTTGTTGGAGGAATACTAATGCATTCCTTGAGTTTAATTAATTGGTAATAAATGCACGAGATTTTCTAATGTATTTTTTCTTAAATTTGTTTCAAAATATTAAAATTACTTCATCTATCATTCTATTGGATAATACTTGTGAACAATCTTATTAGTTCCTACAACAACAATAATACTAATGCATATGTTAGGTTTTATTAGTTGGTACCAAAAAGAACCAATGAGATGCTATAATTAAAATAGTTTGAAAAATTTCTTAATGCATCATTTTTCTTAAGTTTCTTTTAAAATATCAAAATTAATTTTGATAGTTGTGACTAGTATTATTGTGTGACTTAACCTATGAAATCTTTTAGCTTTTTCCATTTTGACTATAAAAAACATAATAGTGTAAATTTATTTTCATATCACTATTTGATAATGACATTATTTTTATTCAAAGGATTGTGGGCCAATGAATATAATTTTTTAAAATCATATTTGACTTGATTTTAATTTATTAAAAATGTGAAATATAGAAAATATGAGAGTTTGTGCTTCAAATATTAACAATAAAATAATTAAAATTTACATCTTTTAGTTTAAAATATTTTTAAAATTAACAATAGGAAAATAAATATTTAACAAAGGGTAATGAATAATTATGTATTTGTAATCTATTTTATATCTAGGGATATTAATGCATTCAATTTATTTTATTTTATTAGCTCAGTCAATGAGCGTATATAATTGAAAAATATGAGCAACAATTCTATAATTTACATTTAATTTTTAATTTTAAATAGTTGTAAACATGTAATTTATCTTTCTTTCTATTGATTCATGGAAGAATAGTATAAAAATTATATATTTTTTTAAAGTACATGTCTAATCCAATGCATTTAATTTATTAAATAAAATTTCAAATCTATTGATGCCTTCAATAACATGAACACTAATATATACATCATAATAGTCATTTTCTATGTGACAAGGTAAATTAATATGTAGATAAATTTTCACCTTAATAAAATTAGCTTTAAAATTATTTTGTCTCCTTGATATAACCTACATAACTGATTATACTATTGATGAAATATTTTTAACTCTATTAATTTTGATTTCAAAATAGTTAATATGGAGTCAATTAATTTTACATCATTTTTTGATTATATTGGTTATCTCTTTTCCAATTTTTTGTTTATTATATTTTAGTCAGTTTTAATTTGTATGGAACACATTTTTTTTAATTATATTGGAATCAATTTTTATTTTTTAATTAAACAAATATGTTGAAGATATATATATATTTTTATAGACATATGAATGAGTAATCATGAGAACTCATAAAATATTTTAAAAATTAATAATAGGAAAATAATATTTAATAAAGGACAATGCATAATAATTATTATCTGATAGGCTACATATAGTGTGATATTTGAGCATGAATCAAGTCTCATGCTTCAAATCAGGAAAACAAGTTTCAATTGTTGTTTAATGGTAAACCAATTGTCATTTAATGGTAAAAGCCTCCAAAATCTCACTTATCACATAAAATCCAAATAAGTATTGGTTTGACAACTGGATGGGAACATTTTATTTCCATTTGTAGTATTTTTGGTTTTTTTTTAATAAAAAGGGGTAAAAACTTTTATTGAAATCAAGAAGTAAACAGTACAAAGAGATCAAGAACCAATAGGAACCTAATAAAAGAAAGCTCATGAACACTCAATCCAAACAAAACCACCACCCTCACATCCACAACCACCTCAATCAACCAAATCATCAGAAAGGACCCTCTCTAATTCATGACAATAATCAGGGGATAACTACCCCCATCCCTCAATCTTCCAATCCTCATCATGCTTTGAAGCCCACTTGGCCAAAAAATCAACAACCCTATTCCATTTGTGTGGGATGTGGGTGAAAGACGCCACCTCCAACATAGAATACACCTGCAAAATCTGATGAACAACCAAAGAAAGCTGTCAATTAACATCAGTCTGCTTTCTCTCATTCAACAAATTAACAATAATTTATGAGTATGAATCACAGATAATCTTATGCTAACCCAAAGCACAAGCACACTCAATAGCTCTGAGAATCGCCAACCCCTCCATAAAATTGTTAGAATGTTGCCCTTTATGAAAGGAGAAGAAGAAAATAATTGAGCCAGAGCAATCTTGTCCAATTCCACCAATCCCAACAGGCCTAGGATTTCCCATGGAGGAACCATCAATATTGATCTTCAAAGTATCCACATGAGGAGGTAGCCATCTACCAAACCTTTGAACCTTCTTTTTAGCCTGCTTACCTCTTTTGACAAAGTAGAGCCTGAAGTCAAACCCTGTAAGCCCATTCTATTCACAATCTCATCATCACTCCTTTCCAGAGGATACACCACTTCACATTTAGCTTCCACCATCTCCTAGATCATACCAACATTCTGTGCCAAACCTGTTGAACCAACAACCTATCCCCACGAAAAATCCTACAATTCCTCTCTAGCCAAATTTTCCAAAGAATAATGGTAGGCCCAATGCACCAAACAATCTAGAGGAAAGAAGCTTGAGAAGGAGGTCTACCCATACTTTTCCAGAACTCAACAAGGGAAGAAGCATGAACACAAGGATGTTTCCAAACATCCCACTAAAAATTCCAAAGAACCATACAGAAAGAACAACAAAAAAATAAGTGGGTAGAATCCTCCTCATTGCAACCACACAAAATGCAAACAGAAGGGCCTTGGAATCCTTACTTTTGAAGATTGTCCCAAGTTAAACATTTATTCCAATCCAGAGTCCAAACAAAACAATTACACTTTGGCCAAAAAAACTTATTCCACACATTTTTCCACTAAGCAACCTCCACCCCACCAAACTTACGAGCCATCAACACCTGATACCCACTAGCCACAGTGAAAACACCCTTAGGATCCAGACTCCAAGCAAGAATATCCTTATCCCAAAGAGAGTTGCAATGTCAACCATCCAAAATATTATGAATTTTAGCACAGTCCTCTTCCGGGCCAACAACAGGCCAGTCACAGGGTTCCTTCCACCTAGCCACCTCTGTCTGCCCATAGGTAGAAGGAAAATTAAGATTAATCACCCTTGACCAACTAACCTCTGAGAAACTTTGGCACAAATTCAACAAATTAGGATACTGATGCAAATGGGGGGAAAACTATCCCGAGAATCCGACCAAAAGAGAGCCTCAACCCCCCTATTACATATCCAAAACAATCCTCCTTGATCAGTGCAACCCATTTCTTAAGAGTACCCCAAATCACAAAACCTTTCCCCACCAAAGGGTAGCAGGGAATCTCCTCCTTCAGAACCCACAGAAGGTACTTGTGAGATAAAATCCAAGCCCAAATATGGTCCTGTTCTAAACACCACCTCTAATAAAGCTTTGCAGCCATTGCCAACTCAGACAGAGATGACTGCCAAACTACTTCAGACTACACACAATATCCCACTTCACAAGGCTCCACTTAGAAGAAGACAAACTACCAACCCATAAGAATTGTCTAGCCAAGGAATCCAAATCCTTAACAAACCCAACCAGAGCCACCTAGAGTATACACCTATAAATGGGAAGAGCCTGCACCATAGATTTAAGTAGTTGAACACGCCCAACAAAGGACAACCATCTGTGAGTTCGATGATTAACATTCACATGGAACTTGTCCAGAATATTCTATCAAGAACCCCTAGAAAGAATACTAGAAGAAATAGGAATACCAAGATAGGTTAAAGGGAGAGAACCAATTTGAAACCTCAAAGTATGAGAAATCCTCTATTGAATAGGCTGTGAAGTATTGAAGAACAAAATGAAAGATTTATATTCATTAATCCTTTGACTAGAATCGAAAAGATAAGTATCCAAGACCTTGCACAAATTGGTGGCTTCTCTAACCTTAGCCACACCCATCAAAGCAATATCATCCACAAATTGCAAATGTGATTGAGGAGGCAAACCATTCCCCACCCCCAACCCCGAAGAAGACCCAACTCCACATTACACTTCAATAATCTACCTAATCTTTCAACAAGGATAATAAATAAATAAGGAGAAAGAGGATCCCCTTGACGAAGGCCCCTAGAAGCACCAAAAAGAGAAGAAGGCTCACCATTTATCAACACTAAAAAGGAGGTGGAGGTGACACAACTCATAACCCACTGGACCCATTCCTCAACAAAACCCAAGGCAATAAGAATTTTACGTAAGAAGGACCACTTAACTGTATCATAAGCCTTTACCATATCTAGCTTGATGAACATAGCCTTTTCTTTGGAGGAAGCCATGGAATGAATAGTTTTAGTAGCAATGACCACTCCATCCAAAATCTGTCGATCCATACAAATCCACTTTGTTCCTTAGAGATAATCCATCTAAGCCACCACTTCAACCTTTCAACTATCAACTTGGAAATGATTTTATAAACCACATTACAGAGGGAAATAGGTCTAAATTGACTCAACTGATCCTCCCCATCACATTTGGAGATGAGTGCAAGGAAAGTAGAGTTCAACGCCCTCAACATTTGCTTATTCCTCTAAGACTCACAAACCTCCTCCAATAAGTCCATCCTGATGATATCCTAAAATTACTGAAAGAATTCAATTGGAAAGCCATTTGGGCCCGAGGTTTTCCCTTTCTTCATCTGAAAAATAATGGTCTCCAATTCATCTAGCGAAATGTAGCCCAACATATGCTCATTCATCTCCCTAGTAACCAAGGAGGGAATACAAGACAACACAGGTTTCCTCCGCCAAAACATCTTGTGAATCCTCACTAAATAAGGATGCAAAGAACTGTGAAGCTTCTCTAGATATATCATGCCAAGAAGATAATTGTTCACCCCTGTCATTCACCAGACTGGAAAGACAATTACCATGTCTCCTGGATTTCATCGAATTGAAGAAGAAATTAGTATTTTTGTCCCCCTCAGTAACCACTCAATGTGAGCTTTTTGTTTCCAATAAATTTCTTCACACAACTCACACTCTTCCAAAACTTTCAAGGCCTTCGCCTCTTGCTTGAGTAAATTTTTTGAAAGGCCCAACTCCCTTATCTCCTAGGTAATAACATCCAAGTTAGCTTGAGCAACAATTTTGGGATGAAAAATATTTCAAAACATTTCCTGTTCCACTGTTTGAGCTAATACTTCACATATTGTAGCTTTTTAGAAAAAGAATACATCATTGTACCATAGGTAGGTCTCCCCATCCACCACCAATTAGCCACATACTCCTGCAAAGAAGAATCCCTTAATCGCATAAGCTAGAACTTAAAAGAGGGGGACTGAGGAGCATGATCCAAAGCAACATATAATTTAATAGGCTAGTGATCCAAGCCTCTCCAGTCCAAAAATCTCAAAACTAGTAGACCACGATCCTCCAATCCAGAAACAGGACACCAAGAAATGATCAAGTCTCTCAACAATACAATTCTCCCCCACCGTCCTATTATTCGAAGTAATCTGACTATTCCAAGGCTTGATGTCAAGAAGATTCAAAGCAAAAATATTATCACGGAGAAGGAAAGTTGAGGGTTCCAACCTCGCAATATCTCCCTTCTTCTCATCAAGCTCAATAATGGCATTGAAATCACCAACAATAATCCAAGGCAAAAGAGGAGCAAGGCTCCAAATAAAATTGATATGAGACCCCAAATACTGCTTACCAAGAAAATCAGTAGGCGCATAGATGTTTGACAAAAGAATAGTTTCTCTCATCTCCAAACTTGAAGTGACTACAAAGATAAACAACTTCAAGGACATCCACCAGAGAGGACAAATCTTCAAAGGGTTCCATAAACAAGCCACACCCCCAGTATTACCATGAGCCCCAATACACTGACATTCACCCTGACTCCATAGCTTCAACACCAAACCAACCATACTCTCAATAGACAACGTAGTCTCCTGAATAAAAAGAGCATAAGGAGAGCGAATTCTCACCAAATCATGAACAACCTTTTGTCGAGGGCCATTGTTCAAGCCCCTTACATTCCATGAGAGGATGATTATTTTGGGTGGTTAGAAAAATGAGAGTCTAGAGTTTTAACAGACCTTGAATCCACCAAATTCTCCCCCATCATCTTGATTTTCTTTAAGTCTTTCTTTCTCCTTGCCTTGGAGGTCTTCTCAACAACCCCTTTTCTTTGTTCTTTCTGAAGAAGTCCTAGGGAAGGAGAAGCCTTATTTCCTTTTACCGAATTAGATCTTGCTTTCACCAATAGCTGAGAAATATCCCCCTCACCCATCTTCACATCAACAAGGGTCTCAGTCTTCCCTGAATCCACCATACTAAGATCATTATCCATATGCAAAGAACCAAATTCCTGTGAATTAAGATTGTTATTTGGAATAAATCCCTCTTGAACCACTTCCATAACATCTTGATCCAAATCCAACAAACTTGGGTTCACCTCCTGTTGATTAAGATCATCCAAAACCTCAAAGTGATTAAAGGTGTCACCTTCCATACAATCCTTAAAAGTCCTCTTTTGACCATGATTTCTATTACGAGTCTTAATAGGAATAAACCCCTCAAAACCTGGAACATCACCTAGAATGGGAGCATTTCCTTTATCAACCTTAGGAGGGTTGCGAGGAGGTTGAGAAGCCCGAGGCTCCGAGGCTTTGGCCCTAGGGCATCTACATTGCAGATGTCCATATTCCAGACAAAGACGACACCAAAAAGGAAAAGTCTCATAATCAAGTTACTGCACCCAAGAATACAACCCCACATAGATTTCAAGAGAATTCGAAAGAGGATGACTCGAATCATTTTCAACATGGATGCGAGCAAAATTCATAACCCTTCTACCTTATGTTTGTTGAGAAGGGCTCACTAGTTTCCCCAGGGTCGAAGGAACCATGTGAAAAATGTCATTACCCTAGCACTCCATTAGAAATTGGGGAAGACAGACCCAAATTGACACTCGATTTGGAAGCTCCTCTAAGGGATTAAAGCCATCATACCAAGGTTTAATAAATAAACCAACTTGATTATGAAAGTAAGGCCCGCCCTCAAAGACTCTGTTGCGATCAATCATGCAATTGAAAACCACCATGAAATAAATATTTTTCAACAACATTATTTCCATTTCACCCTCGTGAGACCAATTCATATGAGCCCATTTCTCCAAAAATTGGAGCGAAACCCGCATTCCCATAAATTTGCAAATCAAGGCATATTTTAAAAAATACTCTATATCCTCTGCAATTGATTCATGCTAAATTACAACCACCAACCTCTCTTTACTTCGTTTAAGGCAACCATTAATCTTTGGGGTTCGAGGTCCACCTGCTGGAGCAAAACCACCAATTCCCAAATCATTAGAGAACAAACTATTCTAAAAAATCCTCTTTGAGAAGGAAGAAGATTTCATGCCAACAATCGTACGAAAATCTAGAGATTCTTTGGCCCCTGAAGCTTCTCCCAGATCCATTGCCAAGAGAGCAAAAACATCACCCCCACCAAGCACACAACCCGAATGAAGCAAGGCAAATTGACACCTAAACAATGAGACACCAACATCCCCACCCGAACAAACAACAAGGAAACAACAAAAGGCACTTAAAAGGAAAAGCACACAGAAAGAATGATGAAACCCCACCCCAGATCGCACCAAATTCCCAAACAAGAAGCGCAACCACTAAACAAGCCTGATCTGCACATGCAAAAACACATACACTGAGAGTGAGAGGCATGCAACTGCGACCCAATTACAGGCCGTAGGCAGACACACCTCCCCAGCTCGCCTTCGTCGCCATCCTGTTTTTGATTTATTTAACAATAACTTTCTTTTTTCATTTGCATTATTTTATGTTTTAAATCTATATGCAACTATTTTATAATCAATAATACTTAATTCTTTAAGGAAAAAATATAGATTTGTCTAAGTTTATTTCATTTCATTATTTAACATTTATTATTAATTATTTAATCCAACCACATGCAACTAGAATTTGCATGTACAAACACGTACTCTTAACATATTAACATACATGCAATTTCTTATGGTGTAATCCTTGAACCTTGTGGAAAAACAAGGTTTAGTTGCTATTTAAGGAAAAAATCTATTTTTTTTCTAAACTTATTTCATTCCAATATTTAACATTTATTATTAATTGTTTAATCTAACTACATGCAATTAGAATTTGGACGTACTCTCTAACATATTAACATACATATAGTTTTCTATCACATAGTCATTAAACCTCCTTTAAATGCAAGTGCTAGTTTAATTTATACATTTTGTTCATAGCGTCATTCACCAATTTAAAGTTAAACACATTCAATTTAAATGTAATAATTAAATTACATCATATTTAGAATTTTAATTCTCATTTGACATTGTTATTTTTTACATAATTATAACTTTTGTTGAATTAAATTATTTCATTTAAACTTTTGAATATTACTTTAAAGTAAAACTTTTAAAGTGGTTCAATATCATCTCTAATATGTGATGGTTTCATAAATTTTTATTATATTATTAATATTAACAAATTTGTTATTCTAATAACATTACTATAAACCAACTCGTCTAAATAAAGAGACTTTTTCAAATCCCATATCACTTTTTAATACCTTACCTGCGAAGTCTTATTTTTTGTTTTTAAATTGATTTATCATTTAAAACTTATAATCTTAAGTAAATTTTTGAAATGTACTTTTCCACCATTTATATGTATAATATAAATCTTTAAAAAAGATATATCTACCATAAAAAAAATTCCCAAAATTAAAATATATAACCTTTAGATACAATATTCTTCTGCCTGACCTAGAAACTAAGGTACCAAGGACCAATCCTCATTTTCCACGTGCCCCTTGCCTTCTTTAACCATGACAAAAGTACCAAAAACCCTATTTTATATAAATTTACGATTAATAAGGAAAAGAATCCACCGATAGATCTTGTAGAAAGGCCTAGAAGAAACCTAAGAGTCGTCCGATCCACCATTGTTACTCCCAGTAAGGAATAGATAATCGCCAGGAAGGAAATAAATAATTGCCGACGTGTCACGGAGATAACCGTAGATAGAACAAGCGAACGGCTCTAAATTCCCCACCTTGCTTTTCTATGGTAATCTACATATAATGGAAAGGTACATCAAAGAATTTTTTTGTCATAAGTAGTCATATACGGGTAGTTGTGTTATTCCTCTTGGCTTCGTGGAAGGCAACTCGAGGACGGTTTCAGCTTAAGCTTGCGCAGGGCTGAAATTCGTTCGCTTACATCCATCTTTCTCATCTGGTGCGGCGCAGTTGCAAAGCATCTGGTAAAATTTCTCGCTTTTCAAGATTTTAAACGTTTTTGTGTTGTGGCATTTCTGTAATTGTTTTCCCAGAACGATTGCCAAGATCTGCTTGTTGGTGAACCCAGCGGCGGATTTTCTAGGGTTTTATCAAGGTCTGAGGGTTTCCATCAATTAGTCGTGATTTTAAGGGTTTTGTTCCTTGGTTTGCAGATTATCTTGTTTGATTGGCCCGTGCGACCAAAAATCTGGTAAGTCTGCTGGATCTTTTGAAATCTGGTTTTGGATGAGTTTTGTTGAATTTTTTAGAATTGGAAGAAATAGGATTAGGCTTTATCTTCGGTCGCCTTTGCTCGATTATAAGTGTGAATAGGCTTAGGGTTATTTGTTCAGAAATCGTGTGTTATTATTGCTTTTTATGTTTTCTGTATGATGTCTTTTTTTTTTGTCGTTTTATGGGATCCCTTTTTCATGAGGTAAATTTGCCCTATCTGCCGCAAGATCGAGGGGCACCTGTTCTCACAGGCCTCTGGGCAGTACTAACACTGGGAAGCCGACCTTTTGTGTGGGTTGTTTCGCTATGTTTCGTTGGTCTGGAGGGTCATGTTGCACCCTGCGAGAGATGGACTTAGGGTTTTGACCAAATTTTAATTAAAGACTCTGATATTGAAAACCTCGATAAGGGTTCTTTATAGGGGTTATGATGCTAAGTGGAAGAACCAAAACTCTTCGTAGCTTTTCAATTCCGATTATAATCACCTTAATGTTAGGTGGAAGAATTAGTGTGTTTGTCTCTAGCTGGAACCACTGGCTATGTTAGTTGCCCCAAAATATCTTTTGTACCTGGTTTTGGTTTGTTTTCATGTAGTTGTTATTCTTAGCTTTTTGTGACGGTTTCTGGTGAAATTGTGGAATTTGATTTAAAACTTTTCTGAAGGTACAGGAAAATTCGGCTGTCATTAGTCTCAGCCCATTCCCCCCCCTTATTGTATATTTTGAAATTTAGATAGATGAGGGGCGTGTTATTATTCGTGAGACATGCTATTTGGCATAGGTTTTTTTTATAAAGATGAATACTTTTAAGGACTTGTGATTCCTTAACGAAGAGTTTTGCGTTATTGGTTGTGTAAATGGCAATCCAAAATAATATTCTTTGTGTTTCACGTATATTTTTCCCCTTATTAGTGGGAGACTCTGCAATGTTGAAGAATTGGAGCTTATTACATTTGTCTAAAATAGTTTTTAGATGAATGCAATGGTGTTTCTTGTTTCCTCCAAGATGTTGGGCTTGCCAAAATATCTGTTCTTGTTATTATATTGTACACACAGTGTATAATAAATATCTGTTAAAATTGCAACAAATATTAGTTTCTCTTTTTAATTTTTTTGGCTACCTTGGCTAGCGTTTTGAAATCTTAGTGGTATTTTTTACAATGTTACGGCCTCTTGAAATCTTGCAAGTCATATTAAACTACATGCTTCGTGATCGTTATTCATCCTTGTTGGAAATATTTGGGTTTGCTAACTTGGCTAGTGAGTTGAAATTTTGCACTTTTTACTTCTATGTTCAAACCTGTTTCAAACCTCGTAGTTAAAAAATAATATGTCAAAGTCAGACTGCCTGCTTGTGTTTTGTAATATATTCTTGTGGGGACATCCCCTTCAAATTTGCATTTGTTACTAAATGTATATTTGCGTTTGTACCTTTGTAGGTCGCCAGGAGCTATATAAATACATAAACACATTTATTAGAGCAAATACTGAAAATTTCGAGTTTCAACCATGTTTGGGCGAGCGCCGAAGAAGAGTGACAGCACTAAATATTATGAGGTCTTAGGTGTGTCAAAAAGTGCTTCAGCCGATGAATTAAAGAAAGCTTACAGAAAAGCAGCTATAAAGAATCATCCAGACAAGGGTGGTGATCCAGAAAAGGTTAGACATTGTCTCCGTTCTTCTTTTATTTTTGTGTTATAGGGAGTATCTTTTTCTTGGAAGATGGATGAGAGTGTTTAATATCTTTTTGAGCAGTTCAAGGAGCTAGCTCAGGCATATGAAGTGCTCAGTGATCCCGAGAAAAGGGAGATCTATGATCAATATGGAGAAGATGCATTGAAAGAGGGAATGGGAGGGGGTGGTGCCTCACACAATCCCTTTGATATATTTGAGTCGTTCTTTGGAGGTTCACCCTTTGGAGGCTCTAGTTTTGGTGGTGAGAAGTTTTCTTCCTCTCATTGAATACAAGACTAATTGATGTGAAATTGCTTTTAGACTGATTTCTACTCGTGTTTGTCTGTTTACTCAAATTTCAGGTGGTAGCTCACGGGGCAGAAGACAAAAGCAAGGAGAAGATGTTGTACATCCTCTCAAGGTCTCACTGGAGGACTTGTACACTGGTGTTTCGAAAAAATTATCTCTATCCAGGAATATTTTATGTCCAAAGTGCAAGGGGTAAGATATTTTTTAATCTTCCCGGCCTTCGCAAAATTTTTACCTGCTATGCATTGTTCGATTATGCCATTCTACAACTTTTGTCATGGCAGGATTAGGCCATGATCTCTGTGAGTACCATGAAATTTACTGCAATAATTTCTAGTTGATCTTAGATCATACCTCTGACAATTTCAAGTTTCATACCAAATCCAATAGTGACATTTGGATGGAATACAACCTATTTCAGCTTCTTTTTCGAAGCATTGGATTATTAATTTCATAAGAATCAGAGAGAATAATGTGCTCATTTTTACTGAGCTTCAGAATTTCATTGAGTGATCCAGGAAGGGTTCCAAATCGGGTGCATCCAGCCGTTGTTCAGGATGCCAAGGATCTGGCATGAGAGTCTCAATCAGGCAGCTTGGTCCTGGCATGATACAACAAATGCAGCATGTCTGCAGTGATTGCAGAGGCTCAGGTTTGTAAATATAAATTTGATATGGTTAAAATGTAATGAGTTAACTTGATTATTGCGTCATGTTTTTAGTATTTAATTTAACCTTTCTGAATGAAAGATGGAATAAATAAATGTTAGTAATTGGTTTTGACAAATTCAGTGTAAATTGTTCATTTATATCCCAAAAAATGACGTTAAATCATACAATTCCTGCTTGTACAGGTGAGACTATCAGCGAGAAGGACAAGTGTGGGCAATGTAAAGGGAGCAAAGTAGTCCAGGACAAGAAGATGCTAGAGGTTAATGTGGAGAAGGGGATGCAGCATAGTCAGAAAATAGTGTTTCAGGGTGAAGCTGATGAAGCAGTAAGATTCTAATTATATCTATCCATGACTAAAGATATGTAGGTTTTGTTTTGCAAGCACAGCTTTAAAGAATGAGTTATTGATTTGTTGAAATTGTTTTTGCAGCCTGATACCGTAACTGGAGACATTGTTTTTGTATTGCAACTGAAAGAACATCCCAAGTTCAAGAGAAAGGGTGACGATCTCTATATAGAGCACTCTCTAAACTTGACGGAGGCTCTTTGTGGTTTCCAGTTTACCCTCAAACACCTTGATGGCAGGCAATTGCTCCTCAAGTCCAGCCCAGGGGAGATTGTCAAACCTGGTACGGTAGATCATATTATATAATCTGTTTTGAGTTTAGTTGTTTCAACCTAATGGCATATATTTACATGCCATTGTATTTTAATTTTACTTATGCGTCACTTGTTGGGCATCCAGGTCAATATAAAGCCATAAATGATGAAGGCATGCCGGTATATCAGAGGCCATTTATGAGAGGTCGACTGTATGTTCATTTCAATGTAGATTTCCCAGAATCTGGATCACTCTTACCAGAGCAGTGCAAGGCCTTAGAAACTATTCTACCACCAAAGCCAATGTGCTTTATGACGGAGATGGAGTTGGATGAGTGTGAGGAGACTACTTTACATGATGTCAATATTGAGGAGGAAATGAGGAGGAAGCAGCAGCAACAACAGCAAGAAGCTTATGATGAAGATGAGGAACCAGCAGGAGGCCATCGTGTGCAGTGTGCACAGCAATAATTTATTTAAATGTAAGATGCACGATAGGAAATTTAAAAATGCTTTTTGGCTGTAAGAGGCAGCAAACATTAACTGTCCGGGATTTATTTAGGTGAAATTTCAACAATGATTATTTAGGTGAACCTTGAAATATCTGGCCTGCGAATTGGGATTGATCATCTGAAAGGGAATAGGTCATATTTTTTGAATATATCTGTATGAATTAGGTAATAAACTTATTGTGGTTTTGATGTGGTTCATATGAAAGGATGTAGGTTTGATGTTGGAGTATATATGTATGCAGGTAAAATACTTACAGGCTGTGGTGTCTATATGGTTGTAGAGTTTCAGCTTATGGTTAAACAATTTATCTTGGGAGTGTGAAAACTCTATTGTAGAGCTTTAGCTTATGGGTAAACATTTCAACTTGGGAGTGTGAATGCTCCTATATTGTAGAGTTTTTAGCTTATGGTTAAACAATTTATCACAGAGTTTTGGCTTATGGCTAAGTTTATCTTGGGAGTGAATTATCTACAGAGTTTTTGCTTATGGTTTGAATGCTCTAGAGGGTTTTAGCTTATGGTTTGAATGCTCTATAGAGTTTCAGTTTATGTTTTTGTCTTGGGAGTGTGAATGCTCCACATTATAGAGTTTTAGCTTGGGTGGGTGAATGCTCTATATCGTGTAGTTTTACCTTCTGGTTAAACAATTTATTGAGTGAATGCTCCAACGCTCTAGAGTTTTGGCTTATGGTCAAAAAATTCATCTTAGGAGTGTGAATGCTCTACATATATTGTAGAGTTTTAGCCTATGGTTAAACAATTTATCTTGGGAGTGTGAATATTTAGCACAGCTTCAACACAGATTTTTTTTTCTTTTTTGGCAGTCTGGGAGGTTCCTGTTGACACCGTAAATGCCAAACGTTCTTGTCCTATTTCTATGTCTTGCATTGCAAAAATAGTATTCAATATTGAAAGTTGTGTGATAAAGACTGCAGACTAGAACGATCGTACACGAGTTATATGTTACTGCACTACTATGTTCCTGAAAACTGTATGTTGCATGGTAGTGCGTTTTATGTTCCTGACAGAAAAGTCTTTCTTAAGCCCAATTTCAGTGGTATCATTATATAAGTGATACATAGGAGGGTAGCTATATAATGAATGACCTTAATGTGTATGACGAGCTTTCGAATGTAACATATTCATTAAGAGAAACAATGAGCACCAGAATAATCTGTGGGGGACCGTAGGCTCTCTCAAAGTTTATTGTTGGGGAGTGCTATTTATAAGATACATGCGTATGCTCTTTGTTATGAGCTTTATTTATAAGAGAACGATGATCGCCAAAGGATGCGTATGGTCTGTGGCAATTGTTTGGTCAGGGAGTGTTAGGTTGTAATATTTTTTTAGAACAGTTGCGTTTTATGTTCCCGACAGAAAAGTCTTTCTTAAGCCCAATTTCAGTGGTATCATTATATAAGTGATACATAGGAGGGTAGCTATATAATGAATGACCTTAATGTGTATGACGAGCATTCGAATGTAACATATTCATTAAGAGAAACAATGAGCACCAGAATAATCTGTGGGCGACTGTAGGCTCTCTCAAATTTTATTGTTGGGGAGTGCTATTTATAAGATACATGCGTATGCTCTTTGTTATGAGCTTTATTTATAAGAGAACGATGATCGCCAAAGGATGCGTATGGTCTCTGGCAATTGTTTGGTCAGGGAGTGTTAGGTTGTAATATTTTTTTAGAACAGTTACTTTTTTGTTATATACACACGCTGACACACACACACACATAAATGAACACCAAAATAATCTGTGGGGAATGGCAGGCAATCTCAATTTTTGTTTGTTGGGGAATGCTATTTATACGATACATGTGTATGCTCATTGTTATGAGCTTTATTTTTAAGAGAACGAGGATTGCCAAAGGATTCGTATGGGATGGTCTGTCGTAATAGTGTAGAAGAGACTTTCTTGACTGTTTGTGTGTGCGCGAGAGAAAGATGGATTGATTTATAAGATATTGGTTGCCAAATTATGTGTAGGGGAATGGCCTGCTATCTATAGTTGTCTGGTTAGGGAGTGTTACTTCTAATGGTGTCTTTGAAGAGAGTTGCACTCTTGCACGTATGTTCTGGTATGGGCATGTCTAAGTAAGCATGGAACACCAAAGGATGTGCATGACTGACATGCCATCCGCAGTCATTTGTTTAGTAGGGAATGCTGGTTGTAAGTGTTTTTGAAAAGAGTTACATGTATATATTGTGTCGGAGAGATGAGAAATTGATTTATATTTATAATGGTGTCTTTGTAGAGAGTTGTAGTCTTGCACGTATGTTAGACATGAGCATATCTAAGTAAGCATGGAGCAACAAAGGATGTGTATGATTGACATGCCATCAGCAGTTGTTTGCTTAGTAGGGAGTGTTGGTTGTAAGTGTTTTTTGAAAGAGTTTCATGTATACAAGTTACATGTATACATTGTGTCTGCGAGAGTTAGAGATTGATTTATAAGATATAATTCTTTGCCAAAGTATGTGTAAGGGGTGGCCTGCTATTTGCAGTTGTCTGGTTAGGGTGTGCTAATTCGAGTAGTGTCTTTAAAGAGAGTTGTACTATTGCACATGTTTTTTGGTATGAGCATCTCCAAGTGAGCATGGAGCACCAAAGGATATTTATGACTAACATGCCATCCACAGTTGTTTAGTAAGCGAGTGTTAGATGTAATAGTGTTTTTGAAGTTAGTTATATGTATTGTGCCAGATAAAGAGACTTCACAAGATATGATTGATTGCCAAGGTATGTGTATTGGATGGCCTGCAGTCTGCAGTTATCTGGTTAGTGAGTTGCTTTTAATAGAGCATTTGAGAAGAGTACAATGGCCTGCAGTCTGCAGTTATCTGGTTAGTGAGTTGCTTTCGATAGTGCATTTGAAAAGAATCTCTTGCACATACGTTAATCGGTATGAGCTTCACCTTCAAGAGAACGTGGAACACCGAAGGATTTGTGAAGACTGACATGCTATCTGCAATTGTCTCGGTGGGGGGTACTGTATCTAAACTATAGCGTCTTCTCTCCCTTCAAAAGTAACTTGGTATTTTCTCTAACGTTTGACAAATGCTTTGGGTGGGGGGTACTATATCTTACAGTAGAAAATAACTCTTAAACGTTGAAAGAGCACATGGAGCATCGAAGGATGTAAGAGATGATACGATCAGCAATGCACGAAATAAAGTAGTTTGAGGAAAACGATCTTATATCAAGAGTATAAAGCTTGAGAGCACAACATGATATAATGTTTTAAGGTATAAAGGAAAATCCTAAAATCTCGGTTTTCAGCTATTTATTTTTTAGATTTGTTCCACCCATGGTTTAATTGAATATTAAAATGCAACCATTGTTTAAATGAAGATTCTATAACTACCCAGGGTTGCGATGGCATGAAAAATTGTACTTCTCTAAGAGTTGACTTCCTAAGTTTAGTCGGATTTTGCATAGTGGACTTGCTTTAATTTTCTTGCTCTCTTTATTTGTTTTTGAAAAAAGTAAGCAGCATTTACCCTTCATTCACATCGAGCCACAAGGGTAAAAAAAAATCAAGTCCAAAAAATTAATAGAAAGTAAAAAAAAAGAATAAAAACAACACAACTACCACAGATAGACATCAGAGACACAAAACATAGGCCCAGGTAGCAACTAACTGGGCATTGTCCTAATTTTTGAATAGGAGGTCCACAACGTTGTCCTCGACCAAATCTTGATTTTCTTGGGAATTTTTGCCCTCCAGCTCCTTTTTGATCACTATGGGCAAGGTGTTAGTCACAAAATGACCCAGCTTCATTGTGAAGTGGGCCAGGCCTTTGAAACTTTTGTCAAATGTCAACTTTTTTAGTGCACGAAGCTCCTCACCATCATCCGTGGTCCTCGAGACCTCGCCATGCTCAACAACCAGAGGGTGGGAAGATTGAGAGGTCGAAGTATCTTTCGAAATTTTGCTGTTGTCCGAGGTAGAATGGGACTCTTCCACATTTTCTTCCTCTTCCTCCTCCTCCTCAATCTCCTCTTCCTTATAATCCTTCTTGTTCGTCTGCTCCTTCGAGTTCTCAATAATTTGCTTTTTTTTTTTGTTTTTCGCCAATCTCCTAGATCTTCTAATGGTAGTCTTCTCTTTAGTCATGACCGTGGTCTCTACGACCGTGTTACCTTTAGAATCTTTCTCCACTATATTCTTCCCTTTGCCCTCTTTCACCATCGGCTCCAACAAACCTTTTTATCATCAGTGCCTTTTTTCATTGTGGTAGCTTTGTAAGCAGACTTGTCCGGGGTGGCCTTGAGATCACACTGATTGGCTGCGACACTAGTATGCGCATTACCTGTATCGCCCTTAAGTTTTTTAGTAGTCTGTTTGGGTTTGGGGTTTTCAGCAGTACCCAGGTGGCGTTTCCTAGAAGGGCTTTTAGATTCAGCAGGGGAGATATTAGCAACAACCAGGGGTTCAATCTCTTCAATACGGATAGTAGAAATTGCTCTAGGAGGACATAAGGCCAAATGAAAATGGTAGAGTCTCAAGATAAGCCCTTGATGGAGAGGTAGAGGCGAAATGTCATTGGGGTTAAAACTGGCCATTTCTTTGCATTTTTCATTTGAATTCTCCAGGTCCATGAGTAGAAAGAAAGAAAAACTAAGCAGGATTTTTTGCCTAAGATGATTCAGTAAGGGAAAGTGATAAAAATAGTAGGTTTTAAACTTTACCTTCAAATGTAACATACTTCATAAGGGCTAAACACACCTGGTCCTAGGGTTGTGGAAGGGCTTCACGTTCAAAGCCCGACTGGTTGCGGACCAGCTCTTCGTTCCCCACGAAAAAAGTTTTCATACTGTCATTGTCCGGAGTCCAAGTATGCTTTGGATATTTCTTCCTAGTGCACTGCATTCCGGTAGCTTGCGCTATCACCTCTTTGTCGACTTCAAAAGAAATGCCACCCAACGTAACCCTTCGGTCCTTCCAGGAATTAGCGAATTGGCCAGGTAGGTTAGGGTCGTGGCCCACAAGAATCTCCATGAGAGGAGCAAGGCCACCCTCAACGTAGATATGCCACACCAAAGGATTCTTATTGAACTCTCCACAATTATCAGGCTCAGTCCGAATGTGGTCACCACCCATGATGTTTACCTGCACAGGAAATCAGAGAACTTGCAAAAATAAAAGGTTAGAAATACCAGCAGAGCAATAGACTTTCTTTGCATTGTGGATATTAAGGCAAGGATTGCATCGTTGGGTAATCACGCCAGTGTGCAGATCACACACATGAAAAGAAAGATCACCAAACAAAGATTTAACGGTGTCATTAATGTGAATCTTAAGGTGATTGCGGCAAGCTAAGCGGGAATTGGTGGGCGAGCAGGGTTTCTTGGCCATAATGCAATTGCACAAAAAACTAGGCAGGGTGGCCGTTTGGCCAAATTTAGAAATGTCAATGTAAGCATAATTAGATGCCAGCGTTAAACTAGCAGGATCGAAGACGCTAGAAGGGAGCTTTCCCTCATTATGAAACGTCATATCAACATTCATAACTGCAATCTTAAGGAGGATATGATGAAATAAAACAATCCCAAAGAGAAGATATAGCACAATATGACCTCTCAAAATCATAATAGTCTTGTACATGTCAAATCCCTTCGTAGAGCCGCCTTTATTAACCACGTGACTAACTTTTAATTTTAAATCCCGCCATTTGTAGGCCACCTCAACATTAGAACTTGTCCACCAGGGCCAAAGAACAATCAAGTGGACCCCTCCAAACGACACCATCAACCGAAGATTTGAAATCATCATAACAAATGGGTGTTTTGTTCTTTCAAGATGAAATCTTGAATCCTTGGCGGTAAATTCCCCATATTCCTCTGACATTTAGAGTAACCCCAATAGGTACCACAATTAGCTAAAGCATTCGTCACTTGGTTACCCTCCATAAAAATGTGCGTCACTTTTTTTGCTCTTAGCTTGGATAAAAATAACCTAGTATCCAACAAAATATCCTTCGTACTCCACCCAATCAATCTGCCAAGATTCACAACATCAGTGAGGAACTTAGAGTCCCCTCCAATATGGAGGTTCACAATCCCCAGAGAGAACAATTTGAAGGCCCTTGAGCAACGCACAAGCCTCCGCCACAATAGAAAATTGGAAACCAATACCTCCCGCAAACCCAACAACCAGAACTCCCTTGGGGCCTCTAATCACACCTTCAATGCTAGCCTTGCTTGGGTTGCTTTTAGCAGCCCCGTCAAAATTGAGTTTGAACCAGCCTCTGTCCAGAGACTCCCATTTGGTATTTTTCTTGGCCATGGATTTAATATTGTCAAACGAGTTAGCATCTAAATTCTGGTGCTAGGCCTTGGCCATTCTTATTTCATAATCAAAAGGTCCCATATCCGAAGGTTTCCCATTGAAGAGAGAAATGTTTTTCTCAATAAGCCGGACACCGTTACCAAAAACTCCCCTAGGATTCCTCTCAATATTCTTGAATACCCTGTTATTCTTTTCCTTCCACAGACACCAACCAATAATATGAAGGACCTGATTCCAAATTTCTCCAGGCAAGGGGTGGATATAGGGACCACGCCAGCCCAAGATGAAGGATATGATATCCTTACACATGGCCCAAGAGACACCCAGTCTTTCAAAAGCCAACCCTCAGACTTCAACAACAAACGAACAGTGTAACAGTAAGTGATTAACAGTTTCCTCATTGGATTTATATAATAAGCATCTGTTGGGGATATAAAATCCCCGTTTCCTCAAATTGTCCTGAGTAAGAATCCTATTATGACAGACAATCCACCAAAAGAAATTAGTTTTAGGGATCATATGACAATTCCATATCTTCTTCCAAGGGTCGATTGCAGTACCCTGGTTTGTCAATAGAGTATACGTCGATCTAACAGACAAATCCCCCTGTTTGTCAAAGGTCCAAAAAAACTCATCTCCCCTGTCATAGGAGGGAAGTCTGGTAAGAGAGAGTAAGTCCTGAAGAGACCTAGCCAAACAATCAAGGTCATGTGACAGAGGACAACAGAGAACCAGATCCTTCCACACCTTAGCCCCTGGAGGTCCGGAAACATAATCACTGATATGAAAACCAAAGTACCTTTGGGCCAACCTCTTAAGATTCCTGAAATCAGAACAATCCAGGGGGATATCAATTAACCATGGGTCTTCCTAGAATATGATCCAATTTCCATTACCCATTTTCTATTTAATCCCATTCCTTAGCAAACTCTGTGTGTTGCAGATATTTCTCCAGGCCAAGGAGCCCTGGGGGTGAACCTCCGAGAGGCAGTTGACCAAAGGTTTGTTATGAAGATATTTGGAATTTATTATTTTGCACCAATCCTTAGTATTCTTTAATCGATCACAACCCACCTTCCCAACCCACCTTGGCCATCAAGGCCTTGTTAGTGTTGACCATATTCCTGATCCCAAAGCCACCACAATGTTTGGGCTGACAAACCTTTTCCCATTTGACCATAGCAAATTTCTTCTTATCTTCAGTCCTAGACCAGAGGAAGTTCTTTTGGATTTTTTCAAGTTTATCAACAATGTACCTAGGCATCTTAAAAATAGAAAGAAAGTAAATTGGTATTCCTTTAAGAGCAACAACGAGTAGTTGGAGCTTACTAGCATGGCTTATGATGGAGCCCTTCCACCCAACAAGTTTCCTTTGAATCCTTTCAAGTACTGAATTCCAAAAGTCAGGGGTGACCTCCTTAACAGTGAGAGGGAGCGCAAGGTAAACCGAGGGGAGAGTCCCACTTAAACAACCCAAAGCCGTAGTCACCCTGGCTTGCAAGTTAGGTGTGCTGTTAAAGAAATAAATCATGCTTTTATTGTAGTTGATGCTTTGACTAGAGCAGGCAACATAATTGTTAAGGCAGGTTTTCCATTTCTTAGCTTCCACCACAGAGGCTTTCCCAAAGAGAAAAGTGTCATCCACAAATTGTTGCACCATAATCGGGTCCAGGGAAGAAGTCGCTTTGATTCCCCTAATAGAGCCCCCCAACAACAGACCATCAAAGTTCCTGCTCAACACATTAGCTATCATGATAAAGAGATAGGGAGATAGGGGGTCACCTTGCCTGATCCCTCTACCAGCAGAGAAAAACCCAAAGGGGGTCCCATTGACCAGAACAAAATACTTGACAGTATTAACACACTCCATTAAGAGTTTAACAATCGAATGGTTGAAACCAAACTTGGCCAGAACCTTAGGGATGAAGTCCCATATAACTTTATCATAGGCTTTAGAATTGTCTAATTTGAGAGCCATCCCTGCATAATTGCATCTGTCCATAGAATGAAAAAGCTCATGAGTGGTCAGAGTAGCATCAAGAATATGGCGTCTAGGGACAAAACCTTTTTGGGTTGGACTAATGAGTTTATCAAGAAGGGGCTTGATACGATTCACTAGGATTTTGGATAGGATTTTGTAAAAGGTGTTGCATAGGCTAATAGGCCGAAAATCAGTCATGGATTGAGGATCACCAATCTTAGGAATTAGAGCAATAAAGGTGTGGTTCAGTTGTTTAAGGATTCTACCAGTTTTGAAGAAATCACAAGCAGCTAGCACAAGGTCCCCACCCACAATTTCCCAGAAAATATGAAAGAAAGTAGAGGGAAAACCATTTGGGTTCGGGGCTTTGAAAGCCCCCATACTAAAGGTAGCCAGTTGAACCTCTTCCGGGGAAACAACACTGAGAATCCCCAAATTATCTTCCTGGGAGATGATGGTCGGAAGGTGGTTAAGCAACAGGTTGTTTAAAGCCGGGTTGGGCGCCTCAGTCGGGGCCGATTAAGCCTCCTTAAATTAATTAGTAGCTAGAAGGTTGATCTGGACGAGAGTCAATATCACCTCGCCAGTAGTATCAGTCAGTTTAGAAATTTGATTTCTTTTCTTGTGCTTGATGGAAGACACATAAAAGGAGGAGGTGTTCCTGTCACCTTCTTTCAGCCATTGGACTCTGGATTTCTGCTTCCAAAGGATTTCCTCATTTTTGAGGATTCGTTCCCATTCCTTCCTGGTTTCTATTTCCTAGTTGTGAGTTTGTTGACTGTCATCCCCTTCTTCCATTTTCTTTTGTAAAGTTCTCAATTTCTCCTTTAATTTTTTTTTTTTTGAAACACATCGCCAAACACACTCTTGTTCCATCCTTTTACCATGTTTTTAATATGTTTGAGTTTGAAGAAAATCCTGAACACGGGGGAGCCACGAACATGGATGCTCCACCATTCTGCAATTTTATTTTTGAAGTGAGGGTGAGAATTCCACATAATCTCAAAACAGAATATAATAGGGCCCACAGCAGGCCGAACATTTGAGGTCAACAATAGAGGATTGTGGTCAGACACCGTTCTGGGCAGGGTTCTTAGATTGACATTTAAAATGTTAGTCCAATGGGGGGAGCAGAGAAACCGATCCAACCGAACTTGAATCAGATTTACGCCAGAGCATCTGTTAGACCAAGTAAACTTTTGGCCTGTAAGATCAATATCTATCAACCCCGAAGAGTTCAAAACATTTGCCAGGTCAGACATGTTGTCAGAGTAATCCATCAGCGCACCGCTTTTCTCCGAAAGGTAGAGGGGAGAATTGAAGTCCCTGACTACCAACCAACGAGTTCCCCTATTATAATTAATTTAAACAGCAAGATCCTGCCGCAGGGTGCTCCTCGCGTTCCTATGGTTAGGAACATAAATATTGATTATAGACCAAGAGTCACCCAAGTAGGAAAGGAGGCCCCCACACAATTTTTACAGTGAAAAAGTTCTGAACCCAAAAATCTAGAGGGGTTCGAAAGCATTGCCAGACCGCCCGAAGCTCCCTCAGCATCACTATAGAAGTAGGAAGCATTTGGCCAAATAAATTTAGCAATCTTATCAAAATTTGTCTTATTCATTTTGGTTTCTTGTAGTAGGCACACATCAATCTTATGTTCCAGGACATAGTTCTTCAAAGCAAGTTGTTTGTGGGAGTTGTTAAGCCCACTAATATTCTACGACACAACTTTCATTTCTGACCTTTCTTAGAGGACATGTCCAATGTCCTCTGTTTACCTAGGACAATTTCATTTGTAGTTTCTCTCATCCTGGTGTATCTCTGGTTGGGTCTTCCTGGTTTAGAATCTCCTCCCACATCTGCCTTCATTTTCCTCCCTTTTATCTTTGGAGTTGTCTAGATCTCTTATTCTGCAGCTTTCTCAAGCTTCAAGCCCTCCGTATTCTCTACAGATTCATCAACAACTCCAATACTCTCTTCTTCCCATATCTCACCTTCCTCACCCATTGTTTCGCTTGTCCCCGCTAAGCCTGCAACAAGCAGTGGATTAGCAGCCAATAAACCAAGGCCCGGGGCCATCTGGACATCTTGGGGTTTGACAACAGTTTCATTTAAAGATAGAGTCACTAGACTTACACTAGAGTCGACCAGACCAGGCGGTGGGTCACCATAAGTAGGTGAAGCAACCGAAGGTTTGACCAAAATGACCTCCATTGAAGGTAAAACATTCTCCACAAGAGGTCGAGGATTCTTCAAGGTACTATCCACTTTAGGCTCACGATTGAAAGATGATTTGCAATCAGTGATAAGGTGGCCAACTTTAGCACACTTCTGACAGTAGACAACAACATTTTCATAACACACTGGTTGGGTCCAGTTGCCAAACTTGGAGCACAACTTAACTATGTTGGGAAGAGTTTTATCAACATAGATGTTAACACAAAAAATTGTAAAAACTAACCTGAATTTTGATTTGGTGATGGAATTAGTGGTGACAAAATGACCCAAAGAATCCCCAATACTTTTGAATATGGCTTCATCCCAATACTCTAGAGGTAAGCCAGGCAACCAAACCCAGATTGGAGCCGACTTGTTTAGGTCCACGACAGGGTCAAACCCCAACTTCTAATGACACAAAGTCAAGTTGTGTTTTCCATACACCCAAGGTCCCGTGGAAAGAGTCACCACCATATCCTCTGCAATCTTAAACCTAAAAAGGAAGAGACCACCAACCATAGCATAGATCTCCACGCTCCCCTTGAGACGCCATTTCGCAGCAGCCCACTTTCGAACCATATCCATAGTTGGACGGAAGGAAATAAATTGACCCACAACCGCATTCTCCATGGTGGAGAGGATCCTATCACAAACCAAATCAGGAATGGAAAAGCCCGTCCCAGAAGCAATGCCATTCTCAAAAAAATGAGGAGCCGAAGAAGAGTTTTGTTTGCCATTGGTCAGCACATCCGTTTAGCCAATTTTCGGAAGTATCTCCATCGCCGGCACAAAAATAGTAGATACGATCAAAATCTCAAAGGTCTTCGAAAGACCCATAGGCGAAAGCTCTGTCCCAATAGGAGTGAACCTCGAGGGACACAAGACCGCAAGTGAGACCCCAGAGGGACACAATACCGCATGTGATAAGGGGATGCTCGGGTCAGGAGGGGACAAAGGGGGACCGTGGGGTTTGGTGAGTCAAATGAGTGCTCATGAAGTTAGAATGTATAGTTGACCCTCATCATATTGAGGGTATTGGGAGATTTGAGTTGGTAACTGCCTGGACACATGGGCCCAGTTTTCTATGAAGGTTTCATTTGGAGATGCCAACTCCTTCACCATCCGAATGTTTGAAGGTTTATATTGGATTCAACGTTTGATATAAGGAAGTTTTGATTAATAACATAATGAATCATTTATCTACAGGGACTCGTTTATATTGTCTCTAATTATGAACAAAGGAATCCTATGACAAGCTTCTAAAATGTCAAGAAGTTACACACAAATGATCAAAATAGCTGCAATCCCTTCACTCCCACTCTTGTGCTTTAGGTAAACCATTTATAGGGGTCTCAAGTGACCTATTGATAGGCCAACGTAGTGCCGCCTTCTTTGGCTGGTTGTTGGTCCATATTTGACTACGAAGATTGCTGTTAAGGCATGATATTTATCATTTATGCATGGCTCTTAATAAACTTAAGAAAACCTTGTGTAGGTTAAAAACATACGCACTTTGTGTTGGGTAGTAGGAAACTCTAATTATAGAATCAAATAAATTATTAATAGATCAACCAACACTCCTTTGTAGATAACATAACATAGCGAAGTACTCCAAGAATTTCTTCAATGAATGCTGTTGGAAAATGAATTCGTATTATAATATTTTGCTTTTATCATGTTTGAGTTTGGTTTTGATTACTTGATTCATTATTTAGGGTATTTTATCATTTATCTTCTTAGACTCATTTATATTCTATAATTATGAACAAAGGAATCCTACGAAAGCAAAGAATTCATAGATTATCCTCAAATTTGAATTCCATTCCCTTTGATTTGTGTCTCAAACTAGCTAAATATACATCCAATACTTGAGAAACCATTGAAATTGATGATAAATGATTGGAAATGGTGGAAATAACATTTGACTATGGTTGCCGAGGGGATGACAGTGATTGAATATGTTTCCTTGCTTTTGTTTTTTCTGACCCAAGCAAAGCTTGGGAATGGTCTATAATGAGGAGGAATGTGCAAACGATAGGACAATCTCTCTTGGGAGGAAAATCAAAAGGTTTGGGGTAGTGGAAATGAAGGGATATGTTATTTGGTGTTGTAAACACATACAATATGGAGCAAATTTTCACTGCCACATTGATTATAAAATTGTTGCAGATTTTTTCTGATGATCACAATAGCTATAAGATCACTATGATGGTTTCTTAATCATTGTGATGATTACAACATTGTTATGGTGGTTATAAAACCAGTAGCTACATAAAACCAACAATTTCACCCAAATAGTAGGATCTACAAGCATAAAATATCAGAAAAGGATATAAAGAAATGGAAGGGGCTTTAAGGAATTATGAGGCATGGTAAGAGAGAAGGGGTTTGACCAACAAGAGTTGTCTTGGAGCTTTTCCTGTGTTTAAGTTATAAAATAAATTTACCATCAGTTTTAGAATTCTTTTTCATCCACTCTTTTGTTGAAATTGGAGTTGACGTGAGTATAGTTGACATTGAGAGCTCAAGATAAGGATTACAATATGGCAATGACAGACCAAGGTGACCTCAGTCAAGTGAGTTATCAACAAAACCTTTCTTTTGATTGAACAAACTTGAAAATGAATGAGTCATCATTTAGGAATGATAGATTTGGGCATTTTACAAATTTTTATGTTTTTTTTGCTTGACCATGCATTTTTGGTCACTTATAATTCTTACATCCTTACCTAATTTTTTTTAGATTCAATGTTTTCTATTACCTTAGTCATTACCTCAATCTTCAAAGCAATGGCCACATCATTAAATCTCATCATTAAACCTTATCTTATAGTTTGATGATTTTTGTGATATAGGTTGCAATGATCTAATCTCCTTGCAATATAGAACCAAATTTATATCAAAATTTTGATTGAAAATTCTTTAATTTCAAGAAATATGATTATGATAAACTCACTACTCTTATAACCATTTTTAATAGTAAGTCTTCTTTATTTTTTATTTTTTAAAATTTCAAATAGTTTGTTGTAGACACATAATTAGGTATTTAGGTTTTCCTTTACTAGAATTTATATTAATAATTGGAGGATGAGGTTTTTCACATTATTTGTCTTTTTTTTCATTTTTTTCATTTTTGGTTCTAGCTTTCAATAGTTGACATAGACATCTTTGGTGTTGTGCTTTATTCCCAAATTACCCTAGATTTTCTTATTTTATTCTTTATCCTATATGAATCTTCTCTATTTTTCTTCTCCTAACATTTGCTTTGAACCTTAATATTTTTCTTTACTTTTCATATTTCTCTATTTCCTTCACCTCACATATACTTTTATTGCTTTCTCATCCTTAAAATTTTGTGCCTCAAAATTAAATGCTTAACCTCTTGTTAACAACAGTTTTACAGTCGACAAAACTTGATTTCTTTCAATATATTTTACATACAACAAGGTATACACATTTTGGGCATGATTCTCCAAACATTTGGCAGTTCAATTTCACTTAAATATCAATTCCTAGTTATACTATTGAATCATTGACAACATGTGGATTTCCTAGTTCTATTTTTATAATAATTGGTAAAATTATTTTGTTTTGATGAATGTAGAAGGTCAAAGTTTTCATTCACTGGTGCCTCATTGGGAAATAGAGTTCTTTACAACCATTACATGCAAAAATAATTAGGAACACCAAAAATATCATGCAAAAAAAATAATCTTAATAATCCTTTGAATTTATTAATATTCATCCATAATAGATCAAATATTATCACATATGAAAAAATGTAATAAATTTAAATGCTGTAGTATTTTTCAAATATCCATTAAAGTTGTAACAAATGTGGTGGAAGAAAGTTTACAAGGAGAGGGCTTGTCACACCTCAAAACTCTAAAGCTCCTATGAAATACAAATGACTAGTCATTGAATCAATGAGACAAAATTTTAAAAGCACATGCTACAATAGCTACCTCTTTACAACCTAGAGAGAAAATTTAATAGTAAACACATTATCATAAATTGAAGCCCTAGTCTATTTTGCACTAGATACAATGAAAACTCGAATTAACCAAATATTTAGAAAAAAGAAAACATGCATAGATATAGATTTTCATCATGAGAAATAATGTGTTATAGAGGAGGTGTGTTGACATCATGTTGCAGGGCTCACTCAAGCCATTATTGTTGTCATTTTAATGCTCACACTATAGAACAACATCACGAGGATCTATAAGGCAAGTCAAATGGCAATAAAATCTTCATCATTCTATAAAGCAAGTCAAATGGCAAGAAAATCTTCATCATTTTGATTGCCATCAATCAAAGTAGTAATAGCATGGAGGTTTAAGTGTGTACAGTTGAAATGGGCTTGCAAAAATTCACTACGAATTATTTTGTACATGATATCAAGGAATCATGTTTTGAAAATTCTAATGAATGTATTAACTTAGCATGTCACTTCTACTTCTCTTCTTCGAATCCATACTTGGAACACAAAAAAATCAATATGGCACTCAAATCCAATCATGTCAAATAGTTACAAAGGTCACCGCTAAACATTAATGGTGAATTTGGGTTGTTTCCATCATTAGATGCAAAAAATTGATCCCTACACTGATTTGATCAAGTGCATAATTTTGGCATGACTACACCATCCATCTTCATTAGATTCATGAGGTTAGAGCACAGAACAACCCTTGAATCTTCATGGATAGGTATAGGGCCAAATCAACTACTAAAGAAAATACAATTTGCTTTTCAATTTCTTCCATTAAAAATTGTTCAAAAAACATGCCAAAACTATGGAGAATAGTCTTGAGGTAGAAAAAAGGTAGTTTTGACAATTGTTCATACCTTTTGGACATATTCAAACCTTTTTCAACACACTTGCTCTTCTTGTCATAACCCTTTCTATTGAAATTATAAAAAAATATAATTAATATTCTAAATAATTATAAAAATATTTATTACTTAACCAAGTAGATGAAAGTAGTAATTAGTTTTTAAAATGATTAATTATCATTATCAAATAATGATAATTAAAATAAAATAAATAATTATTAAAATAAATTGAAAAATATTTGAAAATAAATAAATAAAATAAACTAAAATAAAGATTAAAACAAATAAAATAAACCTAAAATAATAATGATTTTTATAAACTATTGTTAGAAAGATTTAAGTAGATGAATATTATTTTATTTTTTGAAATATTATCTTAATTTTAAAAATAGTGTAAAAATATTTATTTTAATTATTAAATATTTTTGAATTATATTGAAAATAAAATATTAAAAAAAGGAATAAAAATATTTGAAAGATTTAAAATAAAAAATTAATAATAAAATAATTGAAAGAAAACATTGAAGAAAGATTATAAATAAATGAGAAATCAAAGAGAATTTGCAAGGAAACTACAAGAAATTGCCACGAAAAATGAGAAACAAGGGAAGAATTTAAGAATGATTCTAGGTTTGATGAATTCTTGTTTTATTTTCATTAATTTTAGATTTAGTTTTGAAATTTAAAATTTAATATAGTTTTAGTTTGGTTTAAAAGAAATTTTAAGGTTTATGAATTTAAAAATTTAAATATAATTTTAAAAATAAAATTATTTTTAGATAAATTTTAATTAAAATTTATATAAGATTAATTATAATTTTTTTAATTGAAATACGTTTAATATATTTTAAAATTTAGAAGAGAAGTTCTATCTTTTTATTTTATTTAATAGTTTAAATCTTTAATTTTAATTAGATCTAATAGTTTAAATCTTTAAATTACAGTAATTTTTTTAATATTTAATTGAAATAATTAATTAAACTATTACATATTATTATATGTTAAAATTCATAATTATTAAGAAAATAAATAAAATTAAAATAATTAAAATAAATTTATATAGCTTATAGTCATGAACATATAATAAATTACTTTATTTAAATTTTATTTATTATTTTTTAAAGCTTTATTTTTATTTAAAGTTTTTTTCAACAACTTTTTTTTATATAAAACTTTTAAAAAACTTTCTAAGACTTTCTTTGTAATTAATTTTTTTTATATAAATATAATATCATAAGAGAATCATAGAAATATGTATTTTTTTGAATATTTGAATTACTTAATAAAATATTAAAATAAATAGAATATACACAAAAATAGAACATGATAAATAAAGGATATATTATAATAATAAAAAATAAAATAACAATAAAAATTGTATTATTATTAAAGATTAAGGTTTTTATAAGATTAAAATAATTATTTTTTTATTTAAAAATGGATATAAATTAATATTATTGATTTAGTTATTTTAGCTTAAGTTGAATATACAAATGGTATTTTACTTGATTTCTTTTCTTTTGAATTTTTTTATTTGAGAATCCCATCCATGCAATATAATTAGTTAAACAATTTTATCTTTAATTAGAGTTAAAATGATTTAAAGTATTTTAATTAATAATTTTATATAGAAATTAGTAATTTTTTAATGAGAAAAGAGGTAAAAATTTATTCAATCAAATAAGGTCCAAGAATACAAGGAGCAAGACTAGAAACAAGCAAGTCCCAAAAGGCAACCAACCAACATAAAACAACAACTCTTCAAAATTAGGAGAACAAGAACCCGTTTAAAGACCATGAATATCCTCTTGAACCAACATCTTCAATTTCTAGGCACACACACTAGGAAGATGCTCCCAATCATCAACCTTCCAATCACCCCTAAACTCAGAAGCCCATTTAGATAAAAAGTTAGCAACATTGTTCCACTCCCTCGGGATATGAACAAAGGACACCAACTCGAGCAAAGTGCTTAATTGATGAATCTGCTACACAATTGAAATCAATTGCCAGTTCACCCCATAAAAACTATGGTTAATAATATTAATCAAAATCTAAGAATTTGATTCACAAATATCCTTACGCCAACCAAGAACACACACTTTTTCCAAAGCAATAAGAATTACAAGAGCCTCCATGAGATTATTAGTCTGGTGGCCTTGATACCTAGAGAAGAAGAAGAGGACATCACTAGAGCTATCTATCCCCACACCTCCCACACCAACATAACCTAGATTACCTTGGAAGAACCATTAGTGTTAATTTTAAGATCCCATCAGGAGGCAGATACCACCTACCATCTCACTATATTTTCCTGCTGGGGTTTCTCCTCCCATTTGAACAAGTCCTTTTGGAGCTCAATCCATTCAGACCCAAGCTTTGCAACACCACAACCTCCCCAACATCCAGAGGAGCCCCAACCTCACAATTAGTTGAAATAGTCTGCTAAAGCATATCCAGAACCTGCTGCCAAACTTGCAACTTTGCCAACTTTTTTTATCTTGAAAATCCTACGATTCCTCTCTAGAAAAATTTACTAGAGGATGCATGAAGGCCCAACAATCCACACCATCTGGAGAGGGAAAGAGTGAGCAGGGGCCTTCCAAGGGTTCTTCAAAAATTAGTGAGGGATAGAGAATGCACACAAGAGTGTCTCCACACCGCCCATCAGAAATGCTAGATAGATATGGAGAAAGTACAATGAAAGAACAAATGTGAAGAGGAATCTTCACTACTACCACATAGAAAGAAAATTGAGGGACCCTGAAAGCCTCGCTTCAAAATATTATCCCAAGTAAGACACTTGTTACAAGCAACTAACCATAGGAAAAAGTTACACTTAGGCCAAGTGAACTTATCCCAAACATGTTTCCACCAAGGGACTTCATCCTCCCCATATTTTTCTATCCAGTTCTTGATAACCAACCACCACCAAGTAAGCCCCTTTTGGATCAGGAGCCCAAGCTAGGATATCCCTCCTCTGCAAGGAGTTGAAAGCCCTACCAACTAAAATCTGAGACAACTCTGCATGATCGCTTCAAAACCCCCTAAGGCCACAAGTGGGGCTCTTTCCACTCAAGCACTTCCATGTGACCCAAATGCTTCACAACCTTGAAATCACTCACCTTCACCCATCTAGCCTCCTGAAACCGCAAGCCAAGATTTTAAAGATGAGGAAAAGTGGTCATATTAGGAGGATGACCATTTCAAGAGTCAAGCTGAGAAAGAGCATCATTTCCCTTATGAAAAATCCAGAATAAACCCTGCTTGATTAAACTAGCACCTCTTTTAAACATATCCCATTTCATAAACCCCTTACCATCTAGGGAGCATCTAGCAACATCTTTAGTAGCAACCCCCTCAAATATTTGGCATTGAGAATTTTGGCCCATTGCTGATCTTGATTAGTGAACCATCTCCAGTATAGCTTGGAAGGAAAAGCCTGACTAGTAATAGCAACCCAACGAAGACCTAGACCACCCTACTAAAATGGACTACAAACGGAATCCCAATTAACCTGACTTCATTTCTTGGAATGCAATCTATCTACCCATAAGAATTTCTTAGAGAGAACATCAAGCTTTGTAATAAATCCTGAAGGCACAATTTGAACCATACACCTGTAGAGAGGAAGTGTTTGAACCACAACTTTAAGAAGCATAATCCTCCTAGAAAAAGACAACTACTTGCAAGTGCTGTGATTAACATAGCCCCCAAACTTACCAAAACACTCTGCTAGGTTCCTCTTGGAAGAGGGGCCATAGAGAGGAGAATTCTCAAATACACAAAAGGGAGATTACCCATTTGAAATCTCAAAATACGAGCAATCCTAGATTGAATGAGAGGAGTGTTGAAGAAGAAGATATAGGAATTCCCTTTATTAATCCGCTGACCAAAAGCAACAAGATAAATATCAAGAACCTGTCTGAAGTTGTTTGCTTCACTAATTTTGGCAACACCTAAGAGTGCAGTATCATCCACAAAATGTAAGTGAGATTGAGGAGGCAAGCCTTCACCCCAACACCATCCTTTAATAAGACCTTGACTCAAATGGAATTTTATAAGTCTTCCCAAATCTTCAACCATAATAATGAAAAGATAAGGCGACAAGGGGTCACCCTGACAAAGACCCCTAGACACACCAAACAAAGAGGTAGGCACACCATTAATTAGCACAGAGTAAGAAATTGACGTGACACAACTCATCAGCCAATTGATCCATCCCTCATCAAACCTAAAAGAACAAAGAAACTTGTGAAGAAATGACCACTTGACACAATCATAAGCCTTAGCCATGCCCAATTTTACAAAAATGGCCTTCTCTTTGGATACCTCCATGGAATGAATTGCCTCCACAACAATAACAATGCAATCTTGGATATGTCTACTTGCCAAAAAACCCCCTACTCCTCTAAGATAGCTTTGACTAGATAGGGCTTCAATCTCTCAACAATTAGATTAGAGATGATCTTCTAAATCATATTACAAAGAGCAATTGGCTTAAAAAGTTCAAGGGAATTTGCACATTCTCTCTTGGGAATAAGAGCCAAAAAAGTATAATTCATGTCTTTCAAAATTTGTTTGCTATTCTACGATTCCTTCACAATCTCTAGAAGATCCCACTTAATAATCTCCTAAAATTGTTGAAAAAAATTCAACCGGGAACCCATTTGGACCAGGGGCCTTACCTTTTTTCATACTGAAAAAAATCACCTCCAATTCATCCAGTGAAATAGGCCGATTGAGTGCCACATTTGATTCAAAGGGAACAACAAAGGGAACACAAGCCAAAACTTGGTTCACATCCCCCAATTCCTCAAGAGAGTCCTATGTGAATAAGGAAGAGAAATAGTGAGTAGCTTCCTGAGAGATATCTTAGAAAGAGGATAATTGAGCACCTTGGAGGAAACAATTGAAGAAATTAAATTTCCATGTCCCCTGGATTTGATAGAGTTAAAGAAGAAGGCATATTCCTATCTCCTACTAAAGCCAATCTATTTTTGAATTCTATTTCTAGAACAATTCCTCCCACAACTCCCATTCAAATAACTCCTTCAGAGCATCCACTTCATCTTTGAGGGACTCCTCGGTAATCCCATAATATTTTTTTTCCTAGAGATGAAATCCATATGAATCTTCATTGCTGATTTCTCCTTAAAGGCATTCCCAAAAAATTCCCTATTCCACTTCTTTAACTTAAATTTCACAAATTTAAGCCTCTTGATGAAGGTATACATTGCTGTCCCATATGGAGGCAAACCTCTAAACCACCATTGTTTCATAAGGTCCTACAAAGAAGGCTCATGCAACCACATTAGCTATAATTTGAACAAGGGATTCTTAGCATTAACCCTCCCATGTGTAGAAAATTTTATAGGCCATTGATCATAACCCCTCCGATTAAGAATTTCTGAATTGGATATCCATTGATTGCCAATCCAAAAACTAGAAACTAGGAACTTGTCCAACTGCTCAAAGATAAAATAATCCCCACATCTCCTATTACTCTAGGTGAACAAACCATTGAGTGGATTTATATCAATCAAGTTCAAAAAGGTTATATTATCTCTAAACACCAACAAGGAAGACTCCAAACGATCCAACCCACCTCTCTTTTCATCAAGATTGAGAATAGCCTTAAAGTCTCCAACCACAACCCAGGGAACCAAGGGAGCTAGGGATCAAACATACCTTATATGATTCCACAGGAGAAGTTTACCAACTAAATCAGTTAGAGCATAGACATTAGAGAACAACAATATTTCACCCGAATCAAAACTTTATGCAACCATGGACAAGGAGTGCCTACTTGAAATCCACCACATACAAGAAATATCTTTTTTTTGTCTCAAAGACATGAAATCCCACTAGCATTGCCTTGTTCTCCAATGCACTAACACTGAACTTGCCACCAAATCTTGGAGGTGAGCTTGACCATACCCTCCAGTGACAACTTAGTTTCTTGAATAAATAAAACATCAGGGGAATGAGCCTTGCTCATTTCCCAAACAACCTTTTCTAGGGATGCTATTCAACTCCCTCATATTCCAAGAAAGAACAATCATTTTTGGGGGTTAGGAAAATGAGAGTCAATAGTCTTAACTAACTCCGAATCCACCAAATTTTCCCCCATTTCTTTAATTTTATCTTTATCTTTCTTTCTCCCCACCTTAAATGATTTCTTTGAGTTTCCCTTTTTAAAGATTTTTTTCTGCAAACACAAGGGAGTAACAATTTTTTTACTTTTACCAAGTTCTAGAGACAACCTTTATAGCCGAGTCCTACAAAGCCAAAACCAAACCATCACCCAACTCCTTATCCCTAGGCAAAGTCACCTCCCCAGTAAAAAACAGTTGAGCTTGATTGGTATCCATCTTAGAGTCCAACCCAACACCCTCCATACTCGATAGTTTCCCTTTGGGCCCCAATTGGCCTTTGCTTAAAATCTCTAAATCAGGCAATAGGTTCCCTTAAAGGTGATCCAAGTCATCCAAAGCCTCAAATCGGTTGAACAAGACATCTTCCTACCTATCCTTTAAGGTTATCTTCATACCTCTTCCCTTATTATTGTAAGGAAGCTGAGGTAGCGGAACAACTTTCTACACTAATCTTGAGAGTTGAATAATACAAAACTTTATAGATCTTTAACAATTATAGAAACTTAAAAATAATAAATATAAATATCATGCATACCACGAGACAGTGATTTACGTGGGGAAAACCCTTTTAGGAGAAAAACACTACACTCCAAAAGTAGCCCAATATATTATTCAGAAATCACAAAGATTACAATATACTTGCAGATCAAGATTTTCACAGGAGTATCACCACTAGAGATCAAGAGACAACATGACTGCTATCAGACTTTCAAAATACACCACTATCTACAATCATAGTACAACACCCTCATAAAATAGTGTTACAATCTAGGGAAAGATAGGCCAACAAAATATTTGCCATTAGATCTAAAACCTAATAACAAACAGTCTAGATTTATAATATATCATTATTTAATGTATACTAGCCATTTTAGGAGTTTCCTGAAAAAGTTAACACACTCACATTTCACTCCTCAACACCACACCATTCTCCCATTGTATATTACACCTATCGATGTAACTAGGAAACATATATATATATATCCTATCAACAATAACCTTTATATAATTGCAAGGTTGAGACACATTTTCCCAAAAATTATGAGGCTTAACAGGAACAAGGCCCTCCATATCAGCATCCCCTCTAGAATAGGGACTTTCCCTTTATTTGTAGAAGGAGGTGGTTGAGAAGGAACTTTGGATGAAGCTGCACCCATAAACACCCCTAGATGAACTAAGTTTAGGAAACTTCCATTGAAGGTTCCCACATTTATAACAAATCCAACAATGAAATGGAAGAGCCTCATAATCTAATTGTTGGATCCAAGAAGTGAACCCAACCTAAATCTCCATCGAATCTGGAAAAGGGTGAGAGAGATCAATTTCAACATAGATGCAAGCAAATGAAATTACCTTTTTATCCAATGTTTTCTGAGACGTTCCCATTGGCTTGCCCAGAACTAGGGCAATCGTGTGTATAATTTCATTCCTCCAAGACTCCAAGGTTAGCCATGGGAGTCTCACAAAAAATGGAACCTTTGGCAGTAGCTCCTCAATTGAATTGAACTCTACATGCCAGGGTTTGATAAACAACCCTACCTGATTGTAGAAATAAGGGCCCCTTCAAAAGCCTTATTCCAATCCATCATGCTTGAGAACACCACCACAAAATAGTTATTAACAACTTGCATCATCTCCATATCTCCTTCAAGATTCCACATCTTATGGGCCCATGGCCCCCAAAATGGAAGAGAGACACAAATACCCATAAAATTATATATTAGAGCATGATTTCTCAAATAATTGACCTCCTCTGCCACCAAATCTGGGTGGATAACCAAAATAGGCTGAGACGAGCTCCTCTCTAAACACCCATTATATTTTAGTGCACACAAAGGCCTTCCCTAGGAAGGCCTCTCACCATTTAAATCCCGATTCAAGAAATTCATTGCATTGGCATGATCAAAGGGGGAAGAAATAACCCTGACTACTATTTCTTGAAATATAGGTCCACATGCCTGCTCAAGCTTGAACCCGACTCCATACACACTTAGCTTGGACAAAAGAAAAATAGAGAAGAAAGACCCATGCCTCTATAAAAAAACCCCCAAATTGTAAAGATCCCACCCCAAAATGAAAAACACAACCCTCCCATGCAACACAACAATATTAAACAACCTTGACAAAGGTTTTTGTACGCATGCATGAGGTAGCAAAGACATGTAGGTCATGACCTGCTACAAGCCGCATGCCTACACAATTTCCTTCATTGCCTGTGCCCACATCATCCAAAATTTTCTTTCCAATAACATCCAAAAATCAGTAAACTTTAATATTAGTTGATTTTTTATTATTTTTACTTTGAAAATGTTAAAAGAAATTCTCATTTTATAGAATATAATTTTTCAAGTTTTTTTTAATAATAAGGGTGAAAATTTTTTATTGAAGGAAAACTACCAAATTGGATGACCATAGTCATCAACAAATACATCAGAATTGGATCCCAATTAGAGTGTATGCAAAGGTGTCCAAGGTACAACCCAACCTACACCCACCACAATAAAAAAGAAACTATTTAGACATAACATAAACTTAAAATTTTTGATCCTCATGGATACATTTGAGGAAAAATTGTCTTTTATCCTGATCTAACTACCCCCAATCCACCACATTCCATGCCCCCTTCCTTCATAGGCCCATTTAGCCAACCAGTCCACAAATTTGTTCCATTCCCTAGGGATATGGACAAAAGAGAGTTACAAAGTTTGAAGAAATATGGAGAATTTTCTTTGCAATCAAGACCAATCTCCATGAAGAATCCTAGAAGTCACGCTTGTTAAGAAGAGAGACTAGAATCATGGAATCCATCTCAAAAATCACCTTCTTCCAAGCTAGCTCACAAGCTTTCTCTAAAGCCTTAAGAATAGCCCAAGCCTCCATTTGATTATCAGAGTGCACCCCCATATAAATGGAAAATAAAAACTGAATAGATCCTCTAGTATCCTAACCAACTCCTCTGATCCCAACAACACCTAGGTTTCCTTGGGCAGAACCATCAGTGTTAATTTTGAAGAAATCATCAAGAGGAGGATCCCAGTTACCCAAGCAATCCACCTTCTTTGGAGGCTTCTGCTTGTTTCCTCGACAAGCCTGTAAAGCTAAGGGGAAAGAAAGCTCAAGGAGAGTAGTAGTATGCATTTCTAATGAAGATAAAGGTTCTCCCAGGTCAAACTGAGACTCTATAGTTTCTTTGAGCATCCTCTTAACCTTATACCACACCTGAAGAGCCCCTTGCCGACACTCTTGGAAGATGCATCGATTTCTCTCCAACCAAATATGCCAAATAATAAGGGAAGAATCAACTCCCAAGAAACCACCAAAAAGGAAACAAAATATGGGGGAGGGCCCATGTTCTTTGAAAAGTCATGCAAAGACAAAGAATGCCTAAAAGGTCTCCTCCAAATCTTCCACTAGAGCCTCCAAATTTTCATTAAAAAGGTACATTGGAAAAAGAGATGATTAGTACTTTCTTCACTACATCCACATAGGAAGCAAAGAGACAAACCATAAAAAACCTCTTTTCTTAATATTTTCTAGGTGAGGAATTTGTTATGACTCAACAACGACAAGAAAAAAGTACACTTAGGTCATCCATACTTATTCCAAATACGTTTCCACCAAGGGTACTCTCTCAAGTTACCCTATTGAGACTCCAAAACAACATACCCTTGAGCCACCAAGTAAATGCCCTTAGAATCATGTCCCAAAGCAAGTAAATCCATATCCTCAGAAGAGGAACAAGTTCAGTGTACGAGGATAAAGTTTGAAATCCGTATTTCTTCCCAAGATCTCCCTCTAGGCCAACTTTCTAGACTTTTTCCATTGATAAACCAAAGAGCCCCCTAAAGAAGAAGAGTGTTTCAATCTATCTACACTAGACCACCCAACAACCACAAATATCTCATTTAAGGGCCGGATTTGGGGAAAAGAAGAAAGAACAAGAGGATGGCCATCCCAAGAATTAGTCCATAAGAGAGCACACTCACCCTTTTGAATAATCCAAAATAGACATTCTTTAATGATAGTAGGACCCATTTTAATAGTGTTCAAGATCATAGATCCCTTACCAATGAAATCCATTCACAAAATTTCCTCATTAGCACCTCCTAAATATTTATAGTTTAGGATGCAGGCCCAAGGCTATTCCAAAAACTTACACCACCTTTAATATAATTTTTCAACTAAAGCTTGGTTGTTCAAATTCAACTACCTAAGACCAAGGCCTCTGTTCTCCTTTAGTTTGCACACCTGGCCCTCATTCACCAAACTCCATTTTATATTTTCAAGATTTCCTACCCACAAAAACTTTCTAGCAAGAGAATGAATATCCTTGAGGATGCTCTTGGGGGTAGAAAGCACCATGAACCTATATAGGGGGAGAGCCTGTAAAACAAAGGATAACAAAGTTAATCTACCTACAAAGGATAACCACCTAAAGGTCCAATGGTTCACCTTTGATATAAATTTATCAAGGATATTTTTCCAATGACTCTTATTCAAGGTTCCAACACATAGGGGGATACCCAAATAATCTATAGGGAGTCTACCAATTTGAAAATGAAAAATGTTGGCAATTTTGTTCTAGATCAAAATAGGAGTTTTGAAGAAGAAAATAATAGACTTTTCCTCCTTAATCTATTGACTAGATTCTTCCATTTATATCCAAAAGTTTCTTGAAGTTAACCGCCTCATCAATTTTAGCTAGACCCATGATAACAATGTCATCAAAAAATTGGAGATGGGACTAAGAATCCAAATCCTGAGCCTAGATCCATCAATGAATGGGACCCATTTCCTTATGCCGCTTCAACAACCTCCCAAGACCCTTAGCTATTGAAATGGATAGATAAGGGGATATAGGATCCCCTTTCTTGAGTCCCTGAGAAGCGGAAAAGGTAGGCGAGGGTGAACCATTAACCAAAATAGAGAAAGAAGAAGTCACACAACTCATGACCCAAGAGACTCGGTCTGAATAAAATCCAAAAGCTAAAAAAAATCATTGAAGGAAGGACCACCTGACCTTTTCATAGACTTTAGACATAGCCAATTTAATGAACATGTCCTTTTCCTTGGAAGAAGACATGGAGTAGATAGTCTCAACTACCACCACTATGCCATCAATAATCTGCCTCCCTTTGACAAAGCCTCCCTATTCTAGGTGTAGACATCATGTATTGCCTAACTCGTATCACACATCATTAACATTGCATTTTTATCATATTCATCCCCGACATTGCATAATGCATCCCAGGGGCTGAATGGGATCTAATGACGTGTTCACCACCAAGTTTAGACTTGGAAAATACAATGCAATGCAATTTGTAAGACAAAATCCTTAGAAATGCAAGCAAAATGGAACAAAAAAGAAAAAAAGTTAGTAATATGCACCTAGAAACCTTGAAGTGACTAGAAAAAGCTATGAAATTTTGGAAATTTTGAATTTTTGACCAATTAGGACTCATTTGCCAACCTAGGTGAATCAGTCCCAGATCCGAGTTTCTATATGGGAGTCTATTTCAAGAAAAAGGGTATCAAAATTTGCAAATAGATCTGATAAACAACTACAGTGGGACTCATTCACCACTCTTGGCGAATTAGTCCCATTCCACTTTTTTGGAAATTGAAAATTTTGATTTGCTCTTCAACACTTGTGAAAAACACTAGTAAAACTTAATTCAACTTGATTCTACTAATGGGGGGTTTTCCTTGGTCAAACCCCTAGTTTGGTAATTAAACCTTGATAGAAATAATGAAATGCGCATGGAAACCCTAGCCTTAAGTGTGTCTAAGACTAATAAATCTGAAACATGATGAAATCCTATTCTAATATGCAAGAATATGATGCAATAATGAAAATATAGAGATAAATGAATCACTTGTGGTGATCTCTAATCACCCCAAATGAATCATAATGATGCTTGTACCTTCCTTAGGATGGATGGAGAGTGATAATGGAGGATGGAATCACTTAGGGAAATGAGTCTTTAGGCTTAGATTGATGGCTAGTTGCATCTCCCCAACCTAGAATCCATCATGATTCACCATAGACAACCATGATCAACCCTTGAGAATGCTAGTTATTGAATGAAAGTGAGCTTGAAGACCTTCAAAAACACTTTAATGCTACTCCAAAGCTTCAACTTCACTTGCTCTTGAAACTTGAATGCTCTTGTGAAAGATTCTCAACACTTGACTCTTGATTTTTCTCTTGAAAATGCTTGTTCAAAAATTCTTAGAGATGATAAAAATGACTTAGAAACTTGCTTTTATAGGCACCAACACCTAATTGACCATTATTTAGATCTCAAAGGCCGACATCCACCAAAAAATTGAATTAAATTGATGAATTTCATGCTCAAAATTGAAAAAGATCCCAAATGGGACTCATTCGCCACCCTTGGTGAATGGGTCCCACCTAAGGAGACTCATTCTCCCAAGGTGGTGAATGAGTCCCACCTTAGCTTTTTGAGGTGGGTTTTTGGGATTTTTGGGGATTTGAGTGATTTTAAGGGATTTTTGAGTGAAATAAGCCTTGAGATCCAAAATAATGGGTCTTAGGGGCCTATAAATGATGATTGGAAGGATAATTAATGAAATGGTATGAAAATAGGTCCAAATTAAGTGTGAAATTGCCTCGCTTTCAAGAGCGTACAATTTCTACATTACATTTAGCCCCCACTTTAGCGCCCATATGACTACGTGCATATGCAAGCTAAAGGAATCCAATAATGACCTTTGTTTCATAAAAGGATACACATATAAGCTCAATCATGATATGGGAGAATGAAGCCCCCATTGTAGTCATCTGCAAAACTACAATGTTAGGAACTGCATCCTGCAATAGGAATTCGTTAGGTGTCCAAAAATCCTCTTATCAAACCTCTATCTAGAAATCACATTCAAGGGTAGATGTATGCCCTCCTTGATTCCTTTTCCTTTACGAAGGTGGAATCAAGGTAGCAATCTAGCCATGTCGAATAGGATGAGTCATATCATAGGGCATTTCCAAGTACCATACCACATAGTGATAGATAGTTGATGATGTCAAGAGTGGAATCACGATTCCAATGCAACAAACAACATTGAAAATAGAGATCTCTAGCACCCGTTATGTTGATCTGAATGAAATTTACTTTTTAACCCTAATGTAGTAAAAACCCTAATTTAAACTTTCATAAGAGCAAAAAGGTGAAGTGAATTCTTACTATTTTGTTATTTGCCTTTTTGTAGCTTGAAAGTGATTTAAGAATAGTGAAAGATGCCTAGCAAACAAGATTACAGGCCAGTGAGACTGGACATGCTGCAAGACCAAGTGGCACGCGACGAGCGTCAACATGAGGTGAGTTGATTTTTCTGCCTTAGCTTTGTCCTTACACAATTATTTTATAATTTTTATGCATGTCTAGGTTAATTTAGGGCCTTGAAAAAGGTTTGCAAAGTGTCCCACCTTTTGGAAAAGTGTCTCGTTTCTTCGTGAAGTGTCCCAAAAGGGGTATAAAGTGTCTAGGGCCTCTAGGAAAGCACACTAGAACAAATTTAGTACACTTTTATGGTTGTTGATGTAAAAAATTGAGAGTTTAGATTGCTTATAGGATATATTTTTTCTTTTTTGTTAGGTTCCCACCCGTTCACGCCAGTGTTTGGGTGGCAAGAAGATGATCCTTCTTTGAGATTTAGCCTCCACTCTTTTAGTGGAGGACACAAAGCTATTACAAGCTATAGTATTATATTGGGCATACCTCATGCCCCCCATGAGGTACCATTATGCGATGTTGATGGCACTAGTAGAGTGTTGGGATGCTAATACATGCACATTCCATCTATCGACTGGTTAGATGACGATCACGTTGGAGGATGTGCACCACATACTTCGAGTTCCTGCTTGGGGTGAGTGAGTACATTTTTAAGCAGAGTGGACCTTCCATGAGATGAAATATGGCATGCAGTTCTACCTAGATGGGCCAATACATGATGAGAGAGTGAGGCCACTGATTGATCTGGTGATGCTATTATTTTCACGAGCCCCATTGGTTAGATAGATTATGATGCTAACAGTGGCACTAGTACTCATCCCTGAGGGCCGAGGAGCACCTTTGGAGGGAGGACTAGTACACCTGATATGAGGGATGGAAAAGCATAGGACAATATACGCCTGGGGGCGCTATATCCTAGCACACTTATATTATGATCTTGGTTGATTTTTATTTCGAGAGGTGGATAGTATGGTACATTGTATGATTTTATAGGTTTGGCGCCTTGAGCATATTACTTGTACCAAACCTACCAGCTTCCCATGTTTGATAGACTTAGGGTATCCTCATGCCTTTAGCTATCCTCTATGATAGTTTTGGTAGTATGGTGATTTCCACTTTTGGAGAGTCCGATTTGACCGACTGTAGGAGGATGAGATCCTTTGGAGACCTTATCATTTTGTGCTTTAGTGTACAGATCACACTCGAAATATGAGGAGATTATATCTTGACAAATTTTTGATTGGCATACATAATTATGTAGTGCATCCTTTTTATTATGATCATGTCATGCAACAGTTTGGGCAGGTCTAGATATAACCTCAGGCACGACCCTTCTTTAGGCGATCAGTGAGGAGTGCTTGGAGACCCGGTGATTCTGTATAGTTCACTATAGAGGATGTTGTCTACAGTGACTCTGAGTACTCAGATCATGATATACCTCCAGTATCTCCCGTAGATGACGTTAGTGCCACAAATGATTATGAGGAGTGGTGGATAGTATCATGACCAAATCCTGTATTTCTGATGGAGGAGTCGATAGGGGATGTAGGACCACTCCCAAATGAGGGAGATGAGGTAGAGGATAGGGCTGAGGAGACATGCTACAAAGCTACAGACATATTTATAGATATCATAGATGCGGAGTACGATGAGATTGTAGATCTTGACTATGATAGACATGAAGGAGATGAGGAGGATGAGGAGGAGCAACCCATGAGTGAGAGTGGTGAGGCAACAAATGAGGATCTAGTGGGTCATGAGCATGGAGATCCCTCTCCCATTCATATGACTAGATCATAAGCAAAAAATGCAACATGCACCAGTACGCACAGTCATGGAGAGGCTAGCACATCTTCCATTCCCCCTACACATGATGAGGCTGATTTCACACAACTAGCCAGAGAGATAGGTGATGATATTTTTTTTTTTGTTATGCTTTATGCTTATGCTTATGTTTTATATATATCATGATGTGTATAGATTATATATATTGTTTCTATCTTGCAAGATTTGTGAGAGATTTTTGGGATCTCTATCGATAGGTAGCTATGGAGATAGCGCCCCCATCAGTCAATGAGGAGGCCACAGACTCACTATGTGCCCCCACCCATCTTGGATTAGGACCCAAAGTCGTTCAGGCCATATGTCAGACTACGAGCAACGTATGAGAGTTTGAGGAGGCGTGTCCACCGAGATGATGCTACCTTAGAGGCTCAATCATCTTGCACCCCAAAAAAGTTTGAGAGACTAGAGTCAGAGGTAGTTTGGCTTTAGGTAGAGAGATATCAGATAGAAGGGGAGCATCGGGAGGTCCTAGGACAGATACAAGGCTTACAATTTTCTCTTAGTACATTCACTGGATCGCGATCACTGTCACACGCCAACGTCTCTTGAAAAACTACTACTAGATGGATGCGAGCACTAGGTCCTGAGGGATCCAACACTCACAAAACTTAGTGGCATTGTATATATATTTTGATGACATGTACACAAAAATTTGATATATATATGTGCAAATATTCAATATTTTATTACTTGTATTTATGTGTTGAATGTTAAATGGAAATGTGATTAATGAAGTAACCTTTTTAAGATTATTTAATGAATGTCTCCATGATTTAACATGCTTTATGTGATCTAATTAAAACTTATACTAGTTTCTCTTAGATGCAAAATTATGATTAAGTATATTATGCTAAATGAAATACACCTGTGCATATAAGGATCTAATCTAACACAACATACAGGATGAAGGTGAATTGTATGAAACCTAAAGTAATTATTTAAAATGAATTAAATAATCACCTTAGTATTCAAAACACATAAATAACTACCTATTGAGAATGAAGCAATGCGAGAGCACGCAAAATATTATCCACTAACTCTAACATCATTTCTTTATCATTCATACTATTCAGAGGGATTAAAAATAATTTCGACTCAAATGCACGACATTAATAGGGTCTTTGAGAGGTGTGCCATCTATTTTTGTTAATGTGTATGCACCAGACCCATAAATTTTGTTAATTATGTAAGGTCCTAACCAATTAGGACTGGATTTTCCTTTTTTAGTTGGGTTAGTATTAACCTTTCGCTGATTTTCATACAAGATTGAGTCACCTTTGTTGAATACCCAAGGGATGACATAATTATTATGGCTGTGTTGTAATTGTTTAGCATAAGCTTGGAGATGGTCAAGAGCATTAATGCGCTGTTCATCAAGCATCTCAAGCTAGTGCAATTGTTGTTATTTATAAGTATTGTCATCAACCAATTCTTGAAGAGCAATCCTTAATGTGGGGATTTCTAACTCCAAGGGCATAATCACCTTGGTACCATAAACAAGATTATAGGGTGTTTTTCCAGTGGATGTTCTGATGCTAGTACAGTATGCCCATAACGTGTATGTCAGTTGCATATGCCAATATCTGTTATGTTTATTTACTGTCTTCCTTAGGATTTTCTCAAGAGTTTATTAGTTGATTTAGCTTGACCATAGATTGTGGGTAGTAAGGTGTTGAAAAGTGATATTGGATATTAAATGTGTTGAGGAACTTCTTTACATCATTATTCTTAAATGGTGTCCCATTATTAGAAACTAACATGAAAGGAAGTCCATAGCAAGCAATAATGTGTTCCAACATGAAACAACATATTACATCAATAGTTGTGGATCAAAGAGGAATAGATTCTACCCATTTAATAAAATAGTCTATTGCTGTGATTATAAATGTATGTCTAGTAGATGAAGGTGGTGAGATTTTTCCAATTAGATCCAATCCCCACATCGAGAATGGCCAAATAGGAATTTGGGAACGAAGCTCAAAAGTAGGAGCATGAATCAAATTTCTATGTTCTTGACATTTGTGACATCTCTTAACATATGCAAAGCAATCTTTCTCCATATGTCTGCAATAATATCCCATGCGAATGAGTTTTTGCACTAAGGATCTCCCTCTAAAATGACCTCCAAAAGAACCCACATGAGCCTCTTCGAGTTCTATGGGGATTTCATATTCTTTAAGACATCTAAGAAAAAATCCGTTAAAGGATCTTCTATATAATACGCCGACAAGGATGATATACTTGGTTGCTAGTTTTCGCAAGCGAATTCGGGTTTGGCTCGAGAATGGTACCATTTTTCAAGTAGTTAAATATGGTATCATACCATTCACTTGAGTCTTCCTTGGTTGGTTCTAATACTTATTCAATTTTATCCTCGATTGATGGTTGCATGATTGGGTGAACCATAAATGTGAAATACTTTGAAGGATCTTGTTGTGATATGAGAGAAACTGCACTTGCCATTGCATCCACATGCCAATTATCTTTTCATGGGATGTTATCAATGGTCAATGAATCAAACTTCTCTAACAAGTTCATTGTGAGATCCTTGTATTTTGATAATTTTTCATGCTTTTCTTGATATGTCCCATTTATTTGCTTGATTACTAATTGCAAATCACCAAATATCTTAATGTATTTTTCACCCATGATAAAAGCAACATGTAACCCAATGAGAAAAACTTTATACTCAACAATGTTGTTTGTACGTAGGAATTTTAGCCGATACGACAAGGGAATAGGCTTTCCTATAGGCAAAATTATTATAACGCCAACACTAGAGCCTGTTCTACACTTAGATCCATCAAAGTATAGTTCCCATGTATGAATGCTGACTATTAGCACATTATCATAAGGGAAAGAGTCATTGCTAGGCACTGCCAAAGGAGAAAGAGCATTAGCCAATTGGTAAGTCAAGGTTTGACCCTTAATTAATTTTTGTGAAAGAAACTTAAGGTCAAAATTAGTCAACAAGATCACCCATTTAGCTAAACGTCTTGATAAATCTGTTTTATTGAAAAGATGTCTTAGAGGATCAAATTTTGTCATTACTTGTATTTTGACATTCAATAAGTTATGTCTCAACTTACTGGTAGTGAATACACGAGAAAAAAATTGTTTTTCTATTGTTGTGTATCGTTTCTCATAATCTATCAAGGTTTGACTAATGTAATAAACCAGATGCTCTTTACTGTTTTCATCTTGTTGAGCCAACAATGTTGCAAGGGCATGGGATTATGTTGCTATATAAAGTATGAATGGTTTTTTTTGCATAGCAGGTTGTAAAATAGGTGAAGTTGTAAGATATTTCTTCAAACTCTCAAAAGCCTGTTTACAATCCTCATTCCAATTAAAGTGCACATCCTTTTTGAGGAGATGTGTAAATGGTAATGTTCAATCAACTAATGATGTGGAAAAACAACAAATGGCTTGAATTATTCCTTGTAATGTATGCAATTGAGAGATGTTTTAAGGAGGTGGCATGTTGATTATAGCATCAATTTTCTTCGTGTCCACCTCGATGCCTCTGTGAGATACGATAAAACCTAAATTTTTTCCGCTATCTACACCAAAGACACATTTTTTCGGATTCAATCACATGTTGTATTTATGCATCCACTCAAATATTTTTTGAAGGTCATTCACGTTTTCTTGTGTTTTTAATGATTTGTCTAGAATGTCATCAACATAGTCTTCCAAAGTATTATGTATGTAATCATGAAATATCAATGTCATCGCTCGTTGATATGTTGCACTCGCATTCTTCAATCCAAAAGGCATCATGACCTAGCAAAACATTCCCCAAAATATTGTGAATACTATTTTATATTGGTCTTGAGAGTTGATGAAGATTTGATTGTATCCAAAAAATCCATCCATGAATGACAAAAAAGAATGTCTCATAGTTAATTCTACTATCATATCAATATTAGGAAGGGGAAATCGTCTTTTAAAGATTCTTTATTCAGATCACAAAAATCTGTACACATCCTAATATGATTGTCATGTTTTGCAACTACGACAATATTTGAGACCCAAGGAGAATAATCTATAAGTCTTATGAAACCGACGTCAATGAGTTTTTCAAGTTTCCCTTTGACAAGCAAGGCTATCTTAGGATTCATCTTTCTTATTTTTTGTTGAATGGGCCTAGCATTTTCAACAAGGACTATGTTGTGCGCCACTATCTTAGCATCGATTCCTAGCATGTTCGAATATTTCCAAGCAAAAAGTTTGGGAAAGTCATGGAGTAAAATTGTGTGATCTTCTTGTTTGTCATCATCAAGGAACTTCCCCATTTTAATGAATTTCTTTGTGTCATTGATGTCCATTGGTATGCCAATTGTATCTCCTAGAGGAAGTGCACTTGGCTTTGGGAATTCAAGGTTGTATTCTTCTGTACTTGTGTCCATGTCATTGCTTTCATCTTCTACATAATTTTTCTTGGTGCTAATCATAACACATGTGACTTTTTTTGTTTAAGTAGTAGGTGACTTGTCATAAACACCTAGCATTTTCTTCAATTCATCATCATCTTTAAAATATTACCATGATGGTTCAGAATCCATATCAAGCAATTCAAGATGTTTCAAAGTGAGGTTGATTTTTGGTTTGCACATGATAGTGTTGATGTTTATCGATGGTCTCTTTGTTGCTTGTGAAATTTTAGGACAATAACCCAAACCAGTCTTTGTCTCTTTTGTGTTATGATCTATAGGAATTTGAATGCCTTGTTCTTTATTTCCACATCCTTTACCATTGTAACCCAATTGTTTCACAAGTTCATAACCTTTCCCATAAAGTCTTTCTATTTATTTCGGGTTTGGTGGTTGTTGATAATCTATCTCATCAAAGTTGCGTGTTCACTTCATATTGGGTTCACCAAAATGAATAGGTGGATATTGTATTTTAGGGATCTCTTGCACCTTAGGGTTTAAAACCTAAAAGGAGAGAGACAATATTCACACTCTTCACTCAAGAACAAACCCTTGAGATTTCAATGCATAGGAGATTGAAATCTTGCAAAGGGACTATCCTAGGGGCTGAATGAGATCTAATGAGGGGTTCACCACCAAGTTTAGACTTGGAAAAGACAATGCAATGCAATTTGTAATAAAAAACCATAATTTAATGCAATGACTTAAAAAATTCCTTAAAAATGCAAGAAAAACAAAACCAAAAAGAAAAAAGGTAATTAATGTGCACCTAGAAACCTTGAAGTGACTAGAAACAACTCTGAAATTCTAGAATTTTTTTCTTTTTGACCAATTGGGACTCATTCACCAACCTAGGTGAATTAGTCCCAAATCCAAGTTTCTGTACGAGAGTTTGTTTCGGGAAAAATGGTATCAAAATTTGAAAATAGATCTGAAAAACAACTACAATGGGACTCATTCACCACTCTTGGCGAATCAGTCCCGTTTTTCTTTTTCAGAAATTGAAAGTACTAATCTACTTTTCAACACTTTCCCTTCCTTTCAAATTTGAGTTGTGGATCAGAGTCTATGAAAAACAACTACAAAACAAAATTCAACTTGGTTTGCTAATGGGGGGTTTGCCTTGGTCAAACCCCTAGTTTGGTAATTAAACCTTGATATAAATAATGAAATGTGCATGAAAACCCTAGCCTGAAGTGTTTCTAAGACTAAGAGATTTGGAACACGATGCAATCCTATTCTAATATGCAAGAATATGATGCAATAATGGAAATATAGAGACAAATGACTCACTTGTGGTGATCTCTAATCACCCCAAATGAATCCTAATGATGCTTTTACCTTCCTTAGGCTGAATGTAGAGTGATAATGGAGGAGGGAATCACTTAGGAAACAAGTCTTTAGGCTTGTTTTGATGGGATGTCTCATCTCCCCAACTTAGAATCCATCATGATTCACCATAGAAAACCATGATCAACCCTTAAAAATGATAGATCTTGAATGAAAGTGAGCTTGAAGACCTATAAAACACTTTAATGCTGCTCCAAAGCTTCAACTTCACTTGCTCTTGAAACTTGAATGCTCTTGTGAAAGATTCTCAACACTTGACTCTTGAATTTTCTCTTGAAAATGCTTGCTCAAAAATGCTTAGAGATGATAAAAATGACTTAGAAAATTTCTTTTATAGGCATTACCACCTAATTGATTGTTATTTAGATCTCAAAGGATGACATCCACCAAAAATTTGAATTAAATTGATGAATTTCCTGCTCAAAATTGAAAAGGACCCCAAATGGGACTCATTCACTACCCTTGGTGAATGTGTCCCACCTAAGGAGACTCATTCACCCAAGGTGGTGAATGAGTCCCACCTTAGCTTTTTGAGGTGGGTTTTTCAGGATTTTTGGGGATTTGAGTGATTTTATGGGATTTTTGAGTGAAATGAGCCTCGAGATCCAAAATAATGGGTCTTAGGGGTCTATAAACAATGATTGAAAGGATAATTAATGCAAGGGTGCCAAAATAGGTCTAAATTAAGTGTGAAATTGCCTCGCTTTCAAGAGTGTACAATTTTATACACTACAGGATAGAGAGGACATATCCTCTCCCTTTGCGCTTCATGCGATCTTGGGTGAAGAGAAATACCTCTATTTTACGTGTTTGTTTTTTTAATTGAATGATTTATTTACGCATCCTCTCCTCTTACGCTATGTGCAAATCTTGGGTGATGAGAAATAACAACATAAATCTTTCCCTTATTATTAGGAGGCCTGCCTAAGGATTTCATCACCTTAGGGTTCAACATCAAGAACATTTTTTCTAGAGAGTTATAGCAAAGGGATGAGAATGAGTTGTAGTTCTATACATGTGTACCATATAGGGCATTCCTTAGTGGTTTCGAGTGATTCCAGACATGAGATTAGAGACTTCGGTCTTGCGCTGGTGTATACCATGGTGTTCACAGAGTTCTACCTACTATGAACCATTGTTATTAGAATCCTAAGACCTATTTGATTGCCAAACTATAGTAGTGCAACATACAATATCATGCATGAAGTTACTCATCATATTTGGTCCTTGGTTGAGGTGATAAGGTGTCTTGTTAGGATCTAGTCCTTTCAAGGTGAGGGGTGTCAAGGTGGTACATGACCTTGGCATACCCTACTTACCCATTCCTTGGATTTAGATTAACTCTTAAGTGTGGTGAGCCTACTATGGGGTGATTCAATTTTTTCAAATACTAGCTAGGTTGTTCTTATCTTGTTATTTATTGATCTATATACTAGTGAGATTTGTGGAAGAAAGCTTACACAAATATATTCTCACCTTGGAGTAAGTCCTAAATTTTATGTTTTTTCTGTTCATATCACTTTATTTCAAAACATAAACTTAGATTTTGACACATCTAACTTGCCAAAAATTTCACAAAACATTGAAACAGTTACAAAAACCCATGTTTTCCTGTCATAGTTTTCTGCTTTTGCATAGATTAACTTATCTGTTCTTTGTATATTTTTGCTTTTGCATACTCTGCCACATGTTCATTTATTGTACTCTATCATAATATTTTTTGCATAGTGTTGCTTTTTCCTACATTGCCATGTTTTCCTGGGGCAGTGTGACGTGTTTACCTAAATTGCGATGTTTTCTTGTAACATTTATCCATCTCAAAACTAAAAATTATTTGATCATAAACTATCATAACCTATGATATTAGAACTGAAAACATCTATCATAATAGTCCAAAATAGTTCATCCTCACACATCAAAACTATCTTTTGAACTTGGTTTTCCTAGGAAATTCCATCATAGCCTTTTTAACAAAATATCAACCTTATCAAATATCCTTGGAGATCAATAAACTCAATCAACATCAATCTTATTAGACCATCCTCAAAATCCTTTTGTCAAAACATTAAATCAGCCTTTTGACATTAACCTACATCTTGCTAGTATCTTTTGATCTCATCCAATCGCATCTTGTGAGCTTGTTAACTAAGTTGAACTATATTACCTCTAGGTTTACAAATCACGATAGCCTCTCTTTTCTTGTACTCATAAGTCTAGTTCATTTAAAGTAATCAACCTAAAATTTCATCAACATATTGAGATCTAGCACAACCCAATTGGTCTTAACGTTAAATCCAATCAAATTTGTTATCCTTTTGTCCAAAGGTTAAAAATTTAATCCAAATCCAACTTAAACATAATATTTTTTGTCCAAAAGAGTTATCAACACATCTTATGAAATCCAAATCCAAACTAAATCATACACCTTCATCTTAATCTTTTCATCCTTTAGGGTATATTTTGAATTTTATGGTAACCACAATATCATAACACAAGAATAAAATGAAAGCCAACCCTAGTGCTTCTAATGTTCCAAACACTACAAGCATTGAAACTACAATTGAAATGACACAAGGATTTCTCTCTAGCATTGCTCCTTCTGGGTATACCACCCCTCAACAACCAAACATGAATCCAAAAAAACACAATGCTAATCCTCTTCCACAACCAAACATGAATCCTCCACAACCCAATAAAAATATTCCACACCAACCAAATGTCAATCAGTAAAACCTCACCTCTCAACAAAGAAATCAACCAACTAGAGGAAAATATGGATATGTTGACCTAGGTTCTGATGATGAACCCACCGAAGAAAATATCTTAGAAATGACTCAAAATCCTCAAATGCTAAAAGTAATTGATGCATTACTCACTTCCAATCCAATTAATTAATTTTATAGGCTTGAACAACATGGTGCTAGGCTATCATTTGGTTTTAATGTTGAGGATGTTAAGGACCAGACTCTCATTCGTGTGGATGAAGACATGATAGTTTGGAAAGTATTTAAATCCATAAGACAACTACAAGTTCTAACTTTCCTTACACAAACAAATAATCCTCCTCATCCAAGACAAGTTTAAAATCCCTTGTATAGACAATCATCACAAATGGAACAAGCAATGACATCCCAACAAAAATAATTGGATCCTAATATCTTGGCAGCCCAAAATATTTCACAACAAACAACCAACCCTTTCACCACTCCACTTGTACCTCATAAAGCTTTAACTAGTATGTGGAGACCAAATGTATCAAGGAACTTGTATGAAATTTTTTGGTCAGAAAATGCACCTGAACAAGGTCAAAATCCTAACATGAAAAACATGTCAAACCTTCCTCCTAGACCACTAAAATTTTCACCAAATCCACCATTACATGCTAACATTCCACCACAACAACAACATATGGCTTCACCCATCTATAACATTCCTAATCTAAATAATCCGCCTCTTCAAACACAACAAACCAATCAAACTCTCTAATAAATAAAACAACCACCCATCTATCAAAATACACAAACCAAATGTTCTCTACAACAAGACATGACACAAAAAAAAACCTCTTTACCAAGAACAACATCCCTCAAACAACACTCAATATCAACAAGGGTTGAACTTTCAAAATATGGATCCTAATACAATGTAATATAAATATGATCCTTCATACACCGAAACTCCACAACAAAAAAACACAAATACCCAACAACAAAACGTCAATCCTCAATATCAACTATACACAAATCCCCAACATCAAAATGCCAATCCTCAATATCAACAAAACACAAATCTCCAACATCAAAACATCAATCCACAATATCAACAAAACAAAAATACACAACATCAAAACATAAATCCTCATAAAAAAAACATGAGTCTTCAACATCAATAAAACCTTGTACCTCAACACAAAAACATGAACCCTCAACACCAAAACCTTATACCTCAACATCAAAATTTTAACCCTCAAAATCAACACATGAACCCTCAGAATCCATTTTTTTCCCTCAATATCAATATAATTCCCTGCAAGGTCTGATGCAAACTCAAAACCCATCTTACAACTACAATCTACCTAATCTTCAAAATACTCAAGACAATGAGTTCACATTACAAATCCAAAACCTCAATCAAAAGATAACAAACATACAAGTTGGAAAGACTAAGATGAGTTATGCCTTAGTGGAAATTTGTCCTTATCCATATGATCAAAACATTTCCATGATTCCCTTCCATAAAAACTTTGAAATTCCTTAATTTGACAAGTATAAAGGAAGAGGAGATCCCATTAAACACATACATGAGTTTTTCATGGCTTGCATGGAGGTAGCCAACTATAAGAGAGGGGGACCAACCAATGCAAGGCCCCAGGTGACGAAAGGCCAAGAGTAGTATGGCTACCCTAACTTACCTCAATTTAAAGGAAGGTTAGGATAGGCGGGATGAAAGTGATGAGAACTGTAGGTTCTTCAATCACTCTGCAAACCTGGGAGTTGAAGAGAGACTAGGTGAGTCAATCCTTAGAGTCAACTCTGTGTCTTAGTAGCTCTTTGTCTGAGGACAAAAGTGTAGTTCTAGGATGACAGTGCAACGCACTAGCGTCTCACAGGTGCACTGGCATCCGTATGACCAAAAAACCAGAGAGGCAAGGTTAAGTTCTAAAGAAGGGACTATTAGCCTAGTTCAAGAATTTCTAGAATGACATAATAAGATTAAGAAGAGTGAAACATAAAGACAAATGTGATAAAGGAAATAGATTAATGCAAGGGTGATGAAGACAATTTAACATAATAATCTTCTCGCCAACTTTCTCCAAGATCTCTCCATCTGCACACAATAAAGAGGGAAAATGTTGGGGGGGCTATTTAGGGCTCTGCCTCAGTCAGACCCCTGTTTTGGTGTCCCACCTCCATGGACAACCAAGTTTGCAATGATAGGAATAATATGATAAAGAAGAGAAAATAAGCGACGTAAACAAAAGACTACCAAATAATATGTGTTTACTCAACCAAAATGATAGAGATGATAAGAGGAACTTACCACCTTTGTCCAAGCGCTCAAGGCTAGTGAAGGAGAAAATGAGAGGAACTCAAGCCTTTGCTGCAATGGTGTTTGTCCTACGCTCGCACTATCAGAGTGATAGAGTGGTAGATTGCTGCTATGGAGTGTGAAGTGCTGCTACAAAGCTTGTGGATGCTTGAAAGAGTGGAGAAAATGTGAAGAGATGAACTCAAGATATTACCAAACTCCTTGAATGAATGAGAGAGTGAAGAATATGAAGGAAGGAGATGAAAATGACCATATTCGGGTTAGCTAGTCGGAGGGAGGCATTATACTTTGACTTCCAATAGGAAGTGTAACGTCTCTATAGATTCCAGCTACAAGAATTTTCTAGAGACTTAATTGCACTGTGTGGACATCTGCGCGCCGCGTAGGCATCCCTGACAGAAACACCTCCACCAACACAAAAAATGGGTGCCAAGTGTAATGTGAATGACGAGCTTAAGTGGAATTAAGCCTCCACCTTAGGTTTTCTAAAGTGTAAGGGGGTAAAGGAAAATTTGCGTTAGGTGTGCAAATTCACACCTATACATTTTTCCACCACTTTAGCGAGTACGAGTACTGATGAGTGCTCTGATAAAGTAGAGTAGTAAGAAGTAACAAGGTAGTAGATGTATACCTAAACCTGACGAGGAAGCAGAGCATGGTTTGGTGAACTCGAAAGTGCAGGAAAAGAACTTCATAATTCTATGGAACTATAAAGCTAAAGTATGAAAGTTCCTCATAGGCCCATGGTCCTGCAAGGAAGGTATCCTTCAAGAACTCTCACATGAAGGAGACTAAGTAAAGGGGACTCCGCAGAGTTAGAGATGGCAACATGTTTACTTGCAAATAGAACATGTTAGGAAGTAGCCACGTAGGCCAGTGAGTGGATAGTCACACAAACCATCACTAAGTTGTGAGTCTTTCAAATGGGTCCCTCGAGAACCCTTCAAAAGGGAGGAGGATCCACTCAAGGTATGCGCTATTCGAAAAGTGAAGTCTAGTTGAGCTGCCCCCAAGCTAGATGTAAGGATGTGAAGTAGGTCTAGTCAGGCCGCCCCTAGACTAGACGTGAAGATGTGAAACCGGTCTAGTCGGGTTGCCCCTAAGCTATATGTCATATAGCTCATTGAAAACTTTCAAAGGAGTCCCTCGGGAACCCAACATGAAAAGGAAGGGTCCACTCAAGGGACACACTATTCAAAAGCTAACATCTTCTTTCTTGAATCGATTCATCATCAAGGAATCCTTTCGAAAGATGTTCACTTCATCAAGGAATTCGAAAGGAAGGATATGTGCCCATGCAAGGGGAAGATCAAGACTATTCCTGCTTCAGAGGAAGGTTCCCAAGTCCTTTCTTTATGAACCCATGATGAAGGAAACATGTTCTATTAGGGTTTCAAGTCAAGAAGGAAATTCCAACAAAGAAGTGTGTGAAGAGTCTTGAGACAAGATTCATTGGAAACAAATGTATTTTCTAAAAACCAAGTGGTGTAGAAGTAGCGTTGTCACACATAAGAGGGACAACACAAGCAAATAAGAGAGAACAATAAAGATAAAGATGAATCGGTTGCAAGACAAGGAGAGGGAGTAATAGTAACCATGTTAACATACATCTTAGGATAAGAAATTGAATTAGAGGGATCGATGATCATGTTAGAAGAATGTGAAGGAAATGGGTCTGTGTATATCTGCGAGTCACTATTATCTTTCACCATTGATTTTTTCGTGTTTTGTTTATTCCCATCAAGAAGAATAGTGCCATCCTCGATGGGATCCTATATCTCATGATGCAAGAACGTACATCATTCGGTATCATGTCCATTAACTCAATGGTATTGAAAATAGGTATTTTCTTCATACCAGTTAGGATACGGTCCCCTAACCAACTTAGGGGTTTTCAAGCTAACGATCTTATCCTTCAACAACTTCTGCAAGATGGAAGAATAAGATTCTGATAGATTTGTAAACTTTTGGTCGCGTCTGAGGCCGTTGTTATCCACAACGGCTACTACATTCACAACAACTTTACATTTTCTAGAGATTCATATGACAACCCTCCCTTTAGGGTGGGAGTGCGAGGAGGAACCCCTGAACTAAACCACCATCTATTGGTACTCCTATAAAGCTACACACAGATGCACAAAAGAAGGGTATTTTATAAGGGAAAAATTCTCTTGCCAAGGCTTTAAAAGTTCCCTATGAACACCTTTTGCACATTGAAGTTAGGTAACAAGTATGATATTTGTGAAAAGAGCACTTGATATCATGCTATAAAGTCCGTAATCTTCTTATTATCCCTTGTTTACATCGAACAAGGTCAGAGAAGGTCATCTTTGATCTGATGTTGGCTTGGAACTATTGTAGGAACTGGTTCACAAGCTGATCAAACATAAATATGGAATTGTTAGGAAAGGAATAGTACCACTCGAGTGTTGTATCCTTGAGCGATCGAGGGAATAGTTTTGGCATCAATGCATCATGATGTAAAAAATATATGCATAAGGAATTAAAGGCAGACACATGTGTATGTGGGTCCCCTTTACCACCGTATTTCTCAAAATTGGGAATCTCCATCCCTTGCAGGAAAGGAGTGTTTAGAATTGCAACCGACAATGGGCTGTGTTAGAAGAAGGGCTGGAAAATAGGTTGGGCTGAGGCTTGGGAAAGGTTCACTAGCTGGTTATGCATCTTCCCCATATTTTGAAGAAGGGTATTTATAATAGGGTCATTAGAAGGCATAGGACCACTAGAACCACCACTAGAGCCACCACCTAGACTACCGCCATAACTACCTCGATGCCACCACCACCAGTGTGATCTTCGTCAGAGCCACTGCCACTTCCAAGGCCACCAACATGACCTTTGCTAGCACTGCCTCTGCCAATACCACCTCCACTTTTGAAGTTTCCACCACCAAAGCCTCTATTGATCATCCTACCAAATCCTTCACCATTGGAGGCACTAGAAGGGGTGAAGCAGAAACCTAAGGGGTTTCTGTTTACTTTTATAGTTTTTTGATTTTTCGAAAGTAGCAGGCACACTGATTGAAGGGACTGCTTCAACCATGTACACAGACGTAGGTGGCATCAAAATTTCTAACTATCTCTCACGTTTCTCAATGGGGCCACCTTTTATCACATGACTATGATCCAAAGGGGCACACACTTCAGCCAGACCAGTGAGACTAGCTAGGAGTTCTATACCTATCCGATCTTTTCCTACCATGTATCTTATTTCACTGATTACTTTAGAAACCCTATCCAGTTTCAGGTTTTTCTCCAGGTGATTTTCCAATGCACCTAACCCTTTGCTTAGATTAACGACATATTCAGAAGGGATGTGGAAAAATTCATTCTCGTCTATGGAAGAGGAAGTTGGTGATGTAGGAGGGGTAGGGATGTGATCAGTTTCAACAAGGAATCTAGATTCACCCTGCGGTATGTGCTCCTATGTGGACAGACCAACCGCAGAACCATAGAAAAGACCAGTAGTGAAACTAGAGGACAACTTCGTCTTATCCATTGAAAGGTGTCTCAGACTTCTCCTAACAATATGCCTAAACTTCATAGATTGGGTTGTGACACTCATAAACTTCACAACACAGAGGGATACTACAAGCAGAGGGTATAAGGGAAAAACTTAGAACACCGATGAAAGAGTAGACATTGGTTCATGTCGGGTTCACCAAAAATATAAGAGAGGGGGACCAACCACTGTAAATTCCTAGGTCACAAAAGGCCAAGAGCAGTATGGCTGCCCTAAATTACCTCAATTTAAAGGAAGGTTAGGATAGGTGGGATGGAAGTGATGAGAACTATAGGTTCTTCATTCACTCTACAAACTTGAGAGTTGAAGGGAGACTAGGCGAGTCGATCCTTAGAGTCAACTCTGTGTCTTAGGTAGCTCTTTGTCTGAGGAAAGAAGCATAGTTCAGGGATGATAGCACAATGCGTTGGCAACTCAAACATGCACTGGCATCCGTACAACCATAAAACCAGAGAGACAAGGTTAAGTTCTAAAGAAGGGACTACCAGCTTAGTTCAAGAATTTTTAGAATGATAGAATAAGATTAAGAAGAGTGAAGCATAAAGACAAATGTGATAAAGGAAATATATTACCACAAGGATGATGAAGACGATTTCACACAATAATATTCTTGCTAGCTTGCTCCAAGATCTCTCCACCTACACATAATAAAGAGGGAAAATGTTGGGGGGGCTGTTTAGGGGTCTACCTCAGTTAGACCCCCGTTTTGGTGTTCCCACTTCCATAGAAAACCAAGTTTGCAACAATAGGAATAATATGATAAAGAAGATAAAACAAGCTACATAAACAAAAGACACCATAAAATAGTACGTGCTTACTTAACCAAAACAGTAGAGAAGATAAGAGGAGCTTACCACCTCTGTCCAAAGAGCTCAAGGCTAGTGGAGGAGAAAATGAGAGGAACTCAAGCCTCTACTGCAATGGTGTTTATCCTACACTCACACTATTAGAGTGATAGAGTGGTAGATTTCTGCTATGGAGTATGAAGTGCTACTACAAATCTTGTGGATGATTGAAAGAGTGGAGAAAATGTGAATATATGAACTCAAGATCTTGCCAAACTCCCTGAATGAATGAGAGAATAAAGAATATGAAGGAAGGAGATGAAAACGGCCATTTTCAGGTTGGCTAGCCGAAGTGAGGCGTTACACTTTGACTTCGAATAGGAAGTGTAACATCTCTGCAAACTCCAACCGTAGGAATCTGTGAAGGACATAAGCGCGTCGCGTGGACGTCCGCAAACCGCGTAGGCATCCTCAACAAAAACACCTCCACCGACACAAAAATGGGTGCCAAGTGTAATGCAAATGATGAGCTTAAGTGGAATTAAGCCTCCGCCTTAGGTTTTCTAAAGTTTAAGGGGGTAAAGGGGAATTTGTGTTAGGGGTGCAAGTTCACACCTATACACCAACAATGATTATTTCTTGATGATACTCTTTCCAAGAATCCTTGGGGGACAAACTATAGAATGGTTTTCTCATTTACCTCTTGGAATTAAAGCATTCAATGAACTCTCAGGAAAATTAATCAATCACTTCTTTTACTAGATAGAGAAAGACATCACTGTGACTGATTTATACAAAGTAAAAAAAAACCAAGGTGAGACTTTTAATTTATTTTTGCAATGATGGTGACATAAAGCAAGTAAATGAAAATGGCCCATCTCTGAGAAGAAACTCGTTGAAATCTTCTTTGGAAATCTAAACATCGATTTGAGCTTCTAATTGACTATGCTATGCCCTAACTCATTTGATGATATCATTGAAAAATGCACAATAATAGAGATCAACCTTCTACCTCGAATGGTAAACCACATCTATGGGAAAAGAAAAAAAACGTCACCAATGATGTATTGAGAAATAGTGCCTCAAACATACTAGTATTTGGGCCTCTGAATTGTCAAATAGATAGTTGAATGTCACATAAAAAATTACTAGTCTGATCAGGAACCAACATGTCGACGGTCATGCGTTATGGTGGTTAAGATTTAGACTTGTTACTTAGTCTTCTTTGGAGTATCGACAATTGACAGTTGGGTGGATTGGCGATTGAAGTTCGGTTGTTGAAAGTTCTTAAATGCTGTGAAGTCTTCAACATTTTTGACCTCTGATAGCTCTGATGGTGCCTTGGTCTGATAGTCAGGTATCAACATATCATCGATGTTGGGGATTTGAGTGGAATGTCTAGAAATGTTTTCGATAGCTCCGACACTCGGATGAGCCAATAACATTGAAGAGTCAAGGTGACTTGGCAATGATATTAGCTCGAAGACAAAAGGTCAACACGCCAACACATAGTATTTTATGGGTGGTTGTATTTAAACTCGAACTGGTTCATCTACTTGGTGCATGTGGGATAATGAATATCTTGCGAGTGTGAAAGGGAGAATGGTTGAACTACCAGTAACCAAATGGATAGAGTTTGATGGAGATGTAAAAGACGTTTGAGAGATTTGTTGGGAGTTGAAAAAGAGAAAATAGGGTTACGCTTCCAGATTCTCTCCAGATGGAACAAGATGTAAATCTCTTGTAAAGGCTTAGAGCCTATAATTGTATTTGTAACTATTTTGTTGTTGAATAATACGAGGGTGATTTGGGATTTTGGAGTGGGGTTTTTTTACCTAAAAGGGTTTTCCCCATGTATATCTATGTGTTCATATCTTTTGTTCCATCTTTCATGTTTAGTGGTTCTGCTTGATTGAATCTATTTAATGGTGTTGTTTGGAACTGGTTTAATTAGCATTAACTTTTCTCTAAGGGTCAATGTAGAAATGAACTATGTCTGATTATGCTTTGTGGCATAGTAGTATGTGTCTTTGAGGCAATCTAAATAAAATTAAAGTTATTGAAGGAAATCTTGTTCTTAGATGTTCATTCTGGGATGACCATCATTCCCTTATAGGTGGTATCATAGCCTTCTTTTGGGATTTGCTTGTGCTTGCATGTGCAGGTTTTTGAGTTCCATGTACTTGCATGGGTGTTGCATGTACTTTCATGGACTCGCATGTGGCTTGCTTGCATGTGCTTGCATGCAAGAATTCTCAGTGTTTCTTGGTTCTGTGGATTCCTTATGTGAAGATTTCTTAGTGTGGTAGGCTTGAGGAAATCTGAAGGAATCAGCTGATGTATTAATCCTTTGGTGAGTATAAATTCTTTCTCTTTTGTTTAAGTTTCAAGAGAAAAAACACAACATGGAGAATGGTGAAGATGGAGAAACTTGAACTGGTCATACTAGAATGTTGTGATATGAAGTTCCTAGTTGGCAGTAGTATAATCCTGATGCATGTGGTGGAATATTATCTTCTCTATGGTTGTGTTTTGGAAAATATTTCATATTAGGTGTTTGTGTGAGGGGCTCCTTGATGATATGGAGGAGCTTGGGTTGTTTCTTAGCTATGGAGAAATGTGCTTATGCTGGGTGTTTAGTACTAGTATTGAAAGGCATAGTTTTACTGGTACCCTGATTGCATGAAGGCTATGGAGTTGGTAATTGAATGATCTGAAAGCTCCCGTAATAGCTTGTCTCTCTCTTAGATGCATGTACATGTTGGTGGTTGAGGAGTTGTCTTGAAATGGGCCTAGATTTTTTGATTGCCTTTTCCTCTCAGGGATGTTTTGTACTTGCATGGTTCAGACTCGTGCTTCTGGGTCTGAGAGTTTTTTATAGGTTTTTAAAAAAAATCTATGGTGATGCTCATTCATGATAATCCATTTTTTGGTTTAACTGTTATGGTGTTTATGTTTCAGACTTTGAGTCATCCATATGTTAAGTGGATATGGATGTGCATGGGTTTTCTTGAACATAGTGGTTTTGTAGGTTTTACATGATAAAAAAAACTTGTGGTTTGGTGGTGGTGTTATTAAACTATTTTCTAGACCCTGGCTTTTGGGGGCATTGTTGGATGAGATTGTTTTAGTTCTGCATACATGCTTTATGCATGGTAAGAGAAGGTGTGTTTTCTTCTCTACATGGGAGTGTTGGTATATAATTAGTCTTTCAACATTCTTGTGGTGTTTCTTGCTAGGTTCCTAGACTATGGTGCTCGAGTTGTGGACATGATTGAAAAATTGGATTTGGTCTTGATTTGGTGTTTGAGTCAGGTTGTGTACATGTTTCTTCTCTTTGAGATCTCAATGTTGCTGTTTCTAGTGCGATGATGGGTTTACACATTCATTGTGATTGATCTTTGAGTTATGTGGTTGCTAGATTAGCTACCCATTAGCTATAGTGAGATAACTCAGAAGTGGATTGTCTATATCCATGAGGTTGATTCAGTGTTAATATAGACTTGTAAGCTGGCCTTGTCTATGGTCACTTGTGCATTAGTGTGGTTGCTTTGAGATGAGAGGTTAGATGATAAGAGAGTACATGGGTAGTCAATTTTGGGGTCCCTATAGCATGTTGTATCATGATGTCATGGATAGCTTAGATACACTACTTTATGTAAGCTTTTGACGGTGATGGTAATTCTTTTGCTTGGTTTTGGAGATCTCGGTGTTGCTTGGTATTATTGTTAGACGGATGTGTTTATTTGTAGACCTAAAGGATTTTTAAGATTAGCAAATGTCTGGTCATGATGCTTGGAGAGTTTAGGTGTCACGGTTAAGTGGGAGCTTTAGTAGTGACTATGGATTCACCACTTGGTGGTGAATGATCTTCCTTAGTATTGTAGATGTTACTAGGAGGGGCTCTTAGATCCCGTTGCTGTAGAAGAGTTCTTCCATATTTTCATGGACACTATTTGAAGATGTGCAACATCTCAGAACCATGGAGGATTCTTGGAGTCTTTGGTTGAGGTGTTTGGTGGTGCTTGAAAGGTGATTTTGGTTTAGAGTTTGTTGTGTTTCATGTCATGGTATACTCTTGTTTGTACATTAGAGTTTTGGCATGATGCATTGCTATTGAGACCATGGTATGTTCACCTAGAGCAAGGGATCTCCTAAAGGGGATGGTAAGATCATGGTGTCATGATAAGTTCTTGATTCAGATGATTGGAGCTTTTGAAAATGGTCTGGTAATTCTCTGTGTTTTGGATGCATTGATCATATGCTTGAGAACTTCATGATAGTGTAGTGATGCATTTGGAGTTCAACATGAGATGACCGATTATCGATGCTCATAGATAAATGGAGAATAAGGTGAGGCTGTATTTCTCTTATGAGAGAAGTGCTGTTGATGGTTACTATTGATGAAGATTTCAGCAGAAAGTCCAAGGAGCCTACACCTTGGTTGGACATGAGTTCAACAGAGACCAATGAAGGAGATTTCTCTTGGATAAGTCATGAGTACTTGGTTACCTTGAAGGAGCATCTTCTTTTCCCAATCTTGGTCTACTCAAAAGTTTATCACTTGAGAGGTATTGCCTATTGTTTCTCTTAGGCGTTTTATGCTTTCTTTCATGGATATGAATCTTGAATTGCTATTAGATGATTCTGAAGGATTAATTGTGAGATATGGATAGCATGGTTATCTCCTTATGCATTGTGATTACTTTCATTGATGTTGAGTTTAGGAGATGCAGTGGGCTATTTCCTTGAGATGGGAATTGAAATAGTTTGATCTTCTTTGAGAGGCTTACATCCATGTTGATTCCATGATATATATGATATGTTTGATCTTGGTGATTGAACGATTGGATGTTGTTAAGTATTTTCTCTTGGGGTTGTGAAGGAGATCATACTTGACACAGTTGGCATTTAGAGGTGTATGTAAGAGGATTTTCTATAAGTTCATGATGTGCAGAGTTACTCCCTTTGGTCTTGGTTGTCTTCCTGGATGTTTGGTTTCACATTGCATTGGTTTGAGGTTTGTTTAGAGCTGTAGTGATCATTGGCTTGTGGTCATGTGTTTTCACTCATGTTCTTGGGTGATGAAATGCATGTTCTTTATCTCTTTCCTTTGTTGGATGTGGAGATCTTGGGAGAGCTATGCAAACTTGTTGTGAGAGTTGTATTTATAGGTTGTGCATATCATTTATGGATGTTTCCTTGGTATTTCATGGTTACATTTTCTACGTGCTACCATTGGTAGAATCGTTATGCCTTATTCTTTTAAATTTTACATTACCTATGCAATGGGAGTTCCTAGATGTGTTTTTTCTTCTTCGACTGGTTGGTACATGGAGCTTGATTTTGCAGTTGATGGGTTGGATATTTAGGTGGAATGAGTTTTTTGATAAACATACCTTGGAGGTATGTGTGATTGGATGGAGTAGCACTTTCTATGTGTGCTATTTTTAGTTGCATGGGTTGTTTAGTTGGATGGGAGCAATCGATTTTTTGGTTGTTGTTCTAGCTAGCGTTCTATCTTGTTTATGGAGAAAGTCTTCACATTTGTGTTCATGTTCAGTGCTTTGAAGTTGACATTACTTTTGTATGGCTTGTTGAGCATAGTGGTGTGGTGGCAGTGTGTTGAAACCCTTGTTGTCAATTGGTTCTGATAGTGTTGTCTTAGATTAGATTGGTGCATATGTACACCATGACTTGTTCCTTTTCTTTGGAGGATGGATGGAGCTATAGCTTGAGATGGTAGACATCATAGATGTTGTTACAGGTGTCCTGGGTAATATAAAGGATTCATACATTGATTGATAGGCAGTGCATTCTTTGACAAGTGGGAGAATGTTGAGAAATGGTGCCTTAAACGTACTAGTGTTCGGGCCTCTGCATTGTCAAACATACAGTTGAATATCACAGGACAAAGTTACTAGTCTGATCGAGCATCGAAATGTCAGCGGTTGCATGTTATGGTAGTTAAGATTTAGAATTGCTACTTAGTCTTCTTTGGAGTATCAATGATTGATAATTAGGTGGATCGACGACCAGAGTTCAGTCGTTGAAAGTTATTAAATTTTGTGAAGTCCCCATCATCTCTGACCTCCGATAGATCCAATGGTGCCTTGGTTCAACAGTCGAGTATCAACATATTGACAATGTCGGGGGTTTGAGTGGAATGTCTAGCAATGTTCACTTGGTGCTTGATCCTTTGATGCTCTGATAGCTTTGAAACTCTGATGAGACGATAACATTTAAGAGTCAAGGTGACTTGGCGGCGATGTTAGCTTGATTAAAAAAGGTCAACATGCCGACACATAGTCTTTTGTGGGTGGTTGTATTTAAACCTGAACTGGTTCATCTACTTGGTGCATGTGGGATAATGAATATCTTGTAAGTGTGAAAGGGAGAATGGTTGAGCTTCCAGTGACCAAATGGACAGAGTTCAATGGAGATTTAAAAGATGTTTGAGAACTTTGTTGCAAGTTGAAAGAGAGAAAATAGGGTTATGCTACCGGATTCTTTCCAGATGGAACAAGATGTAAATCTCCTGTAAAGGCTTAGAGCCTGTAATTGTATTTGTAACTATTTTGTTGCTGAATAATACAATGGCGATTTGGGATTTTAGAGTGTGGAGTTTTTTACCCGAAAGGGTTTTCCCCACATATATCTATGTGTTCATATATTTTGTTCCATCTTTCATGTTTAGTGGTTTTTCTTGATTAAATATGTTTAATGGTGTTGTTTGGAACTAGTTTAATTAGCATTAAATTTTCTCTTAGTGTCAATGTGGAAATGAACTATGTTTGATTATACTTTGTGACATAGTAGTACATGTCTTTGAGGTAATCTAAATCAAATTAAATTTACTGAAGGCACTGCTATTCTCAGATGTTCATTCTAGGATGACCATCATTCCCTTACATGATGAAGTAGTGGATGCTAAAATTGTGTAAAACATACAATTTCCATCTAATATTCCCCAAAAAAATGTTCAAAACAATCAACCAAATAATCCTCCAAGCAAACAACTAAACAATCAAAATTAATATCCTCTAAGAGGACCACCAAGACCAAACAATCCCTTCAATCAAACAAGATGGAAATACATGAGCCTTTGGGAGAACTTGTTGAAGTGGTCTTACATGAATTTATTCAATAAAACCTTATCAAATTACCTAAGAAAAGACAATATGATGAACCACAATTCAATCCTACTTGGTACAATGTGTAAGGAGTAAAAGTGGAAATGGATTATTAACAATGAATTCAATCAAGGAACCCAAAAGATGAGATATAACCCACATACCAATGAGATCAAATTATGACTCAAGCTATGATTCAAACAAGGATTAGATAATCAAATAAAAAAAAATTAATCCAAAACATGAACAATCTTACCATCCCATTGTGGAGTAACTTGTGTTGGTTGAAATGTCAGATTGCTTCAACACAAAGCCTCCATGATAGCTTGCAAAATATTGATGTGTGATGACCTAGATGCTATGATACATTCTCATAATTTCTAAAGATAATTTCTCAAATGGACATGACTTAGCTGTGCAAGTTCTAGGTAATGAATGTGTGGGATGAAGGGTTATTTTATAGATTTTAGGAAATTAGATCAACGATCTAGATTAAGATGTGTTGATTTGAGAGCGAAGGTTGAGAATGAACGAGAGGAATTGACTACCTAGTTATCTGACTGCAACTAGTTGTAGGTGTTGAAAACCCATAATACTGAGAGGGGGGGTGAATTAGTATTCTACTAAACCATTTAATTTCTAAATATTCAATAATTAAAATATATCTAGCTGCAACTATAAACAAAAACATGAAAGGAATCATAACATCACATGACACATGAACACTAGGATTTTTATGTGGAAAACCCAAAATGGGAAAAGCATGGTGAGGATAAGCTCACAATATGTTATAATTGGTCATAAGATATTATAGGGCACACTACTAGGACACACTATCCTTGAAAGGATCACAACTTGAAATGATTACAAAAAGAAGTGTGGCTCACTTCCAAAAAGATGAATTGATGAAATTTACACCTTCTATGCACTTAGTTCAGTTCTAATTAAGCCCTGGAAAAAAAAAGCTTGCACCAATTTATAGGTTCACAAAAAATACATACAACATCACACAATATCTCACTATCACACATTACTACTTATTACATGTCACATACACACTACTACTCAGAAAAAAATGTTTCATATATATGTGCAATTAAATTTTCATACATCAATCAGGTTGGCCTAATTAGATGTACATATACTTTATTCAAGCGTAGCTTATCAGCACAACCCAAAACTTCTTTTCTTCAAATTAAAATGTGTAAGACATGAATTAAGTTGGCTTACACTTAATAGAGATCTCTTTAAAATATCCATGAAGTGTGCACCACTTAACTATGTCGTCCAGAAGAAGATCCATACCATTTTGCATAAATATTGAGCAAAATATTGTAATCCAAACTTCTATCATTTATATCTTCCATCTCATTCAAAAAAAATTGCTGAATTTTTTTCCTGAGATGCAATTAGTAGTCCTTAAAAACATATTAAAATCTCATAAAGTGATCTTCCACTGTGAGCAGTTTCAAACCAAATTACCAGATCAAAATGATAGAAACACCATTTATCGGATGGACATAAAATGTCACCAACCAAATTTTGGCATCAATGAAAACACATCAGAGGGATTCTTCTTCATTCTTCCAATAATCACCCCCTTTGTTATTGATGGCAACATGTGCCAAAAAAATGGATCTCAAAAACTGTCTTCACTCCCCATATCAATTGTAAAAACTAAGCAAAAACTTCTCGTTGACCAAAACCAAAATTTTCACAACAGTATCTTTTTCACAACAATATCTTCTCCCCTTTTGACATCAAGGACAAAGGGAATCTCGATGATGAACTCAAAAATAAAAAAAAGAAATGTGGAATTTTTTTAACTAGAGGCACCTTGTAACTCCTTAAGAATAACTTCCCAAGCCAGTTTTCCTTCATCCCAGATCTCCTTTTCTCTGACAAGAGTTTTGTACAATGATTCCAGTTCAAATAAAAATTCTTCTTCTTCTTCCAAAGTGGATGAATTAAGTTTCATCTATTCAAGTTTCTCTACATCCACCGAGGCATATGATACAGGGATATGTCTTGACATAACCAGATCTCCAAGTTGTCCAAACTGCCTTATTGCATCTTCTTTCGACCTATGTACGGTGAAAACCTTGCTTTGCAAGTTTGTAATAGAAGTCCAAGCAGTACAATTTCTATCATATATGATTTTGTAGGTTTTAGAGGAATTTGCAAGTTGAGACTCTATTGAGTCCATTAGATCTTTAATTCCTCAAGTGGCATCAGGCTACTACATGCAGTATACAAATAGTATCCGAGCTTCCTCATCACAATCCTTTACCTCTTTTAGACTTTTCATTACTCTAATGTGTGCAATTGGACATTTATCCTATAGTACAAGTAGCTTTTTCTCCAAGAGTCTTGACTTTTCCTCTTTCTCAGTCTACTTCTTAAGGCTAGAGTTGTATTCTTTGATTGAATCAACTAGAAGCTTTAGGTTCTTGATAGGGGCTAAGAAGTCATCAATTGTAGCACTCAAAACTATCTCGTGTAAAGCCTTCATTACATTATTTACTAATTCAATCCATCTCTAATAATTTTTAACCATTTCCTATCTACCGAAGTTAAGAAAAGTTTTGTAAATCTTTATTCTCTCAATCGGTGAGATCTTAATTAGATCCACATAGCCTGGATGCAATGGAATTTGAATCAACTGAGGTGGTAGCATGGGATCAATCCTTGTTTTCCTTGTCAAAAAACCTTTAAGATTACTTGCAGATGATTCTCCGGATGGCTTAGATGGCTCAGTAGTCTTTGAAGGTTCTTTTTCACTTCTTCCAACTTCTGTATTTTCTTTATTCTCTTCCTTCTCTTCTTATTCTTCCTCTTTGGAGGGTTTTCCTAAGGGTTTGTCTTTATTTTCTTCTTCCTTCTTGTCCTCATCATATTTTCCATTATTAGCCTTTTTGAATTTGTTTTCTTCATTTTTATTCCTATCTTCTTTCCTATTTTTGATATCCTCATTGTGTTCTTTTGGATTGTTTTTAGTATCACCTTTTTTCTGTTCTTCAGTGTGTTTACTGGTTGTTACCTCTATATCTTTCAAAAGGGAAGATGTCTCCAAGATAACATGTTCATCACCAAACTTATTCAAAACAAGATGTTCCTTTACTTCTGTGTCAACATCCTTGACAATAACTAACCCCTTTTCTTGAGTTGTATGAGATGAAGAACTAGTTCTCATCCCATCATTCTTTGCCAATTCCCTTATTGTATCATGAGTTTCTTGCCTTAAACTTTCGGTACTATATTTCTCTCTAGTCATTAGAAGAGTGACTCTTTGTTTCACTTTGAACAACTAGGAACATTATTTTAGCAAGTTAGCAACATCTTCCTTAGATAAAGAGGATCCATATGTGTTTAAGGCATTAGATTTGATTTTGTCCTCAATAGTTATAGGTTCATGCCTTCTATGTACTAATGCTTCCCACATATTGTCAGTCACCTTCTTTCTTCTAGATTCCATAAACTCATTAAAAATAACCATGTATTGACTAAAAGAATCTACAATTGTTTGCTTATCCTATTCACTAACTTCATTAAATAACCTAGTAGTAGGTAGAAAATCCTCACACTCTATCATATTATTTACTAAAGATTCCATCTTCAAGGGAGAGTGTTCTCTTATGGGAGAAGAGCCAGGCATGTCCTCCATAGGTTCTGATGTGCCCTCTTCACCCTTCTTCTCATGTACACAAATTTTAAAATCTTCCATTTCATCTTCTATCTCTTCATCAGATGAGATATCAACATTTTCTCAAGTTTCAGCTTCTTGATTTCTTGTGGAGGCACTACTTCTTTGTTCCCTTTCAACTGGTTTTCCTCTTTCAATCCAAGGTCTATCTCTTCTTGCACAACACCACTCAAGTCCCTTTTCCTAATTTACTTTTGTTTTACTCTTTTTTTGGGGGTGGTAGATGGTACAATAGGGGGTACATTTCTTGTCTTAGAGGCTTTAGTGCTAGGTCCAAATGATATAGTTATATTAATTATTGCAAGGTACTATGCTCTTCCTTCTTACCTTTCACTACTACCGTTGCACCGGGTGTTGCTGGTACTACAAAGGAAGAGGAGGATGCTCTTCCTAATCTCCTAGGTCAAGAGTGAACTTCAACTAATCTGGTCCTTTTCTCTTTTGCAAGTTCCCTTAGCATTTCAACATCATCCTTAGACAGTGAATGCATTTGAAAGAATGCCTCAACATTTTTATTTACTCTTTTAGCCCTTTGAGGTGCTAAAGTTTCTAAATGTACTTCAGTAGACTTCTCTTCATATGTTCCATGATTGGGTAGAGTGGGATCCTTAGGGCTGTTCAATAGCATTTCAATAAGTCCCTCAACAATTTTTTCATCAACCTCATATCCTAGAGGCTCTATCCATAGAGTCCTAGGTTCTACATCCTCTATAATACATTCATCAGTAGACACCAAAAAATTTATATCCTTTGCATATTTCTTTACTAGGCTCCTTGGAAATCCATCTCTCTCATACATATTGGTTTGAAAAACTATGAATAATGTAGTTAGAGAATCATTTTGTGCTTTAAAATCTCTAAGGTTGTGTATATGTTCACAAATTTGATGTGCCATCGGTCTATTGTGGTTCCATATAATATTTTTCCTTCCAGGTAGCTCACTTAGAAATTAAAGTAACATACAAACTACCAATGTTCCAAACTTGAAAGGATATTTCTTTTTCTTAGTTTGGTTTAGGTTATCCATAAGTTTCTGTCGAAGTAACTCACATAAATCATAATCCCTTCCATTAACCACCATGCCATATGCAACATAAATTGTAGTTGTAGACATCGAGTTGCCTCTATTGGTAAAGTAGATTTTTTGATCAATCATGACTGCAACATATCTCATAGTAGGTTTTTTAATGGGCTTGGTTTTTAGTTCTCTTCCATCATATGTGGCACCAGTTAGCTTCATGACCACATTATTCTTTACTACTTTTAGCACTAGTACAGGTCTAGTGTCATAGAGACTAGTCACGACTTTAATCACTTCCTTGGTAATTAATCCTCCTACATTTTTCCACACAAATTTATCGTGCACTCTGCTAAGTTCCATCCTTACAAATTTTGCAAACATCTCACCACAAAAGTTTGGGAACAAATTCCATACATCTAGATTCATCCGTACAAGGTTTTCATACTTTGGTTTCACGGAGGAATCATTTCTAGTTAGCTCCTTTAACCATTGATCCCTAAGCATTTGATGGTCAAATTCTTCCATTTTTACATGAATGTAGGTTCTGGTATCCTCAATGGGAAAGACATTCTCAAAATATGTGAAAACGCACCCGTGGGGTCCATTTCGTAAACCTTCTAGGAAAATCTTCTGAATTTTGGTTGGGGTCTCTCAAAAGTCTCAACAACAGTAGGAGTGGCCATTTTCCCTCAATTATTTTGTATATGATTATGGAAATTTCTTCTAGTTCAAAGCCACAAAGTATAGATAATTGTAAATACCTTTTTCAAGCTTCAACAAAAACTAGGGTTTGATTCTAGATACTCTGAATCAACTTCAACTTGCTTTAACTCACTCTGCTTCCTTCCAAATGTGTAAAAGTGATTTGATTCAACTTGAATTTTCACTTTATGCTTTATTGATTTCCCCTAATTTTGCATTTAATGCATTCCACTTCAAAAAGCTGATAAACACCTTATGAAATACACTGTAAACCCTAAAATTCTTTGTAAATCTCCAAATTTGTACCTTTTTAGTCAGAATATTTTTCAATATCTTCAGTAAGTCATTCTACATCACATATCTTCATGTCACTACTTGAAGCCTCTTATATTGGGGGTTCATTAGGTTTCTCTGTAGTTGCTCCCCCTAAGTCCATTGCTGGATTTACTTTTTAGATGAAGTATCTATACTAGATGCAGGAATAAATGCATTTGATTTATCCTTATTCTTAGGTTCTTCCTTTTTCTTCCAAATTTTCTTCATTTCCTTTTCAACTTCAGTAGGATCCACTTTAGATTTATTCCTTTGTTTTAGCTCAGGTTTCTTCTGATTCTTGCTTCTACCAAATTTTGAAATACATCCTCGTTTATTGTAAGTGTAGCACACAAAATTTCTCTGACCAAACTGATTTTCATTTATCCTTGATCTTCACTGGTTAGATTTATGTATGAAAGCATAAAATATATATAAATAGCCTTGAAAAGATTGAATCATTCTACCAGTATTGAATCTATTCATCATCATTATTTGACTTCTACACTCAAAAGCTCTATGTCTAATTTGCTTGCAAGAAAAACATTGTCCAACAAAGAGTCCAACATTCTGATTCATTCTACTTCTACATTCTATTTCCCTATGACCAAATTTATTGCATGAAAAACAAACACCATTAAAATATGGGTACCTTTGAGCATTTGGTTGTTGGATGGGAGTTCTTCCGGTACTGCTTCTTTGGTTGTTGATTTTTCTTTTATTGTCTTGAGTCTTCCCTTGATTTTCATCCTTGTTAGAAGTTTGATTTTCCTTTGAGATTTTTCCTTCTTCAAGTCCTAAACCATCTTTATCCTTAGAGGGTTTCTGAAATGCAATCAACTCATCAATATTTGTAGTACTTGTTTTTATTTTTTCTTCATGGGATCTTTCTTTCTCCAAGTTATACCTTAGGGTTAGCACTTCTTGTTCAAGCTTTGTACATTTGTCAATCTTCCTTTGGATTTAAAATTTCTGACATTCTTCGATTCTTTTCTTTTCTAACACTTGCACCTTTAGTCTAGTAATGTCTTCATTTGCTTTCTTCAACTGATCACTGAATTCTCTATGCCTTTCTTTGAATTTCTTGATTTGTTCTCTCAACTTCTTGATGCACTCATTTGCTTATTTTAAGTTTTCCCTTAAAGTTTCTTTCTCATTTTCAATTCTATCCAGATCATCAAGATCAACATGTAGTTCTTCTGTTGTAGAGATCTCTTCTGAAGGAACATGATCATTTTTGTCATCCATGTGTTCAAACTTCAAGATCTTCCTTAAGCTGTTAAACTTTTCCAAAGGAACCAAGCTTTGATACCAATTGTTGAATACCTAGAATACTGAGAGGGGGGTTAATCAATATTCTACTAAACCATTTAATTTCTAACCATTTAGTAATTAAAATATATCCATCTACAACTATAAACAAAAACATGAAAGGAATCATAACATCACATGACACATGAACACTAGGATTTTTACATGGAAAACCCAAAATGGGAAAATAAATGGTGAGGATTAGCTCACAATATGTTATAACCGGTCATAAGATATTACATGGCACACTGCTAGGACACATTGTCCTCGAAAGGCTCACAACTTGAAATGATTACAAAAAGAAGTGTGGCTCACTACCAAAAAGATGAATCGATGAAATACACCTTATGTGTGCTGAGTTTAGTTCCAATTAAGCTCTGGAAAATAAAATCCTACACCAGTTTGCAGGTCCATAGAAAATACATACAACTTCACACAATATCACACAGTCGCACATTATTGCTTATTACATGTCACATACACACTACTTAGAAAAAGTGTTTCATATATATGCACAATTACATTTTCATACATCAATTAGGTTGGCCTAATTAGATGTACACATACTTAATTCAAGCATAGCTTTTCAACACAACCCAAAACTTCTTTTCTTTAAAACAAAATGTGCAAGACATGAATTAAGTCATCTCAGACTTAATAAAGATCTCTTTAAAACATCCATGAAGCATGCACCACTTAACTATGTTGGCCAGAAGAAGATCCATAACATTTTGCACAAATACTGAGCGTAATACTGTAAGATGAATATATGTTATTTATATCTTCCATATCATTCAACCAAAATTGCTGAAAACTTGTCCAGAGATGCAATTAGTAGTCATTAAAAGCATATTAAAATATCATGGAGCGATCTTCCACTATTTGCAGTTTCAGACCAAATTACCAGATCAAAATAACAAAAACACTGTTTATCGAATGGACATAAACTATCACCAACCAAATGTTGGAATCAATGACAACAAACTAGAGGGATTCTTATTCATTCTTCCAATATTAGGATTCCAGTTAACTGGTTGCATGAGATAGTGATTGAAGTGTTAATTCAATTTATTCATCAGAAGACTCCAAGTGAGTGGGAGTTAAGAGAATTAATTGATCAGAAGAGTGGTTAATCAATATTAGTTGATTGAGAGAGAGTGTCATTTAAGATTTGAGGGAATAATGCATGATATAATTAATTAATTAATTATTGGAGGAACATACAAGATAAGATTGATTAATAAATAAAATGTTTATTTATTAATGGATGATGTTTGAGATAAAAAAGGAGAATTAAATAATTAATGTAATTGCTTAATTTTAGAAGTGTGAATGTGAGGGAATAAATAATTAAAGTAATTATTTAATCTAGAGGTGGGAGAATAGATTAATTAATAATTCAAGATAATTATTTAATTTATGCATCATGGAAAAGGTCAATTAAATAATTAAAAATAATCATTTAATCTATGCATGGTGGAAAAGGTCGAACAAATAATTAAAGATAATGATTTAATTTATGTATGGTGGAAAAAGTCAATTAAATAATTAAAGATAATCATTTAATTAGAATAGAATAATTAGTGAAGTTACTGACATAATTAAATAATTAATGTTTATTTAATTAATTAGGAGGAATGAAGGTAAATTAGTGATACTAATAGCGACTTAATTAAATAATTCAAGATTATTTAATTAATAGAGAGAATTAGGGTTAACTAATGGAAATGATGTTAAAAGGGGATTAATGATGAAAATGATGCTAAATGCAATAATGGTAATGAAAATTATCCAATGATGGAAAAATGTAATTTTAGGATGTGCGATATACGTCAAGCAATTTTACATGTCTACATTTTACCCCTCTTTGACACAATGTACTTGATGCATTGTTTCAAAGAATTCAATGCTTAGGTAAGGATTGAAAAAAATATAATATGCCCCACTGTGCCTCGGTGGTCAAAGAAAAAATGATAAGATGCTAGGCTGCCCGCTTGAGAGGTCGACCGATTTTTCTTATTTTTTCAGGTCGGGCATGCGACAAGGTTTAGGATTTGTTCAGACATGTAGAGGATGAAAAATTAGGCCCTAGGGTCATGGTTAAAGCTCATAATACTCCAAGGTGCTTAGAATATAACTTAGGAGGGGGGTATAGGGTAAAAACCTAGGGTTTTGGGGGGTTAAATTGGAAATTAGGGTTCATTCCCTCCTTGTTTGCACACTTAGTTTTAGGTGATTTTTGTTGTCTGGTGAATTTCTATTACAAACGTGCATTGATGATGATGAGGGTTCTGAGCGCACTAGATCGAGCAAATTCTGTCCTTCAGTACCAACGGCCATCCAATGCGAGGGTTGCAATATGTAAACTTCTAACTTTCACTTGTGATTTATTTTATTTCTATAATTAATGTTCGAAGTCAGGATGAACAATAGTGATAAGGTTTTAGGATTACTACTATTAATGCAGTTTTAACGCTACTATAGTTTTAAAAAATCCACTAATGTTAAAGACAAACACTATTGTCAAATAATGACACTAGTGTTGAATAGTAGCACTATTGTATGTTTGTTGTTGTAAAATTTGACTGCACAAATTAGGTTATAGGGGGGTTGTCGCTAATGTCAAAGAGAGGTGCTATTGTAACATTAACAAACTCATTATAAAAGGTGATCGCTATTGTCAAGAAACAAAATCGCTATTGTGAAAACCAACCGTAATTGCTCCAAAAGATGCTTGCTTTTGCTCAAAAGCATAGATTTAGCTACTTTAAATGTAGATTTAGGTTCCCTAACTTATTTTTTAGTAAAATTTGATGTTGCAGGTTGAATTCTTGCAAGCCAGACTTCATCCTCTACAATATAGGGAGAACAAACCACAGATCTTAGATTATATAGCCCAATTTCAAGAGATAGAGAGAGACATTCTAGATGCCATTGGATTTACACATCACCTATATGCCTGAGATTCAATTACATAGAGTGATGATGACAATGCTTGTAGAGTGTTGGAGATTAGAGACAACCACCTTCCACCTTCCCATAGGGGAGTGCACCATCACACTGGAGGATGTTTGGAGAATACTATGTATCCCTATTCATAGAGAGTTGGTTACTTATGATGTTAGGAGAGGTACACTGGCCATGCAAAGATTATTAGGTGTTTGACATATCATTGTCATAGATTTAGAGATCGAATTGATTTTGTTCTTAGATACTATGAATGATATGGTTATAGTTCTAGAAGGATCGATTATTGGAACTTTTGTTCTAGATAGGAGATCACAAAGGTTTCAAGTCGATTGGGGAATTGTCATCAAGATGATGATGGAGGAGGGTACTATCTATGTATGAGGACCCTACATTTTGGATCACTTATATCATGACATGCAAGAGGCGGTTTACTATAGAGGAAGCAGTATATCAACATACATTAGCTTACTCCATGTTCGGGCATGGGAGCACATTGCAGTTACTAGACTAGAGGGGATTGATTAGAGGGACCTAGATGATGCTTGTTAATACAAGTACCATGATTGGATCCACTATAGACAGCCTAAGAGACTAGAATATTGGAGGGTTGTATTTGATGATATGATTGAATTTATTTGGTGTCCTTATGTAGATTACAAGGCGTGGATGGATGACCATGAGAAATTCATTTATTGCAGATATACTAGATATCTGATTGGGAGAGTAGATACCATTTTGGAGAGGTATCTTCCTAAAAAAGTCCTCTTTTAGTTTGGGGAGAGATAGACCAAGCTCACTGATGATTACCATGCTCAATATGCTCGCACAACTAGAGAGGTCAATGCATGGGGACCTCGAGAAAATTCATAGAGGGCGATGATAAAGTTTAGAGCCTTGACACCTTTCAGATGGGGATGGGAAGTCAGACCCAGAGATGCAGGGATGACACATGATTTTGATGCATGGTGGGCCTAAAAGAGGCCACTCAGATTTACCATACCCCTTAGAGCAGTAGGTGTAGGAGGCCTAGTGATTGGCTAGAGGAGGAGAGGCCCAAGTTCTTAGGGCTCAGAAATGGACTAGGTTTGGAACTCAGAGCATAGCTACAGGTGTAGAGTCGAGCAGATCACTAGGGGGATTAGTGCACATGCCTTCCCATCATACACATAGGTTGCTAGGGCATGAGCAACACGATCAAATGTATCCTCCTCCAAATGGGCAACATGGCTGATATTTTATATGACCTTTTCATTTCTTTACATGGATTTGGTATATACATTATTTTTGTATATACATTCATTGACCTTTTGAGCCTCATATATATGTATATTTTGATGATGAAATTGTACTGACATTTAAATTTTTGATGATATATGAGATATGCCATTTTTGATGTGACATATGATGTGTTTATGGGATTCTTATAATGTGCATTATTTTGATGGATTTATGCTATGCTATGCGATGATGATGTTATGATGATATGATGCATTTTTTTGTATTTTTTGATGCTTTGATATTATATGCATAATGTGGAAGATATATGATGATGCATGCATGCAATCAATGATATTATATGATGTACATGATTTCATATGATATGATAGATATGATATGCACTAACGAGTTTGTGGATGCATGATGCATGCGGTACTAATGATGTTGTGATGTAGGATGGAGATGTTAGACAAAAGAAATATTAGTAAGATCTGAGGATAGAAGAAATTGGATGATTTTGATCTAATTGCTGAAAATCCATAGATTATGATTGATTGATGATATGAATGCATTGATGATAATGATTGATAATGATTGATAATGATTTGATGATATGTAAAACATGATAAGTTTTATTTTTCTTCATGGAGAGACTAAGTATAGAAATCCTTATTAATGTAGAAAATAGACACAATGCACCAGGGTATTAATGACCAAGGAGACTTTGTATCTATTGTATGGAATTTGAATCCACAAACAAGGAGTATTCTTTCTCATACCAGACATAAAAAAACTTGCTAGAGTGTATGGGTGACAAGTTTAGAGAATTTCAGACTAATGCACAAAGAGGTATGAGGAACCTAACATGCAATGGTCAAACGAGTTGCCCAAAAGGACTTCCAAACACACAAGGCAAGTATTCACCATGGTAGTATTGCAAAAAATATCCAAAAAATAGAGCATAAAAAATCAACCATCAATGCCCCATTTCTTCCTCTCTAAATCCTTATGGATATCCTTGAGAGATCCTGGGAATGAGACAATAATATAAATCAAAAGATAAGATCATAAAAGATAAACAATGTTGTAGTATCGCTTGCCATAGATTTTTTGATTTTTCAGGATATTATCCATCAATAATGTCTATTTTAGGAATGATTTATCCATTAAGGAATATGTCAAAATGATGATGATTTAAAAAGGCTAGGTAGTTAACACTTAGAAATTGTTTCAGTCTGATAATGATTGTCTTTATGATTTTGGCTTAGAAGTTTTGGATTTCGATGATTTATTTATTTGTTGATTGCATTCTCAAAGGGTGAGGGCAATGCTTTGTTTATTATGGATGGAGATTTTATTGTGGATAGGTGATAATGAAAATAGGATTTTTGAGATATTTTGAATGTTTTTTATGCTTTTGAGGTTATTTGAGTCTGTTTTGATATTTTTAAGATATTTGGATTTTTTTGGTGTTTTGAGAGATTTAGAGACCAAGAGGGGGACCTAAGGTGACTGACCTAGTGCCTTAGGGGCTCATCAATTGATGGACTTGGCTATGTTATACACACAAAGACATCGTACTTTGATTTATTGGACTCAAAGTGGCTAGTATGAAGACAACCAATGATATTTTTGGGATTTTGATAGTTTACCATTTTTTTGGATTTTGATAGTTTTTTAGATGTTTTTGAGAGATTTAGAGACCAAGAGGGGGACCTATGGGGACTAACCTAGTGCCTCAAGGTCTCATCAATTGATGGCCTTGCCTACATTATACACACAAATACATCATAGTTCAATTTATTGGACTCAAAGTGGTTCATACAAAGACAACCAATGATACTTTTGGTATTTTGATGTTTTACCATTTTTTTGGATTTTGATAGTTTTTTGGATGTTTTTGAATTTTGATAGTTTTTTGGATGTTTTTCGATTTTGATAGTTTTCTAGATGTTTTTAGATTTTGATGTTTTTATGAATGATGGGATGAACAAGGATCCAATCCATCTACCAGGTTTAGGAAGTTTCTCCTAGTTTGGAATAGGATATCATTTATTATGGATAGGTGGATAAGGCAGATGGTGGATAGTGTAACAAGGTTCAACACTTAACCAATTATCGAGCCATGGTTGGGTGCACATTTATTATGTGATGGATGGAATCAAATGGATGCGATAATAGGATGGATATAGCGATAATAGGATGAAAAATTTAGATAGATGGGGATGCAATAATTATTCAAATGTAGTTCCTATTTACCAAGTTTTCACTACTGTACCTATCCTAGAAGCACCACAAGGTTGTTTTCACTTAAAGGATGATTTATTTCTCTATACTATTTATTTCTTGATTTTTTAATTTTATTTTTTATATTTTTTGCTTAGGATATTTTGATGTGTTAGGTATAGAAATTTTTGAGATGGATACTATTGAGTGGTTCTGCTAGGGGTTCACCTTCTAGAGTAGCCAATTGATAAGTGCCAAAGCTGTAACTTACCGTGATGAAAAAGGGACCTATCCAATTTGGATCAAATTTACCTTTCCCATCCTAGTTAAGATGAATCTTCTAATTTTCTTTCAATACTAAGTCACCAACCTGAAAGCTCCTGTTCTTTATTCTCTTGTTATAACTTCGTTTGAGACAATTTTGATATGCTTGGAGATGGTTTAGAGCGCTAAAATATCTTTTGTCTAGTAGTTCAAGCTCTTAGAGTTTGGATACTTCATATTATTCATTGCTAACAAGATCTTTTAAGGATACCCTTAGGGATAAAATCTTGATTTCTATAGGCAAGATGGCTTCAGATCCGTATACGAGGGAAAAGGGTGTTGTGCCCATGGGTGTATGGGTGCTATTTTTGTAAACCCACAAAGAAATGTTCAAATGAAGGTGCTAGTCATGACTGACATCATTAACAATCTTCTTAAGGATCTTTAGGATTATTTTGTTGGACACTTCTGCTTGACCATTTCCTTGGGGGTCGTACGGGGTAGAGAAGTGATGTTGGATGGATAATATAGTGCAAAGCCCATAGACATCTTGGTTTTTGAACAGAGTTTCACTATTAGTAATAATTATTTGAGGATACCATAATGATAAATCAAATAGTTAAGGATAAAATTTGCTATTTGTTTTCTAGTGATATAGGACATGGGTATAACTTTTATCCACTTTGTGAAATACTCCATGGAAGTTATGATAAAATTATGTCCGTTGGATGAAGCAGGGGATATATTTCCTATAAGGTTGAATCCACATTGTGAGAAGGGCCAAGGTGTAGTGATTGTACATAGCTCTTGTGCAGGTGCATGAACAAGATCACCATGTCATTGACATTGAAGGCACTTCTTTGAATAGTGTATAGCTTCTTGTTCCATTGACGACCACTAGTATCTAGTTCTTAGAAAATTCTTTACTTGATTAGGCCCACTAGAATGAGACACACAAACACCTTCATGTACCTCTTGTAAGGAAATTTGAGCTTCTTCTACATTGAGACACCAGAGTAATGTTCCATCAAGACTTCGACGCTATAAAGTATCTCCAAGGATAGAAAAAGCATGTGGTTTGATGGATCAAAGTTTTCTTTTGGTTAATTTTAAGATGAGATAATATGGTTATGTGTTAGATGTAGGCATAGGTGTCTTTGTATCAAGGTGAATTAGGACCAACAACATCACACACAAGTTTGGATTCTAGGATATTGAATGCTGGAATAAATAATTATTCAATGAGGAATTCAAACCTAGGAATGTTCTATGGTATATCAAGAAGTGAACCAATGGTTTCTATGGCATCAACAACTCTATTTTTGAATCTCATGACCTGTTCAAAGAAGATGACCAGAAAGTACTACTTAAAACTATCCACCATTGTCTTAGAAGGAATCAACTTATCATTCTTAGTTTGGTATTCATCATTCACTTGTCTGATGACCAACTATGAATCACCATAAATATGTAGCTCTTTGATTTTCCATTCAATGACCATTTTTAGCTCAGCGGTTAGTGCTTCATATTTGGATATATTATTTATGCAAGGAAAGTAAATTCTATATGCTTTAGGTATACTATCTCCTTGAGGTGTGAGAAAATGGATACCAGCTCTTGATCCATGCTAAGTATGAGATCCATCAAAGTACAGTGTCCAAAAATTTATTTGAGTAGTCACAAGGATGACCTCATCAAGAAATTTTGATATCAATGGCTAATGATCTTCTATAGGTTCTTTGACTAATTGATATGCTATTACTTATCCTTTAATTATTTTTTTTTCCACATATTTTATATTGAATTCACTAATTATCATGAACCACTTCACCATTCTTCTCGTGAGAGCTTCTTTAGCCCAAAGATATCTCAAGGGATCAACTTTGGATATTATCTTAATTTGTCAGTTCAACATGTAATTTCTAAGCTTTTGGGATGCGAAGACAACGCCTAAACAAGCTCATTCAATGGGTGTATAGTTTATCTCATAACCAACCCGAGTATGAATAATGTAATACATCGCTCTTTCTTTGATATTCTCATCAAGCTATGCATAAAAAGATCCTAAAGCTATTGATGTCACTGATACATACAAGATCATAGATTTATCCTATATAAGAGGCATCAAAATTGGAGGAGTTTCCAAATAGTCTTTGACATGATGAAAATTTTGTTCACATCTTCAATCCCATTTGAAGGTTACATCCTTATGGAGCAAGTGTGTAAAAGGATGACATTTATCCGCTATCTGGGCTATGAATCTTCAGATCGATTACAGTTTTCCCTGTAAGCTATGCAACTATTTCAATGTCTTCGGGGGAGGAATTTACATGATAGATTTGAATTTTATGGGATCTAACTTGATGCCTCTTTGGGATACTATGTAACACAATATTTTTCCTAAAGTCACACCAAAAAAACACTTCTTTGGATTTAGACACAGATTATACTCTTCTAACCTATCAAATATGCCTGCCAAATTACCTAGATGTCCTTATCTTATGATAAATTTTGCCAAAATATCATCTATATAGTATTCCATGGTTATGTGAAACATGCCATGAAATATAGTAGTCATCGCCCTTTGGTAGGTAGCCCTACATTCTTTAGGCCAAATGGCATGACATTCTAGTAAAAGGTTCCCTAGGAACAAGTGAATGTTATTTTATGTTGGTTGTCAGGTGTTATATTAATTTGGTTATATCAGAGAAGCTGTCCATAAGAGAAATTATTTAATGATTGAGTATAAAATCCAATATCATGTCAATGTTTGAGAGGGGGAAATGATCCTTCGAGCATGCTTTGTTGAGGTCTCTAAAATCAGTGTAGATCCTTACACCCCTAGTGGGTTTTGATATTGGTACTAGGTTTGACAATGACTTAGGATAATCAATAGGTCTAATGAATCTGACATAAAGCAATTTCTGAAGTTCCACTTTGAGTAGGAGCGCTATCTAAGGGTGCATCTTGTGAAGCTTATGTTTCACTGATTTAGCTCTAGGGAAAAATGTGAGATGATGAACTACTAAAGCTCGATCCAAACCTGATGTATCTACATAAGTCTAGGAAAAATTCATCTTTCATTCTTGTATGAAAGCTGTGAAGGTTTTTTTTTGCTTAGGATCTAGAGTGGCCACATGATAGGTTATCTTTGGTGCTTTTGTTGTTCCTACATTTATGGGTTTAGATTATTCAACCAAAGTTGTTAATATTTATTGATACTTGGTGATAGGGAGATTAAATCCTCCATCCTCAGGTGTCTCAGGGATTTTTTCACCCTTAGACATGTCCTTTATTTTGTCTTTTTCACAATGTGATAGCACCACATTGTGGTTTTCACTAGGGGATCTAATTTTGATATTTAGATTTTCATTTTCATTGTTATGACTAGAGGATACAATCTCCCTATTAAAATATGCTTCAGTTGGAAGTGGATTCACTCTGAGAAGGGGGGGTGAATCAGAGTGGAGTAATTTTAACTTTTAACTTTGAAAGCACAATGAAACTTTTTCTCATTTAACCCAAAGTGACAGATTTGTTTCAGCAAGTGAACATTAACACTTTAGATCAGATTGACATGAGACTTGACTAACATTTACAATCCATATTAAAATAAACATATGATATTGTTCAATTAAATCTTTATGAACAATCTTGCTGTGCTTTATCAACAGAACTATAAAACTTCATAATATGCAACTTTGACTTGCTTTTGACAAACTTTTGAGCATTCATATAATGAGCACAAAATGTAGAAGTTAATTCACTTTATACAAGACATTTTGCATCAGATTTGTACAATCTAAATTTGCATGACAAACTTGAGAAAATTGAATTTAAAATTTTAAACAACCTTAAAGTATCTGAGCATTGACCAAAAAAATAAGCACAATAACATAAATGACTGAAGGAAAAAGTATGCAAGATAAACATAAATCACACAAATGAGAGACACAAAAATTGCCGAGTGGAAAACACTCCTGGGGTAGAAAAACCACTCCTAAACTGCCTTACTGGCTTAATTTCAAAACCACTGCTTACAATTCCTTATAGGCTAATTTCTAAGCACCAACTCAAGGAGCACCATCCCCTCATTTAGAGACACCAATCTCAAAGACAACCAACCCATCATTTAGAGACACCAATCTCAAGGAGCACCAACCCCTTTACTGCTTTAGTAAATCATACAATGATACAAAGGATCTCTCTGTTTCTATTTTATCTATCAAGTGCCTCTTGACAGACAATATCTCCTCAAAGTTCCAAAATGAACTTTCAGAATTTCAGCCATCTTCAAGCCTTAAGTCAGCTTGATTATCAACTCATATTTCAGATTTTCAATCTTAGAGCTCAACATTTTTCAATACAATCATTGTGATGTACTCTCACTAGTTTTTCCCTTTTTGTTTCATACTTTTCTCATTGTTCTTCACTACATTATCAATTAATTCTGTATTTCTATTTTTATCCTCTTTTCATAGATCTTCACTTAAAACCAATTAACCACAATTTTTCTCTTTTTGTTTTTCCTTTATATTAGAGCCCTAATCTCTCCGTTTTCTTCTGATTACATATTTCATCATTACATTCAAGGAAGGTTACAACAGTTGCTCATTTTTCTATATCAGAGAATAAAACAAAGATGATTATTAGGTTACCAAACTTCAATTGACCAACAATGCCAGGTGTTGCAGTGTCCATGTGTGAAAGATCAATATGAAGAAGTTCTTCTGACATGAATACCCAAGCATTTTTCAAATATAGAAGGCATACTGAAACCTGTTCTCTCAAGTAGCCTGCACAAGCAGTGCTAAAACAAAACAACATAAGATCTAAATAAACCATAAACCATAGTCACTGAAACTACTGCTATATAAAAGTAATCGACATCTCAATGTAGTGAAACCAAAATCATAAAGTGATGCATTCAAGAACAATTACCAATGACTCCAAGTGTGAAACTGAGAAGATTCTTCAGGTTTCATGGTTATCCACAACCCAAAAATAGCATTCTTTAAATCTGATATGATAACACTATTGAAATTTAATTCTAAGCATGCGAAATCATTAGTTCTGACAGAGGGAAAAAGAATAAACCAAATCTTCAACTTCCATGCAGAAACAAGCACTTATCCCTTATTAACCTTGCTAGTAAAGGTAATGGTTCTACAAAGATAAATAGATGAATACCTATGAAGACCAGAAAAGAATTCGCCATGAGCAATTTATCAGATTTGTGAAGTAACTAAGTAGCCTGAGCTCTTTCCCCATTCGAGCTTCCACTCGATGGTAGGAGACTGATAGGTGAAACGATCATTGTCATGGTCTTCCTATCTTCCTTATACACTGTCAAAGTTTAGTAACCCTGCAGATTTCTCAATGAAATGACTGAAAGAAAACTATCATGATGGAGGCCAGAGTAGGGTTCCAAACCCTTTGACCAATAAAAATGTTTTGACCTAAACTTCCAAAACAAACACATCGTAATCCTTTGCAAAGAATGATAGTCATTTGGAGTCTGAGAGGATAGACATTAAATTATCAAAAAATCATTAATAGAATTTGAAATCCGCTTTCTTACCGCACAACCGTGGTCTTCCTTTAGACAACCCACAATATAGTGGTGACTAGCACTAACTATTACCGCTTCCTTTATCTCCCAACTACGGTCTCCCTTTGAATTACCCGTGGTACAACGGTAGCTCCTAGTAAACCGCTAACTGTTTCCACCGTGCTACTTTGGTAACCCTTCTGATAGTCCGTGGTATAGTGGTAGCCACCTTTCTTTCCACTAGCCACTTCCACCGCATTACCGTGGTTAACTTTCTAACTACTCGTGGTGTAGCGGTAGCTGTCTTGCTTTCCGCTAACCGTTTTCACTGCACTGTCGCAGTTTCTCTGATGACAACCCACGATGTAGTAGTAGCTATTTTTCTTGCCACTAACTGTTTCCACCACACTACTGACGGTAAGACCTTTGAAGTCCATGGTCTTACTAAAGCCAAGTTTTATACCTGTTGTCAGCTTTTAGGCCCAAATAAATATTAATCATTTTGACCCGATTTAAATGCAAATTAGAGAACAATTTGAATACCTTTACCCAAGGTCAATTTTCCACCTCATTAATATTCAATGCTTTTTAATGTCCAATGTCAAATACTTTCCAAAGCCTTGTGAAGTGAAATGAAGGCTAAAAACATGCTAAGTTCACAATTCATTCTCCCATGCCAGTCACCATAAACGAAATGCCCATGCCACAATATTTTATGACATATGACCAAACCATTATCAGTTGGTTAAGGAAACCCGATAGGGTTTTCTTAAAACATGAAAACCACCTGCATTTTATAACTCAAGCACCAAGAAACTAAGAGCATTAACTTGTAAGAGTATGGAGTAGGATGACTCTGAATATGATCAACAACCATCAACAATTTCATGAAGTTAGAAACTGATCAAGCCACTATATATCAACAATGAAGTAAGTATGCCAATGTCAAATGAATATCAAATATCAAATTTTCCAAACAAATGCCATAATAAGACCAGACTGAGAAATGCTTCCAAGGCACCAACCCAGGGCAATTTTGACATCAAGGACAAATGCCATAGAAGAAGTCAACAAACTCCCCCTTTGTCCTTGATGGCAAAAATCTGAGCCATCTGAACCACCATTTTCTCCCCCTTTTTGTCACAAGGACAAAGGAAGAAATCTATGATATACGACAACTATTTTCTCCATGAAATACAACAACTAACCAATAGCCAGCTATAGATATAACAAGAATGCAGAAAAAATGCAGACCTAATACCATAAGCCAAGTGAATCAAATTTTTTTTATGGTGCTTGGTGAAGGTAAGAATATGTGCCATTATGATCACCAAAACACTGAATAGAAAACAATGAACCAATACTTTCAAGCACCTCTGTTTTGATGTGAATGTAGAGGAATCCTCTATTTAAGAACTAATACCATGGTCACTTGTTATACCAATTTGTACCTAAACCAAATACATGCCCATGCAAAACTATGACCAGTAAAATAAATTGAACTCATGATCCTGAACAACTTGTAGCATAATTCTCACTGTTAGTCCAACAAAAACATAAGCATCTCCGAAGGAGAAATATGAATAGGAAGCATGAATATCCTGAGAAATAAGTTCTGTGAGTTGCCACACCATGAATGTGAATGGATATCATCTTAATGTCATGAATTTAAACAAATGTATCAATCTCAGGTTTGACATCAAGAGCAATAAAAAATGACTGAAAAACCAACAATACCATAAGGCTGCAAATATGAGCATCACTGTACAACCACAAACCAATCAACCTGTCAAATATTCATAACCAAAACTACACACCAAGGTTAACTGTTCCAACTTTTGGTCATATTAAACTTCATTCTCCATTGTCAACTGTAAACATACTATTAGCAGTATGAATAACCATGCACAAATGCATATTTTTCTGTAATGAACATATGGTCAAACATCAGTAACAACATATAAAAATTAAGAGTGTGCCATGAAACATGTGAACCAAGAACCAACTGTTCTCAGTATGAGCCACCCAGATTATGTAAATGTGTCATCAAAGCCAGTATAGTTACCAAAGACAAACAACCATGATAAACATCTGAAATCTAAAAAACCAATGAAACCAACAACAACTACAATTTGAGAAGCAAACAATGATAAGCAAGCTGTAAGAGAGAAACCATAGAACCAAGCTCCCCCTACAAAGAAGGTTCCCCCCCAAAAAAAATCCTTTATGATCCATAAGACACCATTTCTTTTCTCAAGCTTATTGAAAATGTGCCAATTCTTCAATCAGTGATTCTTTATCATTGATACAATAACTTACTGCATATTTCTCCATGATCATAATGAAACACAATATGATGATCAAATTGATTGGAAAATGAAACACTAAAGTATATTACTACCAAACCAAATATATATACATCAACAAGCAAGTAGATGCCACTTCATATTCAATACTTAGTTAAGGAACCAGTAGTAAGATAATTAGGGCAGCACAATTTCATTGCAACTAACCTTGTTCTTCAGAATAACATCTTTTACCAGAATAGCACAAAGCAGCCAAATCTATAGCATACAGTCCACTACATAAGTCTCAAGACACCAAACCATCAGTATCATGTAAAATTCAACTATCAAGAGAAAATATGATGCATCTATTGTTTGATATCAAAAGGGGTTTATTCAAAATGCATTAATCATATCCCCCTAACTTCATGCTATCTTTCAAATTCTTAGTGATGATTTTTGTGTAGCATGGACAAGATTTAGTTCTTCATTTTTCTTTTCTTCTTTTCTTCTCCATACTTGTATAGGCTTTGTCTTTTCCTTACTCATGATATTCTTTTCCTTTTGTTTGAACATGTAGTCCCTAGAAGGCTTTATCAAACTTTTCTTACACCATTGTGCTTTGTGTCCAAACCCATTACACCTATTCTTCTAGGAACATTGCATGAACCTCTCTTGACATATCTCTCATGATTATGAGTTTTATTCATCCAACAATTTCTTGCTCTATGTCCATAAGCATTACAACAATAACAATAGCCATGAAATTGAGAGTGGTTATACCTGATAAACTGAGATCTTGATGGTATTTTTCTCCTAACCCATTTTTCTTTTGTCTGAGCAGCAACAATATGGTGACCAAGATCAACCTTCAATCTTGGTGTTTTCTTGGCTATAAATGACTTTCCATCTGTAGTAGCAAAAACTGTTTCATGCTTAGATTCTTCTGCAGAGATTTTTCCAGCTTCATATCCCACTCCTATAGGATCTTTAAAATGCTTTTGTCTGCCAATCATCTCATTCAATAAATTAGTATTGCAATCAAATTTATGATTTTTATCCAATTGAACCTTAATAGTTTCAAGCTCTTTTCTTAATGCAACTAATTCTCCTTCAAGTTTTAGACATTCAGTCTTTTTAACTTCCAAATCGGACCTTACAACATTTGCTATCCTTTTACGTTCTTCAATTTCTATTTTCTGACTAATAATCAAATCATCTTTAAGAGTTAGTTATTTTAACATGGAATCATTATCTGAACATCTCTTAAATGAGGCAACCTCATTTTCTAGTTTATTGCATAATTCATTCTTTTCTTTTAACTTGGCTTCTAATCCCTCTTCAACCTTTTTCTTATCAACCATTTGGGCTTTCGAAAGTTCAATAGTCTTTTTATCATCATTATGAGCTTGTATTACAACTTTATTTATACTGACACTTTCCAGTAAGCATACCTTAAGATCCTGATTTTCTTTTCTAATCCTCTTAAGCTCATCTAAGGCAGCAAGTAGTTCTGCCTCCAAATCAACTTCAAACTCATCACCTTCACAATCCTTTTCACCAAATTCTTGTTCAAAGTCACTTACTAAGTGATCTTCTTCACCAACTTCAGGATCACTTTTAGTATTAAGTAGCAGGGGTAATTCTTGAGACAAAACTTCACTGGACTTGGCAGGGGTTGATTTATCAGTTGTTTTCTTGACATAAGTAGCTTTCTTTTGATCTTTGTTCCTTTTGCACTTAGCCATGACGAATACTCCATGACACACCAAAAACAGACTTCCAAGACCATAATCAATCCTAGGTATGAAACCTAATGCAAGACCCTATGATCTGATACCACTTGTTGGAAGTGGATTCACTTTGAGAGGAGGGGTGAATCAGAGTGGAGTAATTTTAACTTTTAACTTTGAAAGCATAATGAAACTTTTAATCATTTAACCCAAAGTGACAAATTTATTTCAGCAAGTGAACATTAACACTTTAGATCAGATTGACATGAGACTTGACTAACATTTACAATCCATATTAAAAGCAACATATGATATTGTTCAATTAAATCTTTATGAAAAATCTTGCTATGCTTTATCAACATAATATAAAACTTCATAATATGCAACTTTGACTTGATTTTGACAAACTTTTGAGCATTCATATAATGAGCACAAAATGCAGAAGTTAATTCACTTTATGAAAGACATTTTGTATCAGATTTACACAATCTAAATTTGCATGACAGACTTGAGAAAATTGACTTTAAACTTTTAAACAACCTTAAAGTATTAGAGCATTGACCAAAAAAATGAGCACAATAACATAAATGGCTGAAGGAAAGAGTATGCAAGATAAACATAAATCACACAAATGAGAGACACAAAAATTGCTGATTGGAAAACCCTCATGGGGTAGAAAAACCACTTCTAAACTGCCTTATTGGATTAATTTCAAAACCATTTCTTACAATGCCTTATAGGCTAATTTATGAGCACCAAATCAAGGAGCACCATCCCCTCATTTAAAGACACCAATCTAAAAGAGCACCAACCCCTCATTTAGAGACACCAATCTCAAGGAGCACCAACCCCTTTACTGCTTTAGTAAATCATACAATGATATATAGGATCTCTCTATTTCTCTTTTATCTATCAAGTGCCTCTTGACAAACAATATCTAAAATCCTCAAAGTTCCAAAATGAACTTTTAGAATTTCAGCCATTGTCAAGCCTTAAGTCAGCTTGATTATCAACTCATATTTCAGATTTTCAATCTCAGAGCTCAACATTTTTCAATACAATCACTGTGATATACTCTCACTAGTTTTTCCCTTTTTGTTTCATACTATTCTCATTGTTCTTCACTACACTATCAATTAATTCTGTCTTTCTGTTTTTATCCTCTTTTCATAGATCTTCACTTAAAACTAGTTAACCACAATTTTTCTCTTTTTATTTTTCCTTTATATTAGAGCATCACCATGAGACCGCATTTCTTTGAGTGCTAATATCTTCATTTTATTTTGATTATAGATTTCATCATTACATTCAAGGAAGGTTACAACAGTTGCTCATTTTTCTATATCAGAGAATAAAACAAAGATGATTATCAGGTTACCAAAATTTAATTGACCAACAATGCAAGGTGTTGCAGTGTCCATCTATGAAAGATCAATATGAAGAAGTTCTTCTGACAGGAATACCCAAGCATTATTCAAATATAGAAGGTAGACTAAAACCTATTCTCTCAAGCAGCCTGCACAAGCAGTGCTAAAACAAAACAACATAAGATATAAATAAACCATAAACCATAGTCACTGAAATTGCTGCTATATTAAAATAACCGACATCTCAATGTAGTGAAACCGAAATCATAAATTGATGCATTCAAGAACAATTACCAATGACTCCAAGTGTGAAACTGAGAAGATTCTTCAGGCTTCATGATTACCCACAACCCAAAAATACCATTCTTTTAATTTTATATGGTAACACTATTGAAATGTAATTCTAAGCATGCGAAATCATTAGTTTTGAAAAAGGGAAAAATAATAAACCAAATCTTCAACTTCCATGCAGAAGCAAGCACTTATCCCTTATTAACCTTGCTAGTAAAGGTAACGGTTCTGCAAAGATAAATAGATGAATACTTGTGAAGACCATAAAAGAATTTTCCATGAGCAATTTACAAGATCTGTGAAGTAATTGAGCAGCCCAAGCTCTTTCCCCATTCGAGCTTCCACCTGATGGTAGGAGACTGATAGGTGAAATGACCATTGTCATGGTCTTCCTATCTTCCTTATACGTTGTCAAAGTTCAGTAACCCTGCAGATTTCTCAATGAAACGGTTGAAATAAAACTATCATGATGGTGGCCAGAGTAGGGTTCCAAACCCTTTGAGCAATAAAAATGTTTTGACCTAAACTTCCAAAACAAACACATTGTAATCCTTTGCAAAGAATGATAGTCATTTGGAGTCCGAGAGGACAGCCATTAAATTATCAAAAAATCATTAATAAACATTGAAATCCGCTTTCTTACCACACAGCCGCGGTCTTCCTTTGGACAAACCGCAGTATAGTAGTGACTAGCACTGACTGTTACCACTTCCTTTACCGCCCAACCGCTGTCTCCCTTCGGACTACCCATGGTACAACGGTAGCTCCTTGTAAACTGCTAACTGTTTCCACCGTGCTACCTCGGTTACGCTTCTGATAGTCCGCGGTATAGCGGTAGCCACCTTTCTTGCTGCTAGCCGCTTCCACTGTATTACTGCGGTTAACTTTCTAATTGCTCACGGTGTAGAGGTAGCTGTCTTGCTTGCCGCTAACCATTTTTGCCGCACTACCGCGGTTTCTCTGATGACAACCCGCGGTGTAGTGGTAGCTGTTTTTCTTGCTGCTAACTATTTCCACCACACTACTACCATCACTAGCTTAACTGCCAACGGTAGTGTGGTAAGACCTTTGAAGTCCGTGGTCTTACCAAAGCCAAGTTTTATACCTGCTGTCAGCTTTTAGGCCGAAATAAATATTAATCATTTTGACTTGATTTAAATGCAAATTAGAGAACAATTTGAATACCTTTACCCAAGGTCGATTTTCCACCTCATTAATATTCAATGCTTTTTAATGACCAATGTCAAATACTTTCCAAAGCCTTGTGAAGTGAAATGAAGGCTAAAAACATGCTAAGTTCATAATGCCATTCTCCCGTGCCAGTCACCATAAACCAAATGCCCATGCCACAATATTTTATGACATATGCCCAAACCATTATCAATTGGTTAAGGAAACTCAATAGGGTTTTCTTGAAACATGAAAACCACCTACATTTTATAACTCAAGCATCAAGAAACTGAGAGCATTAACTTGTAAGAGTATGGAGCAAGATGACTTTGAATATGATCAACAACCATCAATAATTTCATGAAGTTAGAAACTGATCAAGACACTATATCAACAATGAAGTAAGTATGCCAATGTCAAATGAATATCAAATATCAACTGTGCCAAAAAAATGCCATAATAAGACCAGACTAAGAAATGCTTCCAAGGCACCAACCCAGGGCAGTTTTGACATCAAGGAGAAATGCCACAGAAGAAGTCAACAAATTCTTGTCCCAAATCAATATCAAATCCGATCTTGTGGTTTCCAAGTGGTATACCATTTCGAAGTCCCATAAACTCATTGATAGCTTCATCATTTTCGAATATATACACAACAAATGGTTGATGTTGCTGATCCCAATCAATTAGTTATGGGTAAGTGAGTTGGAGTTCATGTGTTTGGGATGTAGGATTAAAGGAAAAGGTGGTAAGGGTATTTATGCAATTATCTTCAAATAGGTCTATGATGTATAGATCATCATCAATAGGATCATAATCATCTAATGTCTCAACCATGATAGAAGAGGAACCTTTCTCACAAGAGGCCTTTTCAGTGTTAGGAGTAACAATATTTAATGAACCATAGCCTATTCCTTGATTTTTATTGCATTTTTCTATGATGATAGGCTCCCTCATACCTTGTTCATTCAAACCAAAGCCACATTTTTTAGTGATTCCTATACCTTTAGCAAGTTGATTACCTTTGCTATCTAGATGTACAAGGATTGCAAGTAGTTGTTTTTCTTCCTCTTTTTCCTCTTTATAGAGGCATGTAGAGAGATATTTTTCAAACACCACTTCATATTTCATGCCTCCCCATTTAATGAATACTATAGGTTTGAATTTAATAGTGGCATGTTTATATTTGTTTATTTCCTTCAGCCCTCCATAAGTTCTTGTGATAGAGGAAGCTTTCCAATAGAGAAAGATTGATTAAAGTGGTAGTCTCTGCAACCATTGTCAAGTACCCGAATCTTAAGGTCAGATTGAGGTGGATTGGATGATGAATAGGAGTGGAGGATGATGACGGTTGTGAATATGATGTGAGGGATGATGTATCAATGTAGGAAAATGGGAAATATATATCATTATTGGAAACTTGGAATATTTTCTTGTATTATTCTTCCAAGCTCTTACAGTAGTGAAAGGGTTCTGGATCAATGTATATTGTAAATTACTTGTAGTTATAAGGAAATATTAGGCATTGATGGAATGTAGAAGGGATGGCTTGCATAGCATGGATCCAAGGGCATCCCAAGAGAAGGTTGAAGGGTAGTTCAAGATCTAGTACTTAATAGGTTATTTTTGCTATTGTCAATCCAACCTAAACATGAAGTCTAATGGTACCTTCAAAATTTCCCTCGTTATCATCATAAGCTCTTATAGTGATGCTTTTTATTTTCTCAATAACATCATTAGAATATCCAAGCTATTTTACCAATTTCAAAGTACAAATGTTTAAACCTGCACCACCATCTATCATGGCTCTTTTTATTTTATGCTTGTGGATACAAAATTTAAGATATAAATCTTGGTTATGAAATGATTTTTTGGGAAGGTCTCTTTTAGAAAGGACAAGGTGATGTACCTAACCATAGTTTGAAACTGATATGTGTTTATAGCATTAGGTATGGAAGATTCAAGGAGAGATTTCTCCAAAATCTCTTAATGTGCGGGGGATAGCTTGAGAAAATCAAGGATAGAGATTTGGGATGGAATTTTCTTTAATTGATCAATAAGATTATAGCCATTTGAAGGTTTGATAAATTTTTTTGATTGAAGCAGGGCTCCTTGGATGGTAATTGTGTGAGGGGGATAACTTTAGATCAAAATACAGAGTGAAACATGCTAATCTAAGAATCTATACTAATATTAAACATATTAATCTAAGATCTAAACCTACACATACACAATGAAAGATAAGCTATCCTAACATGCATAAATGAATCTATGTTTATAGCATCGAATGTACATGAATAAAATAATCTTACCATCTTGTAGTGGAGTGTATTTGCCTAATGTTGGGTTGTTCTTATCACCGTGAAGCCTCCAAAGTTCGTGTGTAAAAGCTTGATGAGTGATTGTTTTTGTTGGTTGATCGAAGAAATGGTGAAGCTCTATCATTGGTGTTCTTGACAACACTTCGTTGCTCAATATATGTTGATTTTATGATCCTTATTTGTGAGGAAAGGGGTTTTTAATATAGAAAATGAGATTTGAAATGGATGATCAAGATCGTTTTGAAGAATATCTAGATCAACAGTTGGAGTGTGTTGAGAGGAATCAAACATTAGAAAATTATGCAAAGTTGATTGCATAATTTGGGTGATTGAGAAATAGATTGGCTAGTCAGGGATGCGATTGATTAGTTAACGGATTTAGATTGATCAGTCAGGATTTTGATGGCTTAGTTAGGAATTTGATGGCTTAGTTAGGAATTGTGATTGATTAGTTAAAAAATAGGTTGTTTAGTGAACAATTTGGATTGATCAGTTAACAGATTAGATTGCTCAGTCAACAATCATAATTTTCTCAATTAGAAAGTGGGTGAGGAATATGAATTAATTGATTTAATTAATTAATTCCTTTTAGGAGTTGAATGTCCAAATCAAGTTTGACTTTGCAAACAAAGTTGCATTAGTTTGATTTGATTTTTGATAATTGATTTGAATAGTTTGATTTAATTATTCAAATTTTGGAGGGAAAGTGTCGTAATTAAATTATTATTTAATAATTTAATCAACTTAGGGGAATAAGGTGATTTAGTGACGTAAGTAAATAATAGGCATTATTTAATCAACCAGGATGAAATAAATTGAGATTAGAACTTTATTAAATAAATGTGATTTATTTAATTGGTCAAAATGATGAAACATGAATTAATTAAATAATGTTGATTTATTTAATCAATAGAGGAATTTAGGGTATTTAGGACTTTATTAAATAAGTGAAATTTATTTAACTTTTTTGGAATGATGAAATAGTGAATTAATTAAATAATGTTGTATTATTCAATTAATAGAGGAATTAGGGTTTTTGATGTCATTTTGATGTGGCATGATGTGGGAATGTTGCGGTATGATTCTGAGATGATCCGAGATATTCGAGATGATTCCAAGCTATTTCAGGGTGATTATGAGATGTTTTAAGACATTATGGGATGATTTCAAGCTGTTTTGGGATGGTTTCAAGATGTTACAAGATGATTATGAGATATTATGAGATGTTACAGGAATATTCTGAGTCATTTTGAGATGTTATGAGATGATGTTCAATATTTTTTGATGTTGTTTGAGGTTGTTCGATGTTGTTCAATGTTGTTCGATGTTTTTCGATGCTGTTCGAGGTGTGTGATAGGTGTCAAGTCAATTTTACATGTCTACATTTTTCCCTCTTTGATACAAAGTACTGGCTGCTTTGTTTCAAAGATTCTATTTTTACGATCAAGTTTTTGAAATTTTTTTATGCCCCACTATGCCTCGGCGTTCAGTGGAATGACAATAGGAATTTGTGCTGCCCCCTTGAGAGGTTGACCAAAAATTTCAAGCTTTGAGGTCAGGCTCTGGACACTATTGTATTGTCATTTCAATGTTTTCAGATGAAATGTTATATCAATATGTGTATCGTTTCTCATTTTGATGTTTTCCAGAGCTTCTAATTTGAAAGTAGGAAGATTCCCTAAGTGTAATTAGGGTTTCCTAGATGAAATTAGGGTTTTCTTGAGGTGTTATATAGGAAATTTTTCTTCAAATTGGCTCATTTGTGCTTTGATCCTCTTGCTAATTCTTGTCTCTAGATTTCACATTCTGTCAGTTGTTGAGGAAGAATGCCAAGATTCGAGGTTTCCCCACATCATTTTGAGCTCTTCCAAGAGTAGAGATGACCTTCATGCATTGGTGGATTGGTATGTACCTTCTCACATTTTTCTTTCATCATGTTTTTGTTCTTGTTATACGTGTACAAATTTCTATCAATCCATAGCACTATTTTTGAGATTCTTGCGCAGTTGCATCGGTTTTGGAACTTTGCACTGTGAAAACTGTGTAGTTGCTTGAAAAATATGCTCTTGTCTGAAAGCTCCGTTGTTGTTTTATGCTTTTGTCCTGAAACTACACTATTGTCTAAAAAATATACTATTGACCAAAACTTGTGCCCTTGTTTATGTTCTTTTGACCTAAAACTGCACTATTGTATGAAAAAAATGCCCCTATTTCATGCTTTTGACCTAGAACTATGCTATTGTCTAAAAAAAATGCTCTTGTCTGGTTTTTTCTGAGCATTTTTACCATAACCTAGAAGTTGACTTCTCCTTCTGTCGTTTGCTTTTAGAATTTGTTTTAAACCCTAGCATGTGTCTATTTGTCATCCTAAATGTCATTTTTCATCATTCTCATGTCATTTTATGTTTCTTTGCATGTTTAGAGTGAAACCCTAACATCCTAGTTTATAACGATTTGTAGGAAAGTATCTGACCACTTATGATGAGAGAGAGATGTCCCTGTCACTTGTTTGATCCGATTTCCCATTTCAATGCATTGGAGTGGGACTTCCTTGATGTTGTGAGATTACATTATATTTTTTACATGCCTCTGATGCAGACCCATACAATGATGATGATTGATCTTGTGGAGAGGTGGCACTTTGAGACGTCCTCCTTTCAGTTTCCTACAGGGGAGGCTACCATTACTCTTGAGGATGTGCAGAGGATTCTTCGTCTTCCTATTGATGGTGAGATTGTTACATACCAGGTTCAACGAGGTGCCCACACTATGAAAAATTTGTTAGGTGTGGCACACTTGCATGTTCATGATTCAGAGGTTGAATTATCCGATTTTTCTGATCTAGCACAAATCCTATCTTTCTTGTCCTCTGTGGATTGGTATCAGGATTGGTTTTTCTTGATAGATGAGGTCGATAGTTTATTTTGGGCTGGGGTACATGTATTAAGAGTATGCTAGAGCATGGTACGAGATACGCCTAGGGCGCTTATTTGCTTGCTCATATTTACCGAGATATACATGAGGTGGTTTATTAGGGTGAGAAGTCTATGTTTGTGGGTGTGTCACTTTTGCATGTTTGGGTGTGGGAGCATATTGCAGTGACTCATCCAAACAAAATTCAGGATCATTCTCCGGATGATCCATACTCTTATCATTATGGGGACTTTATGCATTACACCTTGCCTAGGGACCTGCATTATTGGCACCATGTGTTTGATGAGATGCTTGGTTTTGTGTGGAGACCTTATATGATCTACGAGGTTTGGCTAGAGGATGATGGTCAACTTGTGTACTATCAACAAACCCGTTGGTTGATTTTCCGTTCATCATGTGTGATAGAGTGTTTTCTACTAGATTGAGTCTCTCACTAGCTTGGAGAGAGACAGAGGTAGATTCCTGATGTGTATGAGGCTCAGTTTGGTCAGACTTGTCGGGAGGTCCATGTATGGGGTCTCTAGTTTGATGCAAATACTATGATTGTTCAGTTTGGAGAACTTGCCCCAGTTGGTTGGGGTTGGCTAATTGGTGTGGAAGATCCAGGTACTACTCACGATTATGAGGAGTGTTGGGAATGATGTAGGCCTTTGAGGCTTATTGATCCTGGAGGTCATCCCATTGTGGATAGAGCAGGTATTATAGGTCATCATGGGGAGTGACAATGCGTTGAGGTTCTTGTAGAGCAGTTGGATCAAGCTCGACGTGATGAGGCACCAGATATTTAGGATGAGCAGGCACCTCCTACACAGGGTTAGAGACAAGTTTTGAGTCCTCCACCAGCTAGGGATGTTGATATATTGCTAGCTCAGATGACTCTGGCCAGAGATGTAGAGATTGCATGGCGACAGGCTACAAAGGCTTTGGTAGACACTCTGAGGGCTGAGTGAGAGTGAGATTGGTAGATGACATGTTGTAGAGGCTCAAGTACTGTTATTGATAGTAGAGAGAGATACTCTCTAGGAAGAGTGAGAGAGCAAGATTGGTAGATGACATGTTGTAGGGGCTCAAGTATTGTTACTGAAAGTAGAGAGAGATACTCTCCAGGCAGAGCGTGATAATATGTGAGCTGAGCGAGATCGGTATCTACAGATATCCACCTATTATCAGACCTTATATGATGCTACTATTCCTAGGGCCTCTTGGCATCCACAGTTTGAGGAGCTGAGTGCTGCGAGTGATGGAGGTGGTGGTACAGGTGTAGGTATAGGTGACTAGCCTATGAGACAACCAAATCATTTTGGTGATCAGTAGTGTTCCGTCCCTCCTATTGGGGTCTTACTTTTTTTGGTACATGATCTTCATGCTGTTTCATGGCATAGAGGAATTTTGTAGACATGTGTTAGATATATTCATTGGTCTAGTCGAGACCTCATATATTTATTATGATTTTGTATTATCCTATCACACTTGTGTCACTGTGGATGATGTACTTATGACATATTCCCTTTTTGACGATGATATATATGAGATATACCTTCTTCGATTCAACCTCATTTTATGTTTATGTGATGGTGATATATGATGGTGTATGTTTATATGTGTTTTTGTGCTTTTATGATGTATGAATTTGATGTGGATGAATGAATCATACTTTGTCTCGTTTATGATGTGATTTATGTTGATAAATGAATGCCCCATACATGATACATGATATGTATTGATAACATTTGTGGATGTAGTATGGATATGGTATTGATGATGTTTTATGTAGGATGAATGTTAATCAGAAGAAATATTGATGATAGATAGAGTTTGAATGTTATTTGGAAGAAATATGATAATGGATAGAATTGTGATGTTAATTAGAAGAAATATGATAATGGATAGTGATTGATGAGTTGCTTTTGCTTCTCTTTAGAGACTTCGCGGTTTGAAAAACCCTGTTTGATGTAGCAAACAAATACGATGCACCAAGGTATGAATTACCAAGGTGAATTTGTATCTATTGCATGGACTTTGACTCTACAAACAAAGAGTATCTTTGTTCATACCAGACATACAAAAATTTTGTTTAAAGTATAGGGGGTTACGTGAAAAACATTTCAGACTAGTAACATAGAGAGGTATAGAACCTCTAACATGTAACTGCTTCACGAACTATTTTAATACAACTTCCATACCCTATAAAGCAAGTATTCACCATGGTAATATTACAAAAATATCTTACAAACAACAAATCGAAATGATGCTCAATTTCCCCCATTCCTTCCTCTCTAAATCCTTATGGACATCCTTGAGAGATCCTAGGAATGAGTCAATAAATTAAATCGCAAAAGTTAAGACCACAAAAAGATAAAAACAAAGTTGCATTATAACTTGCCATATCTGTTTAGCGTGGGGCTATTATCTATTGTTGATCATGCCTATCATAGGAATGGATCTGTTAAGGCATATCCTTGGATGTTGTTGGGACTTGTTAAAAATATAGGTAGTTGATACTTTGGAATTTTTTTTGTTTGTTTATAGTCAAATCTTATGTGATTGTTTTGCTTGAAATTTCTAGCTTTTTGATGTTTTCTTTTCTTTCTTTCTTTGTTTGGTCAAAGGATGATTGTGCAGTTTATTTATTATGGATGGAACATTTATTGTGGATTTTGATGATGAGATGGGTCTTTTTGATTTTCTAAGTTTTTATGATGCTAGTTTTTTTGTTTTCAGGGGACTAACCTAGGGCCTTAGGGGATCATCAAAGATAAGACTTTCCTATGTTGTACACACAGAGGCTCGTAGTTTGCTTGGTTTGACCCTTTTCTATTTTGTGAATGTTTTTCAGATTTTGTATATTGTATAGTTTTTGGGATTTTTTATTTTTTGACTAAGCATGTTGAAAACCTAAGGGGACTGACCTAAGGTCTTGGGGGCTAAAAATCCTTGCCTACATTGTACACAGAGAGACCACATAGTTCGACCATTTGACTCAAAGCATGAATAGTTTTTGGGTAAACAACATCGATAGCTTGGATCGATATCCTATTTATGTGTCTAGAGGATATGTTGTGGGAAATTCACTTGAACTAGCTATGAGGTTCAAGAGAATGCTAATATATTAGACTGTTTGAGTGAAGGAATAACCCAGCAATGTTGTTTTGTTTTTGATGTTTTTCGCATGTTTTTGATTTTTGTTGTTTTATAGTGTTTTTGACTTTTGTTATTTTATGACCATGATCGGATGCTACAATATCTAATCCATGACCAGATTTGGGAAGTTTCCCCCAATAGAAAAACTTACCTTAATCAGTGACAAGCCATGGTTGGATACATGATTTATGAAATGGATGGGTGGATGCTGTTAAAAAGTGCTGATAGATAATAATGCATGTTTTATTCATACATAGTGCCTGTGTCCAAGTTTTCACTATGGTACCTTTTATAGGAGCGCCACAAAGTGGTTTTCACTCAAAGAATGTTTTATTTCTCTTTACTATTTTTCTTTTTCTTTTTATTTTTGTATTTTTATCTCTTTTTTCCATTTTTTTGGATTTTTACCCTTTTGCCTGGGGTATTCTGACGTGTTTCATGTATAGAAATTTTTGAGGTGGCTGTTGTTCAATGATTTGACTAGAGGTTCTCCTTCAAGAGTAGCCAACTGATATGCCCTAGAGCCATAGCTTGCTATTATGATGAATGGGCCTAATCAGTTAGGTTCAAATTTTCCCTTGTTGTCTTGATTCAATTGTATCTTCTGATTCTCCTTGAGGACTAAGTCACCAACTTGAAAGTTTCTATCTTTGATTCTCTTTTCATAGCTTCATTTGAGCCAATTTTGATTAACCTCCAGATGGTTTAACACGCTCAAACACCTTTCATCTAGGAGCTCTAATTCATTCAATTTGGAAACCCTGTATTCTTTATTGTTGACCATGTCTTTTAATGAGACTCACAATGAGGGGATTTCAACCTCGATAGGTAATACAAATTTTGATCCGTAGACCAAGGAAAAGGGTGTGGTGCCAGTAGGTGTGCGAATGCTGGTTCGATGAGCCCATAAGGTTGGGTTTAGCTACAAATACCAATCATGACCAACATCATTGATAGTCTTTTTTAGTATTTTTAGGATTGTTTTATTGGATGCCTCTACCTGACTATTTCCTTGAGGATAGTAGGGTGTAGAAAATCTATGCTGGATAGAGAATTTGGAATAGAGTTCTTGGACATCTTGATTCTTGAATGGGGCACCATTATGTGTTACAATTGTTTGTGGGATTTCATACCTACAAATGAGATAATTCAAAATGAATTTTGATATCTGTTTACAAGTGATATAGGTCAATGGAATTTCCTCTATCCATTTAGTGAAGTATTATGTTGTGGTGATAATGAATTTATGCCTGTTGGATGAAGCGAGTGATATATTACCTACCAAGTCTAATCCCCATTGAAAAAATGGTCATGGTGTCATGATGGATCTCAGCTCTTGTGCTGGTGCATGAACTAGATCAATGTGTTGTTGACATTGTCGACACCTTCTTGAATGTTGAATGTAGTCTTGCTTCATGGAAGGCCAATAGTATCCTACCCTAAGTAGCTTCTAGACTAGGTTAGGTCCGTTAGAGTGGGATCCAAAAATACCTTCATGGACCTCTTGTAAGGCCATTTGTACTTCTTCTATGTTAAGGCACTAGAGTAACATACCATCTAGGCTACGACGGTATAGGGTTTCTCCTAGGATCATAAAATGGGAGGTTCTACTGGTGAAGATTTTCTTTAGAGTAGTGATTAAGTCAAGTGGTATGATACCATTTTGGATATAGTAAAAAGTATCTTGGTACCATAGGGATTGGTGGCACCTTCAAATTTTGCAAATTTGAAGTGCCCATATTGAAAATTTTGCCTTTGCACTCTCAAAAGTGCACCTAAAAAATCTGCCCAAGTGACCTACTTTGGAGGGTCATAATTTGAGGCCAGTTCATTTAAATGTAAAAATCCTTGGTGGACACACTCATGTGACATATGTGAATGTGCATGCTAGTTTTTAGATTCCCATGATGAGTTTTGGCAACATCTTGAAAAGTGATGTTGGAGGGATCTGACACTGTTTTGCTATTTGAGAACTTTCAGTTCTGCAAAGAGGCCTCCCATTCAAGCTTATATTTCATAAATAGATGATTTTAATGATGAATGGATTGTTCCCCTCCATTACCAACAAATTAATATTCTACCCTATTAGATTTTAGAGCCCCGAGACCCGATTTGCTTTTTTTTCAAGATCAAAAGCAAATACTGTTTGTTCAATTTTTACATTTGCATTTCTGGTAGTGTTTCAAGGTGGTCAAATTTGACTCCTAATATCTCATGAATAATGATGATTCAAGAAAATCCCTCTTGCACGCATACTTAATGTACCTAAACGAGCTTGTGTTTCTAGTGGAAGCTCCCCAGAAGTTGATTTGGTATTTTTTTGAAGTGGTGACTTTGGGAGCCTTGATTGGTTCTAAACAGGTGCATTTGTAAAAATGATTGATTGAGAAAATTTTTCGATTAACATATTGCACTTCAAGATCTCTTTTTCTGAAATGTCTCCATGCTTTTTCAGTTTCAAGCTCTCAGGATAAGTTTTGATGGGCTTTTACTCATTTTTTTATCACCTCAAGGCCAAAAATGGTGTTTCGAAAAGTGTCAAATTTTGCAATTTTAAGGACAACCATTTCTTGTTTTGGTTTGAAATGTCTATAAATCCATTTATATCAAAATGAGGGTCATTTGATACATTATTTTAATATATTTTGGGTTCGGTGAACACGTCCCGAGGGCCAGTTTACAAAGAAGGTACTTGAATTTTTAGGGCTGGGCAAAATTTGAGGAAATTGATTTTCTGTAAATAATTGATAATGTCCCTACGCAAAATCTCGCGACTCCAGGTGTCCTGATTTTCCCACAGTGAATTTTCTCCAAATGGCCCACAAGCATAATTAGAAGTCAAATTTTTTATAATGTTTCAAATGTTCATATTTAAAATATTTTGAATATTTAAAATATTTTGCAAATATAAAGGCGAATTTAGGGAAAACATAAAATACATCTTCGAATGTTTTGGAGGACAATCAAGTTTAATTCTTGCTTTTGATTGGCTCAAACACAACTTTCATGACTTTGATGGTTGCACGACAAATTCATCGCCCATCGCTAGTTTGAAACGAAAATGGAGAAACCTTTTGGTGATGCAATGTTTCTAGTCATAAATTCTTCATTTGGAAGATTCATTTAATGTTTATTGGTAGAGTCTCCAAGGTATGACAATTCTCCATCGCGTGTCAGGGGAAGGCTTCTCCATTCCAATAAACAATCGATGATGAGTAATGAACTTGCTTTCCATCGCTCATCACCAGTTGATGTTTCCTTTTTTCTTTTTCTCCCACGATGCCCAATATGCTGAGAAGGAAGGAATTTACTGGGCTTATGAAAAATGAATGCGCGAGTATAGTTTTAAAAGCTCAATGATAAATATTAAGCATGCAGTGAAATAAAAAAGAGGGGCAATGAAGTGAATTTAAATTGCCCGATAACTTTTTAAAACGGAAAATATTTTAGAAAAGGGTAAATTTTTTATCTGAAGTAAATCTTGAATGCCTTTAATGATTAAAAGGAAAGGATTTTAAATGAAGTGCAATGTTAGGTATTGTGTGCATGGAAATTTTTTTCTTTGGATATAGGTAAAAACAAGGTAAAGAGATTTCACAAAACTAAGAATATTTTCTTTGCCGAAGATGAAAATATGAAATGTGTAGCAAAACAAGGGCTTTGGGTGAAAATTTTACTTTGTCTGGAGGAGTGAATTAAATATTCACTGTATAGGCAAATGAAATTTTTGCTGGGAAACAAAGGAAAAGTGAAAGGTAAATGGGCAGAGTTATTTTTCAACTGTAGGGGTAAAATAGAGATGAAGATTTATCCATAGAGAGGTGAGTTTTCTATTGCAAAACAAAAGGTGGAGGTACAATGCAGATGAAATTTTGTTACTGCAAAGGAAAAGAGAAGAGAGAGGCTTTTCCCAATTTCTTGTTGCTAATAAATGGAGAATGAGGTTGCCATGTGTCTTCAATGAATTGATTGTTGGGCTCTTCTTCCTTTTATATCTTCTTTTATTTTCTCATTGTAAAGGGTTTTGAATGTTCTGTATGGGTTGGGTAGATAGAAAAATGCTGAGTCTGAGTCATGGATTGATAATGTGAATTGTAACAACTTCTTTCATGAGTAAATGCCAATCAGTTTATGCAAATAGAGTATGAATGTCATCAAATTGTCTCCAAATTTGTATACATTTAATCATATAAATTCAATATATCAAAGATGTTTGAGTTTTTCATCTCAATTTCCTTGATATTGTGTTATTTGTTCATTGTTCTATTTCAAAGAAATAGTTAGATTACTTTGAGCAAATAATTGTGATTTTAGGTGTGTGGGTTGGATCTGTAAGAAGAATTTGGATGCAAAGTGGATCTGTTAGTACAAAGTATTAGCAATTTTAAATCTACTAGTTGAAGTTTGTTTAGTGATGAGGTTGTCTTTATAATTATGTATTTGAATCCATGGCCTGAAATTAGGCACTGATTCTGAGCATTAGAAGTTGGCTATTCTATAGGACTCATTGCATCTATTGATTTGGAGAACCAAAAGATTGGCAAATCTGTTGGGGAGAACCAGGAGTACCCTTTGTATATAGTCAAGAATTTGGTGAATCTGAACATTTGGTTCAAATAATGAAAAGTTTTCAGACTTGGAAGTGATTTTGTTGTAATAGATTTCAAAGAATTTATGTGTGACTCTGTTGTTGGAGAAGACCCATAATGAAATTAATCTTTGAAAGAGCTTCATATTGCTTGAAGTCCAGTCCTTCATGAAGAGAGGTGGCGACTCTATCTAAGAAACTGCTGAATAAATTTTTAGATCTATGAAGATATCCAGTCAAGAAGAATAATTTGCAGCAACTGCAACATATCTAGGTATTTCTCATTTTCTGGTTTTTAAGAAAGATATATATATATATATATGAATACCACATTTGAAGTTCTAGAAAACTTTGGTTCCCTTATTTAGTGAAATTGAGCAGTGCAATCAAGGGATATTTGAATTGAGTAAGTTGTAGAGGGATCAAATTCATTTGCAAATATGTATTGCTGCCCTAGTTCTCCCTTTACAAGATGTAATGTCATGCCTAAAGAACAACCATGTCCCCAAAGAAAGGTGTCCACAGGTGAAATATACGACCCTCTAGATTTCAGTAAAATCTAGGGTTACCCACATTCTGTCCCAAGAAGAATTAATGAATATTTTCCTAAGTTTAGAGAAGATTTTGAAGAATTAACATTAAAACATGTACAAGGTTTTCTTGATGTGATGGAAGACTGTCAAATTGAAGAAGAGGATGCTATCATGAAGTTTTTTGTAAGGAATTTAGAAGATACTACTAAATGTTGGTTTGCTTGTTTTCCAATACATTCCATAGATTCATGGCATAAGCTCATAATACATTTCATTGATTATTTTGAAGAAGAGTCAATAGTGAATATTGAATTCTTGTATGAAGAAAGAAATCTACATACCCAAGAAGAATATATTGAGAAATTTGTAAAAAAGGTTGAGTCCATGTCACATATTGATGCATCGTGTGATATGAAAAGACTTGAAGATGAAACCCCTTATGACTTTCATGATAGATTCATGAAATTTCTGCTTGATATACCAAAATTAGAGAGGCCCGATGAATTATTTTGCATCAATTTGTTTTGTGTGAATTGTGAGCCAGGTTGAAGTACTATGCCAGCTCACTTGAATCCCCCTAGCCTTAAATGCTTCTATCAATGGATTTCAATGATTGAAAAAATGATAGATAAATATGGAAGGGATCTCCTAACTCAATTATGTGATGGTACTTTTTTAAGACTTAATCACATAGATCTAGATGGTATAGTAGAAGTCAAGAGTGATGCATTGTTCAATGATGAGGATGTTGGTTTTGAACAACTTACAAAAGAAATGTACCCAGATGAAGATTGCAGCCATGATGGTCATGTTGAGATAAATTAAATATGTGAAGTTTCTTGTATTTGCTCTGAAAATGTAAAATAAGAGAGCATATTTTCTATAGAAAATGAAGGCTGCAGTGATGCAAATGATAATGAAAGTATTTTATCATCTATGGAATTTGAATATACAGTTGAAGATCATGCTCATTCTGAGGTTTCATGTCTTCATGATGAGAACAATGATGTTGTAAATGGAAGTTTGTAGCTAGCTGAAAATCATTCTTGTCTGGGTGATCAAGATGATTACAATTCTGTTTAAAGCCCTGGTGACTGTGAGTCCTTTCAAGAGAAGGAAGTAGAGTTGATTTATTCAAGTGAAGAGTGCTTCAACAGTGAAAATGATGATAAAATTTCTAAAGCCTCACTATTGCATGATGAGGTATATGAATTGAACATTCTTTTTGAAGAAGAAATATGTAATCAACATTGCTATGGTATACTTGGTCATGCAAATTCTACAAGTGTGTGGAGCATTGATGAAATTTTTCATAATGATGAGACAAAGGAGTTTGATGATTTAAGGAATACTTCTAAGAATACTAGTGTATCAGATGAAAATGAGAGAGTATGCAATGATTTTCAGTCAGAGCAATCATTTGTGAGAAGTTGCAATGAAGAAACCATTGATGGTTTTTAGTTTGACATTGAAGAAGGTAGGTTTGTTGATTATTGCAGTAGTATGAATGGAGAAGGAGATATGTATGCAAGAGGTTCATTGGATGAATCATCACAAGTAGGTGATTGTAAGGAGCATGCATATTTTGATAATGATAAACTAGGAACTCCGGTTTGGTTTGATGCTTTACCTTATTTTACTTCTTTTGATGACTTTGAAGTTGCCATTGAATGTTTACACGAGGGTAGCATTGGTGTAGTGGTTCATGATAGCGTAAATGTAGAGATAAATGCTAGTACAACGAATGACATTTTTTATGATGAGTTTGCACTTGAAAAATGTGATTGTCAATCAGATGGATGCATATGAGGATTTTTTTTTGGATCTACAACTCATAGTTTTCCTCATGGGCAGTATGCTTCATATTTTCATATTGGTGCAGCAGGAGGTAAGGTTGAGTATGATACTCCTTGCAATAGTAAATATGTTTTGAACACTATCTATGAGGGCTTTATTGCAAATGAAGATTTGGAGTCATATGTACCTACACTTGAGGCTTCTTCTTATGATAACATATTGAGTGCTGACAATCTTGTCTATGAGCTTGAAGTAGGAAACACTTTTTGGGATGTAAATGCATTGTTTGAATGCTATAATTTGAATGTGGATGAAGGTATTATGAGTGTTGGTGAATCTTGTTTTCAGGACATTGGGACATATGATAATGTGACTAAGCTATGCTGCTGGGATGATGAGAAACTAACTTGTGATGCAATTAAGTTGAAGGAGAGACAAATGTGTGAGCATTTTCTATTTACCATGAAAGAGGATTGCACATTGTTCTGGGGGCATGATATTTTCTCTGAGCATGATCATTATGAAGGGGTTAGTGAATGTGATAATACTATGTTTCCATGTGGTCTTGATCAATATCCTCAAATGTTGCCACTTGATATAAAATTAGAAAATGAAGAGAGTGGCAGTGATGTGCCCTATGTAATTTGGTTGCCATGTGACATTAAAGCAAAACAAGGAGTAAATTCTCACTTGTTCAAAGGTAGCCCGACACTTGTTTTTGCAAAAGTGAAGACACTCATATTGTTATGGTGTGACATAGACAAGCATGGATTGAGGGAGATTAGCTCTTTTAACAGGTTAGTGTTTGATAGAGGTAAGAATTGACTCCCCCATTTCATTTGGCGACCTGGGGTCACCAAATGAAGTTAAAAAAGAGGTTGAATAAAGGAGCAGTTTCAAAACACCCAATGGACTCAGCATTTGGTCTACTCCCCAGAGATTTGAATTCTTGCTATGCCCATAAGGGGCATACATCCCCAGTTGGATCCATTGGTGGCACCTTCAAATTTCGCAAATTTGAAATGCCCATACTAAATATTTTGCCTCTGCACTCTTAGAAGTGCACCTGAAAAATCTGCCCAAGTGACCTACTTTGGAGGGTCATAACTTGAGGCCTATTGATTTTCATGAAAAATCCCTTGGTGGACACACTCATGACATAGGCGAATGTGCATGTCAGTTTTAAGCTTCCCATGATGAGTTTTGACAATGTCTTGAAAAGCGAAGTTGGAGGGTTCAGGCATTATTTTGCAATTTGAGAACTTTCAGTTCTATGAAGTGGCCTCCCATTCAAGCTTATATTTCACAAATGGATGATTTTCATGAGGAAAAAGTTGTTTCCCTCCATTCCCCCCAAATTAATATGCTCCCCTATCAGATTTTAGAGCCCCAGGACTTGATTTGCTTTTTTTTTTGAGATGAAAAGCAAATGCAATTTGTTTAGTTTTTACATCTGCATTTGTGACAATGTTTCAAGGTGGTCAACTTTGACCCCTAATATCTCACGAAGAACAATGATTCAAGAAAATCCCTCTTGCATACATACTTAGTATACCTAAAAGATCTTGGGTTTCTAGTGGAAGCTCCCACGAAGTTGATTTGGTATTTTTTCGAAGTGGTGACTTTGGGAGCCCTGATTGGTTCTAAACAGGTGCAGTTGCAAAAATGCCTGATTGAGCAAATTTGTCGATTAATATATTCCACCTCGAGATATATTTTTCTAAACCATCTATTACACTAAATTTTTGGGTCAAACGTCTCCATGCCTGCTTAGTTTTAGGCTCTCAAGATAAGTTCTGATGGGCCTTTTAATCATTTTCTGATCGTGTCAAGGTTAAAAATGGTGTTTTGGAAAGTGTCAAGTGTTGTAATTTTAAGGACAACCCATTTCTTGTTTTGGTTTGAAACGTCTATAGATCAATTTTTATCAAAAAAAGAGGTCATTTGATATATTATTGTAATGTATTTTGGGTGCGGTGAACACGTTTCGAGGGCCAGTTTACAAAGGAGGTACTTGAATTTTCAGGGCTAGGAAAAATGTGAGGAAATGGGTTTACTCTAAATAATAGATAATGTCCCTACACAAACTATTGTGGCTCTAGGTGTCTCAGTTTGTCCACAGTGAATTTTCTCCAAATGACCCGCAGGCGTAATTATAATTCAATTTTTTTATAATGTTTCAAATGTTCATATTTAAAATATTTTGAATATTTTAAATATTGTGCAAATATGAAGGGGCATTTAGGGAAAACATAAAATACATCTTCAAATGTTTTGGAGGACAAGCAAGTTTAATTCTTGCTTTTGATTGGCTCAAACACGACTTTCACGACTTTCACAGGCAAATTCATCGCCCATAGCTAGTTTGAAATGCAAATGGAGAAACATCTGGTGATGCAATGTTTCCAGCCATAAATTATTCATTTGGTAGATTCATTTAATGTTTATTGGTAGAGTTTCCAAGGTACGACAAGTCTCCATCGCCCGTTGGGGGAAGGCTTCTCCATTCCAATAAACAACTGGTGATGAGCAATGGGCTTGCTTTCCATCACTCATTGCTAGTTGATGTTTCCTTTTTATTTTGCTCCCATGATGCCTGATATGTTGAGAAGGAAGAAATTTAGTGGGCTTGTGAAAAATGAATGCACGAGTATAGTTTTAAAAGCTCGATGATGAATATTAAGCATGCAGTGAAATAAAAAGGAGGGGCAATGAAGTGAATTTAAATTGCCTAATAACTTTTTAAAAAGGAAAATAGTTTAGAAAAGGTTAAATTTTTTACCCAAAGTAAATCTTGAATTCCTTTAATGATTAAAAGGAAAGGATTTTAAATGAAGTGCAATGTTAAAGGGGGAAATATATTAATTAAAATATTTCAGGTATTGTGTGCACGAAAAATGTTTTCTTTGGCTGCGGGTAAAAACAAGGTAAAGAGCTTTCTTAAATAGAATAATATTTTCTTTGCTGAAGATGAAAATACAAAATGTGCAGCAAAACAAGGGCTTTGGGTGAAAATTTTACTTTGTCTAGAGGAGTGAATTAAATATTCACTGTATAGGAAAATGACATGTTTGCTAGGAAACAAAGGAAAAGTGAAAGGTAAATGGGCAGAGTTATTTTTCAACTACAGGGGTAAAATGGAGATGAAGATTTGTCCATAGAGAGGTGAGTTTTCTGTTGTAGAACAAAAGGTGAAGGCATAATGCAGAGGCAAGTTTGTTATTGCAAAGGAAGAGAGAAGAAAGAGGCTTTTTTGAGTTTCTTGTTGTTGATTAATAGAGGATGAGGCTGCCATGTGTCTTCAATGAATTGATTCTTGGGATCTTCTTCCTTCTATATCTTCTTTTCTTTTCTCATTGTAAAGGGTTTTGAATGTTCTATATGGGTTGGGTAGATAGAAATTTTTTGAGTCCGAATGTCATCAAATTGTCTCTAGATTTGTACACATTTAATATAAATTCAATATATCAAAGATGTTTGAGTTTGTTATCTCAATTTCCTTGAGATTGTGTTATTTGTTCATTGTTCCATTTCAAAGAAATAGTTAAATTAATTTGAGCAAATAATTGTGATTTTAGGTGTACAAGGTGGATCTGTAAGAAAAATTTAAAAATCGGAGTGGATTTGTTAGTACAAAGTATTAGTAGTTTTAAATCCACTGGTTGATGTTTGTTTACTGATGAGGTTGTTAATAATTTTGTATTTGACTCCATGACCCGAAATTAGGTAGTGATCTATTATTCTACTAAATGCATTTAAGAAACATTTATAAATTCTGTGTGAGGGGGAAGAAAGGCGTTAGATTAATGATCGAAGAGGGACATGAAAGAAATCCGATGAAGAAATCTAATCTATAGCCAAAAATCTTAAATCTAAAATCTAGAAACTCCTACACATACGAAATTGAACTATACTAATGCAAACATAATAATAAACCTATTGATTATCATATGAACGAAAAGCAAAAGATAGTTTCACCATCCCGTAGCAAAGTGTATTTTCTTGATGTTGGATTGTTCATATCACAACGAAGCCTCCAAATTTTGTGTGCAAAGTGTGGATGAATGCTTGTTGTGTTTGGTTGATCAAAGACAATGGATGAAGTTCTCTCAAGGATGATCTTGACAACACTTCATTGCTCAATGTATGTTAATTCTCTGATCCATTTTTGTGAGGAGAGAGGTTTTTTATATAGAAAATGAGATTTGAAATGGACAATCAAGATCGTTTTGAAGAATATACAGATCAACGGTTAGAGTGTGTTGAGATGATTTAGACATGAGATAATTGTGCAAAGTGGATTGCACAATTTGTGTGATTGGGAAATAGATTGGCCAATCAGGGATGTGATTGATCAGTTAACATAATAGATTGATTAGTCAAGTTTGTGATGACTTAGTTAGGAATGTGATGTTTTAGTTAACAAAATAAATTGATTAGTTAACAAGTTAGATTGCTTAGTCAACAATCGTAATTTGCTCAATCAGAAAGTGGGTGAAGAATATGAATTAATTGATTTAATTAATTAATTCCTTTTTTGGAGTTTGAATGTGCAAATCAAGTTTGACTTTTGCAAACAAAGTTACATTAGTTTGATTTGAATAGTTTGATTTCATTATTCAAATTTTGGAGGGAAAGTATTGTAATTAAATTATTATTTAATAATTTAATCCACTTAGGGGAATAAGATGTTTTAGCGATGTAATTATATTATTAGCATTATTTAATTAATCAAGACGAAATAAGACGACATTAGGAATTTATTAAATAAATGAGATTTATTTAATTGGTCGAAATGATGAAATGTGAATTAATCAAATAATGTTGTTTTATTTAATTAATAGAGGAATTAGGGTTTTTGGGAGTTTATTAAATAAATGAAATTTATTAAATTTGTTCGAAATGATGAAAATGTGAATTAATTAAATAATGTTGTATTATTCAATTAATAGAGAAATTAGGGTTTTTAATGTTGTTTTGATGTGATGTGATGTGGTGTGATGCGGGAATGTTGTGGTATAATTTCAAGATGATTCAAGACATTACAGGATAATTTCAAGATGTTTCGGGATGATTTTGAGATGATGCGAGATGATCTGAGACATTGCAAGATGATTTTGAACTATTTTGGGGTGATTCCAAGATGATTCGAGACATTATGGGATGATTTCGAGTTATTATGAGGTGTTACAGGATGATTTTGAGTTATTATGAGGTGTTACAAGATGATTCTGAGTCATTATGAAGTGTTACGAGATGATTCCAAGTAATTCTGAAGTGTTACAAGATGCTTTTGAATCATTTCAAGGCATTACAAGATGATTTCAAGTCATTCTAAGATGTTACAGGATGATTCTGAGTCATTTTGAAGTGTTACAGGATGATTCCAAGTCATTTTGAAGTGTTACACGATGATTCTGAGTCATTCCGAGATGATCAGAGATGATGTTCCATATCATTTGACGTTGTTTGAGGCTGTTCGATGTTGTTCAGTGCCATTTGATTTCGTTCAATTCTGCTTGATTCCATTCAAGGTTGTGTGATAGGTGTCAAGTCATTTTTACATGTTTACATTTTGCCCCTCTTTGATACAAAGTACTGGTTGCTTTGTTTCGAAGATTTTGTTTTTAAGATTAAGTTTTTTTTTAAATTTTTTATGCCCCACTATGCCCCAGTGTTTAGTGGAATGATGATAGGACTCTGTGCTGCCCCCTCGAGAGGTTGATCAAAAATTTAAAGCTTTGAGGTCAGGCTCTTGACACTATTGTATTGCCATTTTGATGTTTTCGGTTGAAATATTCTATGTTTGTGTGCATCATTTCTCATTTCTGAGCTTCTACTTTGTAAGTAGGAAGATTTTCTAAGTGTAATAGGGTTTCCTAGATGAAATTAGGGTTTTCTTGAGGTGTTATATAGGCAATTTGTCTTCAAATTGGATCATTTGTGCTTGGTTCCTTTTGCTAATTCTTGTTTTTGGATTCCACATTTTGTCAGTTGTTGAGGTAGAATGCCAAGATTCAAGGTTTCCCCACATCGTTCCAAGCTCATTCAAGAGTATAGATGGTCTTCAGACATTAGTGCCCCGGTATGTACCTTTTCGCCTTTCGCTTTCATCATGTTTTCATTCTCATTTTGCGTGTGCAAAGTCCTATCAAAAAAATGTGTTGGTTTTGAGATTTTGGTGCATTTGTCTTGGTTTTGGCACATTTTTTAGGTGTTTTTGGTGTTTCTATCCAAAAACTATGCATTTGTTCAAAACCGACGCATTTGTTTTGAGTAGTTGTTCAAAAACTATGCAGTTGTCCTGAAATTGCACAGTTGCCAGGATACTGCACCCAAGTTTTTGTTCAATTGTCCTAAAACTACACTTTTTTCCTAAAATGGCACTTTTTTCTGTCTTATGTTGAGCATTTGTCCCAGAACATAGTAATTGACTCTCTGTTTGTCAATTTTCTCTTAGCTTTGTTCTAAACCCTAACACGTGTCCGTTTACCGTCATCAATGTTGTTCTTCATCATATTTGCGTTCTAAAACCTTGGCTTGTGTTTGTTTACCATCTCAACTGCCATTTGTTACCTAGCATGTGTCATTTTTCATTTCTTTTCCTGTTTAGAGTGAAACCCTAGCTTCTGTTCATTTACTGCTAAACATGTTGTTTTTCTCCATGCTTGTGTTCAAAACCCTAGCTTGTGCCCATTTACCATTAAACATGTCATTTGTCACCTAGCATGTGTCATTTTGTGTTTCTTCGCTTATTTAGTGTGAAACCCTAGCTTCTATCCATTTATCGTTAAACATGTCATTTGTTGCCATGCTTTTGTTCAAAACCCTAGCTTGTGTTCGTTTATCATTAAACATGTCATTTGCCACCTAGCATGTGTTGTAAAACCCTAACATGTGTCATTTTATGTTTCTTCGCTTGTTTAGAGTGAAACACTAACATCTTGGTTTATATCTTTTGCAGGTGAATCTCTGAATGCTTATGATGAGAGAGACGTCCTTGTCACTTGTTTGATCCGATTGCCCAGGTCGGCACATTGGAGTGAGACTTTCTTGATGCAGTGGGATTGCATTTTGCAGTATTTCCATTTTTGGGACTTGATCTTTATGTTGTTTCATGGTGCAAAGGCATTTTGTAGATGTATGTTATATATATTCATCAGTCTAGTCAAGACCTTGTATATATGTTATGAATTTGTACTTTCCTATCACACTTGTGGTACTGTGGATGTACTTATGACATACTTCTTTTTGATGATGATATATGAGATATACCTTCTTCAATTCAACCTCATTGTATGTTTATGTGTTCTTGTGCCTTATTGATGTATGGATATGATTTAGATGTAGGAATCATTCTTTGTCTCATTTTATGATGTGATGGATGTTGATAGATGAATGCCCCATACATGCTACATGATGTTTTTAATTGGTTTATTATCATCATGATATGTATTGATAACATTTGTGGATGTAGAATGGAAATGGTATTGATGATGTGTTATGCAGGATGAATGTTAATTTATAAGAATTATGATGATAGATAAAAAATGATGTTAATTAGAAGAAATATGATGATGGATAGAATTGATGATGTGACTTTGCTTTGCTTTAGATACTTCGCTGTTTGAACAATCCTGTTTGATGTAGCAAATAGATACGATGCAACAAGGTGAATTTGTATCCATTACACGGACTTTGACTCTACAAACAAAGAGTATCTTTGTTCATACTAGACATACAAAAAAATTGTTTAAAGTATAGGGGGGATTGCGTGAAAAATGTTTCATACCAATCACACAGAGAGGTATAAAACACCTAACATATAACTATTTCACGAATTGTTTTAATAGAACTTCCATACTCAAAAAAGAAAGTATTCACCATGGTAATATTACAAACATATCTTACAAACAAAAAATTGAAATGATGCTCAATTTTACCCAGTCCTTCTCTAAATCCTTTTGGACATCCTTGAGAGATTCTAGGAATGAGTCAATAAAATAAATCACAAAAAGTAAGACCACAAAAAGATAAAAACACAGTTACAGTATCACTTTCCATATCTGTTTAGGGTGAGGCTATTATCTGTTGTTGATCATTTCTATCGTAGGAACAAATCTGTTATGGCATATCTCAAGATGTTGTTGGGACTTGTTTAAAAAGATAGGTAGTTGATACTTTGGTTTTTATTTTTGTCTGTTTACAGTCATCTCTTATATGATTGTTTTTGCTTGAAAGTTCTAGCTGTTGATGTTTTCTTTGTTTGTTTGTTTTGTCAAAGGGTGAGTGTGATGATTGTTTATTATGGATGAACCTTTATTACAGATATGCAATGGTGGAAATAGGTTTTTTTTTGAGATTTATCAAATGTTTTGTGCTTTTTGATGTTGTTTTTGTTGTGTTTTTAAGTTATCTGAATGTTTTTGTTTTGTCGATTGTCAAGGAGCTATGGCGAGGATTCAAAGATCCTCATATCATGTGGATTCATTTTGAGAGTTTGGATTTCATTTAGGCATCAGTTTCATAGTATGTACCTTGTCACTTCTTGTTTCATTTGGTTATGTTCTCGTTATGCATGTACAAAGTTTCTTGAGTCAATAGAAAAGTTCTAGTGATTTTTTAGCATCTGCATCAATTTTGGCACTTTTTTACTTGTGAAAATTGTGCTTTTGTCTAAAATTTGCGCTATTGTCATAAATTGGTGCTTTATTTCATGCAGTTGTCCTGAAATTGTATAGTTATCTTAAAACTGCGCAGTTGTTCTAAACTTGTGCTCTTGTTTTATGCAGTTGTCTTAAAATCTCACTTTTGTTTCATGTAGTTGTCTTAAAATATCACTTTTGTTTCATGTATTTGTCTTAAATTCTTTCTTTTGCTTGCTTTGTGACTTGCAATTTTACCCTATCTTCAAATGACCATATCTTGGTCATACAAAAGTATTTTTCAGTGTTTTTTTTTTAAAATGGGGTAGAATTTCATGATCTTTGCAATGGTGTAGGTGGTTTTAATTTTTTGTGTAGTTAAATTTTCCATTGGTGTCATGATCTTGTATTTTCCTTTGTTTCATTTAAACCCTATTAGCATTTGCTTGTTGTCATCCTAAATGTCGTTTGTCATCATGTTTTGTATCATTTTGTGTTGTTTGATGTGCTGAGAATGAAACCCTAACATCTTGGTTGAAAATTATTGTAGGTGGTCCTCAAACCACTGCAGCCAAGTGAGAGAAGACTTTGGGATCCATTTTCGTGGGTTTTGTTAATGTTTTTGGATTTTGGAATTTTGAATTTGTTTGGATTTTATATTTTTTGACTAAGTGAAATAAAGCATGTTGGAAACCTAAGGGGACTGACCTAGGGTCTTAGGGGCTGATTAGAGATAAACCTTGCCTACGTTGTACATGCAGAGACCACGTAGTTTGATCGTTTGACTCAAAGCATAAGCTTGTTTTTGGGATAAACAATTCTTGGATTAATATTCCACTTTCGTGTCTAGAGGATATGTTGCAGGAAATCTACTTGAACTAGCTGTGGGGTTCAAGAAAATGTTGATATTTTAGACTGTTTGAGTGAAGGAATAATCCAACGATGTTGTTTTATTTTTAATGTTTTTAGATGTTTTTGGATTTTTACTCTTTTTCTTGGGGTATTCTGATACGTTTCATGTATAGAATTTTTTGAGGTGGTTGCTGTTCAACAGTTCAACTAGAGGTTCTCCTTTGGGATTAGCCAATTGATATGCCCCAGAGCTGTAACTTGCTATTATGATGAATGGACCTAACCAGTTAGGTTCAAATTTACCCTTTCCATCTTGATTCAATTGTATCTTCTGATTCTCCTTGAGGACCTAGTCACCAACTTGAAAGTTTCTATCTTTGATTCTCTTGTCATAGCTTTGTTTGAGCTGATTTTGTTAAACTTGCAGATGGTTTAACATGCTCAAACACCTTTCATCTAGGATCTCTAATTAATTGAATGTAGATACCCTGTATTCTTCATTGCTTACCATGCCTTTTAGTGAGATTCACAATGAGGGGATTTTGACTTCGATAGGTAACACTGCTTCTGATTCGTAGACTGAGTAAAAAGGTGTTGAACCAATAGGTGTGCGGATGCTAGTTCTATAAGCCCATAAGGCTAGATTTAGCTACAAATTCCAATCATGACTGGCATCATTAACAATATTTTTCAATATTTTCAAGATTGTTTTATTGCATGCCTCTACTTGACCGTTTCCTTGAGGATAGTGGGGCGTAGAAAATCTATATTGGATAGAGAATTTGGAACATGGTTCTTGGAAATCCCAATTCTTGAATGGGGTGCCATTATCTGTTAAAATTGTTTGTGGGATTCCATACCTACAAATGAGATAATTCAAAATGAATTTTGATATCTATTTGCTATTGATATAGGTCAATGAAATTACCTCTATCCATTTTGTGAAGTATTCTGTTGCAGTGATAATGAATTTATGCCCATTGGATGAAGCGAGTGATATCTTACCTACCAAGTCTAATCCCCATTGCAAAAAAGGCCATGGTGTTGTGATGGGTCTCAACTCTTGTACTGGTGCATGAACTAGATCACTGTGTTGCTAACATTGTTGACACCTTCTAGAATGTTGAATGCACTCTTGCTCCACGGAAGGCCAATAGTATCCTTCTCTGAGTAGCTTTTGGACTAGGTTAGGTCCACTAGAGTGGGATCCAAAAATACCTTCGTGGACCTCTTGTAAGGCTATTTGTACTTATTCTGTGTTAAGGCACCAGAGTAACATACCATCTAGGCTATGATTATATAGGGTTTCTCCTAAGATTATAAAATAGGAGGTCCTACAGGTGAAGGTTTTCTTCTGAGTAGTCATTAAGTCAGGTGGTATGATATCATTTTGGATATAGTAAAAATTATCTTGGTACCACGGGGAGTTAGGACCAACAACAACACATACCATTTTTGATTCTAGGATGTTGAATGCAGGCACCAGTAGGTGTTCCACAAGGAATTCATATTTATTCTGAGGAATATCTAGTATTGAGCCTATTGTGGCCATTGCATCAGTAGCTCTATTATTAACCCAAGGAATCTATTCAAAGGTTATTTTGACAAAGTACTCCTTGAAGCTATCCACCATTATTTTGTATGGTAGTAATTTTTCATCTTTTATTTGGTATCCATCATTCACCTGTCTGATTACTAGCTGGGAGTTTCCAAAGAAATGTAGCTCTTTTATTCTCCACTCGATCACCATTTTGAGCCCCGTGATAAGAGATTCATACTCTAAAATGTTGTTTGTGTAGGGGAATGCAATCCTGTAGGCTTTGGGTATACTATCTCCCTATGGTGTGAGAAATAATATTCCTGCTCCTGAACCATGTTGAGTATGGGACTCGTCAAAGTACAAAGTCCACTACCCTGTCTATTATATCATCAAGATGCTCTCATTTGGAAAATCCACTATGAGAGGTTTATGATCATCTATGGTGTTAGAACCAAAAATTCTATAAAATTTCTAGAGGTTTTCATCCATTAAAACCTAAATTCATGATTTATCCATCATAAAAAATCATTTTATTTCCATCCATAAAGCCAAAAAATCCTTTTACAGCTGTACCACTACTGCATTGTCCATTATACATAACCCTCACCTTATACCTCCTTACCACAACCTCTTACAAAATATTTGTGGTATCACGGTAAAGGAAGCTAACACTATATCCTTTCACCACTATACTGTGGAGGCTTAAAGCTTAACCCACAGTGGAGTGGTATGCTAATCAATATTAACAAAGGAGACCGCTATACCACAAAATTTTAGAATAGGACCCGTGGTGGAGCAGTACACTTGAGAATAGTAATAAAAAAGGGACACCGCCATACTATAGGAGGAAGAAACATAGCCCGCAGTAGGGCGATGTGCTAAGAAAGAACATTGGAATGAAACCGTAGCACCACAAGGAGGTGAGAGATATCCCGTGGCATAGCGGTATGTTGATATGTGTGTGGAAGATACACTACGATACCGCTAGAGAGTCAAAGACGATGAGCGGTAGAGCGGTACATTGAAATAAGGATAGCAATACATACCGCAATACCGCGATAATATGAAATATGATGAGTGGGAGAGCGGTAAGCTAATAGAAAGGAATCAAAGCACACTGTGGTACCATAGAGGAGAGAAAAGTGGCATGAGGTAAATTGGTAAAGCAACTGTTGAGGCATTTAAAGCATAATTGTCACATCAATCAACTTTGAAATATGAATTGAGCTTGATACAAAGATTTGAATCATGCAAATTTACGAGTTAGGAGTAAATGCAACTTGGGATTAAAATAAATGAAATAAGTTGGTTGTTTTTCATTCACAATAGCTAAAATCAAATCGTGAGTGAGCTCAGAGGGCGAAGGAGAAGATAATTTTTCAAGGAAAATCATATCACCGGATAAGTTTAGCTCATTCCTATTTGTAAATTTCATAATGGCACCAAAGAAAACAGAGGTAGGAGCTAAGAGACACAAAGCCAAGACTAATAAACCCTCTTTACAATTACCATTGTGTGCTCTGTTTCCTGGGTCAGTGAACAAAGGGTCAAAGAATGTTTTCAAAGATTTAGCTCAAGGTTGTAGAGACCCAATTACACCCCAATCCGGTTGGAACCTATACTGGTATTTCTACCAAAAGAGGAATGATAAGGTTCCCACGTCGAACTCATGGACCTTGGATGTGGCCAAGCTAATTATGCCCAATGTCTTCATTGATATTGAGTTAATTGAATCCTTGGATCATAGTTACCATTCCCCAACTAAAACTGTCACACTTCCAAATGGTGGGTGTTTGGTGGATGTCAATAGGGATGCTATTGTGGAATGTTTTAATCTTAACAAATATGCACTAACATAAGTAAATTTAGTGAAGTTAGAGAAATAATATAAGAGCTTAAGAATAACCTAATGTAGTGATGAGCTCCCCTTACACATGAAAAGGGGTGATAACAATAGAAAAATCTCAATCCCTGCTTCTAAGGTTGAGCCCTTTCAAGTTACTGAATTCCAAGTGTATTTTAGAAACACTTACCTTGCATTGTGTCAAATATTGGGAGTGGATGAAAAGGAACACATGTTGTTAGGGTTAATGAGGATGGCTATGATAATTCAACATCCCAAATAATATGTAGAGTTTGAATTTGCGTTAGTGATTGAAGAGCAGATTCATGAAGGTTTGCTTCAAGTCAGGGAGGCTAAGGCCCCCATTACTTTCATAAAGTACTATTTGCTATGTCATTTAATTTTATATCAGAATGAAATGAAATGGACCAAAAGGATGAACTTGTGTACACATGAGAATGGAATTAGGCTTCCATACAGAATTGGTGTTACATCTAGGACAACAAATGCAAAGAAAGTGATTTTGTGGTGTTTAGAGATAATTTTTCTGTAAGATTAATAGATGCTTTAGGTTACCCTACACCAAGAATGCCTGAATCTTTAATAAAATTAATGAGACTAATACAAGGCAAGCTAGACCAGGGTTTCACCCATAATTATGCTGATTGTTTTTTTATGCCACAAAACACAACTATTAGAGTCTATGGATGTAACCAATCAACACACATCTTGCCTAAGTTTGTACTAGCGAGACTATGTTTTCTAGAGTTTATGTGGAAAATGTTATAGATGGAGCATGATTTGATGAAGAACTAGAGAAAAGGCACATTTTTGCCTGATTTAACAGTGTATGAAGACTTGTCTGTTGGGTCAGATATGTTGGAGGAATTACAAAGATTCATGAGGGTTAATTATTCCCTCAAATTTGGGAAGGAAAGGGTATGTGACCTTGAGGGTCACATCAATAATATTAGGAGTCTATTGACAAAAAGGGCCATTACAATTGAGTTTGACCCCCAGGAGGATGTCATAAGGAATTTGGTTTATTTTTCAGATGTTGTGCAAAAAATAAAGAGATGGATCACAATGATTAAATGGGAAAGTCATAAAATGGAAAAGGATAGAGGTTTCAAGGGGTTCTTTGTAGAAGAATCTAACCTTTTAAAGAGAATGCAACTAATCCTTGGGAAAGATGATGAAATGTATAAAATGGCTCAGACTAAGAGATTGATTCTTGCTCCTACACCCTAACAACCATCACATGAAGCTTCCATGCCAGATTTTCCATCTCCACCACCTTCACACTAATCTCCTTCATCTCCCATATAGGAACCCTAGGCGAAAAAGTAGAAAACTGAATCATTAGTTGAATATAGTGATGATGAAGAGGAAGGTGTGGTCCTTGCCTTAACTAAAATAAAATAAGTGGTAGAGAAACAAAAAACTCAGGAGCCTCACGATCCTAAAATCAAGATGTCAGAAGAAGTTGCAAATGAAATTCAGGATGATGAGAGGGTGGTTGCCTCTCTAAGGTTTATGGAGGATGATAATTTCATTCATACCAATGAGTTTAAAGATTTTTGGATCAAGATAAAGATGAAACAATATGATGAAAGATTGAGGATAAATATCATAGGGGTTGATGATGCAAAACAAGCTAAAGTTTAGGCTCAAACATTGGCTGAGCTAAATATTGACTGTATTAATTTCACTCCCCAAGAAGCAAGAGAATTAGTGTTGAAAAGTAATAGGTTGATCATTTTGAGAATGGAGCTATCCAAAGTATTCCTTTTGGACTAGATTAGATCACAGGATGACCCGATGTTAATTATAGAATTTGATTCAGAGGAATGGGTATCAGGAATAGGGTATAACCCTACCACTCAGACCCTTGCTTTATGGACAAAATAAAAAAATACAAGGAAGCCTAGGACTTTAGATGTGGTGCAAGAAATGAGGGGATCAACCATGGTTAGGAAAATGAAATATAAAACTCCCATAGAGGCTGCAACTATCACCATGCACTCTGCAATGTTTACTAAGGACATTGTAGAAAATATGGAGAAAAGGGTCAGTGAATATGAGTAAAGGATGAAGTTGTCAAACAATGAGGTAAATAAGTTTTTCATTGAAAATGTGAAGCTAAAACAACAATTGCGATAGGCTACAACAGTAAAGGGGAATGAAATGGTTGTCTATCATACACTTATGCAAGTTGAAGACCCATAGGTTCAACAATTGAAGGATGAAATTGATAGATTAAAGAAGCATAATATGGAAGATGTCAAGCATCATATCTTGGATACCCTAAGAAATTTATTGGAGTATAGAGTTGGGGCACTAAAGAAGAAAATAGGTGGAATAAACGAGAGCTTTGGCAATCTGGTCAAAGCTTTGGAACAAATAAGTGCTAATACCCCTATTATGGATGAACTCCAAAAGAGGTGGCAACCAACTTATCACACTCTAACCACTCTTTGCAAAGAAACACAAAGGGATCCAGATTCCCCTCAAAGACTCAAGCCTACTCAAGAAATGGTAAAAGGGGTGATCAAGGAGCATAAACACTTAGTGGATATAAAGAAGAAATTGGAGAATAGGAGGAGTGCATTGAACTCTATAAAGTATCTCTTCAGCCCCTCAATTATTATGGATGACAATCAAATAAAAGGTGTTGAGGAATGGAAGAATCAAACAATTTCTCAATGCTTGACACATATAGATAATAATGGGGATATTAGCTTGGATAGGTTTCACGCTGTGCTAGATGGAATTGTCACACTGGATAATAGATACACAAAGTTCATAGTAGATATAAGGAACCTACTTGACAACAGGTGGAAAAGCCACCTTGAAAACATCACCGCTACACAAGAATTCAAAATGCCGAAGAATCTGACAATTAGCAAATGACAAGAAAAATACTCGGGCTCGGATGAAGACTGATTGCATCCATCACAAGGAGAAAGAATCATATAGTAAAATCTTTGAAAAAGTCTTGGCTGACCACGAGCTTTTACTCAAAGATTAACGGATTGTTACACTTGTTATTGTTAATTTCGTTCAGTTATGTTTATGTCTTAATTTCATGTTTTGTTACCAAACAGTGTGACTTTTGCTCTGAAGCTTCTTGGCTCTCATATAAATAAGAGAGACCAAGACCAAAAGAAAGAAGAGAGTAGATATAGGAGAAAATAATAGGTGAATATAAACATATACAATGTCCGCATTTCAAAAGACTATGATGCAAGTATAATTTTGAAGGATTTAATGGAAGATCTTTGATTCAGTGGTTCCATTTTGGTATCTATTGTTTGTTGAAATTATTCAATTACATGATTGTCTCTGACTTAATATCTCCTGGTTGTTTAAGTTGATATATCAAGTATATGTTCAATTTATCAATGCACATTTGATGCACTTGTGTGATGTGATTATTTGGTTTCTTTAAAGAAGAATTAAATTCCTTTTGATCAATCACAGTAATATGGAGGTATTATTTGGATCAGTAAAGAAGAATCATATAATTAGGGTTGATATTTTGTCTCCAATAGAGTTTTTCAATCACTTTCTTGCATGTTTATACAAGTTATAAACTAATATTTGTATGCCAAACAATTATAATTTCTGCGAAATAGAAGCCATTCATCATAGACTTTCATTTGACTCCATTTTACCCAACAATTCACTAGTCTCACCTATTTTATTTATTTAGTTTCATTTGATACTAAATCTGTTAACTGGACATATTCATATACCTTGATATTACTTATACAATTTATACCAAACTAGGACCATATCTCTCCATTGTCAAATTTCCATTGTGGATAGATTGATCAAGTAGGAAACGTAGTTCAAGTCTGCATCATTTACATAGGTACACCCACCTAGGTTTAGCAGAGTATAAAGAGTATAAGGTTCAATCACATTAATTGGCCTTGTACATTAGCCAAAAATGTGTCAAGAGATTGGTAACCTCTTGTGGTTCAACCTGTGTTTTTGAGACCTAACAGTTTGGTGACTCTATTAGGGAGTCAAATTGAACCCAAGCCTTCATCATAGAGTCAATACGTTGTAAGAGACTTTGCTGAGAACAAGGAAATACCAAATTTTCTCACTTATCTAAAAGTGAGTGGCAACTCTGAAGAGATAAGTGCACTAAAAACTCAGATCATCACAATAGCCACCAATATGCAGGGAAGAAGGTCTCTATATAAAGATGGTCCTAATGAAAAGGGTAAATGGGCACTTAAGAATGACAAGGGAAAGAAGCTGTTTGATGAAACGTGCTTAACAAATAAAGACAAAATGTCAAAAGAACACCTTGAGACATATAATCATTATGATACATTGACAAATGAAAACAACCCATCTGGAGAGCCCCACACTCCTATAGAAAAGAGGAATCCTTTCTGTCAATCAAACCCCAAGAAAGTTGAGGAGTTTATGGCTAGGTTTGAGGCTAAAAGGTAAAAGAAACAACATGAGTATGATTAGAAGATGGCATTACCCGAAGAGAATCAAAATGGACTTGGTAATGATTTAGCCTCTAAAGAAAACTATGAATTCATGACTCAGGATGAAATAAATGCACAATTGGAATATGAAAGACAAGAAGTGGAAAGAACAAAAGGAGAATATGAACAAAGGCTCTAAGCAATAAAAGAGCTTCAAGAATTGAATCTCCAAAAGGCCCAAATCAATGCTCAGATGGCTAACTTCCCTAAATATGTGCCACCTCACAGGTAGGGAAATGAAAATGTAGGGCCTTCAAATCCCCCAAAGGCACAACAAAATCAGTCAGGGAATCAATACATACATCCAAATGCTCCACTTAAGAATCCAACACAACATCAAAATACTCAACGACTCCATGGCCAATAGTATGTGCCACCACCTCACATACAATATAATAATCCATTATATCAAAACCCACCTCCTCCTTACATAACCATGATCAGACAATTTGATGTGGCTGGATTTCAAATATATCCTTATCCCATGGATAATAGTTGGAGAAGCTTGGTCCCAATATTCACAAGGAGTAGTGCAGTCACGTCTGAAGAACACTTAAGGAGTTTTAATGCTTTTATTTAAGACTTGGATATGCAATATGACGATGTACAAATGAGACTATTTATGATGTCATTGGTTGAAGATGCTAGGGATTGGTTTAATAGTTTACCAACTGCTACTATTGCTTCCATTCAAGAGTTTTATGAGCACTTCCTTGAGTAGTATGGGAACCAATATGCACCCGAGTTTTCCTTGCATGAATTGGTAAGCATCCAAAAAAATTAGAACGAATCAGCTTATGACTTTAATCAAATGTTCTCTAAATTACACAACAATATACCTCTTGGATCAAAATTAGCTGATCCTATTGCATTGAGTATCTATCTAAAATCTTTTGATCCAAAGACAGGATATGAGCTTAGGAATAGGTGTCCTAGAAATCTAGCTGAAGCTCAAAAGATAGCACTAACAATTGAAAATAATAGAAAGGTTGAAGGAATGATTTGTAAGAGGGATAATCCTAGAGTTTCCAAACATAATCCTCCAAATAGGAAAGAAAATACATACATGAATGAGAGGCCAAGGTTGTATGATATGCAATATAATACAAATTGGAAGGATGGAAAACCTATGATGGATAAGCCTAGGAATAAAGAGATACTTTATCCTTTAAAGAAAAGAGGGGCATATATGGTAAATAACAGTCCTTGGTGCCTAGTTTGTGACTTTCCACATTCACTTGATCATTGCATTGTACCTCAGTCGATACCAGAAGGCGAGATACCAAAAGACAATAATGAAGAGGACCATAAAGTTTATTTAACTGCCCACACTCTTCAACCTATTGAACAAGGATATTAATCTTCAGAAGAAGGAGGATATGAATATGATGTTGATCACCAAAGGTATAATGTCCATATGGTAGAACAAAAAGTCTTTTCTGATCTTGAAGAAAGTGATAATGAACAAATTTCTCCTAGTACATCATGTCAGAAAAGTAAATGCAATGGAAGAAGATCAACTGAGGAAGAAATTAAGAAGTTAACCATCACAGCAGTAGAATAGGCCAAAAGGAAGTATTGGTTGAGAAACAAAAAAGTGAATGAGAATGAAGGTATTCCATGAGGAATATTTGTAAAAGAAAAGAAAACATCACAGGAAGATCCAAAAAGGACAAAAACTAAGTAGCCTGACAAGAATGAGCAAAAGCATGTCCATAAGGAGGAGAACAAAGAATTGCATAAGGACAAGCAAAATTCTGGTCAAACAAACAACAGAGAAAGAGAGGAGACCAAACGAGAGTCATTGGAACAAAGGAAGATGGTCAAAACAAAAGGTGCTTCTTTTGATTTCACACAAGCTTTATCCCAGGTAATAATGTCCATCCCATTACTTGAAATGATAGAAATTAAAGAGTATAGGGATACTTCTATTCAATTGATATCTAATGGAAATGATAAAAGCATAAACTCTGAGAGAAAAGAGAATATCAAAAAAATAAAGCAAGAAAAGGTAAAGGTTCCTGAGGTCTGTCTTAGTGATGCATTAATGAATCCTCCACAAATTGATCCATTCTTCACCACACTACTCTTAAATAACAAGTTGGTAAGAAATTGTATGATAGATTCAGGTGCTGCAATCAATATCATGATAGTAGCAGTGATGAAACAACTTGGTATGTGGGTAGATATTGAGGGTGGTAAGTGTTATGCCATGGATAGTACACCTGTCCCAATAGTAGGAATTATGAAAGATGTGGAGGTGAAGCTGGTTTCTTATCCACAAGTAACTTATAATATAGACATAACTGTGATTGACACACCTCCTCATTTTGGAATGTTATTATCAAGACAATGGACTGCAATAGTAGGAGGGAATGTATAGTTTGATTTATCATATGCCACAATTCCAATTAATGATGAAGAATTTAAATTATATAGGGAGCCAACAATGAGTCAGATAGTGGATTATGTTGCTCAAGAACAGTTAAACTACTTTTGTGATGTGGAACTAGGAAGCTTCAAAGTAGAAATTTATCAACCTAAATTGGTAAACACTGACCCAATTGATAAGCATATTTCCAAGGATGAATAGGGCTTGTGGAAAATGTATTTCGATGGAGCATGTAGTCATGAAGGCAATGGAGCTGGTGTAGTTTTTATTTCACCCCAAGGAATCACTTTCAAATATTCCTTCTTGATGACTTTTGAGTGTACAAACAATGTGGTAGAGTATGAAGCTCTGCTGATTGGTTTATATATGGCTGTCAAACATAAGATCAAGCTGCTAATTGTCTTGGGAGATTCAAAATTAATCATCTCAGAAGTCAGGTCAAAATATGCTGCAAAGAATAAGAGGTTAAAACAATATAGAAATTTTGTGTGGGATACAATTGAGCTATTTGATGCCTTTTCAATTGAATGGATAGATAGATCAAAAAATATAATGGAAGATTTCCTAGCTAATGTAGCCCTAAAAAGAGATGATGTCACCTTGGCTGGAGTATCTCAAGTTGAACTCAAAACAAGGCCTGCTATCCCAGATAATATCTATAGTTGGCAAGTTTTCAATGATGAAACTGATCTTATAAAAATTCTCTATTGTATTGATCAATATGAAGCTCAGAAAATCATTTTTAATGCCTTTATTGAAGAAGTTGATGGGAAAAAGATTGTATTTGGGAAAGAAGTTTTGCAGCTTAAAACCAATAAACTTCCCAAAGGACTTGTGGCATTAGAAAGAGTATATGATGGAAATGATCGTTCTCTCATGAAGCAGATGCGAGTCAAGAGAGAAGATATTGAAGAAATCAATTTGGGAACTAAGTTAGCAGCGAAAAAGGTCTACATTGGAAAGAAGATAAGTCCAACCATCAGGAGAATGCTGATTGCATTGCTGAGAAAGTACAAACATGTGTTTGCTTGGTCTTATGAGGATCTCAAAGCATACAGAGAAGATCTTTTCCAACATGAGATTCCACTTAAACTAGACACAAAGCCATTCAGACAAAAGCAGAGGCCCATCAACCCAACTTTGGAGCCTAAAATGCAAGAGGAGCTGGAAAAACTCAGAGATGGAGGTATTATTTGTACACATCTAAAAATGGTCACTATTAATTAATTAAATATGAAATATTTAATTAATATTCTTAAGTCATCTACATATAAATAAATTTAATTATTTATTTATATTGTTCATTTTTCCAAATCTTCTAGTTTAATTAAATAAACAAGTTTATTTAATTATTGATATCTTCCTCTTAATTAATTAAATAGATTTCACAATTTATTTATATTAATTATCACAAGTTTAAATTTTAAATTTAAATGATATTCTCTCATGCCACATTTAATTAAATATTTCTAATATTTAATTAGACACTTTCTAAATTCTTCATTTCACATTTAATTAAATATTCTAAATATTTAATTAGAAACTTTCCTCATCTCACACTTAATTAAATATTGTAAAATATTTAATTACGTATCTTTTTCAATTCTCACACATAATTAAATAGTAATTATTTAATTGTGGAAGATTCTAAATTCATTGTCACATATAATTAAATAAATTTTATTTATTTAATTAGCAATTATCTTCAACTTTCAATCAATTTTCATAAATGAAAAGATAAATGCCATGTTTGTCTCCATTTTTGAATGAGGATGGTTTTGTGGGTTGAAAAAATTCTTCCACTTTCCTCTCAACCTTCCACCTTTCTCTCAACTTCTCAATCTCTCACCGTTCATCTTCATAGGTTTTAATTTCAATCGTTGATCTCCGCCAACTAGATTTATTGCCTTCAAAAATCTATAAATACAACCTTCTCGTAAGTAGATTTCATCGTAGATTTCATACGCAGTTACTATAGTTGCATTCAAATTAGCATAATCGGAATTCTAGCAATATCATAGCATTTTAGCATTTCAAATTCAATTTCATATTTTAAATCGTATAGAAATGCACATGCATTTTCAATCAATCTCATTCTTCTAAGTTGTCATTTCAACAAGCTGCTACTTACACAACTAAGAGCCAATAACTTTAATCAAATCCTTGGAGATAGAGGACAATGGGATAAATTTGAAGGAGCTGCTGTCATTTAGAGTTTGCATTTGTATTTTCTAATTAGTTTTCTTTCAATCTAATGTCTCATTGGTGTGTTAATTTACCTCTTAATTAGTTCACTTATTCTAACAACACATTTTTGGCGCCCACCATGAGGCATCCCCCCATTTTTAATCTTTTTTTGCAGAGTTTTTTGATAGGTGATAGACTAGAGTCATGATTTAGTGCATACAAGCCTCTATTTAGCACATCCTTGGACTGTTTCAATGCATCCCCAGACTATTTTAGCGTATCCTCAGACTGTTTCAGCGCATCCATGGATTGTTTCAGTGCATCCATGGACTGTTTCAGTGCATAGACAAACTGTTTTCACGCGTACCTGTTTGATCATTTACTGCATTTGTTAACTGTTTTGGTGCATTGGTGACCTGTTTTAGCGCATACAATGGTTGTAAAAGAAAATTCTGATTTTGACACCATCCGTGGGCATAATTGTTTAATTTAGTTTTAAAATAAAATGAAGCAATCCTAGGATAGAAATTTAAAATCTGGAATTTATCAATCCTAGGATAGTCACCAAAATTTATTTTATGCTGGTTAAAATGAATCCAATGTTTGTTGTGAAGCAAAATCTTCACTTAGCATAGAAAACTGTGATTTCGATTTAAAATTGAACCATCTGTTGCTGTGATTGTTTGGTAATAGGTATATGCTCTCCCCTTTATTGGGTGATCAGAACACCAAACTTACCTATTTCATTTCATGCAAATTCATGCTTTATTACATCCTTTAGAAGGCCTACCGTAGTTGGAAAAAGTACTCATCCTATGGGAACGACCTAAGTGGGAACAACCAAAGCCAGGTTTTCCAACCCACTATAATCAAAAGTCAATTTTGGGGAAACCCATATTCAATGGAAGCAAGCAAGATAACCATCCCCAAAATATTTGTTCTAAAGATTGGGAGGTCTCCTAAGAGAGTTTATCTATTGCCACACCAAACGGAAACCTTTACTACAAACCATAGTGTAGAAAGCCAGCCGTGTCAATATCCAAACATCATTTCAATCATAGTGCAAGGGGAGGGAAGAATCCACCCCCAAGAAACTCACCATATAATCACCACAGATTGTTTGCTCAAGGGATCGAAAAATCTAACCTTGAGTATGCACCTAGAAAAGAAAAAAACTCGGGCGCCCTCTAGGGGGTGACACGACTGTGTGAGTCGACACGATTTTAAGTTGTGGGTTGTGATTCCTATGATGACCTATTTGACAACTAAGAGTGAGTCTGTTTGAAAGGCTTATCTTGTTCAATATCTGTGAAAATCTCAAGAATATACACTCTTTGTTTAGATTTTAGGATTAACAAAACAATTGTCTACTACTGTATGCCATGTTTTTCACATTTAAATCAGATTAAGATCATCCGAAAATATCAAACTCTCAAAACATGTCTGTCTTAGAAAAATAATTGGTAAGTTTAGCACATCCTTGGTCTGTTTCGACACATCTGTTCTCTATTTCAGCACATTTGTGCTCTGTTTCAGTGCATCTGTGCTTTGTTTCAGTGCATTTGTGCTTCGTTTTGGCACATCTGTGCTCTATTTCAGTGCATCTCTGCTCTGTTTTGGTGCATCTGTGCTCTATTTCAGCGCATCTGTGCTTTGTTTCAATGCATCTATGTTTCGAGCCTAGGTATTTTTTTTCTGACATTCAGAAATCAATCATCTCAGTCTAGTCTCTTTCTATGCTCAGGGTTTGGAAGTTTGCAACTTTTTCCAAAAAGTTCCTAGAGAGGAAGATTAGAAAGCCAAAGAAATATCTCAGTTATAAGAAGTTATTGAAAAAGAGGAAATTTTTTTACCAAAGTCGAAAGGTCTTTCTTGAACACATGACCTTTATTCACCAATATCATGACTTTGTTAGATGTTTCACTGATGATTATGCTATAGAACCTTTATACTCGCGAGCCTTCTTTCAAAGAAGAGCCCTTTTTCAAAGGCACAATCACAATCAACGTATTTGTTCCTATTACATTCCCCAACCTAAAATTGTATACTCTACTCGTCCTAATCAATTTATGCAATAGAGAACTCAAGCACATTAGGCATTTGTCACAAATCCTTCTTTTTACAAAGCTACGATCAAATCTCACAAAGTGAAAAATCATCTTTATTTTTTATCTTTGGTTTAATTCCCACAAACATGATTTTCATCCTTTCAATCAGGGAATCACGAGCTAAAGATTAGAAATCTCTTAAGTCATAGAATCTTCATTCTATCCCGATTTTCATATCTATCAAAATTGCACAATTACATTCTTTTGATCAAAGTTAGTATAAATTTGGCAAAAGCTTATGCCTGTTGTCACAAGATCTCAAAAGAACATAGAAAGAGACGAAAGATAAAGTACAATAAGCAAAATGGGTGATAATAGTGATAGGGAAGAGAATCCCTTTCATAATTCAAATACTGAAGAGATAATAGAAGAAAAGCTCCAAGAAGCAGAGTAGGATCCTCAATTTCATACTCTTATGGAAAGGATTTTAGAACGAAACAAGGAAAGATATTTCCTTTCATTAACTAATCAAGGAGTTAAGTTACCTACCGATTTTGATACAAAAGGGATTAAAAAAAATCCTAAAACTCCTCCTAATGATTTTAATGTCCTTACTCAACAGTTAAAGGCATTACAAATGCAAATGAAAGAAATCCAAGGGGGTGCAACAAAGAAGTATGTTTTGGACGATATATGTCCTTATCCATTCGACAGGAGTCTTCAAATGATTCCTTTTCCAAAACATTGTGAAATCCCTAAGTTTGATAGGTATAATGGGAAAACTGACCCCATTGAACATGTGAGGGATTTCCGAAATATGAGCTTAGAATTCGCTCATGAAGATACCTACTTAATGTGATTGTTTCCATGAAGTCTGGGTGGAAAATCCATGGAGTGGCTTTCAAAGATCACTCCCCCCATCAGAACATTTGAGGAGTTAATAAATAAATTTATATCACTATACTCCTACAATATCCAACACCAGATAACCATGCTTGATCTGTGTAAGGTGAAACAAAAGATAGGGGAATCCTTCACCACATTTTTGCAAAGGTGGAGAAGGGTGTTCGCACAATACTCTCGGCTTGTTCCTGAAATAGAAAAGATGGAATCTTTATCGATAGTCTGAATCAAGAGATGAGTTATAGACTAAACCTTCACTATCCTCAATCATTTGAAAAATTGATTGAAAACACGATTACTATTGAAGGTGCCTCGATCAAGCGTGGAGTTCTGAAAATTGATAAAGAAGGTTCAAATTTGTACAACAACAACAACAACAACAATAGTAACAACAATGACTAGTCACGATTTTGGACTCAGAATAAAAATGCTGTGAATGATGGGGTAGTAGATGCTAACAACGTGAATGTGAAGCCCACTGTCCTTAATGTATCAGGTGTCCAATGTAGCAATAATGTTGGAAATTCTAGTACCCAAAGAAATGTGACCAATAATCGTAGAAATAATTTTGGCAATAATCAAAATTCAAATGTGCCCAGATCTTCATATTTTTCAAATCGACAGAGTTTTACTCCCTTGGGCCAGTCTTTGGAATCCATTCTCAAAGAATTGTTGAATCAAAATTCTATTACATTGCCACCACAAAGAGATTATGAGCCTCGAGTTAAACCACCATCATGGAATGACTCACACTTTTGTGATTATCATAGGTGTAAAGGTCATAAGACAAATAATTGCCAAGGGTTAAAGAATATTGTTCAGGATTTGATTGATAACCATACCATCATGGTTGAAGGACATAATGCCAATGATGACCATCAAGCATTCAAGGATCCTCTCCCAAATTATCAAAAAGGGGAATATTCAGGTGACAAGGGCAAGGATGTTAATTATGTCCATGAAACCATTATCAATCATATTTACACGGACGATCAACAAATCAATGCTATCAAGATCAAAGGTAAGCAAGAATATCGAGAGGTCAATGCTACGACAAGGGGACAAGTGAAAATCATTGTAAAAGGATGCTCATATAATGCGACAGTTCCCCCTCCAAGTCAATACAATTTGGTTGATCAACTACGAAAAACATCAGACCAAATTTCTATCTTGGAGCTCTTAAAATTGTCACCTGCGCATAAGGACATTCTGGAAAGGGAACTTGTTAATACAACCATCTCTTCTGATCTAGATATCAATAAATTTCAAGCCATGGTGGGACACTTGTCCTCATCCACATGTTTATCCTTCACTGAGAAAGATGACTCATCCATGACCCATCCACATAATTCATCTCTAACTAGAGGTTATGGTTCACAAAGCCTGTATTAGACTTGTCCTAATAGATGGGGGAGCCGGATTAAACATTTGTACTTTGAAGTTTGTCATTGCTTTGGGATATTTAGAAGAATCTATAGATCCATGAAGGAAAATTACAATCAAGGGATATGATGATGAGGAAAGAGCCTCCAAAGGTCTCATCATGCTACCAATCAGAGTGGGACCTGTTGTGAAGAATACCTTTTGTCAGGTTCTAGATCGGGATCTATCCTATAACATACTCTTGGGTCGTCCATGGATTCATGATATGCAAGTTGTTCCATCTACTTATCATCAATTCTTGAAGTTTCCATATTATGGACATGAAGTAACAATACCTGCTGATCACATTAGTAGTCAAACTTTCTCTAACCTAAGAGCAACTCAAGACACACTCGTCCCACATAATAGAGAGGCTTTGGCCATCTCTACCTCCAAGTACAATGAACAAGCAAGAGAAATGATAAGTAATTTTGGCACCAAGCTAAAATTGAAAGATAATGGGGTAGGAGAATATTCCTTATGTCTCTCTAATCTACCCATATCCCCAAGATCCCATGGTCAACCATCAACATCTATACAACAGGCTACAACAGCTTTAGCCTCAACTTTAGTTCCCATCACCAAGTTTAATGGGATATTTATCAAAGAAATTGAAATGGAAGATAGAGCTATCCTTGATTGGCTCTATAAAGATGAAGAACAATCCGTACATGTGAAGTAACCCATAGAGCAATATGGAAAAGGTTATATGATCATGCAACAAATGGGTTATGAAGGAAATGTCCCTATAGGTATAAGAAAGGAGGGTATTGTTGAACCTATCCAAATGAAAAAAATGCACCCAAATGATAAGATTGGGTTAGGATATGGTGAAGATAGAAACAAAGAAGTGGTACAAAGAATGTCTAATGAGGAGTTAGCTGAAACAATTCTGAGAATTCAAGCAAACGATTCTGACACTGACTCCAATGAATATGAATGGGACAATGTCTCTGATGATACATTCTTGATGGATAAAAGGGTGGATGTCATACACAAATTCACACCCACCTTCTTACAAGGGGAAAGCTTAGGGCCTCCGCTTGATTATGTTCTACAAAGCGATCATGATTCAAGTGAGACCGATTCAATTGAAAGTGAGACAGATCATCCATAGGAGGATACCATCATAGACCTCTCCCATAAAGATGTTAATAATAGTATCATGACTCTAACGGACAGTGACCTTACGCATCCTAATGATCCATTTCCTTTGGTTCATCCTGAAATGATTGATTGGGAACAAATGACACCAATTGATATCCCAAATTTTCCAAATGACGAAACAATCATAAAATTCCTTTGTTCATCCCAACCGGAAACAAGTTCCACCAGGAAATCACAAGATCAGAGGTTTTGACAGGAAAGTGCCAAGTTTCTAAGCTATGAAATAAATAACATAAAAGAAAGATCTAATGGTGAAAACCTAACAAAGGCAGTATTAGATCAAGAAAAGAGAAAAGTAAAGTGTATCCAATAGTGAAAACCTTTCAAAGGCACTAGAGGATGGGAAATTTGACACTCTCCCAGAACATTACTAGGAAAGGTCTTCTATTCTAATAGAACCAACAGAGGCACTCAATATAGGTACTACGAAACAGCCCAAAGTCTTACAAGTTGTTGCATCTCTAACAAAGGAGGAAATACTAGGATTCACATAATTTATGAAGGACAATCAAATTAGTTTTGCATGGTCCTACATGGATATGCCTGGATTAGATCCAGATCTCATCATGCATCATCTATCTATTATGCCGGGGGAAAAACTTGTGAAGCAAAAACTCAAAAAAATGCATCCACATGTTGCATTATTGGTTAAAGAAGAGTTAAAGAAGATTTTAGATGTTGGATTCATTTGGTATATTGACTATGAACAATGGATCTCCAATATCATACCTATTTCAAAGCCAAATGAAAGGATTAGAATTTGTATAGATTTAAGAGATTTGAACAAGGCATGTCCTAAGGATGATTTCCCTCTACCAAACATAGATATGATTGTTGATTTGACTGCTGGACATGCGATGTACTCATTAATGGATGGATTTTCAAGATACAACCAAATAAATATTGCACCAGAGGATAAGGATAAAACAACATTCACATGTCCTTGGGGTACCTATTGCTAGAACATATTGCCATTTGGATTGAAGAATGCGGGAGCTACATACCAACGTGTAATGACAATGATTTTTCATGATATGATGCATACATTCATGGAGGATTACGTCGATGATCTCCTCGCCAAATCTAACACTAGGGAAGGACACATAGCTATCTTATCTAAAATTTTCAAAAGAATGGAACAATTTAAAATGAGACTTAATCCAAAGAAATGTGTCTTTGGAGTAAAATCTGGAAAGCTGCTGGGTTATATTGTATTAGAAAAAGGAATTGAGGTGGATCTAGCTAAGGTAAAAGAAATTATTGATATGCCACCACCAAGGAACATTAGTTAGCTACGCTCTTTGCAGGGACAATTACAATCCATTCGAAGATTCATTTCCCAATTGGTGGATAAAAGTCTACCATTTACTCATCTCTTACACAAGAATGTTCCATTTAAATGGGAGGAAAAATGTGAAGCAATGTTTGATCAGATAAAGAAGTACCTAATGAATCCACCAGTGCAAGGTGCACCACTCATATTATATATTTCTTCCACAAAAGTGTCCCTAGGAGAATTATTGGCACAAGAAGACAACTCAGGAAAGGAGCCAACAATCTACTACATTAGTCAAAATTTGACAAGTCATGAGCTAAATTACACCTTCATTGAAAAATCTTGCTTAGCAGTAGTATTCACTTCTCAAAAGTTACGACACTATATGCTAGCTCATACAATAAAGCTTGTAGCTAAGATTGATCCACTCAAATAACTTCTAAGTAAGGCAACCTTAACTGGAAGGTTGGCTAAATGGGTCATGATCCTTAGTGAGTTTGACATTCATTATGTAGATCAGAAAGCTATAAAGGGACAAGTAATTGAAAATCAGTTAGTAGAAGCACCAATGCCAGTAGAACACCCAATACACATTGATTTTCCTGATGCTGATGTATTCACAACAACTATTAAGCAGCCATGGGTGCTCTACTTTGATGGTTCCTATACTCAACATGGTTCAGGAGAAGCGATTATTTTTATTACACCTCAAGGAAATACAATTCCAAAATATTATTAGCTAATGTTCCCTTGCACAAAAAACATAGCTGAGTATGAGGCACTATTAATTGGCATGAGAATTGTAGTAGACTGGAAAATCATAGAACTTCAAGTTTTTGGTGATTCACAGCTTGTTATAAATCAAATCAATGATGAATGTCACACTAAGGATGACAAGTTGATACCTTACAAAAGGATGCTGGACGATTTCAAGAAATACTTTGTTGATATCAAGTTCATACAAATTCCATGTATTGATAATAAAGCAGTGGATTCTATGGCTAGAATCGCCTCTCTACTCTAGTTGTCAGAGAATCAAACACGATATGATTTCTTGGTAGAATAATTGTTTTCTCCCACTTATGACAATCCAAAAACTCAAATCATTTGCCACTTAACTAGTTCTGATTCTCCCTTGTATGGCCAAATCTAGGCTTACCTAAAGGATACTATTTTACCTTTAGATTTGTCTAGAAATCAGAAAAGGAATTTCATTTGTCAATCCTCTCGTTACACCTTAATTGCTGATGTCTTATACCGGCATGGTATGGATGGTACCCTCCTTAGATGTCTCAAACACGATGAATCGAAAAAGGCCTTACAAGAGGTACATGGTGGCATTTGTGGGAAACACTCAAGTTGACTAACCTTAGCAAAGAAACTTGTTAGATTGGGTTACTACTAACCGACCATGGAGAAGGAATCATTCATCTTTGTGAAGAAATGTGCAAAATGTCAGATTCATGGGAATCTCATTCATGCTCCTGCTTAGGAATTATAACTCTTCACCACAACATGGCCTTTTGCTTAGTGAGGATTGGACCTGGTTGGCAAGATACACCCGTCATCTTCAAATGCACACAAATTCATCATCACAGCCACTGAGTATTTTACTAAGTGGATTGAAGCTGTTCCCCTAACAAATGTTACTAGAAAAAAAATCTCTTCATTCATTTTGAACTATATCATCTGTCGATATGGTATTCCCAACTCCATTATCACAGAAAATGGAAGACCTTTTAAAAATCAAGATGTTGATGAACTATGTGAAAGGTTTCACATCCAACACAGGTTTTCTACACCTTACTATCCACAAGGGAATGGTCAAGCTGAAGCTTCAAACAAATTTTTTTTGAAGATTTTGAAGAAAACAGTGAATGAGGTAGGTCATGATTGGCATGTTCAATTGAATCCAACATTATGGGCAAATAGAACAAGTATTCACACACCAAAAGGTGCTACTCCTTATGCTTTGGTTGATGGAGAAGAAGCTATTCTACCACTAGAATTTGAGATTCCCTCACTTCAAGTATCACTAAAGGGGTTGATCAATGATGAAGACTACAAAGTATCAAGATTGTAAGAGCTAGAACTGCTTGATGAACAACATCAAAATATAGTCAATCATTTGAAGGGATATCAACAAGCTATGTCCCGCAGCTACAATCATAGAGTCAAACCACAAAATTTTCAAGTGGGTGACTTGGTTCTCAAAGAAAACCCTTGTAATCAACAGGATCAGGAGAAGAAAGGCAAGTTCGAACCTAATTGGCTGGGTCCATTTGTTATCATTGTTGCATATGGATTAGGGGCATATCAGTTGTCAACATTAGAAGGGGACCTATTTGAAGATCCGACCAACAAAATTCACTTGAAGAAGTTTTATGCTTGAAAATATCAAAAACAATATAAAAAGTCCTCAAAAAATACAAAAAAAAGCAAAAAAATCAAAAAAAGAAGAAAATATTGTTGCCTTGATGAAAACCTGGCAAACAGGTGTTTTGGTAACAAAAAATAAAAATAAATCATAAAATCAAGAAAAAGTGCAATAAAAACAAATGGTGAAAACTTGGCAAATAGGCATTGTTTGTGATTTTGTTTGGCTCTCTCATCTATTGGGATACATTATGCATATCCACCTTTCATCGACATTACATACATGCCTCATCATCACATTCGCATCATACAACAAGAATTTCATCATGGCTTGATGATTAGGGTCATCCTTAGCAGCAGTTGTGTCTCATAGGAGTTAGAGTACAAGGTCGCCAGGGGGAAATTTCACTTCTTGGAGCTTTCTAAACAGGCAATTGGCAACATGTGTCAAGTATCGGAATATTAGAAACAACAAACTTGTCCAATTATACTGAGTCTACATGACTGTTTTGATAGAAAACTGAAACAAATTGGATGATCTTAATCTGAATAAAATGAACGACAAACTTAAAGCATAGGTTGAATTGTTGTTTTGACATTTTGATGACATCATATCTTTGGAGTGATTCACTGATGTACTAAATTAGAATCACAAGGAAGAAGTATGATTTTTCTTGGCTTGCTATCTGTAAGCTAATCATTAGTATTGTGCAAATTTTTCATGGGACATGCTCTACAACGGATCATTGATGACATTTCAGAATTTGCATAGGAAAATGGTTAACTTTTGCTTGTTTATGCAAACAATACTCAGGTCATCTTGGTTCAATTATACCTCAATGCTTGTATTAACTTGCTATATCAAACATCATGAAAGCAGTACTCAGGTCATCATTGGTGCTAACATACCCTGTGATGCTTGTACTAACTTTCAACATATCAAAAGGCTCAATGATGAAAATCAAGCGCAACATGGAAATGACAAACATGAGAATGGTTCATTACTACATTCTAGGACTGCATAATTCATTTAGATTTTCATTTTTAGGCTGTCTAAGAAAGATTTTTGAAGGTTGGAATTTTTTTTCATATATCTTTTCAAACAACAATTGAGTACATTTGGACATTTGTGGCATCTCATTGCATTTCCATTCATTACATATCATTTCATCATGATTATTCATTTAGGTTATAATTATCATTCACTGTATTTAATTTTCATATCATTTCATTATCATTATTTGATTTCATTTTAATTTATCATGATCATTATCCATCTTCAAATATTATATCATTTTCATCATATTATGCATTGATCATTCATCTCATATTATATCATTTCATAAAATTTGTATTTACATCCATTCCACATCATTTTTCATAAATCTACATTGATACAAAGATCGCATCCATTTCATTCATCATTATCATCATTATTCACCAATTCATCATCATTATTATTGTCATTATGGTCATTATTCATTTTAGTTCATATAAATCCCATTTTCATATCATGTGCATATCATTCATTAAATATTCATCTCATTTATATCTCATTTTACATTATCCCATTCAATATCATTTCATAATAACTATCCATTCATATCCATTTTGATATTGATCATTATCCATTTAGTATACATCATATCATTTTCACATCATATGCATATCATTTTTAGGACATATCATTTCATTACATCATTACATCATTACATCTTGAAATCATTACATGAATGAAGGAAAATGATTTAGATTGCATCACATATCATCTCATTACATCATTACATCCTACATCATATCATCATTTCATCATCATACATAAAATAAAAGCATCATCAATTACATTTCCTCATCATTTACATTTGCATCATCAATCATAAACATCATACACGACATAACATATAGAAATAAAATGCATACATGAATCCATAAAACATGCATAATTGAATCACCACTGCATATCGTAAATCTCATCAAAAAAAATGTCCAGAGGTACAAGGATATCAAAATTTTCAACAAGATATATAAAATACAATGAATAAATGTGTCAAGATGCTCATCTAAGGGGCATCTGGCCGGGGCACATGGCTACTACTATTTCTTGAGGTAGTAGGTCTCACTAGATCTCTGCTCCCATAAGCTCTGATCTCTCGTCTAGTTGGCTGAACCAAACTCTTGGTAGCACTCCTGGTATGGCTATGTGAATGGGTCCGAGACTGAGTACCTGACCGTGTGAAGGAAATCCTCCTCTTAGGTGGCACTGCCTCAAAGTACCTCATCTTGTAATACTCGACCTCCCGAGCGGTCTCCAATCCCTCTGCCACAACCTCTCCAATAGAGGTGCTCTCGAATGATCTCAGGAGTCTCTCAGCTACCCCCTTGGCCTGTATGCATCTCTCCCTGAAACAGTCTCTTTTTGCTATGAGCTAAGCTACCTATGGGTCAGGAGGTGGTGGCTATGCAACCTCTGCCTGTAGTTGGCTGATAGTCAATTGGGCCTATGCTAACTAACTCTGAAGAGTCTAAACCTCTGACTATAGGGTATCCATCTATCCCTGTGTAGGAGCCATGAAAGTGATCCATGGAGCCGAAGTACTTGATTGATCCACCACTCTGGATGTCCGTGGCCTTGTACTGAATGGTATATCAAAGAAAAACCTCTGCCATCCACTCCCACCACCTCCGTCATCCCCATCATCACCACTATCCTTTGATCCATCTGACTCCTCCTCCTCCTCCATCTCCTCCTCCTCCTCATCAACATCCATGGCTACCCCACCTATATCCTCGGCCTACCCTGCCCATGCCCCTACCTCTGTTGGTACCTGTGCATGTGCCCCTGCCTGAGCTTGACCCTGTGGCTACCGTCGTGCCTGTTGTATCCCTGGTCCTCCCGATAATGGAGCAGGCTCCTCTGGACTGGTAAATCTAGGAAAGGGATGTGTGTAAATGTATGCTACATACTCATTTGTCATCCTTGCATCTATAACCTCTAGATGTATGGCCCAATAATCTGGCTGTAGGTCTAGATACTCTGCTCTAGCAGCCTCAATCGTCATAAATAGACCCCACTCTGACACATCCTCTCATCACCTGGAATAGTGTGCCACACCTTGTGGCATCATCTGCACTAATCCATATTGTCTAGAACCGTCATCCCTAGGAACCAATCAATGATAAATGGAGTATATCCAATCAAATACCTAGATCTCATGCAGTAAGGTAGCTCTATATCATCTACCTCCCACAGATCACAATCCAAATATAGTCTCTAGATGACTATATCCAAATCATCTAACACGCGGCACCAGTACTCTAACTTGCCCAACATTGGCTGGACAAGGGGACCTATGTAGGAAAAAATGTATGGGAAACCAAGTGGATGATCTCTCCAAACAATGGGGTGAGTGATGGAAAAATGCTCCCATGCCCATATCTGTAAAAGAGTAACTCCATAGGAGAGACTCTTCCCATCTAAGTACATGACCTGATGAAGATCATGATATAGATGAGCAAGCATGCATGATCCCCATGCATATCTAGTCCGGTGGAGAAGCATGTCCTCTAGAATCCTACCCCAACTAACTGATAGTCCCTTTGACCTACGATCAAGACAAAGGAAACCACCGATGAACCCTGCTAACACCAAAGGTAGTGGGGCATACCTCTCCACCATGTCCTTCTAGGCAATCTCATACCCACTAGCATGAGGATCTCGGAAGACTCGTCTCAATGCATTAGTCCCTCCAATCTACTTGTGATCATAGATCACAAGCTCACCAACTATAGGAATACCCAGAATCCTATATACATCCTCTGGAGTCACAGTAATCTCTCCTGTGGGTAGATGAAAGGTGTTATGCTCACTATGCCACCTCTCAGCTAGCGCAGTCAATAGTGCCCTGTTGATCCTATACTGTGGGATCCTCAATAGTGGACTCAACCCACACCGGTATATCACCTCTAGATCCACCTAGGACAATCAAGGAATCATCTCCCACATGCGAGGAAATCTCTCTTTAATCTGGAGGAGGTTAAATTCCTCCTTTATAACATTACAAGCAATCAAATCAATTAGTAGAGAATACTCAAAATAATCTAATCAAATTAGTACATCAAGCAAGTTCAATCAATCAAATCAAATCAAATCTTATTTTTTCTTCAAGCAGGAAGGCAAGGAAATCCTAATCTATTTGTTTTTCAATCATGAAAGCAAATTTATCAATCTTTTATACTATTTTTTTTCATATCGCATGGAAACAAATTTAACAGTCAATCGACTCAATATCTATCTATTTTTCTTTCAATCGGGAAAGCAAATCTATCATCTCTACTATTTGTCTTTCAAGCAGGAAAGAAAATTTATCTATCATCAATACTATTTGTTCTTCAAGCATGAAGATGAATTTATCAAATCAAGCTAATCTATTCTTGATGTTATTCAAACAACATATAATTAGTTGTCTAATCCAACAACAATCATCAAGTACATATCAATTTTTCATCAAAAATTGACATTTGGAAAAATTTCATGGATGCGCTAAAACAGTCTGTCAATGCGCTAAATTATGTATGCGCGACTTTAATCCATGGATGCACTAAAACAGTCAATCAATGCGTGACTTCACCTATGCGTGATTCTATCTAGTCTATGTGCTAAAATAGACTACAGATGTGCAAAATCACCTATGCGTGATTTTATCATGCAGATACGCTACTCTATCTCATCAATGCGCTAATCTAGCATTCAACGTGGGCAACATTTATGTATGCGCTATTTAATCTATCCTATGCGCAATTCCACCTATGCGTAGCTGTTCTACATCTATGCGCTACTTTGGAAGCACGACTCTATCTAATGGATGTGCCAAACTATGGCTCGCATGCGCTAAAACAAAACGTAAAAAATTTTAAAAATTGAAAAATGCATGCAAATCAATAAAAAAAAATTGCAAGGAGGATCAAGTCAATTTACCGGAGGTCCGTATGCAGCTAGTCTTTGATACTAGTGGGCTTGCTCGAATTTGTGGCACTCATAATGGATCGGAATCTTGTTTTTATCTCTCAGAGCTCTGAAAATTACTACAAGTTACTGTTCAAATGACAATGAATTTTCACCTTTTCTACCTTTTAAGGGGGTAAAAGTGGGAAATTCTTCTTATTTTTACTATACAGAGCACTATTTTGAGAGTTAAATCGCTAATTTCTCTCCGAAAATCAATTAAATTCTTTTGAATCATCCTCATCATCACGTGATTTATCTCTCGAAGGGGCATATAGAATTGGTAATTTTCAAATTCAGGGGCAAATTCTTTGAAGCAATGCGTAAAACAGATCACTTCAAAGAGGGGAAAAATGTACACATCTAAAAATGGTCACGGTTAATCAAACCTATTAATTAATTAAATATGAAATGTTTAATTAATATTCTTAGTTCATCTATATATAAATAAATTTAATTATTTATTTATATTGTTCATTTTTCCAATTCTTCTAGTTTAATTAAATAAACAAGTTTATTTAATTATTGATATCTTCCTCTTAATTAATTGAATAGATTTCACAATTTATTTATATTAATTATCACAAGTTTAAATTTTAAATTTAAATGATATTCTCTCATGCCACATTTAATTAAATATTTCTAATATTTAATTAGACACTTTCTAAATTCTTCATTTCACATTTAATTAAATATTCTAAATATTTAATTAGAAACTTTCCTCATCTCACACTTAATTAAATATTGTAAAATATTTAATTACTTATCTTTTTCACTTCTTACACATAATTAAATAGTAATTATTTAATTGTGGAAGCTTCTAAATTCATTGTCACATATAATTAGCAATTATCTTCAACTTTCAACCAATTTTCATAAATGAAAAGATAAATGCCATGTTTGCCTCCATTTTTGAATGAGGATGGTTTTGTGGGTTGAAAACATTCTTCCACTTTCCTCTCAACCTTCCACCTTTCTCTCAACTTCTCAATCTCTCACCGTTCATCTTCATAGGTTTGAATTTCGACCATTGATCTCTGCCAACTAGATTTCTTGCATTCGAAAATCTATAAATAATGCCTTCTCATAAGTAGATTTCATCCTAGATTTCATATGCAATTACTGTAGTTGCATTCGAATTAGCATAATTAGCATTCTAGCAATATCATAGCATTTTAGCATTTCAAATTCAATTTCATAGTTTAAATCATATAGCAATGCACATGCATTTTAAATCAATCTCATTCTCCTAAGTTGTCATTTCAACAAGCTGCTACTTACACAGCTGAGAGCCAGTAACTTTAATCAAATACTTGGAGATAGAGGACAATGGGATGAATTTGAAGGAGCTATTGTCATTTAGAGTTTGCATTTGTATTTTCTAATCAGTTTTCTTTCAATCTAATGTCTCATTGGTGTGTTAGTTTACCTCTTAATTAGTTCACTTATTCTAACGACACATTATTAAACCCATTAGACATTCAACATGGGTCTCAAACTTGGTTCCACTAAGAAAGAAAAATGGGGACATTAGACTATGTGTAGATTTCAGAAATTTAAATGTTACCTCCCTTAAAGATAATTATCCTCTCCCAAATATGGAGGCAACATTACACAAAGTAACAAGATGTGAATTATTATCAATGATGGATGGATTTTTTGGGTATAACCAGGTTAAAGTTAAAGAATCTGAGCAATACAAGACAACATTTACTACACCATGGGGGGCATATGTTTATGTGAGAATGTCATTCGGTATCACAAATTCAAGGGAAACATTTCAGAGGGTCATGGATGTGGCATTTGTAGATCTAATCAATGCCATAATGGTGGTGTATTAGGATGACCTTACTGCTTATTCCAAAAAGGAAGAAGATCATGTGGAACACTTGGAGAAGATATTCATCAAGGATTTGGAATATGGTATTAATCTCAATCCTAAGAAATGTCACTTTTTTTTTTGGGGCATATCGTATCAAAAGAAGGGATTAGAATAGACCCTGAAAAAGTAGAAGCCATAGACAAAATCCCCATTCCCAAAACTTTCAAAGCCATTCAATCATTTTTTGGACAAATTAACTTTGTTAGGAGATTTGTATCAAACTTTTCTGAAATCATTAAACCTATATCCAAAATGTTGAAAAAGGGAGAGAAGATAGATTGGACTACAAAAGCCTTGGAAGCCTTTATATCCATCAAAAAGGCCATCAAAGAAGCACCCATTCTAAAGTCTCTTGATTTTACCAAACCTTCTCAAATATTTTCTTTTGCCTCATTCCACACCATATCAACTATCATGTTACAAAAGAATGATGAGGGTCGTGAGCAACTTTCATCCTTCTTTAGCAAATCATTGTAGGGGTTAGAGTTGAAATATGATATTATGGAGAAGCAAGATTTTGCATTAGTCAAAACAGAAAAAGCTTTCAGACCATATCTAGTTGGGGCCAAGGTAGTTGCATATGTACCACACTCAGTTGTGAAAGATATTTTGGTATAGACATAAGTGACTGGGAAAAGGTGTAGATGGATAAATAAAATCCAAGAATTTGATATGGAAATTTAGATTACCAAATTAGTAAGGGGACATGGCTTGGTCAAACTAATGGCAGAAACAAACATTGGGGCCAATAAAATTTACAATGTGGAAAATGAAGATGGCATAGTTGCAAGAATTGAACACACTCTTTGGTAAACTAACATAATCTATTATCTCAGACACATGAAATGCCCTGAAGGTTTGAGCGATAATCAAAGGAGGACTTTAAAGTTATAGGCATTCAAGTATGTATTCATAGAAGGGCACTTGTTTTGTAAAAATAGGGATGGGATACTATTACCGTGTCTGGATGAATCACAAGAACATGTCTTGAGGGAAATGAATGAAGGGGTGTTTGGAGGCCATTGCTCTGCCAAAACCACTGCACATAAAATACTTAGAGTAGGATATTATTGGCCTAAGGTTTTTAATGATTCTTTTACATATGTAAGAAAATGTGGAGCTTGCTAGAAATTCTTAGGAAAGTTAAGATATCAAGGAGCCCTACCTCTTAGACCTTTACTAGTGAAAGCCCTTTTTCATCAATAGGGGATTGATTTTATTGGGAAAATACAAGAAAAAACAAGTGGAGGGCATAAGTGGATACTGGTGGCAACTGATTATTTCACCAAGTGGGTAGAGGCAATCCCAACCAAATTAGCAACAAGCAAGGTAGTAATAAATTTATTGATGGAGAACATCATAACCAGATTTGGTGCACTAGTAATATTGATCAAGACAATGGGATGTGTTTTAGGTCTGATGAGTTCATAAATTTTTGCAACACATATGGTATTACTATCTCTTATGCTTCCCCTTACCACCCACAAGAAAATGGCTAGGTAGAATCGAGTAGCAAAAGCCTTCTGAAAATCATAAGGAGAATGTTAGGTGGGAAAAAAAAGGCATGGGATTCAAAATTGAGATTGGCTATATGGGCTGATAGGATTATAGTAAAGAAAGCAATTGGAAAATCTCCATTTGAACTGGTATATGGAACACAAGCCAGGATGCCATTGTAAAATCTTTTACCAACTTATAAATATATGTTGTAGGAAGACGTAGATATTCCAGAACCAATGGAAGAGAGGATGGAGCAACTTGTAGAACTTGATGAAATAAGGAGAATAGCCCAAAAAAAAATGTGAAACTGCAATCACAAATGAAATATCTTTCTGATAAGAAGGCCAATGATAGAAAATTCAAGGAAAATGATTTGGTACTAATGTGGAATGCTAGGTGTCAGGAGAAGGGAAAGCATGGAAATTTTGAGGCCTTGTGGTTAGGTCCCTTTCTGATCATTGGAAAAGGAGGAGAGGACTCTTATTACTTGTAGAACATGTTTGGAGAGGAGCAAGAGTTGCTAGTACATGGGCAGTTTCTAAAACAATTCTTTTCTTAAGGAGTACCGAAGGATTAAGATTTCCCAGTGCATGGAAAATTCCTAACAAACCTCTTAAAACATTATTTTCCATGCACAATAGCTTAGGAAATAAAAATAGGGACTAGGATTTTCTAGTACATGGAAAATCATAGGAATCCCTCATTAGAAAACAAAATTTTCTTTCCATGTATAGTAGTATAGGATCATCTCTATCTCCATCATTTCCATCTTCACTTCATCCATACCATGGTTCCATTTTTTCTGAAGAGATGAATCTGTGCCCAGAGATATTCTAGATGCTTGCAGTGATTGGTAAATCACTCATCCCCAACTAAAGCCGCTATTAGAACCATCACAAAAAATAATTTTATTTCCATCCATAAAGCCAAAAAATCCTTTTACCTCTGTACCACTATCGTATTGTCCATTCTACATAAACCTCACCTTATACCTCCTTATCACAGCCTCTTACAAAATAACTCGCGGTATCATGGTAAAGGAAGCTAACACTATATCCTTTCACCACTATACCATGGAGGCTTAAAGCTTAACCTGCAATGGAGTGATATGCTAATTAGTATTAACAAAGGAGACCGCTATACCGTAGAAGGTTAGAACAGGACCCGCTATGGAGTGGTACACTTGAGAATAGTAATAAAAAAGGGACACTGCCATACCACAGGAGGAAGAAACATAGCCTGCGGTAGGGCTGTGTGCTAAGAAAGAACATTGAAATGAAACCGCAACACCGTAGGGACGTTAGAGATATCTTGTGGTATAGCAGTATGTTGATATGTGTGTGGAAGATACACTGTAGTACCGCTAGAGAGTCAAAGACAATGAGCGGTACACTAAAATAAGGATAGCAATACATACCACAATACCGCAACAATATGAAATATGATGAAAAATAGAGTGGTAAGCTAATAGAAAGGAATCAAAGCACACTGTGGTACCGCAGAGGAGAGAAAAGTGACATGAGATAGCATGGTAAAGAAAATTTTGATGCATTTAAAGCATATCTGTCACATCAATCAATGTTGAAATATGAATTGAGCTCGACACAAAGATTTGAATCATGCAAATTTATGAGTGAAGAGTAAATGCAGCTTGGAATTAAAATACATGAAATAAGTTGGTTGTTTTTCATTCACGACAGCTAAAATTGAATCACGAGCGAGCTCGGAGGGCAAAGGAGAAGATAATTTTTCAAGGAAAATCATATCACCAGGTAAGTTTAGCTCATTCCTATCTGTAAAATTCATAATGGAACCAAAGAAAACAAAAGTAGGAGCTAAGAGAGATGAAGACAAGCCTAATAAACCCTCTTTGCAATCACCATTACTTGCTCTATTGCTTGGGTTAGTGTACAAATGGTTAAAGAATGTTTTCAGAGATTTAGCTCAGGGTTGTAGAGACCCAATTACACCCCAATCTAGTTGGAACCTATATTGGTATTTGTACCAGAAGAGGAATGGTAAGGTTCCCGCATCAAAGCCGTGGACCTTGGATGTGGCAAACTAATTGTTCCCAATGTCTTTATTGATACTAATTTAATTGAAGCCCTAGCTCATAGTTACCATGCCCTGACTAAAACTATCAGACTTTCAAATGGTGGGTGTTTGGTGGATATCAATAGGGATTCTATTTGTGAAATGTTTGAATCTTAACAAACATGAAGTAACAAAAGTGAATTTAGTGAAGTTAGAGCAAGAATATAAGAGGTTAAGAAGAACCTACCATAGTGATGAGCTCCCTTTACACATGAAAAGGGGTGATAACAATAGAAAAATCTCAATCTCTGCTTCTAAGGTTGAGCCCTTTCAAGTTACTAAATTCCATGTGTATTTTAGAAAAACTTACCTTGCATTGTGTCAAATATTGGGAGTGGATGTAGAGGAACACATGTTGTTAAGGTTAATGAGGATGGATATGATAATTCAACATCCCAAATCAAATGTAGAGTTTGAATTTGTGTCAGTGATTGAAGAGAAGATTCATGAGGGTTTGCTTCAAGTCAAGGAGGCTAAGGCCCCCATTACTTTCAGAAAGTACTCTTTGCTATGTCATTTAATTTTATATCAGAATGAAATGAAATGGACCAAAAGGATGAACTTGTGTACACATGAGAATTGAATTAAGCTTCCGGTATAGAATTGGTGTTAGATCTGTGACAACAAATGCAAAGAAAGCGATTTTGTGGTGTTTAGAGATGATTTTTCTTCAAGACTAATAGATGCTTTAGGTTACCCTACACCAAGAATGCCTGAATCTTTAATAAAAGTAATGAGACTAGTACAAGGCAAGCCAGACCAGGGTTTCACCCATAATTATGCTGATTGTTTTTTTATGCCACAACACAACCATTAGAGTCTATGGATGTAACTAAGCAACACACATCTTGCCTAAGTTTGTACCGGTGAGACTATGTTTTCTAGAGTTTATGTGGAAAATGTTGTGGATGAAGCACGATTTGATGAAGAATCAGAGAAAACACACATTTTTTCCTGATTTAAGAGTGTATGAAGACTTGTCTATTGGGTCAGATATGTTGGAGGAACTATAAAGATTCATGAGGGTTAATTATTCCCTCAAATATGGGAAGTAAAGGGTATGTGATCTTGAGGGCCACATTAATAATATTAGGACTCTATTAACAAAAAGGGCCATTAAACATGAGTTTGACCCCCAGGAGGATGTCATAAGGAATCTAGTTTATTTTACAAATGTTGTGCAAACAAGAAAGAGATGGATCATAATGATTAAATCAAAAACTAAAAAAATGGAAAAGGATAGAGGTTTCAAGGGGTTCTTTGTAGAAGAACATAACCTTTTGAAGAAAATGCAAGTAATCCTTGGGAAATATGATTAAATGTATAAAATGACTCAGACTGAGGGGTTGATTCCTGCTCCTACACTCTGACAACCATCACATGAAGCTTCCACGTCATATTTTCCACCTCCATCACCTTCACACTCATCTCCTTCATCTCCCATAGAGGAACCCCAAGCCAAAAAGCAAAAAATTGAATCATTAGTTGAATATAGTGATGATGAAGAGGAAGGTACGATCCTTGCCTTAACTAAAATAAAAGAAGTGGCAGAGCAATAGAAAATTCAGGATATCTGAAGAAGCTATAGATGAAATTCAGGATGATGAGAGGGTGATTTCCTCTCTAAGGTTTATGGAGGATGATAATTTCGTTCATACCAATGAGTTTAAAGATTTTTTGATCAAGATAAATATGAAAAAATATGATGAAGATTGAGGATAAATCTCATAGGGCTTGATGATGTAAAATAGGTTGAAGTTCAGGCTCAAACATTGGCTGAGCTAAATATTGACAATGTTAATGTCACTCCCCAAGAAGTAAGAGAATTAGTGTTGAAAAGTAATAGGTTGATCATTCAAGGAATGAAGTTGTCCAAATTATTCCTTTTGGACAAGATTAGATCATAGGATGACCCAATGTTAATTGCAGAATTTGATTCAAAGGAAGGGGAATCAGGAACAGGGTATAACCCGACCTCTCAGACCCTTACTTTATGGACAAAATAGAAGAATACAAGGAATCCTAGGCTTTTAGATGTGGTGCAAGAAATGAGGGGATCAACAAGGTCAAGACAATGAAAGATACAACTCCCACATAGGTTGCAACTATCACCATGCACTTTGCAATGTTTACTAAGGACGTTGTAGAAAATATGGAGAAAAGGGTCAGTGAATATGAGAAAAGGCTGAAGTTGTCAAACAATGAGGTAACTAAGTTGTTCATTGAAAATGTGAAGCTAAAACAACAATTACAATAGGCTACAATGGTAAAAGGGAATGAGATGGTTGTCTATCCTCCACCTATGCAAGTTGAAGACCCACATGCTCAACAATTGAAGGATGAAATTGATAGATTAAAGAAGCATAATATGGAAAATGTCAAGCATCATATCTTGGATACCCTGAGAAAAATATCGGAGTATAGAGTTGGGGCACTAAAGGAGATAATAGGTGGAATACACGAGAGCTTTAGAAAAAATAAGTGCTAATACCCCTATTATGGATGAACTCCAAAAGAGGTGGCAGAAAACTTATCAAACTCTACCACTCTTTGCAAAGAAACAAAAAGGGATATAGATGCCCCTCAAAGACTCAAGCCTACTCAGGAAATGGTAAAAGGGGTGATTGACGAGCATAAATACTTAGTGGATATAAAGAATAAAGTGGAGAATAGGAGTGCACTTGACTCTATAAAGTATCTCTTCAACCCCTCAATCATTAAGGATGACACTCATTTAAAAGTGCTGAGGAATGGAAGAACGAATTTGATCAAATGATTTCTCAATGCTTGACACATATATAGAATGATGGGGATATCAGCTTGGATAGGTTTCATGCAGTACTAGATGGACTTATCACACGAGATAATGAATACACAAAGTTCATAGTAGATAGAAGGAACCTGCTTGACAACAGATGGAAAAGCCACCTTGCAAACATCACCGCTGCACAAAAATTCAAATGGCCGAAAGATTTGACAATTAACAAATTGTAGGAAAAATAATTGGGCTTAGATGAAGACTAATTACATTCATCACAAATAGAAAGAATCATATAGTAAAAGATTTGAATGGTACTTGGCTGACCGCAGGCTTTTACTCAAAGATTAATGGATTGTTACACTTGTTATTGTTAATTTCTTTCAATTATGTTTATGTCTTAATTTTATGTTTTGTTACCAAACGGTGTGACTTTTGGTTTGAAGCTTGTTTCCTCTCATATAAATAAGAGAGACTAGGAAAAAAATAAAGAAGAGAGTAGATATAGGAGAAAATAATAAGCGAATAGAAACATATACAATGTCTACATTTCAAAAGACTATGATGCAAGTATAATTTTGAAGGAGTTAATGGAAGATCTCTGATTCAGTGGTTCCATTTTGGCATCTATTGTTTGTTGAAATTATTCTGTTACATAATTGTCTCCAACTTAATATCTCCTGGTTGTTTAAGTTGATATATCAAGTATATGTTCAATTTATCAATGCACATTTGATGCACTTGTGTGATGTGATTATTTGGTTTCTTTAAAGAAAAATTAAATTCCTTTTAATCAATCATTGTAATATGTAAGTATTATTTGGATCAGTAAAGAAGAATCTTATAATTAGGGTTGATATTCTATCTCCAGTAGAGTTTGTCAAGCACTTTCTTTCATGTTTATACAAGTTATAAACTAATATTTGTGTGCCAAAAAATTTGAATTTCTTCCAAATAAAAGCCATTCATCATAGACTTTCATTTGACTCCATTTTACCCAACAAGGTAATGGTCTTACCCATTTTATTTATTTAGGTTCATTTGATACTACATCTATTAACTGAGCATATTCATATACCTTGATATTGCTTATACAATTTATACCAAACTAGGATCATATATCTCCATTGTCAAATTGTCATTGTGGATAGATTGATCAAGTAGGAAACATAGTTCAAGTCTGTATCATTTACATAGGTACACTCACCTAGGTTTAGTAGAGCCTAAAGAGTAGAAGGTTCAATCACATTAATTGGCCTTGGACGTTATCAAAAAATGTGTCAAGAGCTTGGCGACCTCTTATGGTTCAACCTCCATTTTTGAGACCTAACATATGGGTGCTTCGGCCAATTGGTCTTCTATGACTTGTCCCTTTATAGCTCTCCTGTCTATGTACCCTATATCAAATTTACTCAGGATCATCACCCATTTGGCTATTCAACCTATTAAGGTTGCTTTCGCTAGTAAATAGTTTAGTGGGTCCACCTTTGATATCAGTTTCAGTTTCTATTTAAGATGTAATGTCTCAGCTTTTGTTTAGAAAACATGACTGAGAGAAATGGTCTTTCAATGGGTGAATAGTTTAGTTCATAGCCCACCAGTCTTCTGCTGATAAAGTATACTTCCCTTTCCTTAATGTTTTCATTTAGCTATGCTAGGAGAGATCCCAACGCTACTTGTGTGGTAGACACATAAAGTATCATCTCCTTTTTTGGAATCGGTGGCATGAGTATAGGAGGAGCAAGTAGGTACTCCTTGAATTGATAAAATTCCTAGTCACATCTCCCATCCCATTTTAAGGTGATGCCCTTATGTAGGAGATGAGTGAAAGGATGACATTTGTCTGCCAGTTGAATGATAAATCACCTGATTGATTGTAGCTTCCCTTGTAGGCTCCTCAACTGTTTGAGTGTCTTTGGTGGAGGCATCTCCATTATAGCTTTTACCTTGGTAGGATCCACCTCTATCCCTCTTCTTGAAACTTTATACCATAATAGATTTCCATAGGTTACTCAGAACACATATTTATTAGGGTTGAGTCTCAAATTGTACTATTCTAATCGATGAAATACCTTTGCTAGGTTTGTCAAGTGATCTACCCTTTTGATTGAATTTACTAGGATGCCATCCACATAGTCCTCCATTATTGTGTGTAGCATGTCATGGAATATGGTATTCATCACTCTTTGATAGGTTGCTCCTACATTCTTTAGACCAAAAGGCATTACATTCCAACAAAAAGTTCCCCAAGCACAAGTGAATGCCATTTTGTGTTGGTCATTTGGAGAGATATTTATCTGGTTGTATCCTAAGAAACCATCCATCAAAGACAACTTCTCATTCCCTACTATTAGATCTACAATCATGTTAATGCTTGGTAATGGAAAGTCATCTTTCATACAAGCTTTGTTCAAGTCCTTGAAGTCTGCACATATCCTTATGCCCCTAGTAGGTTTGGACACTGGTACTAGGTTCGATATCCATTGTGGATAGTCTATGGGTCTAATGAAACCCACATCGATTAAATTCTTTAGTTATACCTTCACCAATAATGCTATCTAGGGATGCATCTTTCTGAGTTTCTATTTGATAGGCTTCACTCCAGGGATGACGACTAGATTATGCACCACTAATGCTCGATCTAGTCTAGGCATGTCAGCATAGGTCCATCAAAATTTTATCTTTCTCTCGTTGATGAAAGCTGTGAAGTTTCCTTTCTCCTCAAGATCAAGTGATGCTACATGGTATGCTATTTTTGGGTGATTGAATCCTCCATCTTCAAGTGCCTTTGGGAGGTTTTCACCTTCAGATGCACCCTTTATTTTTCTCTTTTTTGAATCCGATAGAGCCACAATGTGGTTTTCTCTAGGGGATCATATCTTTATGTTTTTTCTTTCATTTTTGTGATTGGAAAATTTAATCTCTCTACCGAAGTATGCCTCTTGTTCCAGTTCCATGATGAACCCCACTTTGTGATCTTCTGTTGGTATGTCTGTTCAAAGTCCCATGAATTTTGCAATATCCTCATCATTTTGGAATTGATCCAAAATAGGTGCATGTTGCTGTTGATCCCAAGCTATGAGTTGTGGGTAATAGAGTAAGAGACTATCATCTTGGTCTGCAAAGCTTATAGAAGTAGGTGAAAGGGTCAATATGGCTCTGGTGTCTTTTTCCGACTGGGTATCTAGGTCATCATTTCTAGATTTGGGGGAATGATATCCTGTGATGAAGGATGGAGAATCCCATTCGTATTCATTAGAGTCCATTTCAAAATGGTAATAGATGTTGGGAATGGTTTCCATGTACTGGAGAGGGAACCTATCAATTCTAAAGTCGTCGAATAAGTATCCAATGGGTAATTCATTGTCCATGACATGGTAGATATCCAATGCCTTAATGCTAGTATAAGTTTCTTGTTTCTTCCAAGAGGTTCATCCATTTTTTGGAATGACCACGTCTTTCAGTTTATAACCTAGCCCCATATTCTTATGTCTCTGTTCCACTATGATAGGCTCCGATCAACCTTGTTTTTGTAGCCCTAGGCCACCTGTTCCATTGTATCCCATTTTTTTGACTAATTGACACCCCTTAGTGTTAGGATCAATTAAAATGGGTTGTGGCTTTTGGGGTTCTATTTGTTCCTCCTTGTAGATCATAGATGAAAGGTTCTTCTCAAATATTTATTCATCTTTCATGTCTCCCCATCTGGTAAAAATAGTGGGTTTGGATATCATTTGTATCATCTGGATCTCTTTTGGACCTCCATACACTCTAGATGTTGGTGGGAGCATGCAAATGCAAAATTTTTGGTTAAAATGGTAGTGCCCGTTGCCGTTGTCAAGTACTTGGATTTTGGCTTTTGGTTTTGGTTGTTTAGTGATGTATTTTTAGTGGAGGTTGATGGTAGCATGGAAGGGTTGATATAAGAAAAGGAATGGAAGGCTATATCATTGCTAGGCACACATTGGATTTTAATGTATTTCTCCTCCAACTTCGCATAAAAATAGAAAGGTTCAGGATCAACGTATAGTGTTACTTCCTTTCCTTCATGGGGAAAATTTAGGCATTGATGGAAAGTGTAAGGGATTGCTTGTAATACATGGATCCAAGGGTGTCTGAGGAGTAGGTTGTATGGTAACTCAAGATCCTATACTTGACAAGTAGTTTCTGTTACTGCTGGTCCTATTTGCACCAACAACCCGACTGTCCCTTCATAATTTATCTCTAAGACATCATAAGCCCTTATGGTGTCACTCTTGCCTTTTTCAATCACATCATTAGAATACCCCATATGTTTTATAAATTTTAAGGTACAAATGTTTAAACCTGCACCATTATCTATCAACACTCTTTTGACCATGGTTTTACAAACACCAACCTCTATGTATAGAGCTTGATTGTGGAATGTTATTTGTGGTAAATATTTCTCTAAAAATACTAAGTGATTACTTGCAGTGATTTTTCCAATCATGGCTTGGAACTGACTAGGATCAATGTCATTAGGGACTAACATTTCCAAAGCTTTTTCCAATATCTCCCTATGTGCGGGTGATAGTTTCAACAATTCTAGGATTGAGGTGAGGGAAGGTGTCTTTTTTAACTGTTCTGCAATGCTGTAGTCACTTGGTGACTTGATTGTGGGTTTAAGAGGTGCTCCTTGTATTGTAACTCTTTCACGACGGGTAGTTAAATTGCAATTGTTGTCTCCTCTAATTGTTGCTACATTTTCCCTACTATCATCAAATTGGGAGAGGGTTGCCAAAAATGTGTCTCCGTATGTGTAATTAGAATTATGGTACCATTTTCCTTTTCCTTTATCATACCTCTTAGCATGGTTTAGAATTGGGTTTGAGTATATTTGTAGGTCCTTATTTCCAAGACGATGATCAACATCTACTTCCCCTTTGTCTATTAAGTCCTGAATGATATGTTTGAGACACATGCAATTATTAGTCATATGTCCTTTGATCATATGGAAATTACACAAGTCTTTCTCATTGTACCATGGTGTCTTGAAGCTAGGTTCCTCATAATTTGGGTGGTCATTTTTTTTGATGAGATTATGTTGTACTAGTTTGTGCATGATAGTCTCAAGTGACTCACCTAATATAGTAAATTGCCTCCTAGGTTGATCATATTACCTTTTTTGTCCTCCTTGATTTGTTTATTGGTTTACAACATAATTGTTCTTGGGATAGGTAGTTTGGTTGCTTTCTATGTTGTTAGGACCATAGTTTTTTTATGCCACCTGTGGTTTATTCTGATTTGTGTTATGTGCATTCCATACTGCTCTAGCGTCTACCACCCCATCATTTGTAACATTTTTGTTCTTAGCCCAGATTTTGGGTTTTTCATTTGAGCTAGAGGGATTGTATTTTGAGTTGTTTGTATTTAAGGTTCCTCTTTCTATGAGAGATCTCTCAATATGCAACCCCTTTTTGATTGTTTCTTCGAGGTCTATAGGACATAGCATATTGAGTCGATAGTTTATTTCAGGTAGAATATTTGTGATGAATATATCCACCAAATCCTTGTCTAGAATGATCCATTTGAATTGAATTGATTTGTGTCTCCATCTTTGTAAGTAGGAGGTGAAGGAATCTCCTGGGTTTTGTTTGATCGTGGAAAGACTCATGATGGTGACATCTTGTTCTATGTTAAACAAAAAGTGGGTTGTAAATTTTCTAGACAACTCATCAAAAGTTTAGATTCTAGGTTTTAGATGAGTGAACCACTCCATAGAATGACCTATAAGGCTACATGGAAAGATCCTCATGAGATAGGAATCATTTTTTAGCACCTCCATACATGATATCGAGAAGTATCATACATGTTCTACCAAATATCCTAATCCTTTGTACTTTCTTTCAAACCTGGGTATCTCAAAGTTTTTTGGAAAGGGTAGTGCCATGATGGAATGATCGAATAGGAATGGAAAAATTTCCTGCATGGTGTAGGTCTTCTTTTATTTTCCTATCTACATATCTAAAATTTGTTGGGTGACCGCATCTAGCTTTAGTTCCATCTCTATTTTTGGAACATGTGCTTGCAAACCCTGCATGCAATAACCTTGTTGTCCTATCAGGTTTTAGTTATAGATTGGGTATTGTGAAGGTATAGGACCTTGATAGCCATATGGGATGCAAGGAGGGTTAATTCCTTGTTGTGTATAAGGAGGGTTAACTCCTTGTTGTGGGGGTGGAACATATGGAAGGTTTCCTTGATGATGCATTGGCGGGACACCTTATTGTTGGGGTGACTGATTGAGGGTGCTCTATGGCACACCCTATTGGTTAGGACTAAAATAAAGGTTACCATGATGATGGGTTGGTGGGACACCTTGTTGTTGGGATGAATGATTAAGGGCACTCAATGGAACACCATGCTGGGTAGGACTAAAATAAAGGTTACCTTGATGATGCGTTGGCAGGACACCTGATTGTTGGGATGACTGATGGAGGGCACTCTATGGAACACCCTGCTATGTAGGACTAAAATAAAGGTTACCCTGATGATATGTTGGCAGGAAACCTTATTGTTGGGACGACTGATCGAGGGTGCTCTGTGGCACACCCTATTGGGTAGGACTAAAATAAAGGTTACCCTGATGATTCATTGGTAGGACACCTTGTTGATAGTATTGCTAGTTGTTCTAAGGAGGATTTTGTGTTCCACCTTGGAGATATTGGTTATTTTGAAGGGGGCCTTGTGTTCCACCTTGTTGAGGATACTGGTTATTTTGAAGGGGGCCTTGTGTTCTACCTTGTTGAGGATATTGGTTATTTTGAGGGGGGTTGATGTTGGATGTCTTCTGAGGTATATATTGAGATGCCCCCCCTTGGTATATTTGTGCTACTGCTGCTTGTTCAACCTGAGTTGGTTTTCTAAACAAGGGGTTATATTTAGGTTGATCATTATTTTTTGAGAACATGGGTGGCATATTTGGTCTTTCTGGAGGTTGGGTTATTTGTCTCACAACTGAGTTTTCCCCTAAGGGAATAAGATTGGGGTTTTTGAGAGCTTCTACATTGAAATCCATGAGTAACTTAATACCACTTTGTGCTAGTTTGAAGAAATAGTAGTTTGGGTCTTTTCTTAACAACCTGTCCATTAGTTTGAGAACCTTGGGGTTGTTAGAATTTTCAAATAGTTCTTCCTCATTTATCTCTTCTTCATCATTTACCTCCTCTATAATCACTTGGTTTGGGTCCTGGTTACCTTGTTCCATAGCCTCCTTCTATTTGTAACTTATTTCCTCCTCAGTGAAAGTGTTTGTATACTGGTCTCTTTTGGGGAGTTTCAAGGTCACTTGGTCTATAGAACCATGGGCTACTCTAATCATTCATGGAATTTGTTGGTGGGATACTGGTGGTATTCTTGTTGGGTTCCATATTTTTTCTATGTTGTGATCTTGTGGTTGTCATACACAACTTGGGTCTCCTATGGGAAATTTGTGTACCCTCGAGTTGACTTAATTTTCTAAAGACCTGATTTTGTCCTATAGATTATATAAGATACTAGAACTATTGGAACAAACCCAGATTCTGACAATAGTATAAGGAATACAAGTTTGGATTGTTTCTGGAAGCTCGTTTGTAGAAGTTATATACCAACCTAGTTTTGGTTTTGTGAAGTGCCCAAAGGTGTTTCTTGAGAGCTTTCAGACTTAGATGCCTGAGTCTAAAATGATGACCTGTGGTCTTTACCTTAGGGATCTTGACCTTACATGAGATCATGAATGGGATAATTATTGCCACACGGGTGGTGGTAATATGGGTCTCTCTATTGCTATGGTAACTTTCTCTTCCTCTTCACCTAGGAAAATTGATGTGGTGAGAAACAGGCGAGGTGTTTCATTCTTTTGAAAAATGAAGGTTCTCAAGCTAGTTATGATGTCAGTTTGTTCACCTTTGATATATGTGAGACTAGGTTGAAGGATCGGTGCTACAAGATCTGGTTGTTGAACTGGGGCAGTTGGTTGCCAAATGGTCATAAAGTTTGGTGGGGTTTATGGGATGAATGCTATGAAGCTCAAGACCCTAGGGTTTGAGTGCTATTTTGGATGACACTACTTCTTGGATACCAAAAATGTTGAAGAACTAAATTCTATATCCCACTTCATTGTCCAGAGGATATGTTGCGGGAATGTCTACTTGTACTATATGCGAGTCCCATGTAACTGTTAATATCATGGATGTCTTGAGTGGAGGAATGAACTTAATGGTTTGTTTGATTTTGATTTCAAATAGGTAGAATGAAAATAACAGATGTGGGACTATCTGACCTTCTATGTTTCCAATTGTTTTAGTTCGAACAATGATATTGTGAACAACTCTTTTTCAACTTTTTCTCTATGTTTTTGAAGTATGGAAAGTGATAAGACAACACTTGGATTGACTCAACAAGCATGGAATTATGTGACCTTCATGTCTATAACTTAGGTTGTGAAATCACAACATCAAAGCCATAATTTCTAAATGTTTAATTTGATTAATGTACCATGAAATTGAATCTAGAATGTTCAGAACCCTTTAAGGAAAGATCCTTTAAAATGGGTACAAACATAAGGCTTCTCTCACAAGTGTGCACTAAATAAAAAGGTTTGTGGTTTAACCATCTTGTTTAGTGTTTTTCTTGAATCTGTTCTTGTTCTTTAAATCAAACACATAATTTGATGTCAAAATGTTTTGAATGTGATGGGCTAAGTTTAACATAAACTAGCAATTACAACCCTAGGGGATAGACACCATTCTCTTAGGTAGGCCTGCCTCATGCTCCAAAGAGATGATTTTACATGCAACATATGGCAAGGGTTTATATTTAGACATGGCAAGTAACTTCTCAGAAGTAAATTTTGATGCACCACTTTCAGAGAATGTTTTTGGATAATAGGGTGGCTTCTAAAACAATTTGGTTCTTAGTGGTAACTCTGAATGCAGAAATATGACACTCACCCATTGGCCACTTAAGGCTTTTTAACTATTCCCGTTGCACTTAAGGTATGGGATTAGGTGTAGTTTGGTGTCAACACGACTTGAAGCTACTTTATTATGAGTTCAAAAAATTTAATATAGCTCACCAGTAAATGTGCTTCAAGACCTTGCAATGAGTTCTCTAGTGCGAGATGTATCTCAAGGAAAGCCCCCTCTTTAGGGTAAACTTAAAAATAAAGTACAATGCTCAAAAATTCTCTTTCATTGATCCAAGATTTACAAAAGGTGTGAGGGGAGAAGATAAAACACTTTTAGCTTTTCCAATCAATGAATGCATAGTGAACAATCCATAGCAATTTGATTCATTTTAAACACCTCGGGCGATGTTATCCCCAAAAAATTATGAATAAACAAAAAAAAGTTATTTTTAACTTGCACCAATATGAAATGTTCAAGACATCAAGAAATTAAGATAGCAATGGTGAAATATCATAAATAAACATTCATTCATTTTTATGAGCTCCAATAGAGGTGTTTCTAAGAAAGGAAATCCTTGTACTATCTTGGTCAACAAATGTAAAAATGTGTGTACATCAACAAAATGAAAAATGATTTTGCTTTTTTTATGCACCAAAATTAAAGGTTCCTACTTATGAAAACATTAAATGTGTTCATTTTTATACCCCAAAACTGAAGTGTTTTTTTTAATTTTTATGAGCACTAAATGAAAGTTCCTAAGCTAAAAAGATTAAAATTTGTTCATTTTATCAACACCAAAATCAAGTGTGAGTTTGTTGTTCATTTTTAGAGCACTAAAATGAAAATTCCTAAGTTTAAAAAAGATTAAAATTTGTTCTTTTTAACAACACCAAAATCAAAGTGTGAGTTTGTTGTTGTTCATTTTTAGAGCACTAAAATGAAAATTCCTAATTTAATTAAAATTAATTTCAACAACTGGGACTGATCATTTTCCCTATAATAAACATGTTAGAGTTGTAATCCTGCATCAAATCTATCAATTCTTGCTTACACATCCAAAAAGAAACACCTGTTAGTGAAAATAACTATTACAAGAGTGCAAGATTGGTGTATTTGTCCATCAGAACAACTATTCAGAACAAAAAATACAAATGCACAGGTTTTAGACAACTACACAGTTTTAGAAAAAAGAACTAAAAAACCTTGTTAGACAAATGCTAACTTAAGAAATAAAAAATGCACCATTCCCATGACAAATGCGCAGTTCTTTTGAAAAATGTGCCATTATTTTGAAAAGTACGTAGTTTTATTGATAGACAAATGCTCAGACTTTACGAATAGATGCTCAAGTCTTCTGGACAAGCACGTGAAAACTTTGACAAAAGTGTTTTTGAGACCTGCAACTTCAAAATTGACTCAAATGAATGATAGAGGAGGGGAGAAGGGTCCCACCGAGCATGCCAAAATGTGTGAGGGGGAAGAAGGATGTTAGATTAATGATCCAAGAGGGAAATGAAAGTAATCTAATGAAGAAATCTAATCTACAACCAAAAAGCTTAAATCTAAAATCTAGAAACTCCTACACATATGAAATTGAACTATACTAATGCAAACATAATAAGAAACCTACTGATTATCATATGATCTGAAAGAAAACATTAGTTTCACCATCCCGTAATGGAGTGTATTCACTTGATTTTGGATTGTTCTTATCACAACAAAGCCTCCAAAGTTCATGTGCAAAGTGTGGATGAATTCTTGTTGTGTTTGGTTGATCGAAGACAATGGATGAAGCTCTCTCAAGGATGATCTTGACAACACTTCATTGCTCAATGTATGTTAATTCTCCGATCCTTTTTTGTGAGGAGAGAGGTTTGTTATATAGAAAATAAGATTTGAAATGGATGATCAAGATCATTTTGAAGAATATCCAGATCAACGGTCAGAGTGTGTTGAGAGGATTTAGACATGAGAGAATTGTGCAAAGTGGATTGCACAATTTGTGTGATTGGGAAATAGATTGGCCAGTTAGGGATGTGATTGATCAGTTAATAGAATAGATTGACTAGTCAAGTTTGTGATGGCTTAGTTAGGAATGCGATGTTTTAGTTAACAAGATAGATTGATTAATGAACAATTAGATTGCTTATTCAGAAATCATAATTTTTCAATCAAAAAGTGGGTGAGGAATATGAATTAATTAATTCCTTTTTTGGAGTTTGAATGTGCCAATCAAGTTTGAATTTTGCTAACAAAGTTGCATTAGTTTGATTTAATTATTCAAATTTTGGAGGGAAAGTGTTGTCATTAAATTATTATTTAATAATTTAATCCACTTAGGGGAATAAGATGTTTTAGCGACGTAATTAAATAATTATCATTATTTAATTAATTAGGATGAAATAAGGTGGATTAGGACTTTATTAAATAAATGAGATTTATTTAATTGGTCGAAATGATGATACATGAATTAATCAAATAATGTTGTTTTATTTAATTAATAGAGGAATTAGGGTTTTTGATGTAATTTTGATGTGATGTGATGCAGGAACGTTGCGGTATGATTTCAAGATGATTCAAGAAATTACAGGGTAATTCCAAGATGTTCTGAGATGATTCTAAGATGATGCGAGATGATGTGAGACATTACAGGATGATTTCGAACTATTTTAGGGTGATTCTGAGATGATTCGAGACATTATGGGATGATTTTGAGTTATTATGAGGAGTTACAAGATGATTTTGAGTTATTATGAGGTGTTATAGGATGATTCTGTGTCATTATGAAGTGTTAAGAGATGATTCCAAGTCATTCCAAAGTGTTATGGGATGATTCCAAATCATTCTGAGTCATTTCAAGATGTTACAAGATGATTTTGAGTCATTTCGAAGTGTTACAGGATGATTATGAGTCATTTAGAAGTGTTACAAGATGACTCCAAGTCATTTCAGGATGTTATGGGATGATTATGAGTCATTCCAAAGTGTTATGAGATGATTCTGAGTCATTCTAAAGTGTTATGGGATGATTTTGAGTCATTTTGAGATGTTATGGGATGATTCTGAGTCATTCCGAGATGATCAGAGGTGATGTTCCATATTGTTTAACATTGTTTGAGGCTATTCGAGGTTGTTCAGTGCTGTTTGATGCTATTCAGTTCTATTTGATGCCATTCAAGGTTGTGTGATAGGTGTCAAGTCATTTTTACATGTCTATAAATTCAAAATCATTTTAATTCTTGTTGTTTGGTTTAGGTTTAGTGTTGAATTTTGCTTCCCAATTGCTGAGTGAGTGTTGAGATACAAAAAATATAGCCAAATTTGAAGTTGTCAATGCTTTCCTTGGTATATTCTCATTGGGAATTATCTACTATAAAATACAATGTCCTTACATAGTTGAATTAAGTATTTAGGCATTGTGAAGGGAGATCCACCTTGGTCCTATAGAGCCAAAAGTGTAGGAGATTTCAGTCTTTGATTGAATCTTGTCAGTTGGCCAAATCCACCTTTGATTTCAAACATTAGAAGCTGGCCATTCTATAGGACTCATTTCATCTATTGATTTGGAGAACCAATAGGGAGTTAGGACCAACAACAACACATACCATTTCTGATTCTAGGATGTCGAATGTAGGCATCGGTAACTGTTCCTTGCGGAATTCATATTTAGACACATTTTGAGGAATATCAAGCAACAAGCCTATCATTTCCATTGCATCAACAACTTTGTTATTAATCTGAGGAACCTATTCAAAGGTTATTTTGATGAAGTAATCTTTGAAGCTGTCCACCATCCTTTTGTATGGTAGAAATTTTTCATCTTTTCTTTGGTATTCATCATTCACCTGTCTAATTACTAGCTGAGAGTCTCAAAATCCATGTAGCTCTTTTATTCTCCATTCAATTGCCATTTTGAACCCCATGATAAGAGCTTCATACTATGAGATGCTATTTATGCAGAGGAATGCAATCTTGTAGGGATTGGGTATACTATCTCCTGGTGGTGTGAGAAATAAAATACCTACTCCCAAACCATGTTGAGTATGGGACCCATCAAAGTATAGAGTCCACTAGCCTATTTGTTCTATCATCAAGACACTCTCATCTAGAAAATCCACAGTGAGAGGTTTATATGGGTGCTTTGACTAGTTGGTCTACTATGACTTGTCCCTTTATAGCTCTCCTTTCCATGTATTCTATATCAAATTCACTTAGGATCATCACCTATTTGGCTATTCCACCTATTAAGGCTACTTTTGCTAGTAAATATTTGAGTGGGTCCACCTTTGAAATCAGTTTCACCTTTCTATTTAAGATGTAATGTCTCGGATTTTGTGTTGAAAAAATGACTGAGAGACATGCTCTTTCTATGGGTGAGTGGTTCAGTTCATAGCCCACCAGTGTTCTGCTGATATAATAGACTGTCCTTTCTTTATTGTTATCATCTAGCTAGGCCAAGAGAGCTCCCAATGTTGCTTGTATGGTGGAAACATAAAGTATCATCTTCTTCTCTAGAATAGGTGGCATGAGTATAGGAGGATTAAGTAGATAATCCTTGAATTGATGGAATGCTTGGTCGCATCTCCCATCCCAATTAAAGGTGTTGTCCTTATGTAAGATATGAGTGTAAGGGTGGCACTTGTTTGCCAATTGTGCAAAAAATTTCCTAATGGATTGTAGCTTCCCTTATAGGATCCTCAACTATTCGAGTGTTTTTGGAGGAGGCATCTCTATTATAGCTTTCACCTTGGTAGGATCCACTTCTACCCCGCTTCTTGACACTATGTACCCTAATAGATTTCTAGATGTTACTCCAAATGGTTGAGTCTCATATTGTACTGTTCCAATCGATCAAATACCCTTGCTAGGTTTGTCAAGTGATCTACCCTTTTGATTGAATTTTATAGGATGTCATCCACATAGTCCTCCATGATGGTTTGTAGCATATCATGGAATATGGTCGTCATCTCTCTTTGATAGGTTTCTCTTGCATTCTTCAGACCAAAAGGCATTACATTCCAATGGATAGTCCCCCAAGCATAAGTGAATGTTATTTTGTGTTGGTCATCTAGAGAGATCTTTATCTAGTTGTAACCAGAGAAACCATCCATTAAGGATAGAATATCATGCCTTGCTGTTAGATCTACAATATGTCAATGCTCAACAATGGAAAGTCATATTTTGAATAGGCCTTATTCAAGTCTCTGAAGTCTGTACATATCCTTATGCCCCCAGTAGGTTTGGACACTAGTACTAAATTTGATATCCATTGTGGATAGTTGATGGGTTTGATGAACCCAAATTCTAGTAGTTTCTTTAGTTCTACCTTTACCAGTAATGCTATTTGGGGATGCATTTTTTTGAGTTTCTATTTTATAGGATTATCTCCAGGGATGACAACTAGATGATTCACCACTAATGCTAGATCTAGTCCAGGCATGTCAGCATAGGTCTAGGCAAAGTTTACCTTTCTCTCATTGATGAACATTGTAAAGTTCACTTTATCCTCAGGATCAAGTGATGTTGCATGGTATAGTATCTTTGGGTCCTCTTTTGTACCAACATTTATGGATTCTGTCTCTTCTACAAAGAGTGTTGATCTTTCTTGATATTCAGATATGGGGAGATTGAATCTTCCATCTTCAGGTGCCTCTGGGAGGTTTTCACCTTTGGATGCGTCCTTTAATTTTCTCTTTTTCAGATCCGATAGAGCCACAGTGTGGTTTTCCTTAGGGGATCGTATTTTTATGTTTTTTCTTTCATTTTTGTGACTGGAAGATTCAATCTCTCCACCGAAGTATACCTCTTGCTCTAGTTCCATGATGAAACCTACATTGTGATCTCCTGCTAGTATGTATATTCGAAGTCCCATGAACTCTGCAATTGCCTCATCATTTTCAAATTGATCTAGAATAGGTGTATGTTGTTGTTGATCCCACTTTATGAGTTGTGGGTAATAGAGTGGGAGACTATCATCTTGGTTTGAAAAGATTATAGAAGTAGGTGAAAGGGTCAATATGGATCTTGTTGTACACTTTTTGTACACACGACCCACTAAAAGTAGGGACCCTCTTTCTTTCTCTTTTTTTTTTGTCTCTATTAGTCTTTTGGCCCCTTTGGTTTTGGGATTTAGTTGTCCTGGCATGTTCCAATTGGTTATCCTATTTGTGCAAATGCCCCTTGATGGAGGCACTTTGAAAATTCTACATTCTGGGATTTATCTCGAGGTTTTCTCTATTTTCGGGAAAATGCCCCTAGGGCAGAATTCCCCGAATACCGTGGAAACCTACAGGAGGCTACTTTGTATTATTTTTCAGAAATTTTGGGACTTCATGGAATTCCGCCTAGACCAGATTTTCTCGAGATTTTGTCTTGCCTTTGGATCCCCGAGTTTGTTGTCTTATCAATGCATTTATGTGTCTTGTACGGTCTTGCAGTTAGCCTTTATTGAGTTTATTTTAATTTTATGAGGAGGTCTATGTCATTTTCCTTATTATGAGATTTGAGGAGTTTGATTCTGGATTTCTACTGCTAATTGTGCATTTGAGCTCATGGTCGAGGGTTGTAATTGAGATTTATGGTGATCGCTTGCTTTCCACCCTGATTTTCTGGTCGACTATCGCTACTTCGATTTATTTTTCCTCATGGTATGTAATACTACCCTACCTTTTGATGAATGAATTGAATTTGCTTTAAGGTTTGTGGGTATATTCTTTGAGTCAGGATATCAGTGTGGTATGGTTTGGTAGCAATGCTAGGGTTTCCAATTGCTAGCTTGATGCCCTTCCTTTTGGATCACTTCTCCTCTCCTTATGTACGATTGTATTTTGGGCAGGGTTTCCATTGATTTTCCTCTATTTATTTAATTTCGAACTTCCCTCTCGAGTTTTGGTTTAACGTGAAACTCCCTGACTTGTGTTGAAACCGTGTCCTGGCGAAGTGCGACTTATTGCTATTATCCAATTCGATAATTTCCCAATCATTAGTTGAGTCATGTGGGAAGAAAAAGTGAAGTGAGAACAACAAATCGAGATCCTAGCTATGTTGACACGATGATTTCCTAGGGTTTCTTTCATTGAAATCCTCCCTCTTGTGGAGTGGATCCTTATTTTGATCGATTCAAACCTGGATTGTTTATCTTGTAGTATAATTGATTTGAATCCTGGGAGGAATCTCCAACCTCCTATTCGTTTGATTTATCTAGGAAAAATCTTGATGAAGTCAAAGATTTCAGGTTTTTGAGTCCCTTGCGGATTTCCTTTGTCTAGGGATTTCCCCCAATTATCCATCGCCTTGTTGATTTCTCGAAAATGGGCTCAAAGTGTGAAAGTTGCATTGACTTCATGAAATTATGTGCCTTCAGGATTTTCCTGAAATTTATTGGTCCCTTCATTTTTTCAGAATTTGCAAATTGTTGTCATTTTTGTGGATTTCCGTTCCTGGTGGATTTTCCCAAGATTTTGTTGAAAATGGAGAATTGAAAGAATGTATGAAATTTTGGTTAATAATTATGCATTTCACGATTGAGTTAACTTGTTCTAAAGTCTATGATGTGATTTCTTGGTTAATTTGATTGATCAAATGATGGATTGGATGTCTCTTTGTGGTCATTTCACTGGATTCTGCCTGGTCCAAAATTTCTTGGAATTCCTCTCCATCCCGGATTCCGTGAGAGGGCTGAAAATCCGAGCTTTTAAATAAGTGATTCTTATGGGGTTTTTGGGGAATTTTGCTTATTAAGGGATTTTCTTAAGGAATGAGTATATCATTTGTGATGGATCTAATTGAACTTTATGCTATGATGGATCTTATTTTGCTGTCTTTGTTGTATGCAAGCATAATCAAGTCAGACTATTGATGGGCAGATCAAGGGTAATGAAATGAATCCAAATCTTGAGGGCTCGGCTATCTCTGAGGCAAAAAGAGTTAATATGGATTTAAAGAGTAGAGTCCTTGAGAGCAAGCTAACCTCCATTTGGTTAGGGATCACTGATACAAACATTGGACTAAGGGATTATGAGGAATTTAAGACAAGAATGGCATCAAAGAATCTCTCCCTGTTGGCTAGAAGAACATTGGAATCAGGGTTGGCACATGTGGCTAGATTTCCTTCTACAGTCCAGTGTTATGAGTTAGTGCTTGAATGTGCCAAGAACTATGATAGGGGCACACAAAGGATAGTTGGTCCTCAAGGAAGAATTGTGGCAAATCTCAATCCTATGTCCATTTCTCAGACCTTTGACATGCTTGATAGGTCTCATGTCGTGGCCTTTGATATGGATGTAGCAAAGAAATATTATGATGAGATTATCATCAAATCCCAGTAGATTGTAAATTCTTGGTTAGAGAAGCCCAAGTCCCACTTCTCCAAGTTACCCAAGTAGTTGTTCAGAGCTAAATTCAGGAAGGAATACTATGATGCTATCACACTCCTCAGTAGAGTAGTAGGATTGAAAAGTGAAAGAATGTTTGAGAATTGGATGTTCCACGTCATTGCAAGGATGGAACATGGTATAGACTACCACTGGGTATGCATTATAAGTGCTATGATACATGAGTATATGTGCAATGTTTCATGGACAAAGACCTTCACAATGACCTCCTATTTGGTGTATCCACTTGCAAGGTATAACCATACAAGCGACTAAGCACAAGAGGTGTATTTGGGCAAGATGTAATTTATGAAGTGTACCCACAATTACACTTGGGTGGCACAAGTTATAGAAGGGTGAAGGATGCATTCACTATGTACATTAATAGGCTTCTACAGGGTGCAGAGCATGTTTGGATTTTAGACAAGGCCAAGGAATTAATCAAGAGTTTTGGAGCTTGGTTTATCTAGTTTCCCACCTTTTCATACATTAGAATTGATGGCTATTAGAGGGATCCATATAGAATCCCTAGGTACCCCATGGATCATGTTGTACTCTTGGAGATCACAAGGAAAATATGTGACTTTGATGTAATTGTGAAGAGGGAGAAGCACACGATCAGATTCAGTAGTGACTTTCCTTTGAGAATAGGAAATGGTGAGGCTTACCCTTCTATCAACTCAGCCCATGCTTCTCAAGAAGAGATGAGTACCCTTGGTCTTTCCTTCCATTCTAAGAGATCTAGATTTGACATAATTGGTGAAGCACAGAAGAAGGCCAATAGAGACTATAGTCACAATAATGACATATAGGACTATTGGGATAACATCAGTGATGAGTTCAAAGTTAGAAATAAGAAGTTCTCCAGGCTACCAGTGAACTTGGTCCGGATATACAACATAAAGGCCATTCAAGATCAGGTTGAGGAGTATGGAAATTTGGTTCAACGCCATAACTTTGAATCTGTGAAGGATAATCCAATCGGAGAGGTGGATTGGCTGGAGGAGGAGAAGATAGAGTTAGAACAAATCATGACTCCAATAATAAAGTACACCAAGCTATGGCTCAAGCACAAGATATTGGAGTTGGAGAGTGAGGGTGTGCAATGCACCTATGATCTAATGGGATATTTGGAGTCTCACTCTGCTTCTGAAGAATCACCTGAACAAGACCCCAAAGGTAAAACCAAGGTGGGCTCTCCTTTCAAGATTAAAATTAAGGATGCTCAGGTAGAGGAGGCAAGAAATAAAAGAAAGCCTCTAGCCAAGAAAAGGAAACATGTCTCGAAGAAGAAGGATGAAAAGGATGAAGAAGAAAAAGAGGAAGTGGATGCCGGTGTCCCTTTTCCCAAGAAAAGGAGAATTGTGAGGTTGTCACAAAAGGAGAAGGAAACCTCTAGGGAAAATAAAGAAGTTGAACCCCAAGTGGTAGAGGTAGAGAGCTCGAGAGAGAAGACATAGGTATATACCAGAAGGTCAAGGGCTCCATATCCCAAGGACGGTGCACCAAAGGAAAGTGTTCCCATGACTGATCCTGTCACTGAAAATGAAGATGTCCTTCCTTCTCATGAGACTAGAAATGTGCCAGATGAACTAATGGATGCCGAGGATCCCCAGGATCAGGAAGGAGAAGAATTCCAAGAGGGAGAACTCTACAATGCTGAGGCTGAAATGGAGAAGGTTATGCAGTCTCCTTTGGTGGCTTATGGGGATTCACTTGTAGAGGTTCATGAGGATAGACCTCCTCAGAAGGAGAAAATACTAGCTAAGATTCCCTCACCAATACATAAAAAAGAGGAGCATGACAAAGGAAAAGAAGATATAGCTGAGAGGGTTCCTGAGAAGCAAAGTTTAGATGAAGATGCATCCAAGGTTCAGTAGGATGCAATGGGGAAAGATGATGTACAGTCAAATCCCACAACCCCAAGATGGTTGGACAAGGAGTTGAAGAGAAAACAAATTTTGGTGGATGATACTCCTCCCAATTGGGATGAATTATTGGCGAACATAGGAAAGGAAAAGAAGAAATCCAGGATTATTTCCAGAATTGAGAGAGATGAGGCAAATAAGTGGTCCACATTGCTACTCCTATTCCTGACAAGAATAAAGATGATGTGACTAGGAATGATTATAATGTACAAACTGTCAATCTAGGGCATGCTTCCATGGAGCAAGATATTGAAGAATATGAGGGTTCTAGTGCTGTAATCCTTGGCCAATTAAGGAAGGAGGTGCATACCAAGCAAGAATTGAAGAAGGAGAATGAAAAAATTGAAATATATCTGCAAGAGTTGATGAAACCCTTGCAATCCATTAGCTCCTCATCATCTGCTACAGGATTCCTACCACAAGAAACAATCGCTGAGTTAGAAAAGATGAAGGTCACTTCCCATGTTACGATAGGTTGGTTACAGGGAGTGCAAACTCAGGGAGACAATTCCATCAAGGATATTTTGTCAACTAGTGGGGATGCTATGAGATTGATTGACTGGTTGAAGAATGTACTATCCTAGGACAAGGAAGATATGAATCTTTTGCTGCAAAGGCTAGAATCATCATGGACTACATCAAGGAGAAGTTGGTGGGAGATGGAATCCTTCCTTCTTCCAAAGTAGCATAACCCTGGGAGTGGTTCGAGGTTTTGCATATAGGGCAAAGATTTTTGAAGAAGGTGCATAAATAGGGGACGCAGATTCAGGATGCCTTGACTGAAATTTACAACAAGTACATCTCCTTCTTTGAAGTTATGACAGGGAGAAAGAAGTTTGTGGTGAAGCATCTAATCTTGGAACAGTTGAGAAAATGGTGGCGAGAGGTGTATTCTCCAATCAATGAGGACCAGGTCATCGAACATCTCTGGATGATGCAACTACCTACCTTGTAGTAATTGATAAATACAAGACACAAAAGTTGGTTTGGGATAAGGTGGTCAAGCAATCGAGGGACAACATTAAGTCCATGGAAAGAAGAATAAAAGTGTTAGTTATGCCACCTATTGCCGACTTGGAGAAGGTATTTTTGATGATACAAGATAGGGCGAATCAAGATAAAGAAAATGGAGAGGGTAGTTAATGCAACACCTCATTGGGATTTGTGCTTCCCTATAATTCCTCCTCTTCCTTTGCATGTATTGGGCTGGGTTATGTTGGTGATCCCAGACTGACTTGGATGAAATTGGTGCATATATTGCACATTTCGTGTTATTTTCAAATTCCTCTTGGCCGACCTATTTTGGTCATTTGATTATTGTAAACCTAATTTGGCCGACATGCCTTGGGGGTTTTCTATAAGTTTGGAATTCTACCTCATTTGTAGGGAGTTAGTTAGACAATTTTACATTGGAGCGAATTGTAATAAGAGAAAGAATTAGAGTTAGAATTTAGTTTATCTTTCAAGCAAGTGCTGTAACAGAAGACTGGAATTGTTGCCACTTTGGATGATTTAATACAAGTAAAGACATTGTGATTTGGTGCCTTTCTTGTGTTGAGTTTTATCTGGCATGGTTCTTGATATTCTATCTTTGAAATTTCTGAAGTTTATTTGATGTTAGATGATTTGATGATGTTTAGGGTTTTATACTTGAAGTGTTTGCAGCAATCTCTAGGCCATACTTTTTTAAATTAGCTGATTGTTAGCTGCTTTACAAAGTTAGCCTGGACTTAAAATTATGCTTAGTTCGATTACAAATGCTTGTTCATTTCAATTGCAATAGGATTGTCTTTGATGAATATGCATAATCTGAAAAATATTTAACACCTTATAAGATTACACTATTTTTGTAAGATTGCAGATTTATTTGGGTCAAATAGGAGTTAGTTTCTGAGGGATTGGTCCATTTCAAGAATTTTATCATTAGAATTGTCAATCTTAGAATTAGAAGAAGTATTAGAAATCTCTTTGAAACCCTTATCTTTTGTTATTTATTTTATTATCTAGGTTAGATTTAGGATTTTAAGTATCAACATATTGCTAGATTTGATAAATTTGAGTTCAGCATTTGCTTGTAGTAAGGTCCCTATGAAATTACCAGCATTTTCACATTATCTCTGAGTTGTTTTATTTGCATTGTCAAGACCTGATATTAGAGACCTTGGGGTTATCTCTTGAGGCTTGCTGATAGAGATTTACCTTTCAAGAGAAATAGGATATCATATTCTATCTAAGTTGTTGCTGTGCAGAAAACACCATCAACAGATTTTGTGTCTTTTTCCCACTGGGTATCTAATTCATCATTACTGGAAGCAGGGGAATCATATTTGGTGATGAAGGAAGGAATCCTATTCATATTCATTGGAGTCTATTTCATAATGGTAATAGATGTTGGGAATGGTTTCCATGTACTGGAGGGGGAACCTATCAATTCTAAAGTTTTCAATTAGGTCTTTGATGGGTAACTCATTATCCATGACATGATAGATATCCAATGTCTTAATGTTAGAAAAAGTTTCTCATTTCTTCCAAGAGGTTCGTCCAATTTTTGGAATGACCACGTATTTTGGTTTATAACCTAGCCCCATATTCTTCTACCTTTGTTCTAATATGATAGGATCTGATTGGACTTATTTATGTATCCCAAGGCCACCTATTCCATTGTATCCCATTTGTTTGAATAATTGATAACCTCTAGTGTTAGGATCAATTAAAATGAGTTTTGGCTTTTCGGGTTCTATTTGATCCTCCTTGTAGATCATAGATGAAAGGTCCTCCTTAAATATTTCTTCATCTTTCATGTATCCCCATATGGTAAAGATAGTGGGTTTGGCTATCATTTGTACTATCTTGATCTCTTTTGGACCTCCATATACTCTAGGTGTTGGTGGAAGCATGCTGATGTAGAATGCTTGGTTAAAATGGTAGTTCCCATTACCCTTGTCAAGTACTTGAATCTTGGCTTTTGGTTTCAGTTTCTCACTTGATGTTTTCTTGGTGGAGGTTGATGGAAGCATGGAAGGGTCGACATAAGAAAAGGAATGGAAGGATATATCATTGCTAGGAACATGTTGGATTTTATTGTATTTCTCCTCCAACTTTGCACAAAAATGGAAAGGTTCAGGATCGACATAAAGTGTTACATCCTTTCCTTCATGGGGGAACTTTAGGAATTGATGGAAAGTGGAAGGGATTTCTTGTAATGCATGGATCCAAGGGTGTCCTAGGAGTAGGTTTTATGGCAACTCAAGATCCAATACTTGAAAAGTAGTTTCTATTATAGCTAGTCCTATCTACACCGACAACCTGACTATTCCTTCAAATTTTCTCTCCAAATCATCATAAGCTCTTATGGTGATGCTCTTGCATTTGTCAATCACATCATTAGAATACCCCATTTGTTTTGTGAATTTTAAGGAACAAATGTTTAAACCTGCACCATTATCTATCAACACTCATTTGACCATGGTCTTGTGAACACCAACCTCTATGTATAGAGCTTGATTATGAAATGTTCTTTGTGGTAAATATTTCTTTGAAAAGACTAAGTGATTACTTGCAGTGATTTTTGCAACCATGGCTTGGAACTGATTAGGATCGAGGTCATTAGGGATTGATATTTCCAATGCTTTTTCCAATATCTCCATATGTGCGGGTGACAGTTATAACAATTCTAGGATTGAGATGAGGGTGGGTGTCTTCTTTAACTATTCCATAATGTTGTAGTCACTTGGTTACTTGATTGTGGATTTGGGAGGTGCTCCTTGTATTGTAACTCTTCTACGATGGGTAGTTATGTTGTAGTTGTTGTCTCATCCTTGTATTATTACTATGTTTTCCCTATTGTTGTCAGCTTGTGAGAGAGTCATGTTGTGCCTTTTGCACACGCCCCATTTAGAATGGGGACCCTCTCTTCTCTCTTTTGATCGCCGAACCTCTTTTGCATTACCTCATTTTGCACGCCTATTTTTGTGCCCTAATTGGTTGACTCACCCTTCAAAGTCACATACTAGGTTTGACCGAACTTGACCCCCTTTGAAAAATGCTAAGTCTAATGTTAGTTCGGGTTTCCCTTGTCAGAATGCCCTTTCTAACGTCCGTGGCCCCTCCCGGGTCTAGACCATCGGGTTTCCTGATCCAGGTTTCCTTTGTAGGTTTGTTGCTACTGGCGTTTGGCACCCGATGTCTTTCTGAGACCCGGACCCCAGAACCTAGATTTACCCTTCTAGAAATTTGCTTGTGCTTTTCCATTTTATACGGCCATGGTTGGACATCTTCCTAGCCACCGGACTCTGGTCCTCCTGCCGCTGTTAGCAAATTTGAACACACCAACTTCCCTGTCACCATACGAGGGCATTAAATGTTGTGTTAATGGTGAACTGGGCTATAAATTTGGATTTTTCGGCTATCATTTTCATCCGATCGACTGAAATTATACAAATTTTGAGAGCTCTGCGGCATTCGACATTTTCAACCCCAAAGTTTGAGCCATTTTCTTGACGTCCTCCCTGTGGCCAACAACAATCGTCTTCGGGATCTTGAGGTACGCCTGCCGCCTGCGCACCTTGTCCTTTATTTTGTGAAATTCCTAGCCCTAAGCAATGTAAAATGCAAAACAAGGATGAAATATGGTAGGAAAATGCCCTCCCCTAAAAACCCATAAGTTAGAATAAGAATAATCGATTGCTTGGGACCTTAAAATCCAAACCGTAGCTTAACCTCTCCATGGCTGTTCTTCGGGGCAGTCGCTGGCATCTTCCAGGCTGAATTCATCTCGGATCCCGGGATCCAGATTTCCCCTCGGGAGATTTCGTTGCATCCCTGCCGCTCTAAACGGCCTTCCTCGAACGTCTTTCCGGCTCCCGAACTCCGGCCCGACAAAATCCTTGTCAAAAATACCAAAATCAAAAAGCGGCAAAGAAATGAATTGTCCTCGGGGTCCAATCCTCGAGACTCCGTGTCATTTTTTCCATTTTGACAGCCTGACTTGGATGTCCTTCCGAACTTCGGACCTCGATTGCATGAAGTCCGTTTTAATTTTCTGCTGGACCCCAAAATCCGAAACGCACCCAGACCTCGACCTCTAGAATTTCGTACCTAGAATTCTGTGTCATGTTTGTCATTTTTCACAGTTGTCTCAGGATGTCTTTCCAAATCCTGGACCCTGGTCCTTGCTTCACTATTTGTGAAATCTGAATGAAACCCATATGTCCGAAGTGCCTCCGGACCCCGAGACCCGGAATTCCTCTTCTGAAATTCCATTCCACTATCACCGTCTTGAACAGTGAATTCAAGACAGCTTCCCAACCTTTGGAACCCAACCACCTGTTTGTTGAAATGCTCCCATAACTCAGAATTTTTCTCCCGGGGATTGCCCTCTAGAATTCCGCACCCGGGTTGCCGCCTCCATTTCGCCGTTTCCAACGCCTGATCCATAACGAATTCCCAGAGATGACATTCCGAGCTTCAGATTTCGGCATCCGAAATTTCATGTCCTCTGCGTCATTTCCAATGGTAGTCTCATAGCTGATGCCCAAACTCCCGAATGAAGGATCAAATGACCTCCAAATCAAAAATGGATTTTGACCCACTTGCTAAAATTAGGTTTCCTTCACACCAACCCTCATGTGAGTAAATCCAACATTGGGAAATACCTCTGGGAGATCCATGCCTAATTTGCCTTTCCAAATGGCATTCTACCAGGGGAATTTCGGCCCTAGGAATCCAGATTGCCTGCCTTGCTCACTAATAATGTTTTATCCAATGTTTTGTGACTATTGAGTATGAGTAATGATTGCAGAGCTAACTTTGATGTGCAGGAACTCGTATGGGACCATTTTATCATGTTTAAAGTTACGAATTCATGTCTTTTGTGGAGGATTTATGGAATCTGACACAAAAGCTTCTGGTGCTTCCGAGGGGAAGGGAAAGGGAATTTCCAAGACACCTCGAGGCAAGGAGGATAAAGATCAGATGAAGTTTCAATTTCAAGGGGTACCACTATAATCAAGGATCACCACTCTTTGGAGGGACATCATCAATACAAACATCGGGCAGGTTGACATTGATGAGTTTACTTGGTGGGTTAGAGTGGACCCAAATACAGGGAATGCAAAATTAATCAGAGGCAATAGACTCACTAAGGCTGCAGGCTTGCCGCTAGCATTGGTGGCCCCCAAATCGGTATTGGCATGCCGGGAGGCATATCAAGCTGAAACCAGAACCATAGTGGATAGGGATGGAAATATTCTTGCAGACATGTCCCCTCCTGGAATAGCTACAAACTTCCACATCCCCACCTTCGAGACCATGGAAACACTGACCATAGAGGAGTGCAAGGCATTGTGGGAACATGATCTGATAGGGTACAATAAACTGATCAATAAGTATTGGTTGAAAGATAAGCAAGCCAGTGCTGGAAAGGTCCCGTAGGAGCTCTATCGCAGTGATTTCTTCAAGGATTACCACGACCTTGTGACCTTGTTGATTAGAGTAATGGGTCTTCTAGTTGTGGCTTTCTTCTAGGAATGGATGTTTTACTTCATAGAGCAAATCCTCTGTGGCAACGCCGCCTTCGATTGGGGAGAAATAATCAGTAATTGCTTCCATGAGCAATTTATCAATGTGAAGAAGAAATCACAATTTTATATGATGTCTTACTTGGTATACTCGCTTGCTAATCGGTGACATTACCATGGATTGAGCATGATACCCAATGCAGTGCTAGGAAGGGAACTCAAGCCCTATGATCGATACCCCTAGCTACAATACCAGAACTTTAAGAAGGACTACTGCAGGGTAAATGATGCCTTCATCACCTACATCATCCGGCTACTTGGAGGGGATTTTCATAAAAGGGTATCCCACAGTGCCAGGGCCCTTCTCAAGCATCATGCCTTTTTGTACATATAGTTCCCTAAGTTTACCTACATGTGCACCCAAGGATTCACGGAGAGGCCGAACAAGCTACCTCGGTACCCTAATGATCGGATCTTACTTTTGGAGCTGACCTGGCAGTTGCCACATATTCACAATATCTTGAGCAACAAGCACTTGGTGGGGACACCTTATCCTATTGGCCTTGGTTAGGGAATGTACAAGATCCACACATCCCAATGCACAGGTTATTCAGAGAAGGAGCTGGCTGAATACCATTTCAAGCAGTACACCGCTCAATCGAGAATGGACCCCTACGGTCATATCAGAAAGGCACTGGGATGTGAGTACGCCCACCTCCACAATATCGAGGATTTTTGGGCCAACTGCAAGGATGACCTTGAGGTGCAGCTGCGGCACTACATGCGCATGACTGCCATGTACGATGAAGGATAAATCTATGCCCGGTTCTCGACTAGCTCGAGGAGGATGAGGACACAGTGATAGATCCAAGATATGATGTCGTCACCAATCTACTACTGCCTGCAATTGATTGGGATGAGCAAGAACTTGATGACATCGACGTACTCACTAGACCCATCAAAATCCAAACATAGGTGTGGATCGACCAATAGGTGGCTCGATTGAAATATCAGGGAGTTGCCTTAACGTTTAAGGGACTCGAAAGTGAGCCTGGTGGCTCTAGTGGTGGTATGCCCACCACAACAACTAGGGAAACCTCCAAATCCCCACCATCTATCAAAACTAAAAAGAGAAAGGAGGCCAACGAGCAACTCCCCAAACCAAAGGTTTATGCCCGCAAGGCATCGGAGGGCGAACCTTCCCGAAAGAAAAGGAAAGTGATAGGAGTCGTCAAGATGCTAATAATAGCTGAAAATTCACCCCTCGAGAGTAGGGAAGAAGAGGTTGACTCGCTTGGGTCCCCATCTACTATGATTACCATCGCTGCTACTACTGCCCCCATCTCACTTGCTTCGCTTGCCCTCTCTGCTTCTTCCCCACCTGCGGTGGACATCTTTGTTCACCTTGCTTCCACCTCTCCAATCATGCAAATCATTCCCATGGATTCTTCCTCTACCATGACTTCTCCAATATCCTCTTCCTCTATGTCTCCTTCCCTCCCCTCCATTTCTACTGCTACAATGCCTGCCCTCAGCCTCCCAGAGTCTTTTATAAAATACATGCAAAATGTCCCGTCTGAGCTTTCGGGGATGCTCACTAATCTCGTGGTGTAAGCTACAATAGCTTAGGCTATGGCCCATGCTCTGGCTCCCCTTCCCTCTACCGAACCATCGAAGATGGAGGCAACAATGAAAATATCAGATGAACTTGAGTGACAACAACTAGAGGCTACAAAGGCACCAGAAGACGAAGAATTTGTCTACCACGAGCATCCACTGTTTGAACGCTGGGAAATAGACCAGGTAGCCTATGTGTACTCCAGTGAGAGAAATGAGGAGTTGGACGCTGAATTGATAAAAGAAACAAATGATCCTAAAATCAATGAGGAGTGGAGCAAGCAACTCAAAAAGATTGAAGATAAGGAGGCCGAGGATAGGCTTGCGTGTGAAGAAGAAACTGCTGCCCCAGAGACTGAGGGAAAAAAATCTCCAACCGAGGGGCATGGTCAGACCCTAGAGCATGATGAGGAGGAATCCCTCCATAGAGCTGAGTAGGAAGGGAAGCCCGAAGAACATGAACAGGGCCAGGATACAAGGGAAAGGGATGCTGATAGGAAAGATCCCTTTGACGAGCAGCTACACACCGAGTCTCCCCCTAAGTATATCTTGCTTGAATAGGACTCCGATGAGGAGAAGGGAGATACAAAAACTGAAAAGAAGGCCCTTGTTGTCTGAACCATTGAACTTGAGAGGGAGGACAGTAGAAGTCAAGGTGAACCACCTTGGGAAGAGCCTCAAATGCCCGACTGGCAAGAAAGGCAATTGAAACAAAAGACTCCCACCTTGAAAGATCCTAAAACAAGGCCAGAAGCCATTCTGGCCAGAGCGGAAGTGAGCACCAGGAAAGAGAAGAAACCAAAGATCAGATCGAAGGTAACTATGGATGCCTCGGGATCTAGGGTAGTACAAATAGTGATGTCGATGGTCGAAGAACAAGGAATAACTTATAACGACTCCACCATTCACTTGGGAGTGGCCACAAGGGAGTAGAAGGTTGATCACCTCCAAGAGTCCGTCGCTATGGTGGTGCACCTTATCCAGCAGGATAAGGTCTCCAAGGAAGAAATCAAAGCACAAGTGGCTGATCTGACAACTTATATTCAGTAGTGGTCATCCTCAGATGAGCAGCCCACCATGTCATCGGCCCCACCTCAACTCTTGTCCCATGAGCAGATCAAAAAATTGAAGAAAAGAAGGAACTTGGACAAGACTACGAAAAATTGGTTCTGGCAGGTCTTAGACATGGGGAATATAGGTATCAACTTAGTTGTCCGGACAGTAAATAAGTTCTTGGAAGTTCAGAGAACTCTTGATGGTACAAAGCAGATCTATGAGGAGTTCCCAAGGAAGTACGAGGTGGCCTACCCAAAAATTGAGGCCATACTTGCTTTGCCGAGCGAGGTCTGGGAAAAGGACCTTGCTTTCAAGGATGATGATCACTGGCTAGTGGATACATGGAGACGAGATTTTGATAACCAAAAGAGAAATTTGGAGCAGATCCTGGAGCGTATAGTTCCAGATATCGAATGGGCCAAGGAAACTAGGGATGAGTGCTCACTGTAACTCAAGTTAATGATGGGGTATGAGTTGCCTGTGGTCGAGATCAATCCTGAGAGTATGAAGCTCCAATTTTTGAAGATCATGGAAGACGGGATGTCAGCTGAGGTCACCACTGAATTCATGAGCTTCACTGCCTGAGCCTTTGCACAATCAGAGCTCTTCAGAGATAATGCTACTAAATATGATGATGATTGGAAGAAGCTCAACAACAATTCCCAGGAATGGAGTTATCAGATTTTGCGGTCCGACATCATGGAGTTGGACAAGTTCCAGCTGCTAATCTTGAGCTTTATGGAATATGTAGCATTGAAGAAGCATGAAGGCAACCTTGTCATCGACGAAGAGTTCCTTATAGAATAGCTACAACAAAGAGCAACTGGCTACAAGACGAAATTGCTACAGTGCTATCACTAGATGATGAAATAGGGAAAAGGACAAGAAAGGTCCTATAAATGAAATGTATTTGGGGGGTAGGTGAAACCCTAGTGTAAATTGAATCTTGGCCAGACAATAGAATCGAATCTTGGCCACTCATTTTGCTTTTTAAAAGCTATAAATAGGGCTCTCCTCCTCTCATTTTAAGGGAGTTGAGTTGTTGTAAAGACATCTTGCTAAAATTATAATAGAAAATACAGTCATTTTCTAGTGTATTTCTGGGTTTCTCCACATGTTTCATGATTCTTCTCCCTTTAGTTAAAAGTGTGCTTCAAGTTACTTTGTTGCTTTAGTTTCCTTAGTTAGCTGTAGTGGACTTAGTATGATGTCTTTGGTTGTGAAGATTGCTACTGTGTGTATGCTTTCCTTGTCCATACTTTTGGTCATTTGCTACTGGTAGATGACTATGTAAAGTTAGCTTGGACTTTAATTTCATTGTTGCTCATTAAACTTTATCTTTATTCACATTTCCATGTTGAATGAATGATGAATATCTGCAGTTGTTAGAAGATAACATAGATTTCATGATATTGTGATAATTCAAATTAAGTGAAATTCTGTTTAAGGAAACTGTCCATAGTAGGGACCTCCATGATTACTGTTCATCGGTAGTTGCAGGTCTAGGAACCATCCTTCTTCCTCACCCTTTTTCCTTTTTTTTTTAAAAACAATTTGTGTTAAGGTTCGTTGCACATTGTAAAGCAAAATCTAACAAAACAATGGAGTCTAGGACTGCTGCCTGAACCTACAACAAATTATAGTAATTCCATATCCACAAAACTCCATTCATCGACCCAATTCTCCTACAGATTTGAGCACATAAGACCGTCTTGTGATTCCAGCAAATCACATAAATCAACTGAAATATTCCAAGCATTGTCATGGCCTGACATCTGAGAGACCTTGGGATAGTGTTCTTCAATTTGATTGTGGAAGGTTGTCTTTCAAGAGAGGTAGTGCACCTACATACTACCTATGCTGTGAAGTGCATAAAAACACCATCAATAGGCCCCTAAAACTGTGTCACCGTATGTGTAATTCTCAGAGTGGTACTCTTGACCCTTTCCTTTATCGTTCCTCTTAGCATGGTTTGGGATTGGGTTTGAGTATATTTGTAGGTCCTTATTTTTGGGATGATGTTCCACATCTACTTTCCCGTTGTCTATCAAGTCTTGAATGATATGTTTGAGGCACATGCAATTTTTAGTTGTGTTGATGGATAAGCTCATGGATGTCAAGCAAGAAGTCAAGGCTTCTAGGAGGGAACTCATTTAGCTTAAAGATACGAAAGAATTTGCTTCTTCCGAGTTGGCAAGAATAAAATTTGAAGATAACTGGGTGGATGGGCTTGATACAGATATGCTTCAACAGGTAATCACCAGTTATGATAAGTATATGGAGGAGTAGAAAATAGAGAGTTAAAGTTGCTACATACATGTTCTCTTGATAGATCAGCATCAAGGAGATACGCTTAACTGGACAGTTTCCCTCTCCTATTTTCTTGGATTATGACATCCATTCCCAAATAGAGTTTTCAGCAAGTTCTCCTATCCCTTCTTCGACATAGGTTTTGACAAGAAGTCTCTAATCAACAATTGGAAATCAGGATGAAGAATTTTCTTAGATTTTTCCAATCACCCCATGATTTGTGGATCTGGGTTGTGATATGAGAGATTAGTGCTAGATAGATTTATATGTACAATTTCTCTCCATTTTGTAAAGGTCGGCTCATTGAAGCAAGATTAGCCACCTAGAGGAGACTTAAGAAATAGTTTTACAGTTTTAAAAGTTTTTATAGTTTATGCAAAATACACTTGGATACATTTTCTTTGCAAAGTTTTTCAATACAAGTCATGTTATTTCTGGAATATTGTTCAATGATAATATTGATGAATCATAGCAATTCATATGCCAGTGAATGTTGGGCATAATTGTTTCTTATTCGATGCAAATCAATAGATGACTCTGAATTTAAAGCTATTTCATTAAATTCTCTATAAATGGGATTCTTTTATGTTTGTTGATCTATGAATTAATTATGTGCTAGCAATGTGTTCTTGTTTGATTGTTGAGGTTTGATGGTTGTACATTTTGAATTAGCACAGTGAATGAATATAGTGGTGTAGAATAGTTTGTGGATTATATCATTTTATAGTTTCTTGGTTACTTGAAAGGATCATTGTGAAATTTACATGTCTGAAGTGAAAGGAGTTTACGTTTATGATTTGGTGTTCTATGCTTTGATCTATCTTTTTCTATTTATTTTACACCCCCAAATTTTAGATTAGTTCACATCATGTAGTTTGTGTCATTTTTACCAACAAGCCCCTTGAATATTATAGTTGCATGGATTACTGAATGAAACAACACAGTTGAGAACCACCTACAAAGACCTTGGGAGATAGGCGGTTTTAGATCACTTATCTTCTTCAAATCTACCACTCCATCTTTCCTTGAGTTTATCAAGGAGGAGGCCATCTATTTCAAGAATATCCTCATTGACAAGTATAGTAATACTTGCTCCTAATTCTTCAATTTTCTCATTAAGATATTTTTTAGCATGTTACACCTCATTCCTGTGAGTGAAAATGAATGAAGACCTAAATCTGATGATGCTGACGGTCTTTTCCACAAAATCCACATTATCTTCTTCGAGGATAGATTTCTCCAACAAGGTTTTCTTGGGAAACTTATTAATTTCTTTCAATTTCCTCACATGCCCTGCATATTCTTCCTCTTGTTTCTCAAGAGTTTCAACATGTGTAACCATGCCCTTAACCAGTTTTAATGCTTCTTTATGAACCCTACAACTTTCCATAGGAAAATATTCTATTTCCTAGTTCAACTTATTAACCCATCTATCCATCATTTGTACCTTATTCCTCATTTTAATAAAATTATCAACATCTATCTTCTTCAGCAAAATAGGTGTCTCTGGAGAAACTGACTATGAAGAAATAGGAGAAGAGAGATCCTTCATAAAATTATGTAGTTGATTAACTTGGGACTTAAGTTCATCCTTATTTTGCTTGTCTTGGATCATCCTTGATTTGGTAGAAGAAGCCACAATATCAATCAAGTTTATCTGTTGATTTCTTGTGGAATTTCCTAGATTAACAGTGCCTAATTGGTAATCCCGTATTTGCATATCTTGCTTATCTTTATCAACCATAGGGATAGAACATTCAACCACAATTTCTCCAGCATATGTTAACCTTGTGGAATGAAGAACCCTGGCTTTCTTCTTTGGCCTTTCCTTCTCTATTTCCTTTTTGACATCCTCCCAATCAAGGGGCTATGGTTGTACTATCTGCTTCTACTCAAGATTGAGCTTTAGCCATGTAGGAGCAGTAGGGGGAGTCACTACCTATATAGAAGAAGAGGTGGAAGAAGAAGGAGGTTTCCAAATCACTACCTTAGGTTGGGAGTCAATCTCTTGTTGTTTCTCTTTCTTTGCTTTCTCCTTTACCAATTTTTCATCTTTCTCCTTCGCTTTTCCTTCTTTCTCTAGTTTGGCTAATTTCTCTTCATTCTTTCTTGATTCCTCCAATAGTTGATCTCTTTTTTTTCTAATTCCCCTACCTTGACCCACAATTTAGAAGCTTCTTGATAAATTTTGGCTTGTTCTTCTATCTCTATTCTTTTTAGCTCTAATTCTTCTTCTTCTTTCTTCCTCCAAGCCTCTTCAACTGCTTTAAATCTAGCTTCAAGGGCTTCTCTTTCTCTTCTTTACTGGTCCTTCTCTTCTTCCAGCTCATGAATCTTTTGAAGCAAAGCTAACTTCTCCCTCTCTTCCTTAGCCTTTTTCTCAGCTTCCCTTTGTTGTAACAACAAATCATGCTTCTCTTTTTGTTGCATGGCCAACTCTTCATATTTTGCAATGACCTCCAACTCATATTGTTTAGCAAGTAGATTAGCCTTGGCCTTGATTTCTAATTCTTGTTGTTGTTTAGCCAGTGCCTCAACTTCTGCCCTTGCATATGCTTCTTGCTATTTTGCTAATTCTTCAGCTTGTGACTTAGCATCAACTTCTTGCTCGACATCTTCAAAAAAATTCCACTGATCCTTCAGGGTAAGAACATGCTCTTCCTCAAAATTTTGAGCAGATACATCTTTAACAATATCATCATTAGAATGTGTTTCTTCTGAATCTATGTCCATATCATGAATTTCAACCTCAACCCCTTTTCCCTTTAGTGTTTTTACTTCCTCATGAAGACTACCTGTGGGTACTTCTTCACGAGGTTCTTGAGTGAGGGAAGGTTGAGAAGAGGAACCTTCCCCAAGTGTTCAGGTCTCCATTCCTTGTGCTTCAGGAGCTTCTTTTGCAAGTATCTCAGGAACAGTTCCCCTCCAGAAATGGGAGGAGGATACTCCAATTGTTCTTTGGGAGCTACTCTATTTTTGGTTCTTTGATAACCCTTAGTTGCCCCTGCTTTTCTCTTCTTTGAACCTTGAGCTTTTGGTTCCTTTATTCTCAGGATCACCCATTGGATTCTTCTATCCAATACAATCCTAGAAATCTATTTGATATCAATGGATTCCTCTTCCTCTGAATTGATGGGGGCTAAGTCCTTGATGCGAATCTTTTCAGCTTCATATGCTAGATCCAAAGTCATGCCATCATCTGACAATGTGTTAGGAATATCTTCCTTTATTCCAAATTCAATCATCTAAGGAATAGGAAGTCTTTCATAATTTCTTCTTCTCACATCATACTCATCCAGCAAATCCCACCAAAAATATTCTAAAAAACTATAGTGCTTCTCAAACACAGTGGGAAGCAACTTATTCATCCTATGCTTTGGGTCAAAATGCTTTCAAGATGTGTAGAGTCCCAACCTGAGGTAGCTCAACTCTTCACACACTGCTTTTGCAACCACATTATGAAGACAACAGTATTGTCCCAACTTCATGGGAAACTTATGGGATCCGGGTTTGTGCTTGATGCTGAATTTTGCATTAACTCCCAATGCTTTATATATAAACTCCATGAGGACCATTCTATCAGTGAAAAACCTTAGCAGTAGGTGAGGATGTCCATCAAACCCCACCAACCTAAAGTAGGAGAACTTGGGGTATTGGATAGACCAATGTCCCTATTGAGCAATGAATGCCATGACATCCCTACTTAATCTAAAACCAACATCACCTATCAATCGATTGATAACAACATACAAAAATGCATCATTCACTCTCCTAGACTGTATGTCTACAAATTTAGTTGATCATAATGATTCCAAACTTTTTGTTGTCCAAGAGCTTCTCCCAACACTCCTACTGCATTCAACCCAAGAAGATACCCATCCTTGTAGTTGCATATATGATATAAGAGGTCATATAGAAGGTCTTTGTTTGCCTTAAATTTATCATCTAATTGGGAAAAGTGTTTGAAAAAATCATACACCAATCAAATTTCTTCCTACCATCAAAGATAACTTCAATGAATGGGAACATCCACTCCTTGAAGTATGCAGAGTCATTTTTCCCAAACACTCTAGAGATCATCAAGATTAGGTCACCCACTTCCTTCTTGAAATATCCACTATTGGGCTGGTCAGGCATCTTAGTTAAGGATTTCTTTTCACTTCTTAACCATTTCTTATTTATGTGGTTCTTGTTGACATCTTTGTTCTCATTGAATCTTTGCAATGCATTTGCCTCTGTCAACAACCTTGGATTCTTTGGAGTAGGTGCATTGAACATCAGTCTCATCATTTTCAAGGATAAGTCAATTATGGTATTTCATTGCTGATCCATGCATTGCCTTGATACTACATTATAGGCTCCTGTTGTAGCTAAGATCAACTCTAGGCATTGGGCTGACAGAGGAAAGAATGTGACATGAGCAATTCCAGATTGAACTATCCTTTCTGTCCTCCCAATAACTTGCTCTGAGAAGGTTTCTTCAATCAACTCTTCATAATCAAATGTTCCCAAGTTGGTGTCTGTGATGTATGCCCACCAAGAATGTAACTTGCTGGCTGTGGGAGTGATCATTCAATGTTTATATCTCATTGTATAAGGTAGTTGTTCCACCTTTATCTTTTTAGGCTTTACTTTCTTTGAAATTTCAGCTACTTGGCCTTCCATATATGAAGTTCTTGCAGAGGGTCCTGACATCATTCACTTTATCCATGAAAACCCACGATTAGATCCATGGAAAGTATAAAAATCAGTATTAGAGAGCTCAAATTCCATGTTACTATGTGCTTCTTGATGTAGTCTCTACATACTTAGCAAAATTAACCACTCACCGGAAGTGGGACCAAGACAAAAAAATCATTAGAAAGCTCTAAGTATTGCTAGGGTTGGGACCAGATTCATCATTAGAACTAAAATTGAAATGAATTACATGTCAGGATTAGGATTGGAGCTGGAATGGTTATTAGGACTGAGATCGGATTGAAAACTGGACTCGATACATTAGGAAGTTTCAAATCCCACCCCCATTTCGGTTCCGCTTCCACTAGATTAAACAATGCTTGATAGCCTAAAGTCCATCGAAAGTGGGTTCGGAACTAGATCCGTAGTATTTCAAAAAAAATTTATGAATTAAACCCATTCCTGGATCTGACTCTGCCCACTATCATCAAGCATGATGGCATCCTTTGAAATTTTACCTAAGCACTCATAATGATTTTAAAGCAGGGTCACATGATGAACTGAGGAGGCTTAAAGTAATAGTACAACTTCATACCTCATATTACCGAGGGGAAACCAATAACTAGGGAAAAAATTTGAATTAACAAGGGGCACAAAAACCCTAGCTTACTTAACCTGTTGACTTAGGAAATTAGGGCATCAAAAACATACACGAAAATCATCAAGCCAACAATCAAAAAGGATTGGACGAGTTATTTAATAGTTCAAAGACCTTTAAGAACCCTTGAATCTCTTCAAAAATGACACCCTAAGCCCTAGGACATGACAATACAAACATGACCAAATGCGAAAACAACTGCGGTGAGCAAAACAAACAAAAAAACATAAAAGAAAGCAAGAAAGACAACAAAAGAAAGAAAAACAAAGAAAAAAAGAAACACTTCAAAAACAACTTAAGATTCATGAGAAATCTCACGAATGCATGAAGGACAACAAGCAAAAACAAAAGAAATGAAAAATGACAAAGGAAACGAGGCGAAAAAAGTCCACCTACCTCAAAATGCTACCTAACCAGTTGACACTTGATCCAAATCTACGTGCAAATGTTTGATCCTCAACCAAATCATGATCCTTCTTCTCTATCTTGGTTTTGGTTTGTGAAAATAACTCAGGCAATAATGATGTGAAAAATTAACCTTAATTAAGTTTTAAAACTTGATTTCACGCGTGTCAGGAGCCTGCAGTTAATACCATTAATTTGGTTGGTTAGGCACAGGATCAAGGAGAGAAAAATCACACAACTATCATGCAATAGAATTAAAGTGGAGAAAAAAAGAAAGCGGGGTGGGATTGGGATCAAGACTGTCCAAAGAACTTTTACAAAGTTCTTGGTTTGGTTCCGATTTCGGTTCCGATTCCTCCAAGGACGAAGAAAACAAGGTGGAGATGAGATTGGAAGGACCGAACCTAAGAAAAAATGGATAAAAGACAGAGGTGGGAAGAGAACAAGACTTGGAACTTGTAAAAGTTCCAAGTTCAAGATCCGTTTTGGATTTGACCTCACGAAAGGAAAACAACATGGACAAAAGAAAAAAAAAAGGAAACAAATGGGAGTGAGATCAGAACAAAGCTAAGATATGGAACCTAAGTAAGTTCCAAGTCAAGGTTCAGTTTCAGTTTTGGTCCCACTAGAGTAAATGAACAAAAACAAAGTCTTAGGAGAAAAGAACAACTCCTAAGTCCCAAACGAAAAGATTCAAGGACAAGAAACCAAAGGGGGACCCATTTTGACCAAAGAAAAATATGGGGTGATTATGCAAGGCATAACAAAGGGTGACTCATCTGGAAAAATGGTTTTCACCCATTTTCAAGATACTAAAGAAGTCAGTCACCCAAAACCTCTAGTTTATGAATGTTTTACACTCAAGTGTGACTAGTCATGGCAAACAAGTTTGAGTTGGAATCTCATATGTAAATCAGCATTAACAACTTCAAATCTAAGTGTGTCCCTTATTCCCAAACAACTATATTCAAGATTCAAGCTATATGAGTTGAACCCTTTTAACTGTCGTGCAATGATACCCTGGGCATAGCTCTATTGCCAGTTAGGCATCTATAGCCCCGATGAAGATACCTCTAGTTCTCTCAAAGCATTGCTCTACTGCCGGTCAAGCATCCATAGCCCTAGTAGAGATACCTGAATTACCCTTCTTGCATTGAGTTTGTCAACATTCAATGATTCTCTTTTCTTTCTCTTTTCTTTAATCTTTTTGAAGGAATTCTTTATTAGCTTTTCTCAATACTCAAATATATCAACCTGAAATTTAGGGTTGAGAACTACATTGGATCTCATGATAGTGCCAAGGTTCATATTTTTCACCCAAATCTAAAATACAGCCACCTAGAGACAAATGAGCTTTTATGTAGAACAAATGTTTGATCTATTTTGTGACAAATTCAACCATGGTTGATGAAATCTCTTACGATATATCTATTTGTGTTAAACCTATCAGACCATTGTATAAAAGGAACAAAAGTCACAAGTTATGAAACAAAAAGTTCAACAGACATACCTGAAAACAACTCAACCAACTTCTCTCCTAGTACCTCTAGTATACTTCAAATAACTTCACCCATCCTTGAATTAGATAAAAAAATGAAAACCCCAGAAAACAAAAAGGACAACAACAAACACACAAACCAAAAGAAAAAGAAACAATTAATTACATACTTACAAAGAACTGATCACAAACCCATTCATGAGCCAAAGTAATGTTTTAGAAATTTCCCGTTGATGGGAAATGGAATAGGTTCTCCTATTAAAGTACTCAGATGGAAAGCATTTTCACCAAGGATCTTAGTAATATGATAAGGACCTAACCAAAGTTAGTCAAATTTTTGGTGATCACCTTTCCTTTCCTTAGCCTTATCCCACAAATTTACTAAGTCTGATATTCTAAAGGCTTTATTCTTTTCTCTCTTGTCAAACCAACGTTTGACAACAAATTGGTGTTTGGAAAACTGTTGTAAGTCATTGTCTCTTTGTTCCTCCAAACTCAGTAGGTTATTAAGCATGACCTCTATGCTATCATCATTTGAATAAAATTCTTGCATGAACCTGAAAATTGGTATGTGTAAGTGCATAGGAAAGACTAGGTCTTGGCCATATACCAAATTAAATGGGGAATTCCCTAAGGTGGCTTTAATACAAGTTCTAACTATCCATAAGGAAAACCTAAGTTGAGTATGCTAGTCCCTAGGGTTACTTTCTAACAACTTCTTAATTACTTCTAACAATTTTTTGTTAGTAGACTCTACTACTACATTCCCCTGTGGGTAATAATTAGAAAAATATTTCAAAACAATCTTATGCTCATATGCCCATTGGATAAAATATGTAGAAGAAAAAGAAGGGCCATTGTCACATACCAGAGCAAACAGTACTCCAAACCTGGTAACGATGCATTCATTGAGAAATTTCATGACCACCTCAGTGGTGCTATTTTTACAAGGTTGGGCTTTAGTCCAATGTGTACAATAGTCAGTTGTTGTCAAAATGAACTTATGACCTACAGATGAACTTGGATTAATAACCCCTACAAAATTTAATGCCCATTGGGCAAATGGTTTTACCTCGTATACCGATTGTAAGGGCATCGCCAGATTGCATTCTCTGGATGCAAAAGTTTGACATGTATGGCATGTCCTCACGTGCCAATGTGCATCTTGGAACACATGGGGCCAATAATAGCCTAATCTCAAGATTTGGTGTGCCATGGAATTAGTTGACCCATGTCCAATACCGTGTCTACCATGGAATTCTATAATGGCATGCTTTATTTGCTGCTAATCAAGGCAACGTAGATAAATACCTTCAAAGTTTCTTTGATAGAGAACTCCTCCTTTGAGCATGTAATGAGAAATATTCAATCTCAATACTCTCCTCTGAGTAATATTCATCCCATCTAGACACTTGTTATTTATCAATAAAAAGATCAAATCAGAATACTAAAGATCACTTGTAAATGACTTCACCATGTATTTTTTGACAAGTAATCTTGGTATCAACATTTTCCATTGCTTTAGACAAGCCTTTCCCTTAGATTAGTTTCATTAGATGAATTTTGAGATCATATTCCTGCAAGATGGCCATCCATTTTCCTCGTCTCTCCCTCAATTCACTTTACATAAGAAGGGACTTGACAGTAAAGTCTAGAACTATTGCAATGATTTGACTTCAAAGAATATAATGATGAAATTTCTTGACCGCCTGCACTATTGCAAAAGCCTGCTTTTCGAAAGGCATATATCTAACTTTAGTGTTCTTGAATGGAGAATTCATAAAGGAAATGGGTCTTCATCTCCCTCGCCTTTTCTCTATGTCAAAACAAAAACACAAGAGTGATCAAATGCAAAAGAGTAAATGTAAAAAGGCTTTAGATAATCAGGGTTGGTCAAAACCGGTGCCTATGATATAGATTGTTTGATCTGTGAAAAGGAAGATTTGGCCTCATTATTCCACTCAATCTTAGCCTCTTTCTTCATCATTTCGTTGAGAGGCTTAACAATCTCTACAAATCCAATTATGAATTTACGTAAAAATTTATTTTCCCAAAAAGGATATCATCTCCTTTTTGCTTCCTGGCATAGTCAATTTCAAAATGGATTCGAATCTATTTGGGTCAATTGAAATTCCCCTTTTTGATATTATGTGTCCTAGCAATTTCCCTTCATAAACCCCAAACACACACTTCTTCGGATTTAAGGATACACCATAACTTACACATTTCTTGAGAACTTTTGGTAAATCCGCTGCATGATTTTCCCTATCTTTAGAAAATGTGGTTAAATCATCCATGTATATGATTATACACTTACCAACCAAGTATTTAAATGTGACATCCATTGCATGTTGAAAGGTAGCTCCAACATTGATGAGGCCAAACAGAATCCTTCGGTATGCAAATGTCCCCCACTTGGTAGTGAAGGCGATTTTCATCCTATCTTCATAATTAACCAGGACTTGGTTATATCCTGAGTAACCATCAAGGAATGACATCATCTAAGAACCGTTGAAAATCTATAATACCTCATCAAGAGAAGGCAATGGGTAGTTATCCTTCTCTGATGCTTTTTTGAGGTTCTGAAATTCAACACATAACCTGATCTCGCCACTCTTTTTGCGTATAGGGACTAAATTAGTGACCCAAGTGGAATGCCTTATTGGAAATATCATTTTGGTTGAAAGAATCTTCTACACCTCTTTCTGAATTAATGGTTTAATTAGGGCATTAATTGGGTGCTACTTTTGATGGAAAGGCTTTGTGTTAGGCTTCAAGGGAATAGTATGAGTTATTATTGAGGTGTCAAAGGTTTTCAATTCCTCGTAACCCCAAGCAATCACTGCAATATCCACCTTCAATGTTGTTATAATTTTGTCACAGATGTGTTTCAGACAATCCTTGCCAATAAACACATTTTTTTCCAAACCTGAATAGGCCAGATTGAATGATTCATACTTCCTTCCATCAGTTGTTGTGGGCAATTTTTCACGGGCGTGAGGATTTGAGTCAAATATCCTCTCTAAAGCTACCATTCCTTTAGGAATGCTGTTTGTTTTAAGATTCATGATCCCTTCTTCATCACATATTTTGGGTCCCAGTCTCCTTGGTCTCTTTCTGATTCATCAATTATTTGTCCCTCAAAGACATCTGAGCTTGCCAGAAAGGCAAGTATATGTTGGTCATCATCAAAGACCTAATTTTTTTCGACATTGTCAAGGATGGCTAGAATCGAGACTAACTCTACTGAGAATATTTTGAGTTTGGAATCCTGCATAGGTTCCAAGGTGCTTGCAACAACAACTAGAGCATCTATAATCTGATTTCTCTCTCTAGGGATCAACCTGATACCAAAAGCATCAAATTACTCTATTAAATTCCATATCCGATTCCGATATGCAACCAGTCTCTTATTGTGACAAGTGTATTGACTACAAACTTGTTTGACAATAACTTTTGAATCTCCCATAACTATGATGGTTGTCACCTTCTTTTGATGTGAAAACATCATACCCCTCATGAGTGTTTCATACTCTGCTACATTATTTGTACAACCAAACTGTAACCTATAACATGCAAAGTATGTCTTCCCTTTTGGGTTGGTTAGTTCAATTCCTACTCCACTCCCTATTTTGGACTTAGAGCTATCAAATTTAAGACTCCACAGTTGATCTGGGGCTGGGATTTCTTTCCTTTTGGACACTACAGGTGGTTATTTGCAAAGAATGGGTGGCAACTCAGACCGGTTTAGGCTATCAAGACTTGAAGATTTTTGTTTGTGATGTTTCTCAACAAGTCCATTCTCATTTAAAATTGGTGTATAAACTAGTTCTTGCATGTGTTGTTGGACTATTTTTTAATTAGGTATCTTTTCAAGTAGCCCCTTAGGCATCAAAAGATTATTAGGGGCTGGTGTAACGTACAATTCTTGGAATTTCTTAGTTTTGTTCTAAAGATTAGAACATAAAACCTAAGCCTATTCATCTTGGGAAGAGCCTTCTTCCTGGGTGATATTGGTTCTTGTCAGGATAATTGCATCTCTAACTTGGAATGGGAACTCGTTCAGAGGTATTATTGGATGAGGCTCACAAGTGTCTTCTAACTCATAAAAATAATTAATAATATCCACACAAGACTGTAATGTCTGCTTAGAATGGCCTTCGTAGTGGACTTTGCACCAATTTGGGAGTAACAAAATCCATAGATCAACCTCTTATCCCAGAACCAACCTATCATGTTATAACCTTCTAATCAAAACCCATTGGTTAACAATGTTCATTGGATCAATGTGTTCTAAAGGTTGTAGGGCATCAAGGTTGAATATTGAAAAGTTCATGCATTCCTCTTTCTTATATACTCCTATCTTTGTCTCAAAATAGGCTACCTCGTTAGGACAGTCTTATTCAATTATCATGTGTTTAAGATGAGGCTCACTTTCAATCCTAATTTGTGTTGCTACTCCCTTCAATGGAAGCCACATATGTGAAAATTCTAGGGATAAGTAACCCCCAATACTCTTCATTAGATCTCAGCTTAGAAGCATGCCATATGTCTCAAGAATATCAACTACATGGATATCCATGTAAGTTTGGATCCTTGGGTCTGACCCAACTTGTACATGAATATTTTTTAATTCCCCTACTATGTTAACCTCAGTTTTGTCTAGTTGTATTACCCTCTTATGAGTTTGGACTCGACTTAACCCCAAATTTTTATAAACAGAAAAGGGCATGATGTTACCTAAGGCTCTAGAATCCAAGAGGAAATTATGTAGATTCTTCCTGAAGATCCGTAGACTTAACAAGAATGGTGGAGTTCCTACCTTTCCCTTGTATAGGGTTGCATTCATCTCATTGGTTGGAGTCATCTTTCTTTTTCCTTTCGACTGATTTGCTTCTTCCAAAGCTCTTAGCACGATGCATGTTGGGCAAGGCACCACTTCAAAATGTCAAAGAATGACAATGAGGTCCTTTGCTTTTGCATCTCTAAAATAAAATCAAATTCCATATCATTTTTCATCTAATATTTAGGAATAAAAGATGAATTACCTTTATTTTGGATTTTCGATGGACCTTTGGGTGGAGGTGGGTTGTTATTTGCATTCTGATTGGGTGGAACTATGGTTTATGGAGGAGCAGATGTGGTGAATGGGCCCTTATTTTGATTTCTCAAGAAATGGCCTCCTTTGGTCTGGAAGGCCTGGGCATCGTAAGTATCCTCTTCTGGTTCATTTTCTCCTTGCATGAGAAATTAGTATTGATCATCAATGGTCTCATAGGTCATAGTTGTGCTTACTGACCCACTATCTTGATTAGAATTTCCTTGTAGAGGGTGGGAGTCAGCTTGTGCAATATGAACCATTTTCTCCATCTCTGGGAAATTAACCTCAGAATATGCTACAGTATCATACAACCTACACCAATTAGTCATGAAATTGAGATCTCCAACATTTGTAGTGTGAGGCTTGTCCTCATTGGCTTGATAGTTATGAGATACCCCTCCATTATTTGGTCCTTTATTCCACTGTCTATTGTTATTTGACCCTTGATTGTATCCCCTATTCCAATTTTGGTAATTCTGATTAGGGAAGTTTTGGCCCTGGTAATTCCTCTAGTTCTGGTTGGCATTTTGATTCAAGTAATTATTCTGATTTGAGAACCCTCCTTGATTTTGGTAGCCCTGGTTTTGGTTTTGGCCTTGGGAAGGGTTCAACTTAAGCTGGGCCATTTCGTTAGTTACCCATAATAGGGTTTTGTTTAGAGTCTCTACCTCAAAGGTCAGTTGGGTAGTATATTCACTTTCTGCCAAATTCATGATAGACACGACAATTGGAGGATTGGATCCTCTAGCGAAACTGTGCGAGTGTTGAGCTTGCTGCAAAGGGTTAGGGGCCTGGCTACTAAATAAATTTTGCTGTGATGGGGACTATAGCTCAGTTAATGGTCTATAAGCCAAGTGAGACATCCCTAGAACCATATTAAATAGTGTGGGTGGATTTTGTATCGAAGGGTAGCCTAAGGGAGGAAAAGCTGCTCCGAGGCTACCTGGTTGTGAGCTGATTTGTTGTTGTAATTGAATGGAAAGGTGGAAAACCTTGGAGAGTGAATTGATTTCCTCTTCAAGGTATGTTCTCTAGAGAAACAAACCAATTAATGGGTCTATGGATTTTAGGTAAGACCAAATGGCCATATTCTTTGCCACCAAATATGGATCCTGCAACCGTCTATACATCCGTTGAAAATGAGTGTTAAAGAGTGGCAAAGGCTCGTGTGGTTCCTTCCTTATTTTTAAAAATTGATGATACATGATGGCCCACTAACTCATTTGATTGCAAAATCTAATGAAACCTTCTGACAAAAGCTATATAATCAGATGTATCATCGGGCACTTGTGTGGATTTTCATTTTTTTAAAATTTTATCCCCAACGGTCGTCGGAATTTTGACGAACCATTTTTTTCGTCTACGTTTCGATGAAGATCTTTCGCTGAAATTTTGAAGGACCTACAAAGTTAAATTGTGGTAGACATAAATAAAAATGAGCTCGACTATTTATTGCGATAATGTTTTTCTCGACGGTTTTCTTGGGGAAAATCAAAAGAAACTCAAGAAGATATCGCCAGGTTGAGGGTAGTCATTGTCTTTTTCGAGAATTCATTTGTGAAGTCAGATTTGTACTTCCAAGTTTGAAAATCATATTTTAAAGCAACATCTCATCAGATTTCATTTTTAGTCTTGTGCATTTTTAGAATTTCATTTCCAGATTTTAGACCCGACTTCACAAATTATTTATAAGGGAATTGTTTATAAATGATGGAAAATTCTTAATGGATTTGGACAAAGATTATATTTGCAAGGTTTCAATTTTAATCCTAATGATCAATTTTCAATAGATTTGGGTGCCATAGCTAGATAATATCAAAGGTGTTGGTTATTTTTTAATGTAACTAGGTTTATCTTCTAGACACATAGCATATAAAGTATCAGATAATACTGCCTTACAATACCATCAATCTATATTCTAACCCAATACTACTTATCAAATCCTTATATGAACATAGTCACATATAACCTCACTCAAGCATTTTAATTAATTCCTTGAATTAAAGCCAAAATGAGAATTACACACACCATAACAGTGAGATGAACAGAATAACCCTTGATAATTTTATTCAAGATAATAATATATTCATACAATGGAGATACATGACCTTGAAATGAGTAATTTTCATTCAGATGCTAGTACTGTCTTGAAAATTAAGTACCCATGAAACTAAAACCTACAAGAAAATGACACCAAACCTAAGAATAGTATCTTCACTATAATATCAGGCTCTTTACAAATTCACTCTACAACTTCACTTAGACTTGACCTAAAGATATCTAACTTGCTAACCCATATTTTTGGTCCTGAAATCCTTCTTATAGGGAAAATGAAGGAGCAACAAGCATCAAACTAGAAATACACCTGTCACTGGTCACTTGGACCACCTTATGAAATTTCAAAAATTGGTTACAACAGTTGAGTCTCTAGAACATCTTCTTGTTAATCTCATCCACTGGAGAATAACTGTTGCATTTTCCAAACTTCAAAAACTTGCACCAAAACTGCCACCAAGACATAGCCAAAATTTGTTATAACCATAACTGCTGAGTTGTTAACTGCCGGTTGTAGACTCTGTCCTATTCTTGTCCAGTTAAGTACTTTTCTACCCATCCTTGATATTCCTCATTCATTGGCCAATTAAAATTTACCACCTCATTTACCTTGGCATTGTAAGGTGCCTCCCTTTCAAAAGAATCCAAAAATGTGCTAGTGTTAATGATTTTATCCATACTACTCATCAACATGTCATAATTTGAGTCATCACAAATCAATTTGATTTGTGCATTGATGATTTCATCTACCCTATCCTGCATTGCTACAGTGATCTAACATTTCCTTAGGCATCTACAATATCTGGTAAAGATGTGTCACTCCAGTCATCAAAACTCTTTACCAACTCTTTAATCCTCCTGCTGAAATCATCAAGTAAGGCCTGGAAACCTTGAAGTGACTTCAGAAAGTCTTGAGTAGGCTTTAATTGTTGAGGCTTATTAGCTGCATTTTGAAAATTTCATTTCCAGATTTTGTTATGCAAGTTCAATATTATGATTTTAGGAGTCTAACAGTTGGAAATCATAGTAAAATCAGAATTTAATAATTTTTGGAATTAGCATTTGAAAGTGCTTTTTGGGGTCATTAACTTCAGACTATCTTCTCTTTTGCAGGGGTGGTTGCATGCCAAATTTTTCTAGTGTAAAATATCATAATTATTATATTTTGTTACTTGTGTACGATTAAAAATTATTAGAGTGCGAGTTTGATATTTTTTGAAGATCTAAATATTCAAGCTTGGTAAAGAAAAATCATGTTAGATAATATTAGTCCAGAACAAAATGAAGAGTCACTTGATAGATTGTGGGCTAGATTCAAAATAAAGGGTGATGGGAAATGTTATTGTCCTTGCAATAATTACAAGGGCTTAAAGACGAGAATACTTTTAATCACAACAGCTAAGAAACATTGTAGGCAACATGGTCACGTTGAAGGGGGGCATGGTTATTGTCCATTGGTAAGTTGTTTATTATATGTGTTTATATTGATTGAATTTGTAAATGTTTATATTGTTTTAACATTTGATATATATATATAAAATCAATTGATCATGATCATGGTTTATTTGTGTCTGTCATTATTAGAAAGGTGGGGCACCCTAGGACACATGATATGTATTATCACGACCCAGAGAATGTGGTTTTGCAAGCAGAGGAACATGGAGCTGTGAATATCCTATGGAAGAAGATGATCATGCACCAGAAAACACAATTGAAGATGATGGTACAAATACATTGATCCATGACACATTTAGTGGCACATTTGATCATGTTGATCGAGATGAATTTGATGATGTTCATGATTTACCAATACTTGAGAAGGCATACGAGCCCCTTTATGAAGGCTCCCAAACAACTCTTCTCTCTGCTATATTGTTGCTGGTGAACTTGAAGGTTATGAATGGTTTATCCAACATAACAATCTCATAGATGTTAAGGTATGTCATATATGTCATCTTTTCTCATCTATTTTAATTGTTGGTAGTTCATCACTAGTAAATAAAGGATGAAGTATGTACCATTAATATTCTTTATATTAAGATTTTTTTTTTTTTTGTAGATTGATTGGTGAATTTTTGGTATCACCATCAAATATTTTACCTCGCTCATACCGAGATTTATCTAGCATTATGAAAGATATTAGAATGGAGTATCAAGCAATATATACATGTCCCAATGATCATATTATATATCATAAACAACATAAATTTGCAATAGAATGCCCAAAATGTCATATCAATAGATATCAAACAAATCAACTAACAAAAAAGGTGCCTCGTAAGGTTCTTCATTATATTCCCATTATTCCACGTATGCAAAAATTATTTAGGTGTGAAAGCTTAGCACAATTTATGGATTACCATGCACGAAATAAAAGTGGAGATGAGATTCTTTGAATGCCTACAGATGGTTCTACATTTAGGGACATGGAGGAAAAATGGACACACTTTAAAGAAGAACCTCACAATCTTAGGCTTTCACTGGCAGCAAACGGTGTCAATCCATTTGGAGAGCTGAGATCTATTTACTCGGTGTGGCCTTGTTTTGTTATCAACAATAACACTCCTCCATGGATGCCAATAAAGAGGGAGCACATAATGTTGGCAATGATTGTTCCAGGTATTTGTTTACATCAATTTTATTTAACGTAGTAGAATCTCATTTGTCTTATTTGTTGCATAATGACTTATATGTTTGTTCATTTAATAGTCATGTACATGAATTTATATATAGTGCAGTAAAATGGTTATAATAATTATGTAATGTTTATGTTCATTTAACTAGGTAAGTAGCAAGTTAAAGATATGAATGTATATATTGAGCCTCTTATTGACAAGTTACTAAAGTTATGGAATGGCATGACTATGTATGACATACCTAGACCAATAGGACAAAGACAATTTGAATTCCATGCAATGCTTGTATGGACAATAAATGATGCCCCAGGGCTAACACATTTTTCTGGTATGTTATAATGTTCGACTGCATGACTTTAACGATATTTAATTTTATGAAGTAGATATCATGCATGTTTTTTAAATAATCTATTGATTATATATAATTATAAAAATTAACATATTTAATCCAATTATATATGATTTGCAGGTCTTCAAACAAAGGGAAAATTTGCATGTCCAACTTGTGGTCCAAAGATGAAATCTCGTCATTCAATAAGTTTAGGAAAGCAGGTGTTTGATGAGTATAGGCACTTCCTCCATATAAATCAAAAGTATTGAACTACTGAAAAATATCTTTTCAATGGGAAAGAAGAGACTATATCAAAACCACGAAGAATGACACCTCGCCTATGGAAGTTGGAATATAATAGAATTAATTGTCAAGGTTATACATTAGATCAAATTGTTTATCTATCATTTATGATATGTTTTGAATTTATATTTTTATATTGTGTTGTGTTTACTCATGCTGTAATTGATAATGATTGTCGTTGTTAATTTGTTTAACTTATATGCTTCATGAAGGTCGTCAAGGCATTAATGGTCGGCTTCCACAGGGACTGAAAAGTTATCCCAGACAATTTAGTAGGTTGCCCTACTATGAGAAGCTACAAATTGTGCATTTGTTTGATACAATGCATATCGAAAAGAATATGACAAAAATGTTATGGTAAATATTGGATGGAAGGCATGACAAAGAAAAAATTGTCAAAATTTGTAGTGACATTCAGGAGCCAATCATGCAATAAAAAATTTCATTCAATTAAATAGTGATGGAGACCAAATTAATATAAGTTCCCTTCCTTGGTTATTAATGGAGCAGCAAAGCAATGCTATAAAACAAGTCATACAAAAAATTTGATTTCCCACAAGATTTGCTGTGAACATAAACAATATCATAACAAAGAAAGGTGAATTTGGGTTAGGGATGAAAACACATGATTGGCATACCTTCATTAAGGTAATTATTCTAGTATATTATATATATATTTGTATACTGCATGTACTTTTCAGTGTATTATGCTTACTACTTTTGGAAAAATATTAATGAAAAGATCATTTTATAATTGTTGCAGTACGTTCTACCTTTATCTCTCCTAGACAACTTCGACAACAATTTCAAGCAAGTTACATATGATCTTGAAAAATAAATGAGGGAAGTAGCGATATTTGTTCAATTCGTTGTATATTTTTGTTAAATCTCGTTAATATATTTGTGCCTTGAATCACTTGTAGATGGCTATCATCTAAAGCAATCCATAAAGAAGATATAAATTATTGGAAGAGAAAAATTCCTTGTCTAATGTGTGAAATGAAAAAGTGTCTACCTTCGACATTTTTCAATGCACAAGAACACTACCTCATACACCAAGTTGAGGAGATTGAATTGTGTGGACCTATATACACAAGGTCAATGTGGATGGTTGAGAGGCACTTGAAATTTTTGAAGGCTTTGGTTAGACAAAGAGCACATCTCGAGGGTTCTATGGTGGAGGGATACATGGTATACCAGACCATGGTGTACATTACTAAATATCTTCCTAAGTTTGCAGCAAAGATCCATGTAGATCGCATTTGGGATCCCACTCCATTAACAAATTCGAAGGGGAGTACCTGATGGGGAAAGGTAGATTGAGGAAAGTGACAGGTAATTATAAGATGGTCATGGAGATTAATTAGAATACATTTTACATTTGGTTTTTATGTATATTGTACTTATTTAATTATTAATCTTCAATATTCATCAATTATAAATTAAGGTCGTATACCGTGGTAATTAACTAATTATACGTCATTTGTGAATTTCAAATTTTTTTGATACAGTTGGTTGAGAGTGGGATGCACTACATTTGTACATCACAAACAATCTTTATTGGATGAAGGTATGGATTGAATGATGTCAATAATTTGGTCACGCATTAACATGGGAAGGTGCGGTTTCATTGGTTATAGAAGCTCATCGTAATGGAGATACCAATGTTACACCAAGGGAAATTGATTTAGCATATGGTTTAAGAGATAAACAGGTATGTATAAATATATTAATCACCCATATTATTTAATTATTTTCAATTATATTGATGTATATATATGTTGAGATTTTTTTCTTTGCATACATTCGGCCAAGAATAAATATGTTTATCAATTGATGATATTGCAATAAATTTTACATGTTTGACATATTGTAGGTGAAACACCACAAGGCTATGTGGTGCAATGGTCGTAAATTTTGAATCAAAAAGTTGGATGACACGAAGAAAACTTGTGATTCTGGGATAATTGCAGTCTTCCAGATGACTAATGTTTCATCTAGAAGCGATATACATCCAGAAGTCTTAGAAAATAAATACTATGGGATTTTGGATGATATACTTGAGTGTGACTTTAAGTCCTTCAAATTAGTTCTATTTGTCGTCCTATGGTATAGACTACGATTGAATGAAAATGATCCCGAGAGAACTGTTATTGAACATGATAATGGATTTACCATGGTTAATACAAGGTATTTTGAGCGAGTTGGAAATAAGCCCTATGTTCTTCCAACCCAATGTGAGCAGGTATTTTACTTAGAGGTTCTAGGTAAAGCGGGTTGGTCATATGTTGTTAGATATGATCCAAGAGGAAGGCTGATAAATTATAATGTGGTGGAAGAAGAAGATACTGAAGAAATAGAAGATGATGTAGATGATGATCAGGATCAACAGTTAGTTGATGATGTGCCTGACGAAGATGTTGAAGAGGAGGAACTAGATCATGATGATGTAGGAGTTAATGTTCATGAAGATGATATCCATGTGGATGATTGCATTATCGAAATTGATATCAATGATGATGATGATGATGATATGACCAATCCTTACAATGTTGAATCTAGATCGGATGATATAGACAAAGAGTTGGATGAAGAAGAAGATCAATGATATTGAAATGTATGAGTTATGTGATTGTATTATCTATTGATATCAATTTCTTGATAGAATTATATTTGACTTATGTGGTTACATAATTAATTTATGATGTTTTTAATTTTAATTATATTTGAATTATGTTAGAATATGTTTAGTTAATAGATGTAAAAAATAAAATGGATAAACCAAAAGATGAAAGCGTGAGACCACTACCTTGTTGGGTGTATGGAGTCTAATAAAGATCTATAAAAGTGTAATCTATGATGAAAATAATTCAAAGTGTTTGGCACACAGATGTAGTTTATAACTTGTATAAATGTACAAGTAAATGACTGACAAACTCTACTTGAGATAGAATGAAAATCCTAGTTATGTGATTCTTCTTGTTGATCCAATTAATACTCCTCGGTTACTGTGATTGACTAGAAGGGTTTAATCTAGACTTGAAAGAACCAAATAATCACATCACACAAATACAACAAATGTGTATCGGTAAACTGAATATATATACTTGATATATCAATTTAAACAATAGAAAAGCATCAAAATGGAGACAACCAAATAATTGTATAATTCCACAAACAGTCGATACCAAGATTAAGCCACAAGTTTAGATATCTTCATTAAATTCATCAAAGTTCATACATGCATCTCAGTATTTTAAAGGAAATTTTCATTGCAAACTATCTACTATATCTTTCTCCTATCCACCTATATCTATTTTACATTATGAAACATATATAAATATATCAAAATTGTGAAAGGGCGTGTCCTTTGAGAAATGTCTTTTGCTTAACAACAATAAAAAACTAGAAATTATGCTCTATTAAGCCATAAATAGATTTTTGATAGATAATCTCAGTAAGCTAGCTACTTGTGTATATCAGCATCCTCCAGTGCATTCCTTATGGCTATCTCCATTTCAAACATCTTCTCATTCTATTCACATGCCCTGTCCATTGTTAAATCATTTCCTGTGGCTGTCTCCAGAATTGTTTGCATCATCCTCTTGCATTCCTTCATCCATCCTGTGGTAATAGACATTGTTTTACTCTTCTTCGGGTAAGTACTTGTCCACCCATCTCTGATACTCTTCATCCGTTGGCTAGCCAAAATTCACCACCTCATTCACCTTAGTATTGTAAGGTGTGTACTTCACTACAACCTGATTGGCTTCCCTTTCAAAAAACTCTAAGAATGTGTTGGTGTTAATTATCTTATCCATACTATTTACTAGCAAATCATAGTTTGAATCATCATAAATTGATTTGATTTATGCATTGATAACTTCTTCTGCCCCATCCTGCCACTATTGCAATGTTTGGAAAAAATGTATCATTCCAGTCATCAAAGCTCTTTATCAACTCCCTAATTCTTCTACTCAAATCATCGAGTAGGGCCTAGAATCCATTCAATGATTTTACAAAGATTTGAGTAGGCTTCAATGACTGGGGCCTATTGTTCACATCAAACCTAGAAGCTTTGTACATAATATCCAGATCATTGGCCCTAGGGATCCATTTTTCAGTCAAAGGTAAAACTATTTCCTGATCCCTATTGATATTTTTTATTCCATCCAAGAATAAAGAATACAAAGAATATATAGATGGTAATTTACCATGAACCTTTTCATTAAGATGCCTCAAAATTGTGTCAACCACCTCACTTTCCTTTAAGGTAGCTTGCAATTCTGTGATCCTATTCAACATTTGCTTCTTGGTGGGATCCACAAAATATTCAACTTCTTCTTCAACTGGCCTTGGTGTAGGACTGAGAGCAGGTGCCTGGATGGGGGACCCTAGAGTTGAAACAATTGGAGTAGTAGGGGGATTGATCTTGCAATAGAAGGTAATACTCTAATACTAGGAGCATTGGAGGATTCTCCCACCTTCGCATATTTCAACCTATCTACTTTAGATTGTAGCTCAACATTCCTTTGTTGCATCCTACTATATTCTGCAATTATCATATTGTATTTCTCCATCAGACTCTTCTTTTCAACATCTTCTCTCTTAGTTGTCTTTTGGGCCAATTTGGCCACATTTACTGTTAGGCTTGTAGTTTATGTTATTGAAGTTTCAAAAGCTCTCTTGATGATTATCCCTCCCCTTAGGTGTGGGCTATACATTTGGAATTTTTCCTTGGGGTGCCAATGCCCATATGGCCAAAGTTTCATACTCCTCACTGAAGGCAGAGTCTTGCAGAGCCGCCTTAACCTCTTCTTCACTATTTTGTATAGGGTGCTTGGACTGTAAGATAGAATTGAATGCAATCGCATCAGCTATGTCCCATTCAGGCAAAATTAAGACACCAGCCTGAGTCACAAGTCTTCTTGCCTCCTCAGAGTGATGCCTTTGAATTCTTCCATTAATTCAGCCTTGACCTCATCATCATTCTCCTGCTCAGACCTATCAGGTCTCAATTCTCTCCTAATCTTGTATTTGTTTTGGTACTCTTCTAGTTTCATCCTCCAAACTAGTTGCAAGAATACAAGAATCTTTACAAATGCATCATCGTCCAAGAATGCCTTGCAGGCCTCCATCCTGGCATCTTGTACACATTGCCCCTTTACATCCATGTCAGAAAGCACCAATTGTGTTGATCCAGAAGAGGAAGGGATACCAACCTACATGTCTTGAATAGTCACAATTATTTTATCCATCAGAATTTCATGCATTTCCTCAACTCTCTGCCTCTTAGGGCTTGGCTCTAATGATAACACTACAGGATCACCTCTTGGTGGTGAATCTAGATCCACAATCCTTATCCCTCTGGGTGCTCTGATCCTTGGACCCAGCTGTGATGATTCTTGCATGAATTGTTTTCCCTTCTTATCCCCTTCATCCTCATCACTACTCACATTCCTCTTTCTCTTGTATAGAGGCTTGTCAATTGGTGGCTGATAAGCTGGCCTTGTTTCTTCAAGCCTCACATCCGGTCTTTCTATACCAAAATATAATTCCAAATTGACCCTCTTGGTCATCGAGGTTCCCATGATATATTTGAAATTAGCCATTAAGAAGTCTATTCTCTTGTGAAATGGAGTGAACTCCATTAATGGATCATATTTTGGATCCATTTTATGTATTATAGCCAGCAGCTTATCATATGCAATCCATTTTTCTTTATTCAACTCCTACCTATTCAAATCAAACTCATTTCTGATTAGGTCCTCAGGAAAGTTAAATTCATTTGTGAATTTTCCACCTTTAATTCGTTGTCTGAACAATACAAAGAATCCCTTAGGTTCATGCTATCTCCTAGGACCATTCCTCAAATTGAAGTCATCAAAAAACCTTCCGAAGTGGACTCATCGTCCCTTGGAATAGACAAAATAAAAAACAATAGTGTAGTCAGGGAACAAAGTCCCTTTTCCTTTCTTTTTTAGGTTTTCCTCATGAATACAACCTAGTTGCCACATAACTTCGACAAACCCCATCCTTGATGGTACATTAAAGGGGAGGATATGAGGGGTTCCCTAAAAACCATACACCCTCAAGACAGTGCTTATAAGGTACAAGATGATATCACCCCAATTGTGACACACTTTTAAATTAGGATTCCTCAACTTCGGTTGGAGGAATTCATGAAAATCTTCAGGGACTCTTGGCACATTTACCACCAATCAAGCCCTGAGTATGGAGGCAAAGCAGTTATCAAACTACACAAAGCTAGCACCTCCCTTATTGTAAGAAAAATCTGCACTCCACACCTGTACTGGTAACCTTTCTCCATTAACCTCATGCCTCAACTCCATTTTTTTTTAGAGTAAAATGGAATTCTTGTACAGGAACATATGCAACAATAGGGAGTACTAGAAAAAAGGAGTGCCAATATCCCCCACATGCAGCTTCATCAAACCCTCATGCATCTTCTCTTACAGGAATGATGCAAAGTTATATACCATAGAAAAGTTGGGATGCCGAATCTGGGCTCCCATAAATATGTACACAACTAGCATCACAGTATTAGGGTTGAACCCTAAATTTTGGCACAATGAATAAAATTTTTCTAGGAAGTGATTGGAAAAATAGCTCAACCTGAAAGGCTCCTGGTCATTTGGGCTGATAAGAATTGTTGAACTGCCTGCCCTAGCCAGGTGAGGAGGAAGCAACCTCAATCTAAAAAGAGGCTTTAATCTTTTGTATTCCTCCTTAATCTCCTCAAAATCTATTTGGACTAAGAAAGGGCTATACTTAGTCAAATCAAAAATTTGCTGAATCTCATCTGCATTTATGCTTAGCAGAATTCCACCATCATTATCCCTTATGACCCTTGTCATAGGATCATACTGTGTTGCCACTGCTCTGATCAAGTCAACATCAGGGAACACATTTGGCACTATTAGTTTCCCCATGTCGTATCTCTAGGAATTAGAGAAGGGGTGAGGTAAGTTTCACTATCCATACCACAGCCTAAAAATTTCAAGACTAGTCATAGGAATCCTGGCATCCGCAATATTATAATTTATGCACAGTAGACCTTCGCCTAGGGTCTTCCCATTCATTAAAACCAAACCACTCTTCCTGTCATTTTTTGACAATGGGAGTTGATCCAAGAAGTCATCATACAAATTCCTCTTTAAATAATCAACATGGCCAGAGTGTTGCTTCGGTGGTGCCATCTTAAACAACTAGGGCTTCTTTTAAAAAATCAAATCTTCGAAGAAACTAGGGGTACCTAGAACACAAAAATACAACACAACTGTGCAATTCCAATAATTCAAATGAACCAGTAGCCCTATGAAAATAATTAACAAAACCCCTTGACCAACACAATAGAACCCTTAAAAAAGACACAGTCAAATTAACCCAGCAGTTTAGAAAATAACTCACAGGATTACGCGCCTTGCAGAGAACCAAACTTCACGGTGATCGCTCGAAAAACTTTATCTCTGGTTCTGAACTGCTTGAAAATACTTGAATGATTTTGTGATGAAGATAGAAAAAGAGAAGATAATTTATGTTGATTGAATTGAGCCAATAAATGTCTCATCCACCATTAAAGCTCATTTGCATGCAACGCCAATGGCTCCAATCACATTTGATGCGAATTTAAACTTCAATCGTCAATCTTTTATTTTTGTCTGATCATGGAACAACCATCTTCAAATGGGCTGACGAAATCTCCATGTCAGCATCGAGGGCCCACCACAAAAGGTAGTGCCAAAGGAATACATGTGGCACCTGCCCATGATATCGTGATCACTAAACATCCTACATCTTTGGATCACACAATGGTAGACAACCATTGATTCCTACCATCGGCGATCGTGTTCACTCACAACAGTCAGTAGAACCAAACATAACCATCGAGCAACTTTTTACCAAGATTGTAACATCACCATTGATCTTGAGCATGTGCATCTCACAGCTATTTTAGTAATCCAATTTATAATGTATTTAAGTCCGACACAAATATTAAACACTTTATTAATCTCTTTTCGGCATCGGTAGCTTGGGACATGTGGTGCTCGCCCATGATATCGCAATCACCAAATAACCAGTGGTGATGTCATCATGAAATTGCGGGGAGTGGTCAAGATCAATTGTAGAAAGATCGATGGTCATTAAAAACACAGCAGTCAGCAACACCAAACATAGCCGTTGAATAACTTTTTACCAGGATTATAACATCATTGTCAATCTCGAGCGCGTGCATCTCACAACTATTTTAGTAACCCACTTTGTAACGTATTTAAGTTCGACACAAATATTAAATGCTTTATTAATCCCTTTTCGACATCGATAGCTTGGGACATGTGGTGCTCGCTCGTGATATTGCAATCACCAAATAACCAAAGGTGATGTCATCGCGAGATTGCGGGAGCGGTCAGGGTCAATCATAGGAAGATCAACGATCATTAAAAATACCCCCTGCAAAATAAAAAAACTATTAAAAGGGAGAAGGGGAAATCACCTAGGACAATGAAAAATAATGAATCAAAGTTGTTCTTAAAGCATGGGGCACAAACCGACCTAGACTTAAGAAATAATAAAGTTAGGCGAAATAAACTTTTTGCATGTGCAGATTGTGCGGCCGTCAGATGAAGTGATTTCAATCTTGACCGTTGCTCATAGACCTTGCAAGGTTTCTGCTAACATCACAAAAATGGTGCGAGGCGTGCGAGATGCTGCCATCTGTCACATTTGATGGTGGGGACTAGTTTTTCTTGCTAATTGATGATGAAGGTTGATGCCGACAGCTATTTCCGTACCAACGCATTATGGCCATTCCTTGCTGACCTCACGCAATTAAAAATACAATTTCAATAATGTTGTGAGGTGTGAGATTTGGTGACGCGTGGACTTCGATGTTGTGCGCTAATAACAAAGGTGGGGCCCATTTCTATGTTGATGTGGTGCCCGATAGGTGAATATCCTATCCGTTTGGTGACTGGAGGGAGAACGTGGCATTTTCAAATTATTTTGACTAAATCTGAGTCGTTCTCCTAGCCAACATTGCGATTGATCAATGACTCATATTTAAAAATAAACTGGTATTGTACTATCACCATTTTATCTCGTGCAAGTGAATAGTAATGGCCGAGTTTGACTCTACCTGCATAATTAAATGCTAAAATTTATGAATTACTATTTCCGTGATGTATCTCTACAATGAGGAAGAATTTCTTGGTATCGAGTGAAGGAAGCCGTGGTTAAGATTTCTCAATTTCACTACCCTAGATGTTTTGCAATTGAAACCATAAGTAGCATGTACGCCATTTCTTGTAAATTCAAAAGATTTTATGGTTGCTTGCTGGGCAATTTGTGATTGTTTCATGTTTCTATTCTTGAAGAATTGATTGAATAGATTCGCTTTTAGAGCTTGTCTAGATAATTGCTAGGGATTTTTGAATATTGAAGAATTTTCTATTAAGGCTAAAGGAGAAAATTGTAATTATTTGCTATCTAAAAATAAGCAAACCCTAGTTTGAATTATCATTAGTCTAATATAAATGGCACCCAAGGCCCGAAGTTCTGGTTTTGAAACCACTACCAGGTCTTTATCCCAAGATATTATTGATTTGGTACAACCCTCTACTAGAAAGAAGTAGGAGGGAAAGGTTTTTTTCTATGGGCCTCGAATCTTGGAAGGATTGATAGACAAGCAATGTGAAATTTAGGATGCCGAGTTACCATACACCGGGTGGAACTTGTTCTCCAATTGGTTTGGGAATAGGAATTTATTGGTTCCTTTGTGTAACCCTTAGAGGTTAGACCTGGGTAAATTGGTGGTTCCTAATGTTTATATGGATGTAGATATTTTAAAGGACATTTCTGCTAGATATGACCCTGTGGCCCGAATTGTCAGAACACATGCTGGTGTGCAGATGATTAAGATAACCAAAGAAGAAATTGTAGGGATTTTCAAATTGCATGAATGGAGTCAGGATATGGTTCCTATCAACTTGGAGGTTTTTAGACAAGAATATAGAAATACTAGGGGTTTGTTTAGAACATCCTTTTTAATACCTCATTTGGCAGTCTTAGGAAGAGGAAAAAATCAGAAGAAGGTAGTAATTGGCAGGAATGAGCCTGAACCTTTTCTTGTGGACTATTTCTCTAGTTATTTCAAGAAGACTGTTTGTGCTTTATGTCAAGTTCTGGGAGTCAGCTTAAAGAAAACCTTGCCTACCAATATTATGTATATGGCAGTAAATCTCCAGCACCCAGGTTTTAATGTAATATATGATTTTTCCACTTATTTGGCAGAGAAGATGCACACGAGTCTGGTAGCCCTAAAGGAGGAGAAGAATTGGGTTGGATTCAGATGGTATTCCTTTTTAATCCACATGCTTATGTATAGGGGTTAGGCTGTGTTTGAAAAAGATATGAAATTAAAGAAGAAGGAAGGAAACATTGAAATTCCTATCCAATATTGGACTAGGATTCTTGACATGCGTGATCATAAGTTTGATTATGTAACTTTCCATAATGTCTTTGGATATAAATTAAGGGAGGCTCTGGTTCGTGACCCCCCAAGGATCCCAAAATAAATTCATGACTTCTTGAGGCTGATGGAGAGAAGGCCTAAATTGAACATAATGCACAATTGGGGAGACATTATCCCGTATCATAATACCATAGTTTTCAGGGTTTTTGGCACTAATGTCAATCCAAAGGTTCTACCAAGGGAAGTGCCCCTTAGAATTGGATTTTTGGAAATCATGAGGCAGTTGGGGGGCGCTGAGGAACTACACTTGCCAACTAAACAAAAGAAAGGTTATTTCTTCCCTGAATATACAACATTTGCTGATTTTGTTATGGAAAGGGAGGATGGAAGGATTTGCATAAATTACTTGGGCCTTATAGGCTAAGGACTATGTGCCCCAGGAATCATGACCTTGAGGGTTTTATCTCTCAAATGAAGGCAAAACATCATACATAAGCTTTTGTCCACAACTTCTACTTTCTTGAGGACATCATCAGGAATATTTTTGATTTCGAATTACAAGATGAGAGAAAGGCACTATACATTGCCTACTCTAAAATGGTAAAAGTAAGCATGAGAAAATACCTGGTTTCAATCCCATACCTAATGCTAAAGATGAGTTTAGCAGGGCAATGTATGCTATTGATAATTTTGAGAGCTTGGTTGGGGTTTTGAAAGATGAAAGGGTTGTGGAAGAAAGGGGAAAATCACAAACCATCGAGGAGTACCCTAAGGTAAAGGAAGAGGAGAGGCCTAATTATTAGTCCCAAAAGAAGATAAGGGTTTTTTCTAGAAGAAAGGGAAGTAGGGTTGAAGACGTTGCTAAAAATATTGCACCATCTTCTTCAAGGAAGTCAATACTAAATGTTGTTGATTTGGATTCTCCTCCAAGTTTTTCAGAACATGCTTGCCCACCATCACCAAAGAGGTAGAGGGTTGAAAGAGTAAATATTGTTGATTGTGATGGTGATGAGGATGATGGCATTATTGTCACTCGAGATGAAATGCATCCTAAGATGCCATTGGACCTAGTTGACATTGCAACAGGTTCAAGTACAGTTTCTTTGAGGTTAGGAAAATATGAAATCAAAGGAATAACAAGCAATGATGACTTGAGAATAGAAGCTTGCAGAGAGTTCATGATGGATGTCTCTTTTATTCAAACCAGCTCTTTTAAAGATTTTGTGTGGAGAGCACATACTGCATTATATGCTGAGTAGGTGGCACATGAGAGAAGTTTGCATCTAGATCTCCCAGAGAAGGTAATTCAAGCTAAGGTCAGGGAACATATGAGAGAAAAATTCAAAGCAATAACACCAGAGCAAGGTCGAGAATTGGTACAAAAAAGTGGAGTATTGTTACTCCCTAAATGAGATATCATTGATGTTGTGGTGTTTGACACAATAAGAAGGGCTAATAAGCCACTTCTTGCTACTTAAGAGGAGGCTACATTGGCACTCAAGGGGTCGGCCTTTAGTGAGGAATGGGATGTATTGGCAATCTGGTCCCTATCCACTAGCTCTAAAAAGACAATTGTTGCAGAACCTTCTAACTTTAGTGGTCACTTGCTTGTGAGGAGAGTTGCCGACACCCCAACATTGGAAGCTGTTGATATGGTCGTGAATGTTGCCAAATTCACCAGAGCAACTGTTGAAGATTTGACCAAGGACTAGGATACTCTGAGAGGCCAATATAATGAAATTATTATTGAATATAATAAGAGTCAACAAAAGGTAGTAGAGTTAGAAACTGAATTGGCTTTATTAAGGCAACAAATGGATACCATGAGATATCAAAAGCAAGCCAGTTCTAGCCACACTGTTCCCAACCCACCAATAAAGCAATTTCAACCTCCTGCACAAGCACAATCTTTGGTTATTGTTCCATATATTATGGGACAAGTGGCTATTGCTATTGAGAGGGCTACTAGCCCTGGAGGGGGACTTTCTAGGGAGAAACTGATTCATCAGGTTGAAGAATATAAGGAGATGGTAAAGAAAATCCAGGATGCACTAGGGAAAAGCAATGCAGTGATAGTGGACACTGTTTTGAAACATTTAAATAGAAGGGTCCAGAGTAAGCTAAACAGTGTTCATGTAAATTATGTCCTAATGTTGCAAACACTAAATTTTTTTCCAAGGGATAAAGAATTGGCCATCCCATTGCTAAACAAATGGAACCCTAGAATGGAGAAGATGAAATTCATGGTAGTAGGGGAAAAACAACATGGTGATAAATATCCTACTATTATTGCAACATATCAATTGGTCAAGGGAATTGTTGAGCAAAAGTTTTAGGGATTTACCGCCCCAATGGAATCCAAGATTAAATTGCTAAAAGATGTGTATGATGGAAAGGACCTGACCCCATTGCCTCATATTTTACATAGTCAGGATGAAGTCAAACCCCTGCAGGTTTGGAAGGAGCAAATGAACAATATAATGATGTCTCAAACACATGAGATATGCAAAAATGTTGACATCCGCATGCTAGAGAATACATTGGAAAAGTTGTCTTTTGTTATAAGTTTCTTAGAGAACTTTGATAAAAATTCCACATCGATAATGGTAAAGTATGCTCCCTATCGAAACAAGGTTGATCAAGTTGTGGCTTTCCAGTGGCCTTTCGAGGAGGAGTTTGAATTATGGAAAAAGGTGTTCACTGATGAATTGGAATTATGAGTGTTATAGTCGAGAATTGCAACTTGGTCATGTATAATACAGGTCTGGCCTTAGATATTATATTCTAAAATTGCATTCTCCTTTTGACTCCAAGTACATGGTGCTGAGGTGGAGTTAATACTATAATGGCTAAGCATGCCTTCGATGTATGGGGAGCGGCCTTTGGAGCAATGTTTTCTTACCTTCTTATCAACTAATGATGATCTTTGTCTTATGCTCTCCACTCGCATAATAGAATTGTAACTGAATCAGGAGTTAGTGGTCCAATTAAAAATGGACATGTGTACTCTTCGACCTAAAGCTTGTTGGCTCCCTTGTTTTATAAAAGGGAATTCTGGGCCAAGAGAGTGGTCGGTTGAAATATCCAAAATATGAGAAATAAGAGTTTAGTAATATAGAGAGTATGAATTGTAAGTCGAGGTTTTAAAAAGTTTTAAGTCAGATTGGAGAAATTTGTTAATCATGGGGTTTTTGAGCATGTTTGTATCAAACTTGTGAATATTTGGAGTTTATTTTCTCTCCTATTGTGTTATGTTACATGGATTATTAATGAAATATCGATCAAAGATGATTTTCATTGATTTTCATTTGTTCTTTACTATGAATTATGTTTAACTACAACTCTGGTTCAAAGGATCTGTTAAATGCTTCAGTTAATCAGTAAATTCATGAATTTAACAAATAGGATTCATAAAGGAGTAATAAACTCAGGTATAGATATATGGGTTGTAATACAATTCATAATAGATCATAAGTGTTCAAAATGAAATTTACCCTGTAGTTCAGTTTTCTGTTTTGACTCCATGCACTAGGATATGGCACTGGAATTCTGATTACATTTTATTCTTGTATGTTTTGTGTTATGGCATCAAGATATTTTACTCAAACATTTCCTATCAATTTACTTTATGTGAAGTTTTCGATTCTCTGTTAAATGGACATGAGTCTTTTTTAAGGAATAACCAATTTCTTGAAGGATTTCATCCTTTAACATTAATTGGGGATCTATCTATTTCTTACCTATGTGCAAATTAATTTTTTAAATGTTGTATGTTAAGAGCACATGTTAGGGAATACCCTCCTGGATTTTATAGAGTCTGAATTGTAGGAGAATTAGCCTTATTGCTATTCTCGTTAAGTTGGCCATACTGTTCCTAGTCTTTTATTATTGAATGTGGCGAGTTCATAGGAGCTTCTAGGAAACACGTGTGGGTTGCAGTAAAAAAATGGCAACAGGTTCAATTGACAACATGATCTATTGAGTAATTACAAAGAATTCATAATTTGAAATTCTAGATTTTGACAACATGATCTATTGACAAGTAGGAAGTATTTTTCACATTGTGTCAAATTTTGATATTGTTATCATGATTCAATTATGTAGTTTTACAAGTCAAACTCATTGACCCATGTTTCATGAGTAGTGTTTCACAAGAACCCATCTCTCATGATAATGAATGGTCCACTTAGCATTCATTGCATCTAAATGATTCTCAAAGCGATGAAGCACTAGGCCTTCCTAGGAGGTCACCCATCCCAATATTACATGATCCATGATTTTATTAATAATTGATCATTTTGGATTTTGACAAACTTGACACACAAATGAAAATTTGACAATGAACTTAATGTATGACAATTAAATTTCAAACTGAGTAACACAATAGAAACTAAAAAAAATTGAGAGGTTGTTATGAGGATAGTGATGCAACTTCTCTAATTAGAGTGTATTCCATGAGATTACAATTCTTTGAGATATTTTGTCAAATAGTTCACAAGATTTGTCTATCCTCCCACATTTTACATAGATCTGAAAATGGAGTCTACAACCACAACATTTGAGAAAATTCATCTTCATATTATGCTTTTATGGATGTCCATACCTTGTTCCAAATTTCCCATATTAAGGAAATTGACAAGGATTTTGGTGAAGGTTGTGAAATTTGTCTATGCATCTACCAATTGCAATTGCATTTGATTGAAAGTTTCTAAAACCTTTTAAAAAAATTCATTATGTATATTCTACAATCATTGTAGTCCATAATTTCACATTTATTTGGTTTTGCATCTACCAATTGTATTTGCTTGAATTTTCCTACTGAATTTTTAATGTAGATCCATTTTGTGTATATCTTACAATCTGTTGGTGTTTTTTCCTGCATAGGATTTGCAATTCTCTAAGAGGTAGCCAACCTCTGTTATAAAGAACTGCAAAGGCTAGTGGCCAACTAACAAGAGTCAGTCAAAGACTGACATCCCCTACACGTTTGGCTCTGTGAAACCAAGGTGGGTAAACCTAAGTGTGTTCATAAGAATGTTTCATGATTGTTAAGAACACTTCTTATAGATGCAGTCCCCACTAACACTAATAGAAAATCATTACCCTGGTTGTGGCAAAACCAAAGAATAATAACAGATATCCCAAAGCAAGGAGACTAAAAATTATCATAAGATCTATATCCAAAAAAGAGATAGCAGTTGATATTTGTTAAAATGTTCAGGTATTGAATCACCGTGCTTAGAGTCATAGTCCTATACCTGAAAGGAATTTACCAATACTATCCAGTGCCTCATCCATTGGGTGGGAGTCATATAAAACATAATTCAGATGAAAATGAACTTATCACCATAGTGCTTTGCTACCATGAGATTTGTCAGTATATTAAAATAATACTCCTTAGTGAATCCTAAGCATATAACCATAAAAATGCAATTTGTGTTCAAGCATTTGATTAGCTAATTAAGTTAAAGCAAGAGAAAAAATTACACTTTCAACTACACCATTGAAATTGAATGAGCAAACCCTTGATAAATCCATTCATAATCCATGGCCCATACACAAGAGAGAAAAATGTCTTAATTTTTTTAGATTTCTTTCGATATCAGTAATTACAAAAGCATAGTATACTTTTTTCATACTATTCCCAACCTAGCATGATTTCCTACATAATACCTTCAAAATCCTACATTACCACTAACTGTACCTATTCTAAGCCTTCAGACCCAAAAAAAACAACAACCCTTAACAATGAGCTGTCAAATCTTCTTTATAGGACAAGAGAGCAATAAAGCAATAGGCTACATTGTTCATTCCAAAATTGAATTTCATTTAGAATGAAATTCAAATTCACATTCCTCATCATTAGAAAAAACCATAATCACTTCGAGGAATCAAAAAATTTATACCATTGTAACCAGCCAGAGCTAAAGACAAAAGAGTGTGGTAGGCACACATACGTCCAAATTAACACACCCAGCAACTGCAACTACTTGTAAGACACACGGCCTTGATAGAGGCGACCATTCTTGGTCCTCGCTTTAGTAAGAAGTGAGACCGATTTCCTTTTATCCACTTTAACACATGATCTGGTAGCATGGCACGATGCCATCATAGTTATTGGGGCAACTGCGAGGGCCTCTTCATTGACCCCCAACAGCTCGGCCATGGACACTGAGTAATGTCGGTAGTTTGAGGTAGTTTCAGACCCATCACCATCAGAACTAGAAGACAACACTAGTGGGGACTTGGAGCTCCCCGGCCCTTTATAGGAATCATGGACAACCTAAAGCTTGCTAAGGATAGGTTGTACCCCATCAGGCTGCAAATTTCTCACCCCGAGTCTGGTACTTTTGTGCACAACCGAATGGTCCATTGCAAAGAACACCTCACAAAATACAGAAGAGACTCAACCACCTCCAAACAAGACAACTCAAAATTTGATGATAATACCAAATAACACAATGAGCATTTATAGAGTTAATTGGTGCGAGAATATTAATTGCTCGAATGCAGCACGAGCATTCGAGCATTTTAGTGCTGATGTAGCCACCACAAATTATTCCTGGCTTGTGAAGGCATGGCGTACAACCCATCATTTCATTTATCAGGAGAACACTATTCGCACATAGGAAAATCAAGCGAGAATCCACTGAAAAAACTCGCGCAATTAATGAGAAAAACTTGTAAAGAGCAAGAACTCCCAATGCGAATGAACTTGAATCCAAAAAAAATTGAACCGTTAATGCAGATCAAACATGGCAAGTCAGACGACTCAGATTGAGTCAAAAATTGTTTGAAAATCCACATCAGTGCCCTGGGAGAACCGTGCCCAATCACAACCCAAGAAAACAAGAGGTTGCAACAAGACAACAGGTCCCACCTAGCCCTGTCACTTCAAGAACCAGGCCACGTGTCGCCTCTTCACAGACATCGCAGTACCCTTAGGGGCCTTTAATTTGATCGTGCGAGATCCACAAGGAAGGATTATCATTGATCTCCCTCGTTAATACCCCATAGGTAGAAAACACCCACCTTAAACCCCAAAACCCTAATGTCCATCCATGTAAATTTTAAGTCCCACCACAATCCTTGTACAATCCACATGATTTTTTTATCCTTTGTTGAAGAAACTATTACAATATATTTCTTATTTATGTACTTATTTTCCATACATGTTTATAAAAGTTTGAAATTATTAATAATATTAATTTTGGCAAGACATTAAAAGAGTGTTGATTGTAAAAAATATGCATCCTAATGTGAAAATGCAAACAATGGAAGCAATGACTATAACACGTAAATTTTTATGTGGTATCCAATTCAAAGAATCATGTTACCCTCTACCTTGAATTTTTTAGTATAAAAAGCTAAGGAAATTCTATAAATAAGATAATAAGTTAACTATTAGCATTTACCAATTTTCATAGAGATGTAGATTGTTGGATGTTGTGGTTGTGCTGCTCATGATATGTGGTTGTCATTGATGTCAACACTATTAGAATTAATGTCTTAAAGGTTGTATATGTCGAGGATATTGAGAAAATTGGAATAAATATGTTGCAAATAGTCTATGAAGTTGTGGAGATCAGAGTGGTGGAAATTTTCGTACGTTGGTATTCTGAAGTTGTGTATTAAAGGGATTTTTTCTGAGCCTATCTAGTATATCCTCTGGAAGTTTCAAATGTGTGCATCAAGATTGGAGCGAGTTATGAGTTTTTGTGTTCCTACAATTATTTTGTTGCTATAGTTGGTGTTTCTGAAAGAAGAGAATGTAATTCTAGTGAATTGAATTGTTGTGTATGCTCTTGAGATGTTCATTGATGTTTCTTGATCTCATACTCTATCATTGTGGTACGTCCATGTTGATCAGTGTTCTCATGATCAAATATTTTTCCTTTGCATGTTCGAGTTTTCATGTTCTTGGTTGACATGATGGTGGTAGTGTGTTGTATATCCTTGTGGATTAATTTTTGAATGCTTGGCATGTTCGAGGATGTTGATTTAGGTCTTCATTATGTTGTGACCAATTTAGGTTGGTGCGCATTGATATTTGTTCATGAATTGGGCTGATAGTTTGTATTCATCTATTATTTATTTTTGGCCGACAAAGTTGTTAATGTAAATTCATGAAGTGGATATATAAGAGCGATTGTTTATTCATTTAGAGAGAATGTATGTGAAGTGTATGCGAGATATGTGTGAATAAAGATTAGATCATTTGAATGCAGAGCAGAGTGTGAAGAAGTTTAAGCAAATTATGAAGAAGTATTTATGTGCCTAACTGAAACTGTCATCAGGCTGTTGAAGAAGCTAATTTCTCAGTTCAACCTCATCAGATGGATTTAATTTGATTATCTTATGTAAGGCAGTGAGCCTTTCCTTTGAGCAGTGAGCTCTAAGTAGTGTTCCTAAATTCATGTGCATTCCTTATTCATTTCTTTTATACTTTTATTAGGGTATAAATTATGGAGTAACCTCCACCATGGTTTTTCCCCTAACAGGGTTTGTACACAAAAATCTTGATGTTATGTGTGTTTCTGATGTGTTGTTGATTCATTCTTTCACTATTAATTATCAGATATGAGATTAAAGGTTAATAAGGTTAAATAAGTTTCAATTTTGTAACAACTGATTCACCCCCCCTCTCAGTTGTCTATCCTTGTTTTCCAACATAGATATCTTCCATTTCAAAACACACAAAACAATATTCTGTAGATAATCAACCATCTTTAATTTGTATAGTGATTATTTTATCCCTATAGGAAACAAGTAGAGCATATAAAGAAAACTAACAAAGCCACAACTACCCCTATTTTGTAGTTTGGTGTGCATTCCTTCCTCTCCCTAATCTTCTCTAATTATTTTGAAGAGACCAAGTGTTGTAACTAAACTATGGTTCATTCTATGTGCATGTAATTTTGATCTTGATAGAGAAAATTAAAAAAATATTAATCTACTCTTGTCAAAACACAAACAACACTCAAATTTAGTATAAGAGTCAACCGATCATAAGGAAAACATAATATGAAGATGAATTTTCTCAAATCTTGTGGTTGTAGATTCCCTTTTGAAATCTATGCAAAATGTGGGAGGATAGACAAAGCTCATGAACTATTTGACACAATGCCTCAAATAATTGTAATCTCATGGAATACACTCTAATTAGAAAAGTCTCATCACTTCCCTCATAAAAATCTATCAATTTTTTTTAGTGTCTATTGTGTTATACCAAATTTGGGACATGGGGTATAACAAAATAGACACTAAAATAAATTGAGAGATTACAATTCTTTGAGACATTTTATCAAATATTTCACAAGCTTTTTCTATCCTTCCACATTCTGTATAAATTTTAAAAGGGCATCTACAACCACAAAATTTGAAAAAATTCATCTTCATATTATGCTTTTATGGATGTTTATACATTGTTCCAAATCTCCCATATTAAGGAAACCAATAAGGATTTTGGTGAAGGTTGTGGAATTTTTCTTTGCATCTACCAATTGGATTTAGTGTTCGGGTTAGTGTTCGGTTTAGAGTTAGGTTTAGGGTTAGGAAAAATAATGTTAGGATTAGGGTTAGATTTAGATTTTTGGTTATGGTTGGGATTAGATATTAAATTAGGGTTAGGGTTTAGGATTACAATTAGGTATTATAGTATTAGGGTTATATTTAGAATTAAGTTTTAGGGTTATTGTAATGATTAAGGGTTGTTTTTATATTTGGCTTAGAGTTGGGGTTAGGATTAGGGCAAGGGATAGGGATAGGGTTAGGTTTAGGGATAGGTTTAGGGTTATTAGAGTGAATGCAACTAATTAATAAAAGAAAAATATATTTAGGGTTAGGTAATTAGGGTTAGGGTTGGGGTTAGAGTTTTGGTTGTGGTTAGGGTTATAAAGATAGGATAAAGGCGAGAGTTAGGGTCAAGGTTAAGGTTTCGAGAAAAAGGGTTAGGTTATGATTAGGGTTAGGGCTAGGTTTAAGATTTGGATTATAGTTTAGGGTGTAGCATTTGTCTTTAGTTTAGGGTTAGAATTAGGGTTAAGGTTAGGGTGTAAGTTAAGGTTAGTGTTAGGGTTAGATTAGAATTAGGATCATGGTCTAGGGTTTAGGGTTAGAGTTATGTTTATGTTTAGGGTTGTGATAAAAAGGATTTGGGTTATGGTTTAGATTATGGTTTTGAGAAACAGTGTTAGGGTAAAAGTTATGGCTAGGGTTACATTAATGAGAAAATGATGGTTTACTTTCCAATTAAGGGTTAGGATTAGGTTTATTGTCAGGGCTAGGGTTAAGGTCAGGGTATGAGTCAATCTTATGATTAGGGTTAGGGTTATGGTTAGATTACTTATATGATGTTAGGTTTCAAGAAAAGGTCTAAATTTAAGATTAAGCCATAGTTGGCTATAATGAACATGAGAAAAAATGGATCTAATTTGTGGGAAAATAATCAACTATGACTTAAACTTAAATTTAGAGATTATCCTAAACTCTAACCATAACCATAAACCTAATCCCAAACCTAAACCTAAAGAAAACACATAACCTAACCCTAATTGTAGTGTTTGAGGCTAGGATCAAACACTATATAACCTAACCCTATATAACCTAACACATAACCTAGCACTAGAAAAAATTCTTCTCCCAAACAATCTCCTCTACTTCTATTCACGCCTACTGGAGTTACAACATTCAACATTGGTGCTTCAACCATTCATTCAAAGCTAAGAATTCCAATAAGAGATTTCAATGAACTAGAAGGGACAAGACTTAGAACTTTCCAAGAAGAAATATCACATGCCAGATACATTTTGATAGATGAAATGAGTTTCTTTGGGGAGAGGTTGCTTGAAAACATAGATTCCAGGCTTTGACAAGCATTCCCAAAAAATAGTAACCAAAGTTTTGGAGGTGAGTTTTGGATTGAAATTGCTAACTTTGATAACTTTACATTATAATATTTTTTATTCAATTCTATTATAGTTCCTTCTATACAAATTCATACTTATCAATTTAATTAAATATTTTATATTCAAGCATATCTACATGATTCTAGTTGGAGACTTGGCACAATTACCTCTAGTAAATGACATGGCTCCATATGAAAGCAAAAGGTGAGAAAAGCTACTATGGGAAGAATTCAAAATGGTCATTACATTAAGTTGTCTTTTTTGACAAGATGGAAAAAATGAAGAACAACAAATATTTCATCAAATTCTAACAAACATTAAGGATGTGAATCCCACAATCGACGATTGGATGTTGCTTATGTCAAGAACAAATGCAAGAACCAATGCTTCAGAGAACGAATAATTTGAAAGCGGTGTTCATTTGTAATATAATTAATGATTTAACAATATTATAATTATTATTAATGTAATACAATATTAATATTATTAATAATATACCAATAATATTAATAATCTAATATAATTACTATTAATCTATAGATTATATATAATCTTAATATATCAAATATATCATTATAATTCATATAATGTAATATAATATTATTATATAATATATTAATATTATACCATTACTATTAATCTAATAATAATATAATCTTAATATATTAAATATTATATTATAATATAATATAAAATTAATAAATAATAATATAACATAAATAAATAATATAATCATAATACATAATATATCTCAATTAATATTGACATGTGTTTGTTGCCTGCAACGCTGCCGCTGAAACTAGCTTATATACCTTATATATAATCTATATAATATACACCGAGATTTATCATTTTCGAGGCGTATTTTTCTTTGATTTTTCCTTTTTTGAATCTTAAGGTGAGTTGGGACCGCAAGGTTCTAATGTTGAAGCCAAGTTACCTAGGGTAGCATGGGCATAGCAACATGGAGCATAAAGAAGTGTCGATTTATGCCAAGTCATGGTGAGTTAAGGTAGGTTGCAAGGGTAAGGAAACTATACAAGGTGAGTTGGACTCATCAAGATGTTAGCCAGGCTAGGAAGAGTCTGCAAATCAAGGGAAGGTCCCTATGGGTTATTATTGGTGATGAAAAGTCAGCCTAGAGTACGGTGTCATCCTACCGATGTCTAGTATTTGGACTAATAACTTATATAGGGAGGTATGGCTGTTCAAGGAAAGGAGCACCATAGGGATGCAACCAGGTTGCATCGAGAGTCCATAGCTGAACACCAAATGGAAAGGGTGTTCCAGTACTCTTTTTTCTAGGAGCAAAAAAGAAGTAGCTCCCACCTCGAGTCCCATAGTGGCTTAGGTGTTCATCATAGTCTTAGGAGCAAGGAAGTCTCATTCTGCCCTGGCTATGAAGTGAGGGGTTTTGTGGTGAACCCAACATCCTGAACTCTATGAATGCAGTAACAGGGCCAACATGGGTTAGTTCCCAGACATGTTGTCGAGGGTGCTAGATGTTGGAACAATTTTTTAATGATTATCGATCATCCATTAGTTGATCCTAACCATTCCCCGCAATCTCGTGATGACCTCACCACTAAGTTTCAACTGATTGTGATATCACGGGCAAGCACCACGTGTCTCAGCCGGTGGTGCCGAAGGAATGATCAAAGTGCTTTAATATTTATGTCGAGTTTTAATACATTATATGACAGGTTACTAAAGTGGCTACGAGATGCACATGCTCAAAATTGATGGTGATGTTATAATCTTGATGAAAAGTTGCTTGATAGTTATGTTTAGTGCTAGTGACTGCTATGAATGAACACAATTGCCGATGGTGGAGATCAACGGTTGCCCGCCCTCGCATGATACAAAGATGCAAGGTGTTTATTGATTGCGATATCACAGGCAAGTGCCATGTGTCTTTCCTTGACGATGCATAATGTGGTGGGCCCTTGGTACTGAGATAGAGATTACATCAGCCCTTTGAAGGCAACCATTCAATAACTTCTCAAACACAAGAAGATGTGATTTTGGCCCTATTAGGAGAAGAAAAAAGAACAATGGAAAAGATTTAAAAGTTGATTCTCAACATGAGAATGTATTATACTCATGAGGTAATAATAATTAAAAAATAAAAATGAATATTATTATTGTAAGAAAAAGGATCACATAGTGTGGACTTGTATAACTCGAGCCAATGATGTTCTTGAGGGAGAACTTAAAGAAAAATCAAATGATGTTAGCTTAGACTATATATATTTGTTTGTTTCAATCAACATGTTTTATTGTGAGGAATGTAAAACTTAACGGAGGGTGTTGGAATATTAAGATTAACATTGATAAATTCACCTTACCAACTTGTTTATTTTTATTATTAAATAATTAGTTATATTCTTATAAGATAGTAGTTCAAATGGGAAGGTATATTTGAAAGGCTTTGTAAAAGCCATATTGTAATATATTCCCAAATGAACTGTATGATATAATTATTATTTTGAGTGTGTTTGTGTGCAGATACAAGTTCTCTTAACTTTTCCAATATATTTTGTATGCTCTATTAGCCATGACTTCATGATTAATTTTCCACTTTCGACACTACTTCTTACTGACTTTGCAAATGGCAGTTTACTTCTACTTAAAACTTGTGGTAATTTCATTAATCTCTTGCTACCTTTGGTGTTGAATTGGACTAGTTATGTCATCTAGGATTTCTTCCTCAATTTTTTTTACTTTTTTCAAAAAAAAGTTATGATGGTTATACTTGTATTACCATGAATGGACATAAATTTGAGGATTTTGGGTGTTTTCATTCAATTTCTCATGTTTTCCCCTTAGCTCCTACTTTATGTGTGTTTTTTATGGAAGCCTTTGGATATCTTTTGGCTAATAGTATTTCATGGAACCTTATTAAAGGTGCTACTTTTTGTAACTCTATAGCCCAACTATTCAATGGTCATTTTTCTAATGACTCCTTTCTCACTCTCTTGGAGGAAAAACGTGACATTATTTAGGATATTCAATGCCTAGATATTTTCTAGAAAGCTTTAAGGTCAGATATATAGTGGCATAAAACTCAATGTTATAGCAAATCATTCTTAGCCAAGCCCAATTGGTTCAATTCCTATGGATAGAAGGGGGTTGATCATAAGGAAGTGTTGAGATTCCTAAGCATCTCTTTTACCTTTTAGGTTTCTCCTTCCTCTCTAAGGAAACATATCATTTCTAGAATTGAGAAAAAATATCATATTAAATTATGAAGCCCATTCCTTTGGCAAGGAGATTCCATGTGTGTTCAAAAATTCTTGTTGCACACATTTCCATTACTCGTATTGCTAAGAACCTTGAAAATCCTCATATTTGAAGATTGAAAAAATCCAAAGGTATATTTTATGGCCTCCCTTTAACCAAGGAAAATGGTTTCACAAAGTATCCTAGGAGTTTTATTATTTCCTTCATAACTATAATAGGATTGGATTACTTTATATTCAATACTCTAAATGGCACCATAATAGGCTTTGCTTGTTTTATATTCACTACTCTAAATGGCACCATAATTTTAAATTTAATTAACATACTCTAAAACCTAACTAAACTAGGTTGTAGCTCATCAAATTGGACAAGTGAAAGGTCAATACCAGTGCTGAGGAAGAGTTCAGAGGAGTGAAAACTAGGTCAATACCAATGCGGACGAAGAGTTTGGAGCTAAAAAAAGGTCAATACCAATGCCAAGAACGAGGTTGAGGGCACTCAGGGAAAATTGACAACCAAGGGACAATGAGTACTGTAAGTTTGGCACCCCCATTCTCTTTAACCTACAATTTTCATGCCTAGTTTCCAAAGATCTTCTCATACATTGGCCCCCCCATTCTTGTAAAATGGTATAAGATAAGACAAAAAAAAAAAAAAATAGCTTAGTCTTTGACATTTTTATAGTGATTACTAGATGCACATAGACCAATTCTTCATAATAGAAGAATTTGATCATACTTTTCCTATGATGGCATTATGAGAAAACCTTAGGTTAAATGAATAATTCCTAGCGAAGTTCTTGAAATCATGTCCAACCGTATAAGAGAAGACTACTGCTATGTGTACTTGGATAACATGGAGAAAGGCTCTTTGGGTTCTTTCATCAATCTACGTATTGTTAAATTTTAACACATAAAAGTGAGAATGAAGAATCTTTCCTAGGATGGTGTCCAATTATGCTTCTCAACACCTAGATTACAAAATCCTTGTCAATATCATTTCCATCACAATTAAACCTATTGCTTGAGATATAGTCATAGAGGTAAACAATTTGGCTTTCTTGATAGTAGATACATTCTAGACAATTCAATCCTTGCATCGAAGATTGTTGAATGGGCCCAACAAACTACTCATGATGCCCTTACTATTAAGTTAAAAGTTTGAAAAGGCATATGATTGCATCAAATGTCCTTTCATTTATAAAAGGATCAAATGGATTTATTTTCAACCCTAAATTATTATCACACTTCAAAATTACAAAATACCAGTTAATGAAGAGCCTTCATTTGAAGGTGATGTTGTCATGACCTTTGAATGAAGAACCTTCATTCAAAAATGATGCCATGTCAAGACTTTCAAATGAAGGTATTTTTATTTTAAATATTTCATGTCCAAAATGCTTTATAAAAGGAACCTTGGCATGAAGGACCTTAATTCAAAGGTCCTTCATTAGAAGATCCTTCATATGAAGGTTCCTTTAATTCCATCCCATTATAGCTCTTAGAGTTGTTAGAGATATTTTTGTTTCGAAGTAGAGATTGGACCATCAAACAGTGTCACCATGACTCTACCAAGATATCCATCAAATTGACAAACCCTGACTTAACAACCATAAATTCACAAGAAAATTGCCCCTATCGGCCCTAGGGCATCAATTCAATGCCAAGTTTCTTGCTTTAAAAGACCCCTAAATGCAATGAACTTCTATCATACCATGATGCACACCAATCCATCGAGTTACAATTCCAAGACAGTGGGTGGATTGGTGGATGCCATTTCTATTTAGCCCTCAAACCCTTACATAGGAAAAATAGGGCAGTCCCTTTAAATCTGGTAAAGACGTGCCACTCCAGTCATCAAAATTCTTTACCAGTTCCTTAATCTTCCTACTCAAATCATCAGGTAAGGCTTGAAAACCTTGCAGGGATTTTACAAAAAATTGAGTAGGCCTTAATGATTGGGGCCTGTTGTCTGCATCGAATCTAGAGGCCTTATACATAACATCTAGGTCATTGGCCCTAGGGATCCATTTATCAACTAAAGGCAAAACTAATTCCCGATCCCTAGTAATGTTTCTTATTGAATCTAAGAATAAATAATATAAAGAATAAACTGATGGTAATCTACCATGAGCTCCCTAATTCAAATTCCTAAAAACTGTGTCTACAACTGCATTTTGCTTGGCAACTACTCCCTTCTCACTTACTTTTAGAGCTACCTGTAGCTCTCTAATCTTATTAAGCATCGGCTTTTTGGTGGGATCTACAGAGTACCCAACCTGCTCTTCAACTGGATCTAATGAAGGACTAGGAGCAGGAGTCTAGATGGGGGACCCAGGAGTAGAAACAATTGGATAAGTTGGAGGTATTGATCTTGATGTAGAAGGTATGGCCAGGGTACCAGGAGCACTAGAAGACTCCCCCACATGTCTGTACTTCAACCTGTCTACCTCAGTTTGCAGATCAACATTCCTTTGCTGCATTCTACTATACTCTCCAATAATGGTCTAATACTTCTTCATCAAACTTTTCTTCTCAGCTTCTTCTTTTTCAACTGTCTTTTGGGCCAATTTGGCCACATTTATAGTCAATTTTGTAGCTTCTGTAGTTGAAGTTTCAGAAGCTCTTTTGATTATTAACCCTCCCCTTAGGTTTGGGATAATATCAGTAACATAGGGCATGAGCCAACCTAAACTTAGGAAGTAATAAAGTTAGGCAAAATATTTAACTCAATTTATAAAAAGGGGCCCGACCTAGACAAAACAATGAGACATAAGTCATTTTAATACCCACTCCAAAAAGGTAATGGCCAAATATATCTCACCCTAAAACCCAACCTTAGGTTCCTCCCAAACAATGTAACAAGCCAAGACAAGGGCAAACCATAAATGAAATTCAAAGAACAAGATTTGAAACTCCATCAAATCCACCATGATGCACACCAATCCATAAAGTTATAGTTCCAAGATAGTGGGTGGATTGGTGGATGTCATTTCTATTTAGCCCTCAAACCCTTACACAGGCACAACAGGGCAGTCCCTATGTTTGATTCTTTAATCCCACAAAATAGTGATTGAGAACTTCAAAAAAAATGAAAATGAAAGGGAACACATATTTATCTACACCAATGATCTCAGAGCATTTCAAACTTGTATGGATCCATACAACACAAAAGAACTTCAAAAAAATTGTAAAAACATAGAAAATTGCTTCAAGAACATGGTATCTGATATGAAATTTTGGTATCAACTCCTCCAACAACTGCGATGGGATGGGAATACAATATGATAGAAGTGGGATAAAAAATGCATCGTTTGGAGCATCAAACCAATATGCAAAGATGAAAGAAAGTGCTAACCCCTTAAACTAAAATTTTTTCTTTTAACTTTAAGTTTGTTGGGTAGCCAGTTCTTTTAAGTTATCAAATCCTACCATCATACATAATCAAAATGTTGTTGTTTCAAATGACTATGAGTACTAACTTTCACTATTTTGAAGATGTTGAAACCTTGTCATAGAGAATTAGAACATTGATGCGACCACTCATCCTACCTTAAAACATACCAAAAGTCTCCTAGCAATTAGACATAGGAAGATTTAAGATGACTTAAACATTTTTTATTGCCAAAGCATAAACTTATGACGACTTTACTAGGCCTAGTACACACTCCCTCCCCATTAACCACTTAGACATATGGAAATTAAATGTAAATTTTCTGCCATTTTTAGTCATGTAGGTGTCCAATAAACCACTTGGTGGTGTTTCCCTTCAAGTTTATTTACTTGAATGAAGAGAAAAAGTCCTTTGATTACAGTTAGAGAATATATTTGATGCCTTGGTTGTGTAATTGGTGGACCATAGTCACATTTAACACTTGCTACAAAGTTTGGCAGTTAAAACATTAAGTAGATTTGATTTTTGATGGACACATTTGGATGGTAGTAACAATAACTTGCAATCTATCAAGACTTGATTACCTTATAACCTATCAAATTCTAGCGATGAAATGATAGATTAATCATAATGTCACCTTCGGATCACATCACCATGAAAGAACTTCATCCAACATCCTTATGAGTGCAGGTACCGCCAAATAGGTATTTGTCATATTTGTCTTCCTTGAGTGAGGGAAATTCAAGAAGAGAAGAGGAAAGCGAGACATGTAGTAGGTCTAAAAGAGGGAGATCAACTAGAGGTCAAAAGATTAGAAGAAAATTCTATAAACGCATAGAATTTTTTCTTGTTGAAGGGGGGTCATGTTCTTATGATGATGAGAGAATAGGCAACATTGAGGTGCCCTTGAGGCACAAACATCTATGGAAACAATTGTTACCCAAGGAACTTCCTCCAATAAACACTGATCTTTGTGTCAACGAGAGGATATATCACATAGCACCATCATCATTACATGGTTTGGGCCTATTTTGCATGGACAACATAAAGGTCTGTTACGACAAAGTTACTAAGTTGATGGGGTATGTTGGACCCTATTATAGTTACAAAGATTAGATGCAGTTGGTTCGATATACATGAAGTATACGTAGGTATGCACTATCAACAAATTATATACAACTAAAAGATAAGGATCAAAATAAATGAGTGGCTAGGTACATTGATGGGAGGCCAAAAGAATCAGGGAATATTGTAGGGTTTATAAATAGTACACGACCTTGGTCAACAAATAAGCAACCCAATTATATATTTGAGGTGCAAGAGGGAAACCATGTATTCGTATGTGCGATAAAATCAATAACTACAGGGGAAGAGTTGCTAATCAATTACAATTTGAATCCCTTAGATACAAACACAATTACTATGGGGGTGGTATGTACTATATACCATTTTATCCAACCTCCAATTAATGACTCCAATATACCATTTTATTATTATGTTTTTTTTCGTAAGTCTATTGGTTTCATTTCGGTAATGTTTTTATATTTAATTGTTGTCATAGCAGGACATTAATCATATGAGGAAGGCTCCGGCCCAGAGCGCAGATTGTGATCCATCGTCAGGCGCTTTTATTTGATAGGTTTACCTCATTGTAATTGTACAAATTAGATACGAGCAAAATGTTTTATTGTTATGTTTTTTTCATGAGTTTATTGAGTTAATTTCGATAATATTTTTAATATTCTTATTGCAGTTGGTTGATCGAGGAAATGCACCAACAGTACAGGAGAGCATCTATATGGAGGTGCAGTCACTATTATGCGATGATGACATCAAATTTTCCACAAACCCTATGGATATGATGAGGAAGGCCCAAAAAAAATGCAATGAAGAAATCCTTAAGTTGGTATTCATAGTGCCTCAAACAGATGAGATAAGAGAAAGGGTTAAAATATTGTCTGAGAGAGCACAAAACTTGCAAGTAAGCTATCATGAGATCTTTAATTATAACATAAGTTCATTCATGGTTTTATATTTTGTACTCTTTTATGTCATGAACTAAAATATGTGTTGTTTTTACAGGATTATTTGCATCCTCATCATGCTGTTGGCCATGATCAAGGTACTGCAAGTGTTGCCTGGGAAGTAGGGGTCAGTACAAGTGTCAATCTTGATCTTCCTGCACATACAACACATCATCCGACCTCATCATTCGTTCCTATATTGTCAACTGAAATGTCGGCAACACATACCATGCAGGCATTCGGTAGTGCACCGTCTGGCAGTGAACACATGCCACTACATGTGTTAGTACCTTTGGATACAGAGGCCGCTAGTACTGGTGATGTTTTAGCAGCATTTCCTAGATCTTCCCGTATTACTAGTACGGGAACATTGCTGATCACATTTGTGGTGAATGAGGACTTCCTTCCCATAAAGATAGAGAAGGTACCAAGTACTTTAAAATATTTTAATTATTATTATATATAATCTAACTGAAATTTACTTATTGATCACTCTTTATAGACTAATGATCCCATGAGCATTTTGCAGAAAATGATGTTTTTAATAAACATCTAAGTGATCTTACATTGGAGCTCTTTGGGCCCACCATACGTACACGGTGGAATGCCCAAAATCAAGATTTAAAAGATTAGCTCATTAACCATTTAGTTGTGTTGTTCGGTGATAAAACATTCAACCAAACCAAGGTCCTTAAGAAAGCTGGTACCTATCTAAAGTATGTGATGGACCAATATAGGTCACATTTACAGAAGAACAAAAAGTACGAGCGTCCCTCTATGATTCCAGACAGGGAGTGGAAGGACTTGGTGTCAAATGGAAAGGAGAAGGCTGAAAAGAAAAAAGGAAAGACACCACCAGGCCAAGCAAGGTATGTGATACTATCAACAACTTAATTATATACTGATTACTCTTTCTTTTTACATAATCTAACGTATTTCAAATTTTTCATAGGCTGCCTGACACATCGAAGGAAACAAAGGCAAGACTAGAAAAACACGGGCAGCATAAAATTGGCTTTGGTGGTTATATGAAATTAGCTGCACGATTTGTAAGTATCAATAAATGAAATATTGCATCCAAATAATAAATTGCAAACAATTTTTATTTTATCACACCATAGAAGCAAAATTCATGATCGCATGCAAAAATGCAGGCTGTGATTTCAACAGAGTGCCCACAGAAGAGGACCTAAAGATTGCCTTCCACCAAGGCTATGAAGCCTTGACTAAATAGCTAAGAGTCTCGACTGGGCAAACACAATCTTCCACTGGATCCAACACATAGGTAAATGAACTCAATAAAGTTTATGTCAAATTGAATACTTGTGCAATCTATTTAATATTAATTTCCACCATAATAATGTGCCTATTCATTTTACACAGATAAACAATGATAATACTACACATGGCATTGGAATGCAACCTGGTGAGGGTGGAGCACAACTTACCGATGAAGGCCATGGTCTGCATCCCGGTACTAGATGTATTCATGTGCTATACAAAACGTAGTATGGATTAATACAATTAAACATCTTTAATTGCATTTGGTGTATTAATCAATGTAACCTTTCGTGTTTCAACTTTAAAGCATGTAGAGCGTGATCAACATGTTGAGCATGATCAGGCTAGACAAGATTAGGAACATGATGTGGCTCCATCAGGTAAAGAGGACCACTCTAATGTTCTTTTAAACATATTTAATTGAAATTGGTGTATTAATTAATGTAATCTTTTGTGTTTCAACTCCAGATCAAGATTTAGAGGGTGTTCAACATGTTGAGCATGAGGCTATAAGACAATATCAGGAACATGATGTAGCCCAATTAGGTAAAGAGCACCACTCTGATGTTCTTTTAATTAATGAAATACGTGTAACAATAATAATAAAACATATCAATTTAACATTTCTTTGCTACTGCAGCAAACCCCCCCTTGCAGCCACATCCATGTTGTGAGTACAGGACTCAACATACATTAAGATCACGAGCAGAGCTCAGAACAACTCAAGGGGGGACAAATGATTTTGAAAATGATACTCAACTTCAGCTTTTTTTAGTTGCAAAATGGAAACAAAAAAAGAAGTGATTGTAATCATATTATGACAACCATATTTTTGATAATATGTAAAAACTAAAAAATGAAATATGTTAATGAATGAATGTGAATATGTTAATGAATAAATGTTATATGTTAATGAATGAATGTTATATGTTATTAATGCAGGATAAATAAATGAATGTTATATGTTATTAATGGATGAATGAATGATTAATGTTATATGATCGGGTATGGGGAAATGAGAGTGATGTGAGGGGGGGAGGGGCCAAATGAGCTTCCACCTTCATGTGGTTGGCCCTGTTAAGTAGAGAATATTAAACTATTCTCAAAATAAAGTGAATCTCAATAAGGTAAGTAATGCACTTTTTAATATAAGAAATGCATCGTTTGAAGCATCAAACCAATATGAAAAGATGAAAGAAAGTGCTAACTTTTCACTATGAACATTGTGTTGTGTGTGGATTTGGTTTCAAAGCTCTATTTTTTATTTTTATTTTAGTTGTCTCTAAAATTTGACTTTTGTGCATAACAGGTTAGTGGAAAAGTTGACAGCTCTGAAGGGTTTAGAGGCTCCATTGAGATAGATACACAGATATTTGGATCTTGTTGTTGATGGGAGGCTTCCAATTAACCATGAAATTTTGTACCATCTACAGGTATGCTAAAATATCTCTACTTACATTCATTCAACTTACTATAATATAATATCTGACAAAAATCTCCTTTTCATTATACTTAGATGGATTTTCATGCCCTGTTCCAAAGCACATGTTTTAAAACATGCAAGAAGGATGCTGGAAAGGGTTAAGGAATTTGGCTTTACACCTGCCAATTGCATAGTTTACTTCATTCATACAACATATTGCCAATGCATTTCACAATTGTTGGAATCATATCCTATAATTACAGAACTAGTAAAATTAAAATATGTAAGTTTCAAACATGGCATTACATATCTTTCTATGAATTTTTGAAAGAAAATATCAAAATGGAGAAGAATTAAAAAAATATTCTGCATAATTTGTAAGAGATCAAGGATTTTTTTTGTAGAGTTATCTTGAATATATTTAAGACAAAAGTAACTTATACAGATTGAAGTAGAATATCTGTAGTCTAAAATCACCAGTCAACACATCTTAGTAGTATCTCAATTCAAGAGAACTAGGTCCACTATCCATTAGCCAGTAAAACAAATAAAATCAATTCATAAGATTATTCTATTCTAATAGGGTTCACTGGTTGCTTGTTTCTTTTTGATTGTCAGGAAGTCATCAATATACACTTGGTTTTCCCACCTTCTCTTGCCTCGTGGCTAGAGAGTTTCTACAGAAGGCATCAAAGTAACCTTCAAGATTGAAAATGGCAATGAGTACAAGGTCACTATAACTTAATGCTAATTGGGTATGATTTTATTTGTTCAAGACCAATTTTGATTCATTTTCTACTCACACTACTTTTATTTAAATTTATGTTTTGCTAATATCCATTTTCCTTTACATTCATATTATTCTATAGATATTGTGTTTACAATAATGTTTTCCTTAATTTAATCTAGGGGAGAGGACCCAGCACCTGAGCAACTTTCAATGTCATGCTGTTAGGATTTACTGTGAAGCTAATCCAAAGTTTTTCATTGTTGCTCGAGGCCATATTGCAATGCTTTCTCTAGGAAGCCCACATGATCCCCATCAGGTATCTTCTTTTTGTAGTCTCTAAATTTCTTAGAAGAAATCAACAACCAGTTTTTCTAAATGTGGCTCCTTGTTTACACATTAATATCTCTTTTGGCAGTAATGGATCATAGTAGATTCACGGGGTCTTAAAGAGAAGGCTCTCAAACATGGAGATCAAGAGTGGGACTAGGTAAAACCATTCATAATCATGCTCATATTGTTTTATTGACTGTCTAAGAGCTAAGTATCCAGGATAACATTCTGTATTTTCTATTGAATTTCCAGAGTGAATAATTTTGGGTTTGCAATCCTATTTTTTAGTACACTAGCTAAGTATCCAAGACGCACTGCAGGTACTTTTTCTCACCAAATTACTCATTTTCCACAAATTTAGATTCTAGTGTGTAGTTTAATATTCACTAGTTTGATTTTTTCATTTTTAGAAAAATTAGAATCCAGTTCGTAGGTTGTGCTTGCTATCCATGACAGTCCCCTTGATCTCATGACTCATCATAGGTTTTATATTTTTCTCCAATTATTGATCAACATCAAATGTGGCCATCATAATATCATCCATAGCCTCCATATTCTACAATTATTCATTGCTCATTTCTCATACATAGTAACCAAATAATGCAGGCCTAGAGCTTGGACTGCAAATGTATGCAAAAAATGATAAATCCCTGCCTCTGTAAGCCTAATTAAACACAACAACTGACATGTTTGATATTTTAAACAGTCATATGATTGTCCTTTTTCTACCTTGTAAACACTTACTCAATGCATACAATAATTTATTGAAATACAAAGTTGAATGGCCTCTTAACTCTTGACACTAATGTCATTGCATTTGTCCAAACAGGGTTAATCATATTGTGATCTAAATTTTCATAATGAAGTCTTCCAATCTATCCTTTAAATCTGAGCATTGATGACAATCCATATTGTCTTTTACTACCCCTATTAAATGCTCATGGTCTTGGCACATCAACTTTCTCTCTTTGATTGGCCTGTCCTTATGTCCTGTCATTATCCCTATGGATGCACTTTGGAGCCTCCTACTACTTTTATATATCACCTAGAGTCACCCCGATAAGTATTTCGATCCATTTGTATCTTCATCGACAAGAGATCATGTATCACTAGGATATTTTATAGTTTCCCCAATGTGGTGAGTCTCCTCGATGATTATTCTTTTGATCTCAACTATTTCGCCAAGATTCCTACTGATGTAATCTTATCGGCATCACATAGCGGGTCGGGTAAACATTCAGAACTTACTCCGATGGTATATGTCTTGCCGATATGCTTCCCTCGTGCTTCATCAATGAGACAAGATGTGCATCTCGCCGATGAAACATCATCACTGAGACCAAAATCTAGTCCTCTTGATATATCTTCTCAAGAAATTTTGATCACTGTAATAGTCTTGATCTTTCACTGATATGCCTACATTTCAATGAATAGTTTTTTTTTTTTAAAATTGCATTGTTCCATCGAAATTGCGATGAACTGCAAAAAGCGTCTAACGAATCTGCAATGTATTCGATGAACTTTCGCCATAATGACTTGCCTATTTCATTGTGAGTTCGATGAAATTATGTTGTTAATCCGATGGTTTGGAAAAGGTATGCCGCCCATGCTCCAGGTGTTGTTCATCGCTAGATCAACGAAACTATCATCTCAGTTCTGATGAATGTATGTCACTGCTCTGACGCTTCATTGAAGGTATGCTGCCCGTGCTCTGGGTACTCTTCATCACTAGACCAACGACATTGTCATCTCAGTTCCGATGAATGTACGTCACTTCTCTGATGCTTCGGCGACGGTATGTCACCCGTGCTTTGGGTATTGTTCGTCGCTAGACTGACGACACTGTCGTGTCAGTTCTGACGAATGTATGTCGCTGCGCCAACGCTTCAATGAAGGTATGCCACCCGTGTTCTGGGTACTATTCATTGCTAGATTGACGACACTGTCGTCTCAGTTTTGATGAATGTATCTCGTTGCTCCGACACTTCAACAACGGTATGTCGCTCGTGGTCCATCCACTATTCGTCGCACGATGGACGAAGTGGGCATTGCGGTTCTAACAAATGTATGTTGCTGCTCTGACGCTTCAATAAAGGTATGCCACCTGTGGTCCAGCCACTTTTCATTATGTAATCGACGAAGTGGGTGTCGCGGTTCTGATGAGCTTACATTGTGAGGTTGACATTTTATAGTCTATCGAGATATAGATGAAAAGTGAGCGATGACGTTGATTTCTATTATTCGTCGGTCGATCGTCAAAATTTTGATGAATGGTCATCAAAAATTGAGGTCAAATTAAGTAGTGGCCGAATCTACATAAACCCGAAATTGATTGATAAAGGCATCTTCTAGGTTTTCCCAACTCAGAATAGATCCAGTGGGTAAGTTTAGGTACCAATTCTAAGCCATATCCCCTAAGGAATATGGAAACAATCTGCATGCAACATCATGATGGGTTATTTGAGCCCATGTACAAGCATCTTTGAATGCCTGTATGTGCTCTTCAAAACTTCTAGACTCTCCATGGGAATACCTCGGACATAATTTTTCAAGATTCTTAGGCATCTCATGGATACTGTTGTGCAGTTTTTGCACACATGCCCCACTGAAAGTAGGGACCATCTTTTTCACTCTTTTGGCTTTCTCTTTGGTGTCTTGGTCCTTCTTTTTTGGATTTTTTCTTGCTTGAGCATGTGCTTTGATGTTCATCCCGCCGATTGGAATGGTCCATTTGTGATCTATATTAAAAATCTTAAGTTCTGGGCTCATTCCGAGTTTTTCACTGTTTTCGGGAAAATCCACCCTGGGCGGACTTTCCCAGTTTCCTTTCAGAGCCTGGTAACAACTTCTTTTTATTGGAGTCCAGGGAAATCCATCATATCCAGATTTTTCTGAAGTTCGTTGCTCTATCAGATTCTCGGGTTTGGTCTAGGCTATCTTTTCGATCACATTAATGGTGAATGCACGACTTCTTAGACGGTGTTATATTGAGTTATGGGAAATGATTTTCCATTTGAGTTTGATTGTTTGCTTGCTATTTGATTTTGGAGTGCTTGATCTTGAGGTGTGTTCCTGGATTGGGCATTTGGAAGTGACTTCAAGTGTTGCATTTGGATTTCCTGAGCGCAATTCATGTTTTGCTTGTGCTTGAGGTCTATTGTAAGCATCCTTGGTTTATATTTCCTCTATTCTCATGGTATGTGGATGCTCTCTTTATCTTTTTGGTCTGGACTTCTTTGTTGTATGCATTTTCATGTTGTTCATTACTATGCCCTTGTTGATTGAATGTGCGTGCTTCCTAGGTGTTTCGGGGTTCGTGTCTTTCCATTATGTTCAGGTGCTTTTCCTGGGTGTTTGCTTTGAGCTTTCCTTTCAATGTTATCTCAAGTAGCTTGCTTGCATTTTCCATGAATTTTCTATCCTTGCGAGCAAGAAAGTTGCACCTAAGTTGTTTTGTGCATTAATGGTGGAAGGTTTAGGGTTCTTGACCTAGGGCATAGCCAATCCCTCTCAATTTACTGAGAGATGAGTTTTGAATTTAAGATTGATCCATTGGAGGTTTAGGTCAAGTCATTGTTGAGCTCCAGGTTCTTAGTCTGTGATCGTTCAATATATTTGGGTGAGGATGAGAGAAACGTAGGTGTTCGGGTTTTTGGTGTCTTCACGGAATTCTGTCTCTGTCGAAATTCCCCAAGTTTTCTCGTTTCCTCTTTGTTCTTCATAATTTGCCTTTAACTCAGATTTTTACTTGTCTCGCGAATTTTCGCTTCCTCCAGATTTTCCCGATGTCCACTGCTTCGTCGTTCTCCCAAAATTGTGCTTTGATGGTAAAATTGTATTAACTTCTCTAGAATTCGCACCCTCAGAATTTTCCTGAATGTTCTGCACCTCCTTCATTTTCCCGGCTTGTTGAAACTATTTTTATTCTCGGATATTTCCGTCTAAGGCAGATTTTTTTGAGGTTTTGTGGGAATTGAGAATTTGATGATTATATAAGAATTTGCTTGACAATAATGTATTTAAATGATTAAATGAACTTATGCTAAGTTGTATCAAATTATTCATTGGTTATATTAATTGATTGAAATGATTATATGGATGTTTGTATGCCTATTTTGCTGGATTCTGTAAAGGGGGCTAAATCCCGAACTTTGGGATAATTGATTTTTGACACTTATTGTTTATCTTGGATCTTATTTTGTTGTCTTTACTTGTTTACAGATAGGATCAGGACAAGCTGTTGCTAGGCATGGCAAGGAAAAGGAAATGGATCCAAGTGCTAAAGGTTCTGCTATCTTCGAGGCAGAGAGAGTAAAGATGGATATAAAGAGTAAGATTCTTGAGAGCAGATTGACTTCTGTCTAGTCAAGGATTACTGATACCAATGTGGGAATGTGGGACTACGAAGAGTTCAAGGTTGGAATGGTAGCACAAAACCTCCCTTTATTGGCCAGAAGAACATTGGAATCTGGGTTAGTACATGTGGCTGGATTTCCCTCTACAGTACAGTGCTATGAGTTGGTACTTGAGTGTGCCAAGAATTATGACAGGGGAACACAGAGAATAATTGGTCCATAGGGAAGGGTTGTTGTAAACTTCGACCCTATGTCCATTGCTCGAACTTTTGATATGCCTAATAAGTCACATGTGGTGGCCTTTAATATGGATGTAGCCAAGAAGTACTACGAAGAGAATGTTGTTAAGTCCCAGCAGGTAATCAAATCTTGGTTGGAGAAGCCCAAGTCTCACTTCTCCAAGCTGCCTAAATAGCTAGTTAGACTCAAATTTAGAAGGGAGTACTATGATGCCATCACTCTCCTTAGCAGGTTGGTAGGACTGAAGAATGCAGGAGTATTTGAAAGTTGGATGTTCAATGTCATTGCTTAGATGGAGCAAGGTATATATTACCACTAGGCAGGGGTTAGAAGTGCAGTGATTCATGAGAAAATGTGCAATGTCTTGCAGACATAGACCTTCACCATGACTTCTTACTTGTTGTATGCACTTGCAAGATTTCACCCATACAAGGGGCTAAGTGCTAGAGGTATATTTGGGTAGGATGCAATCTATGAGGTGTATACACAACTTCACCTGGGAGGAGGAAGTTATAGGAGGGTGAATGATGCATTCACCATGTATATTACTAGGTTGCTGTAGGGTGCTGAACATGTTAGAATTTCAGACAAGGCCAAAGATTTGATCAAGAGGTTTGGGGCCTAGTTCATTCAGTTCCCCACCTTCTCTTACATAAGAATTGATGATTATCAAAGGGCTCCCTACAGACTTCCAAGGTACCCAATGAATCATATTATTTTGTTGGAAGTCACAAGGAAAATTTGTGACTTCGATGTGATTGTAAAGGGAGAGAAACATAAAATAGGGTTTGGCAATGACTTCCCATTGAAGATAGGCACAAATGAGGTGTGCCCTTCCATCCAGTCAACCCATGCTTCTGAAGAAGAGATGGGTAATTTTGGTCTTTCCTTCCATTCCAAAAGGGCCAGATTTGATGTCACTGGTGAGGCACAAAGGAAGGATAGTAGGGAATATAGTCACAAGGACAACATTGAAGACTATTGAGCTAACCTTGGCGATGAGTTTGATGTTAGAAAGAAGAAATTCTTCAGGATTCCAGTGGAGTTGGTGAGGTTATATAACATAAATGCAATTCCTGATCAAGTTGGAGAAGATGGGAATTTGATTCAGGGCCACATCTTTGAGGCTATGAAGGACAAGCCAGTTGGAGAGATTGACTGGTTGGAGGAAGAAAATATAGAGTTGGAGAAGATTATGACTCCAGTGATCAAATATACCAAATTGTGGCTTAAGCACAAAATGCTAGAGTTGGAGAGTGAAGGTGTGCAATGCACCTATGATTTAATGGGAGACTTGGAGTCTCATTCTACTTCTCAGGAATCACATGAGACCATTTCTTCCCTTCTCGTTAGAACAATGAGCGTGATTTCTAGGGTTTCCCCCAAAAATCCACTTTTATATACCAGCTGGAAGTCGCTTGGCTTTAGTGTGTTACCAGTCTGAGTTGTCTTAGGGTGAGTACTTTTTCCCACTAAGACAAGCTCAAGTTCTAGAGTCAGCAACCAGTTCTCTTGCACCTAGGATTGCATAAATGCGCAAGGGGAGAGGATACTTCGATATACTGAATTGTGGGGTTCTAGACTAACATGAACAAGCATGAAAAAAACCGGTTAATTTTTAAGCCCAAATGACAATTTTTTATGTACCAAACAATAAATCAATGTCTTCATAAGGTCATGTATGCAAATGATTAGTAGTTTTGTTTTGTGTCTTCATCTTTCATCCTGCAGAAAATAAGTTTTTTTGTTTGTTTGTTTTCTCTTTGATCTTCTATGCTTCATCCTGCAAAAACTAGGTTATCCCCCTAAACACAATTGCAAACAAATCATTAGGGAAAACAAAACAAGATGAAAACGTCAAATGAAAACATGAAAGTATGAAAGTTAATGAAAAAAATAGAAAATTTCATTACCAAGAAGATGCGAATTTTGAACCCACAGATGCGTCATGGTTTTTGATAGGTGGATGTGGATTTTGAATCCATAGATGCGTCGCTATTTTGACAGGCGGCTGTCGTTTGATGTTGAGAGTTAGATGCAGCTTAGAACATAACGGTTGCAACTCGTATTGTCAGATGCATCTCAGGATGTAGCAGATGTGGTCCTCCAGAACAAATGCATTGTTTCACCAAGCAATTGCGATTTTCCATACCTGTACCTGCAAAAAAGAAGAAGAAAAAATCCAAAAACTGTATGAAACTACCAAAAAAAAAAAAAAGCGTGTCAGGTTCACCAATGTTTCAGCGTGATTAGATTAAATAAAACCCACAAAATATTATGAAGAACAAAGAAAAAATAAAATAAGAATAGTTATACTAGATATTCGTTGAAGCTTCCATGATTCACCTCCATAACACCTCCTAGCTTGCAGCATATGATTGTTGTCCTCAGATCCGTGTGAGAAAATTGACTATGTCATTGTCCTATGCAAGTTTTGAAGGATTTGAATGACAAAAATTATGATAAATGATTATGGTAAAATGCAAGGTATATTCTAAACGTAATGAAGTGATTCTCTAATAATCATAAAAAATGGTACTATATTAACGAAGTGGTGCTAAATATGAAGTGGGTGCCCTAATTGTGAGAAAATTGACATTTTATAAAGAATACAATTTTGCATGGACGAACGAGATTGAAAGCTGACAAATCCTAAAATCAATGGATGAGATTTCATGTGACAATCCCTAATTAGGGTTAGGGAAATATTGTTAAATGAGTGGTCAAGATGTCATTTGATAAAATCAAATGGGCGGTCGAGAATAAATGTGATAATTAGTCAAAAAGATAAAGATTTTAGAAAATCAAGAAGATAAAGAGTTGAACTGAAAAGAAGATTTGGAAAAATCAAGAATTTGCTCAATTACTTGATTTTGGAAGAAGATTACCATTTTGAATTAAATTAATTCAAAATAAGGGTTTTATGTGACAATAAATAATCTTTTTTAGATTATTTACTAAATGAAGTGGCAATTAATAAAACAAAATCATTTTAAATAATTTCATTTATTTAAAATGAGAGAAATATGAAATTAGGTAGTTAAATAATTAAAGATAAATATTTAATTTAGAGTATTATGACCAATAATTAAATAAATTAATAAATTCATTTAATCATGAGAATTAGTGGCATATTAAATAAACAAATAAAACTCATTTATTTAATAATTACAAAGAACAAATGAATAAAAGTAGACAATTAATGATGTATTGAATAAATAAATATAATTTATTTATTTAATAATCATGAAGAATACAATAGACATGAATTAATTAAATAATAATGAATTACTTAATTAATAGTCGAATGTGGACCAAGGACATAATTAAATGTTATAATTATGCTAGGCTGGAAGTGGTGAAAATAGAGCTTGTGGGCCTAGGTCATTTCTACGTGTCTACACCAACCTAGTTCTAGTTTCGTGAAGTGCCCAAAGGTGTTTCTTGAGAGATTTTGGACTAAGATGCCTAAGTCTAGAATGAAAACCTGTGGAATTTACCTTAGGGATCTTGATCTTGCGTGAGATCATGAAGGGGATATTTATTTCCACACGGGTGGTGGTAATATGGGTCTCTTTGTTGTTATGTGAGATTTTTCTTCCTCTTCTTCTAGGACAATTGATGTAGTGATAAATTGGCATAGTGTTTTGTTCTTCTAAAAAATGAAAGTTCTCAAGTTGCTTATGATGTCAGTTTATTCACCTTCAATATATGTAAGACTAGGATGAAGGATTGGTGCTACAAGATCTAGTTGTTGAACTAGGGAAATTGGTCGCTAGATGGTCATAAAGTTTGATGGTGTTATGGGATGGTTATTGTGAAGCTCAAGACCTTAGGGTTTGAGTGTTGTTTTGGAATGATACTACTTATAAATCAAAATGTTGAAGAACTAAGGTATATATTCCACTTCCTTGTCTATAGGATATGTTGCAGGAAATCTTACATATACTATCTACGAGTCCCAAGTAACTATTGATATCATGGACGTCTAAGTGGTGGAATGACCTTAATGGTTTGTTTGATTTTGATTTAAAATAGGTAGGATGGAAATAATGGATGTGGGACTATATGACCTTCTATCTTTCCAATTGTTTTGGTTCGAACAATGATATTATGAATAAATCTCTCTCAAATTTGTCTTCGTGTTTGAAGTATGAAAAGTGATAAAACAACACTTGGACTGACTCAACAAGCATGGAATTATGTGACCTTCATGTCTATAAGTTAGGTTGTGAAATCATAATACCCAAGCCATAGTTCCCAAATGTTTACTTTGATTAATGTACCCTAAAATCAAAGCCAAAATATTCGAAAACCTTTAAGGAAAGATTCTTTCAAAGGGGTGAAAACATAAGGATTCTTTCATAAGTATGCACTAAATCAAAGGGTTTGTGGTTCAACCATATCATTCAGTGTTTGTTTTGAAGGTGTTCTTTTTCTTTAAACCAATCATAGAATTTTATGTCAAATTGTTTTGAATGTAATGGGCCAAGTTTAACATAAACCAGTAATTACAACCCTAGGGGATAGAAACCACTCTCTTAGGTAGGCTTGCCTCATGCTCCAAAGAGATGATTTTACATGAAACTTATGACATGGGCCTGTAGTCAGACATGGAAAGTAACTTCTCAAAAGTAAATTATGATGCACCACTTTTAGAGAATGTTTTTGGATAATCAGGTGGCCTCTAAAATAATTTGGTTCTTAGTGATAACTGTGAACGTGAAAATCTAACACTCACCCATTGGCTGCTTAAGGCTCTTTAACCATTCCCATTCCACTTAAGGCATGGGATTAGGTTCAATCTATTGTTAGCACAACTTGAAGATACTTTCTTATGATTTCACAACCTTTAATATAGCTCGGCAGTAAACATGCTTTGAGACCTTGCAATGAGTTCTCTAGTGCGGGATGTATCTCAAGGCAAGTCCCCTCCTTAAGGTAAACTTGAAAAATAAAATGCAATATTAAAAAATGTTATTTCTCTCACCCAAGATTTCCAAAAAGGTGCAAGGGGAGAAGATAAAACACTTTAGCTTTTCCAATCAATGAATGCACAATGAACAATCCATAGTAAATTGATTCATTTTAAACACCTCAAGAGGTGTTATCCCCATAAATATGTGAATAACATAAACAAATTGTTCTTTTTACTTGCACCAATAGGAAGTATTCAGGATATCATTCAAAAATAACAATGGTGCAATACAAAAGAAATAACTTGTTTATTTTAAGCTCCAAATTTGGGTGTTTCTAAGAAAACAAATCCTGGTCTCTAATTGGTCAACAAAATCACTTGCACTCTTTTTATGCACCAAATTTAACGTTCCTAAGCTAAGAAAACATGAAATTAGTTCATTTTTAAACACTAAATCAAGAGTGAGTTTGTGTTTGTTCATTTTAGAGAACCAAATTCAGATTCCTAAGTTAAGAAGATAGGAAATTGGTTCATTTTTAAACACTAAATCAAAAGTGAGTTTGTGTTTGCTCATTTTAGAGCACAAAATTCAGATTCCTAAGTTAAGAAAACATGAATTTGTTCAATTTTAAATACTAAATCAAGAGTGAGTTTGTGTTTGTTCATTTTAGAGCACCAAATTCAGATTCCTAAGTTAATTAAATGTAAATCTAAAAAACTGGGACCAATCGTCTTCCCTACAACAAATGTGTTAATATTGCATCCTACATCAGATCTGTCAATACCTGTTTACACATCCAAAAAAAAAAAAAATTAGTAGAAAATCCCATAATAATAGTGTAGGATCCGTGCACTTGTCTGTTAGAGCAATTGCTTAGAAAAAAACATGCAAACGCGCTGAAAAAATACAATTGCTCAGTTCCAGAAACAAATGCTCAAATCAGATAGCAAAAGCTAACACTGTCAAAAAGCATGCACATAGGTTTTAAGAAATAGCACCATTCCCATGGAAATAATGCAGTTTTAAGTCAATAGCATAGTTTTCTTGATAGTCAAGTGCGCATGTTTTTTGGGCAAGCGCGTGAAAACTCCGTCAAATACATTTTTGGGACCTACAACTTCAAAAACAACTCAAACGAACATTAGAGGAGGGGAAAAGGGTCCCATTAGGCATGCCAGAATGTTTGAGGGGGTGAATTTTAGACCAAAAGATGGATAGAAACATGCTAATCTAAGAATCTATACTAAGATTAAACATATTAATCTAATATCTAAAACTAGACATACGAAATGAAAACTAAGATATCCTAACATGCATAAATGAATCTATGATTACAGTATTGAATGTACATGAATAACACAATTTTACCATCCCGTAGTGGAGTGTATTTTCCTAATGTTGGGTTTTTCTTATCACCACGAAGCCTCCAAAGTTCGTGTGCAAAAGCTTGATGAGTGATTGTTTTGGTTAGTTGATTGAAGAAATGGTGAAGCTCTATTAATGGTGTTCTTGATAGTACTTCGTTTCTCAATGTATGTTGATTCTCCAATCCTTATTTGTGAGGAAAGGGGTTTGTTATATAGAAAATGAAATTTGAAATGGATGATCAAGATCATTTTTAAGAATATCCAGATCAATGGTTGAAGTGTGTTGAGAGGAATCAAACATGAGAAAACTGTGCAAAGTTGATTGCACAATTTGGGTGATTGAGGAAAAAATTGACTAGTAAGGGATGCGATTGATTAGTTAACAATTTTAGATTGATCAGTCATGATTTTGATGGATTAATTAGGAATTTGATGGCTTAGTTAGGAATGTGATGGCTTAGTTAAGAATTGTGATTGACCAGTTAACAAAATAGATTGTTTAGTTAACAATTTGGATTGATCAGTTAACAAATTAGATTGCTCAGTCAACAATCATAATTTTCTCAATCAGAAAGTGGGTGAGGAATATGAATTAATTGATTTAATTAATTAACTCCTTTTTGGAGTTGAATGTGCAAATCAAGTTTGACTTTTATAAACAAAGTTACATTAGTTTGATTTCATTTTTGATAAATAATTTGAATAGTTTGATTTAATTATTCAAATTTTGGAGGGAAAGTGTCGTAATTAAATTATTATTTAATAATTTAATCAACTTAGGGGAATAAGGTGATTTAGCGACGTAATTAAATAATTGGCGTTATTTAATCAATCAAGATGAAATAAATTGAGATTAGGACTTTATTAAATAAATGATTTATTTAATTGGTCAAAATAATGAAATTTGAATTAATCAAATAATTTTGTTTTAATAACATTTTGTTGTTTCCACAATCCATGATAATTAGTATGCAAGGTTTTTTGGAAAAATTGTGTGCAAATTTTTACATCAACGTTTCGGATCATACTCCATGATCCATCATTAGGATGTCCAACAGATAGAGAGAGAAATGAAAAAGAGTGAGAAAACTTGGATATAAAAAGGAGAGGAAAGATGAGAGGGGGAAGGTTGAAAGGCACACAATCCAAAAAAAATGAAGAGAAGGGGATAAAATTGAAATTTCAAGGAATAAAATAAAAAAATAAAAAAGAAAAATTGAAAAAGAATAAGGAAAGAAAGTACCCAAAAATTAACATTGCAGATAAAATGAAAAAATGAAAAAATATAAAGAACAACAATTGCAAGGAAATAAATAAATAGAAAAAGAAAACAAATGCAAGGAAAAAAATAAATAGAAAAAGACAACAAATGCAAGGAAAAAAGAACAAGCCAAAAGAGAAATAAAGAATTAAAGAAACGAATATTAAAATCACAAAGTAACAAGAATTATAAAAAGGAAATGAGAGCCAAAAATTGGAAAACAAACTAAAATTAAAAACAATAAAGCGAAGAATGAAATAAAATAAATGAAATGAGTAAAAGAACCAAACCAACAAAGTAAAACTAAAGAACAATAAAGATATAAAATGGCCAAAGAAACATCAAAAGAATTAAAAGACAAAAATAGTCATAGAGACATAAAAATTAAAACTTAATTATACAAGAAAGAGGATAAAACAAAAATGTAAGAAGAAAAATAAAAGAGAAAAAATCAATAAGAAAGATAAAAAACAAATAAAAAAATAAGGAGAAAAAACAACAAGAGAAAAGAATCAAGAATGAAAATAGAAACCAAGAACCAAACCACTGAGAACGGAAGAAGAGGGAGAACAAGAAAAAAATAACTCCCCTCCTCTTCATTTTTTTGGATTGTGTGCCTTTCAACCTTCCCCCTCTCATCTTTCCTATCCTTTTTATATCCAAGTCTACTCACTCTTTTTCATTTCTCTCTCTATCTGCTGGACATCCTGATGATGGATCATGGAGTATGGTCTGAAACGTTGATGTAAAAATTTACACACAGTTTTTCCATAAAACCTTGCATACTAATGTTGTTTTATTTAATCAATAGAGGAATTTAGGGTATTAAAGACTTTATTAAATAAGTGAAATTTATTTAACTTGTCTCAAATGATGAAAAAGTGAATTAATTAAATAATGTTGTATTATTCAATTAATAGAGGAATTAGGGTTTTTGTTGTCATTTTGATGTGGTGGGATGTGGGAATGTTGCGGTATGATTTCGAGATGATCCGAGACATAACGGGATGATTCTGAGTTGTTTCGGGGTGATTTTGAGATGTTCCGAGACATTACAAGATGATTTCAAGTTGTTTCAAGATGGTTCTTAGATGTTCTGAAATGTTATGGGATGATTTTGAGATATTATGAGATATTACGAGAAAATTTTGAGTCATTTCGAGATGATCCAGGATGATTTCAAGTCATTGTGAGATGTTATGGGATAATTTCAAGTCATTTTGAGATGTTACGAGATGATGTTCAATATTGTTTGAGGCTGTTTCGATGTTGTTCAATGTTGTTCGGGGTGTGTGATAGGTGTCAAGTCAATTTTACATTTCTATAGTAATATTCCCTCTTCATGTAGTAACATTACACTCAATATTCATACCAACTAATGTTACAATATGGATGTTGTTATCAATGTCATAGGTGTAAGCAGATTTTCGATAATCCTGTCCTTTACCTTTGTCATTCCCCTTAGAATGGTCGGGGATTGGATCCTTGTAAATATCCATGTCATTATTTTGTATAGGTTCAAGGATTATTCTCGATATCAACCTCTCCTTTTTCAATTAAGTCTTGGATGTGATTCTTTAGTTTCATGTAATTGTTTGTCTTATGACCCTTGATTCGGTGGAATTTACATTGATAATTCTCATTGTACCATGGGGGTTTAAATTGTGGCTCTTTGTAATTCATTTGATTGGGAAGTTTGATGAGATTTGATTGAATGAGATTTTGCATAACCACCTCAAGAGGTTCTCCCAATAGAGTGTACTTTCTTCTCATTTGGTTATTTTATTTGGGTGGTCCTCTTTGAGGGTTTTGAGGTTGATTCATTTGTTTATTGTTCTGAGGGTAGGTAAGTTGATTTCTTTAAGGATAATTAATTTGATTGGCTTGGACATTATTTTGGGGATTTTTATGAGGTAGTTGTATGTTTTAAACAAACTTAGCATCAACCACTCCATCATTTGTGAAATTTTTGTTCTTTTCCCAAATGTGAGGTTTATCATTTGAAGCGGATGCTTGATCTTTGTTGTAAATTTTGATGACACCTTTCATGATGAGAGATATTTCAATAACTAAACCTTTCTCAATGATCTCTTCAAAGGTATTGGGGCATAACATATTCAATTGATAGCTTATGTCAGTTTGTATATTTATGATAATGATTTCAACAAGTTGTTTCTTAGGCATAGGCCATTTGCATTTACCCAATCTATGTCTCCATCATTGCAAGTAAGAGGTAAATGAATCCCCTTGGTTTTATTTTATCTTATACAAATCAGGAATCGTAACATCTTGTTCGATGTTATATGAAAAGTGATTTATAAATTTCTCATATAGCTCATTGAAAGTTTTGAGTCCAGGTGGTAGATGAGAGAACCATTCAATAGCTACAACTCCTAGAATTCTTAAAAAAAGTCTCAATAGATAATAGTTGATGAGCCTAGTTTTTGGTCCAAATTTGGGTAGAATCTATAGTTTATTTGTTGAAGTTGACATGAAATTTGATATTAAATGTTTATATTTTCATAATGTTTCCCTCAAACCATAGACATTGGGTTTAATTCCATTTCTACCAGTTTTAATAATATTATCCTATTATGTGGACTATCTATATTAATTTTGCATGTGGTTAATGAATGTTATTTAAGGCAGTTATAGATTTGCAATTATTAGGTGTACTAACATTGCCATGAAAAAATACTTGAGGATGCTAATTTGAGAAATGCAACCATTAGCTAGTCATGCAGAGGAATCATTCGAAGGTCAACTGAAGGACGATGGTGGAGATTCCCCATGTCAGCCACATGTAACTGCCTTGTATTGATCTTTCATGATGTTGAGCAGTCATGAGCAGTACTGCAATGTTGAGTCTGCAGTTGAACTTGCATGTCTGACTGGATTCCCTGTGTGTGTAGCCACCCTTTCATTCTTTTCTTTGCTTTCCCTAAATGGAATCCTCCCAGTTAGTGGTAGTTGATTGACCTATTTAGTTGGTAGGATAAATAAGGTTTGGATTCTCCTTCTTCAAGAGTTCAAATATTTCTAAGTTGTTGAGTTACTGATGTTGTATCCAATCATATACTAAGCATTTCTAGACATGCTACTCTTCTGTAATTGCATTTTCCAATGAATAAGATGAAGTTCTGAGTTGAGTATTTGAGTTTACATTAGTTTTAGAGGATACTCATCCAAGGGGGCCCACTTGGTGAGTAATCCATCCTTTAGTTTAGTTAGATTAGTTATTAGTTTTTGTTTAGTACTTAGTTCAAAATCTAGCACTGACTGTTCCTGCAACCACTAGAATTCCATTCTATGACTATTCCTACAGCCAAAGCAGATAGAGTATTCCCTTTTTTATTGTTCAAATTTTCATTCCTGTCATGCATGTTCAACTTAGTTTAATTGTTGAGTGATGTTCAACATTTACTTTGTTCCTTTCCATGCAATTTACTTTCAGTATTGAATCTTTCTTAGTTGTAGAATGAAGATGACTACTTTGAAGTTCCTAGTACACATAATGTGTTGACCCATTTCAAGTTCACGCCATTGGGTTGGAAATTTAAATGTACCTTCATGATGGTTAAAATTTCTATTCAGGTTAGATGTCCAATATTTGAATCACGACTGTAAAGGCTTAGTTATTAAAATCATTGTTGGAGGCCGACAATTTTGGAATTGTTGTCAAGGATGGTGTCAAACTAAGGAGTTCTTTGGAGCCATTGCTAGTTTATTTTCTGTTGTAGTATTTTCTAGAGTTTTCTCTTAGTGTTTAGAAGTTATGATCCACTATTCTTTCACCAATTCTTTGTGTGAGTTGGTTGATGTTGAGTAATACCACATGCATAAAATAAGAAGAGATGCTTATGGGGCATTCCTTCCTAATAATCCAAAACTATTTCAGCTAGTAGAGCTTCCAAATCTACCTAGAAATTAAGAAGAAGAAGAGTCACACCCCTTTGCTGATACATTTCTTAACTTAACCAATTTTGAAGTTTCCCTTGAAGATCAAAAACTAGTTGAAGAACCCTTTAATTTAGAACTTCATCAAGTAGGCATGGCTGATACAAATGGAAACAGACCTAACAGGTAGAACCAACCAACTTTTCCTTTTCCCATTGCTCAAAAAAATGAAGTAGACAACCTCAAAAATATCCCTGCTTTAGTCCTTCCTAAGTTCTATGGTCTTGTCATAGAAGATCCTGATACATTCTTTTTTTGAGTTTGATATACTTTGCAGAAGTTACGACTATACCACTGATGCCCACAGGCTAAGCTATTTCCTACCACTTTGAAAGAAGTTGCATTGAGATGGTTTATGAGCCTTGGAAGAGATACTGTGGAGACTTGGGAGGACATGAAGACTAAGTTCCTTGAGAAATACAAAGAGTATTGCAGGGAAGTGATATGAGAGGAGGAGAAATTTTTAGAATGCAACAAAAGGAAGATGAAATCTTGAAGGATTTCATTTCAAGGTTTATGTTTTGTTTGCAAAAATCTCCACACCATACAGTCAATGAAGACTCACATAAGCTAATTTTCTTGAGAGGAATTAATGAAAGTTGCATTGATGCCTTGGACCTGATGGCAAGAGGAGATGTCACCCAAGTTCCTTGGGAGGATATCAAAAAGATATGCCAGAACTTTTCTAGGGAAGCCTCAAAGAAAGGGAGAGCTTACCAATCCTCTATGGGTAAGTCATCCACTAGTGGAGTTTCAAGGATGAAGATTAATCAATTATTGGATGATTTTAAGAAGGATATTATAAAAAATATGGCTACTCAGTTGGATACACTTCAGGCCAAGAAGAAACATGAGGAGGTAGAGGCAATGCTGATAGAATATTGTCCTCATTGCAAACAAAAGAAGAAGGACTGCAGATACAAGATGGTAGCTCAAATTGACAACAAGGAGATTATACCTAAGTTCAAACCAATTCAGACTAAGGAAGATAAAGTCTAATTTGTTGCACAGAAAATGCCATGGGCTCCAAGACAAGGTATGCCACCAGATCCATTATCTTTTGTTGGGTCATATTTTAATTCCTATTCATCTGGTAACTAGTGGTAGCTTCCATGTCCATCCAACTATGGAGGATATCCACCACAGTCTTAGGGTAACCCTCCAAAAGCTTGGCCCAATTATCAAAATTCTTCACCTCAATGGAAAAAACATTAGGGGAATTGGAAATAGTTTCAAGGACCTTGGCAGCCACCTCCAAGAAACTGGCAACAAACATCCCAATGGAGAGGTGGATAGTAGTGGCCAAACCAGACAACCAGTTACATGCAACCACCTTATCAACCCCAACAAACTTCTATCATGCCTCCCCCTACTAATCCCAGCCCAATTGCACCTAAAACCACTTAGTTACTAGCTCATCCCACACTAAACCCAAATAATAAACCACAACAAAAACCTACATACTCTGTTGATCCAAATCAATTTCCTACATATGTTGTGAGTTTAACATACGTTTGTGCTTAGGAAATACTTTGCTATCTCCTTCCAAACTCATCATCACTGAGCTTCCTGTGGAAGAAGAAGAACCTTTGGATGTTCCTATTCAGCCTGGTGCACCTACAAATCCTGAACCAGTTCCAACCAAATTGATGGCACAAGAACCACCATTCAACTAGAGATTGGAAGTTTCCAAACAAAAGGAAGACAAGGAGGACACCACTTTTGACATTCTAGACCAGGTGAAGCATATATGTGTCTAGATACCCCTATTACAGACCATAAAAGATGTTCCTATATATGGCAAGGCAATCAAAGAAGCATGCCTCAAGAAGCTGGGTAGGAAAAAGAAAGACCCAACTACACTTCATGTAGTGGGATAGCTGGCTGACATCGTGCTTGGAAAAATCACTATCCCCAAGTACAATGATCTAGGTATTCATGTGGTTGAAGTTATTATAAATGGGATACACATAAATAATGCTTTGATTGAATTGGGTGCAACAATAAATGTGTTGACTAAAGACATCCTGCAACAACTAAACATTGTAAGTATGAGATCCACTCCTACTATTCTATAGCTTGCTAATAGCTCCACTATTAAGCCTGATGGAATAGTGGAGGACCTTGTGGTGATTCTAGATTCTTGGGAGTATCCAGTTGACTTCATGTTTCTTTCTCCTAAAGCTACCCTAGGTGGGTATCCTATCATACTTGGAAGGCCATGGTTAGCAACAATGAGCACTTATATTGGATGTCGATCAGGTGAAGAGGCCGAGGAAGCTAACTCTATGATGCAACTTATGATGTTAGGTAGAAGCCCTTTCTTGTAGCTTCAAGATGAAGATGAAGTGTTATCTAATATAATTTAGAACCATTGTGAGATATAGGAGATTCCACCCTCTCATGTGTCTAGTTTTGTTGATCCCATGAAGACACTTATGTCTGCTCTACTTGATCTTCCTATAGCCACTATTTCTGCAGACAAAATTCTTGTAGCCACTCTTCCCGCAACCAATCTTCCTATAGACAAACTTCCTGCAGCAACAAATATGTTCCACACAATGATGCCATATGAACTTAAGGTACCATGTATTAATGAAACAACTATGATAGAGTTAACTACACAAGTACAGGTGTCCAAGGGAAAACATTTGAATATTAACATCAAATTGAGAGAAAAACAATAGCTGTCATTGGCAAATTTGTTGAAGGCCCACCAAAATGCATTTTCATGGGATTATCATGATATGAAAGGTGTAGAACCTAAGATTTGTACCCATAGGATATATATCAAAGATGATTATCAACCAGTCAGGAAGCCACAAAGAAGAATCAACCCTGCATAGAGAGAAATTGTCAAAATATAGCTACAAAAGTTGCTAGATGCAAGCTTTATCTATCCTATTTTAGACAACCAGTGAGTGTCTCCATTGGTGATTGTGCCCAATAAGGGAGGAAAATGGTGAGTATGTATTGATTACCGGGAACTCAATTCTGCTACTAAGAAATACAATTTTCCATTGCCTTTTGTAGATCAAGTACTGGAATCACTTGTAGGAAAACAATATTTCTCTTTCCTTGACAAATTCAGTGGCTAAAATCAGATTCAAATTGCACTTGAGGACCAAGAGAAGACAACCTTCACATGTACATGGGGGACATATGCCTACTCAGTACTCCCCTTTGGTTTATGCAACACACTTGCAACCTTTTAGAGAATAGTCATAAGCATATTTTCAAACATCTCTCTGGACTACATGAAAATCTATATGGACGACTTTACCACTTATGGTGCTGATTTTGATGAAGCATTGGAGAATCTCAGGAAATTATTACAAATATGTGAAGACCAAAATATCTCTGGAAATAGTGAGAAGTGCTTCATGATGATGCAGGAAGGTGTAGTTCTTGGCCACCACATTTCCCACCAAGGAATTCAGGTAGATCCTACAAAAATTGAGGTAATTACTAATCTGCCTACACCTGAAAAACAAAAGGATGTTAGGAGTTTCTTGGGACAAAATACTGTGCCACAAAATTTTTTGATTTGAAGGAAGCCTTGACTCATGCTCCTATACTTAAGGGACCTAATTGATAAATTACTTTTCACATCCATACCGATGCATCAGACTATGCTGTAGGAGTAGTCTTAGGATAGAAAGAAGGGGGATTGAAAATGCCATTTATTTTTGTCAACAAAAACTTACAAGGAGCTGAATTCAATGATACAGTAACAAAAAAAGAAATGCTAGTAGTAATCTACACCCTGAAAAAATTCAGACACTACATAATAGGCTACCAAATATTTGTGCACACCGATAATGCAACCATTAGGTTTATCATGAATAAACCCTTGATCTCAGGAAGGATAGCCAAATGGTTATTGCTGATGTAGGAGTTTGACATAACCATTGTGGACAAACCAAGGAAAGCCAATGTTGAAGATTTTCTTTCAAGACTGACCACATCAAAAGACAATCAAGCCATATATGACTCCTTTCCTAATGAGCATATATTCTCCATTAGTGTGCACACACCCTGGTATGCTAACATAGCTAATTACATTGTGACAGAGAGAGTTCCTCCCCACTTCTCTCTTTTAGAGAGAAGAGTGCTCATTGAAAAATATTATCCTTTTACATGGATTGTTGGATGTTTATTTTATATTGGACTATATCATGTTATGAGAAGATGTGTGAGGGAAGATGGGACATATGACATTCTGCATGCATGTCATGATGAACCTTGTGGAGGGAATATTTCATCCAAGAGGACAGAAATGAAGATTTTGAACATATGATACTATTGGCCTACACTCCACAAGGATGCGAGAAGATATACAAGGAAATGTGATAGGTGCCAAAGAATGGGCCGACCAACCAAATCAAATGAGATGCCATTCTACCCTCAAGTAGTAGTCAATCCATTTGACAAATGGGGATTGGATGTTGTGGGACCCATTGATCCCCCATCAAATGGTAAGTCTTATATCCTAGTATGGATTGATTATGCAACTAATTGGGTGGAATTCAAGGCCATGAAACATGCCAGAGATAAAAAAGAATTGCAAAATTTCTTTATGAAGAAATTTTCACATGATATGGAGTTCCAAGAGAAATAGTAACTGATCAAGGAGCTCAATTTACCCCAACACTTGTTACAACACTAGTCAATGAATATAACATAAGGCACAAAAAATCTACTCCTTATCATCCTCAGGCCAATGGACAAGTTGAGGTGCCCAACAGAGAAATTGAAGCCATTCTAACCAAAACAATGGCTATTCACATAAAGGATTGGGAAAATAGATTATCAGAAGTAATTTAGGCCTACAAAACCACCTGGAAAACTACTATAGGCTTCACTCCATTTGAGCTATAGTATGGGAAGACAACTATCATGCCCATTGAATTTGAGCACAAAACTCTTAGAACTGTAGTAGACTTAGGGATGAATATTTCTGAGGCATAAAAAGAAAGAATCATAGAGCTGAGTGCTTTAGATGAGATGAGGAATACAACCTTGCACCACACTAAAGTCATGCAAAATCAGAGAATAAAATGGCATGACAAATTTATCAAAGAGAAGAAATTTCAGCCAGGTGACTGGGCATTGCTTTATGACTCATGATATCAAGACAATGTAGGAAAATTATAGACAAGGTGGCTAGGACCATATGAATTTTCTGAGGTCTTTCCCAATGGAGTTGTTCAACTCACTACCATTGACCCTGTCAGATTCAAATTACTAGTCAATGGTCATCATCTCAGATTGTATCACAAGCTGACTTCCAAAGAAGAGTTCCTGCAACAATTCATCCAACCTGTAGCACCCGAGATTCCTATAGCCGAAAGCAGTGGACCTAGTGTCCCTCCTTCTGGCCAATTAAGGTACGTACTTGTCATAATAAATACTTCTACTTTTTGTAGAAGTCCATTTCATCACCCATCCGCCCATCCGTACCACCATTCTCTCTCTTCCATCACTTCATTCTACCTCACATCATTCCATTTCATCATTATTGATTGCTCAATTTATTTCCTAAGAAGGTGAATGATACTTTCTCCATGATCTTTTTAGTGTATCCTCCACAAATTCAGGTATGTGTGCATTAATTGCTCTCTTAATTATCTTTTTAGTGCATTCATTTAATCACTGTATGATTATTATGGGCGTTCACATAATTTTCATACCCCTTATCACATGACTGTTGCTATTCCACATGTGTGGACACATGTCCAAATTTAGGATGGGGGGGAAAGGAAAGATATAAGTACATTTCCCACATGCCAGTCCATTATTTGTCTACATCAGTAAATCTAGCTGAGCTGATTTAAAATTTGAAATGAGGGACGACTCGCATATGTGATGTGACACTAAATTTCTACTATCATTTATTTTCATCGTAACTCCTTTTTATTACCTCATATTTTCCATTATTGACCCCATCATAATCTCAAATTGCAAAAGAAGAAAACATAAAAGGAAATTCAGTCGACATTAGTGCAAGACAATTTCAGCTAACAAGTGTTGTAGAAAGGAATTTTTTTTTAGATAGGGATTACAAGAAAGGAATTTTGCAGAGTGGCAGTGATTGTAGAAATGGGAGGAAAACTAATTTGAAATGAGCCTTCAGCCCATGATACCCTATTATAGGATGCACAATGCTTGCCTGAATTTAGAAACTATGACTGGTTGGACTACTTCCTAAAGCTGGACAGTTTCAATGAAGGCATTGCACTAGAGTTCGCTTGGACATTTTCAGAGGGAAAAGCCACAGTAAAAGGATTGGAGGTTGTGGCAATTGAGAAGAGAATTTAAAAAGTTACAGGGTTATCTACTGATGGCGAGCATTACCCTGTTTCTAGAGATGCCAGGTCAACAAGGGCCATATTCACAATGCATGATGACCCTCCAATTAGTATAGACAAGTAGGGTGCCAAAAGAACCTCTCTGCTTGAGTCATGTAAGCAAGAAGCCATCTACATTATCAGGTACCTCACTTGTGAAGGTCGATTGTCAAACTTACATTCAGTACATTTTAAAATTTTGAGTCACATGAGGCACATAAGAAGGATAAATGTGCCTAAATTCTTATAAAACCTTCTCTCCATTATGGCGGTTGAAACTCAAAAAGGTAGGGACAACTCTGTCTCACACTATTGCCTCATTAAATTGTTGGTTGAAAAATATTTGCATCATATAGCACTCAAGATGACTTGGCAGGGATTCGTAAATGTTAATCAATTTAGACCTGAGTAGCTACAATCTATGGATTTACCCCAACTACACAGGTATAGTAGGAGATTAAGCATAGTTGAAGCCACCCCTAGTGCTTCAACCTCTGGTGTTGGCACTAGTATGAGTCCCCATGCAGCAAAAGGGGCCATAGACATTAGTTCCTCTGAGAAAAGGGTCTTTGAAAAAGAAAGTTCTTCATTGGACTCTGATGATGATGTTCCACTTGAAACCCTAGTAAGAACTAGGGAACAAAAGAAGAAGGCAGAGGTAGGAAAAGAAAAATCCAAAACACAACCTGTGGAAAAAGAGGTGTCGAGTCCTAAGAAGAGAAAGGCTAACGCTATTCAATCTGCAGCCAAAGGAAAATGTGAGAGCCTCTTAGGAAATCAAAACCAGCTATTGATATGCCTTCACGGGGAAACCCTAAGCGTGGAAGGACATCACATAAGAACACAAAATCCCCAATGGGGCAGGAAAATTTCAAAGAAAATGATGTATTCAAAGAGGTAGAAAAAGCGACCCTGGCAGATCTTTTTACCATTGTAGAGGAAGTTGAAATTTGAGAGAATGAGGAAAATATGGAGTTCCTGCAGCAAGACCAAGAATTAGATCAGGAGTTTCTATAGCAAATACAAGAAAAAGAACAAGAGGCCATGCAACAAGAAGTGGGAGAAAAAATTGTGCCTCCACAGCCTGAGCCAATAGGACAACCTGAATCTATGCAAATAGTGCTATATGGGGTGCAACCATCGACAAAAACCCTGGTAGGAATTCATAATCCTCCTAATTTTTTAGTGCATACAACAATTTTAAATTTATGGAAAGAGATACAAAGGTGAGAGAAAGAATGGAAAAAGGAAAAGTGAAAATTGAAAAAGGAAATTCAAGAGAGGGATGAAATTATTGAAGATAAGAATGAGATTTCCACTCTAAAAGAGAGGGTTGGTAGCATTGCAACCCTAATGCCACATATTTTAGAATGCAAAACCCCTCCAAGAGTTTATGCTTTGCACCTGAAGGAAAAATATCTCTCTTTTAAGCTATCAAGACACATCTCAGGTTTGAATCCCTCAATTCAGACCCCCGCTGAATTTTTCAATGCTTATAAGATTGCCTCGCCTGAAATGAAGAATTTGTTCCTGTGAGTTTTATTTACATAATTTTGCTGTAACTCAACACCAAGACTAGAACCCACTGCTATATGTTGGAGATATCCAACTAAGAGAATTCATGTCTTGGGTACAAAATGAGATTAGCTGGGGAGAACAATATAATGCTTATAGGAAGAGGGAATCCAATAATCTCTTTGGCCATTAGAGAAGAATAGAGAAACCCCAAGGATATTTACAAAGATTGGAACAAAATGCTTTTCAGGCCTAGTTATGGTAACAAAATTATGCCTTGGATTGAGGCAGTTTATGGTGAATATGAGGTAAAGACAACAACAAAAGAGCACACCATGAAAGGATATCTATCACAGAGATGGAACACTTTAACCGATGAGCTGAAACAGGATGAACCTCATTCCATCTAGAACTATCATGCAATAGTAAAGAGGATTGAAAGGTAAATTCAACTTGGGAGAGAAAAGGGCTGAGAGTGGCTTCCCTTGACTTTTCAGCCACCTATCCTCTTGTGGCCTGTTCCAAATTTTAGATTCTATTGCTATGACATTGCTGAAGAAAAAAAAGATGGAAAAGACTTGACAGAATGGGAGGATTCTACTAGGACCCTGATTCACACTCAAAAGACACTGATATTAGATAGTTATCAGTTGAAAATTTTAGAGCCTTGACCAGACAAAAAAATAGTTCTTCCCATGCTAGAGGACCAACAAGACGTTAAGTTGGGGGGAGTGATGAGCCTAGTTTTTGGTCCAAATTTGGGTAGAATCTATAGTTTATTTGCTGAAGTTGACATGCAATTTGATATTAAATGTTGATATTTTCATAATGTTTCCCTCAAACCATAGACATTGGGTTTAATTCCATTTCTACTAGTTTTAATAATATTAGCCTATTACGTTGACTATGTATATTAATTTTGCATGTGGTTAATGAATGTTATTTAATGTGGTTATAGATGTGCAATTATTATGCATACTAACATTGCCATGCAGACATACTTGAGGATGCTAATTTGAGAAATGTATCCATCGGCTGGTCATGCAGAGGAGTCGTTCAAAGGTCAACTGAAGGACGACGGTGGAGATTCCCCATGCCAGCCGCATGTAACCACCTTGTATTGATCTTTCACGATGTTGAGCAGTTGTGAGCATTACTGCAGTGTTGACTATATAGTTGGACTTGCATGTCTGACTAGATTCCCTATGTGTGTAGCCACCCTTTCATTCTTTTCTTTGATTTCCCTAAATGGCGTCCTCCCAGTTAGTGGGATTCGATTGACCTATTTAGTTGGTAGGATAAATAAGGTTCAGATTCTCCTTCTTTAAGAGTTCAAAGATTTCTGAGTTGTTGAGTTAATGATGTTGTATCTAATCATATACTAAGCATTTCCAGACATGCTACTCTTTTGTAATTGTATTTGAGTTTACATTAGTTTTAGAGGATACTCATCCATGGGGGCCCACTTTGTGAGTAATCCATCCTTTAGTTTAGTTAGATTAGTTATTAGTTTATGTTTAGTACTTAATTCAAAATCTGGCATTGGCTATTCCTGCAGCCACTAGAATTCCATTCTGTGATTGTTCTTGTAGCCAAAGCAGACATAGCAATCCCTTGTTTGTTGTTCAAATTTTCATTCATGTCATGCATGTTCAACTTAGTTTAATTGTTGATTGATGTTCAACATTTACTTTGTTCCTTTCCATGAAATTTACTTTAAGTATTGAATCTTTCTTAGCCGTAGAATGAAGATGACTACTTTGAAGTTCCTAGTGCACATACTGTGCTAACCTATTTCAAGTTCACATCCTTGGGTTGACAATTCAAATATACCTTCATGATGGTTAAAATGGCTATTTAGGTTAGATGTCCAATCTCTGAATCATGATTGTAAAGGCTTAGTTATTAAAATCATTGTAGGAGGCCGACAATAGTCATTGTTAGCAACCTACATGCAAGCTATTGAAAACCCTCACACATGCTCAATTGGGTCCCTTCTTCCTTTGTATTTATTGAATTTGGGAATTTCAATGTTTTTTGGAAATGGATCATTGATATGCTATGATAAAACAAATATAGACATTTGTCTTGCAATACCCAACTCTTCTTGGGTTTCCCAAGTTGTATATCTAATATCCTTTGATTAAGGCTTTGAATTTGTATTGTTATATCTTTTTGATTATAAGGGAAAAATAAGTTTTGATGGGACTTGAAACACTTTACAACTAAAAATATGAAAAGATGCTCAAAGATAAATACATTGAATCATCAACAACAGCCAAAAGCAAAACATCATGCAAAAAATAAAGAACTAACAACAAAATATAGAAATAGAACAAAACATATAAACACTATTTCATGTTATTTAATGTGTTAGCCAGCTCAAGTTCTTGGTTACAATGCATTTCAACCATGTCCATCAATTCTTTCTTCTTCTCCTTAAAGGTTTTCCTCAGGTTACACTTACATCTAGTACAATGGCCTTTTGCTTCATCCTTTTTGACCTTCTTTACCTTCCCCTTTGAAACCTAGTTCTTTTCCGTCATCTCTACAAAGTAAAGTTGATCTTCCCTTAATTCAGTTATCTTGTGAAACAACACCTTCAGTGATTCAACACTATTCTTGATTGAACTGTGGCTGACTTGTAGAAGCTTCTTAATGTCGACATTGGTATCATTAATCTTTGCCTCTATTTCAAAGAGGTGCTACTCACACAAGGACTTGAAACCTGTAAAGGAACACTCCAAGTCCATAAGCCTTTCAATCAAAATATTTGAGGAAGTACCCTTCAACATATTTTGCATATTATGTTTTAGTCCCCTAATTTTGATATTCACCCTATTAAATTCTTGTAGTGTCCACTTATCCATCTTGAACGTGCTAGTAGCCCCCGCATGAGCCATGTCTAGAAGTCAAACATAGAAGTGTTTTGATCATTTAGGTATGAGAAATCCTCGAAGAGAGGATTCACCTTAAGTGGCTCTATCTTACCAAGACTCAGATTAACCCCCTTCTCCTCATGCATAGACTTCCCACTAGAAAGCTCCACACTAGGCATCTGACAAATAAGGGAGTCATTTATTTCAACATAAACATCCTCAACACCCTTCTCCTTACTCTGGTCCTTAGAGCCCTTCAAATCATCATTCACAACTTATTTTTTCAACTTAGTAATCTGATAGGAATTCCTTTGATGCATTTCCTTGGCTTCCTTATCCCCTACATTATGAAGCTTTCCCTCCTTATAGCCTCTACAGCAAAATCTTTCCCATTAAACACAATATTTCCCTTAGACTAGGAAGCCCTAGAAACAACATCAATGTCATTGCCAATGGAATGGGACTCCGACTCCTATATACAGATCTTCTTAGCAATATGTTTCCCCTTTAGGTTCCACTTCTTTCTCTTCTTAGAAGGGGCTGCCATAGAGGAATAATACCCAACCTCATCCTCTTCATTCCATTCCTCCTCACTAGCATCATTGGTATCCAAACTAGTTGAGACAGAATCATCACTAATATCCCTCTAAGGGATGAGGGCACTTACATGCTCCATTATGAGCAGTATGAGGTCCTCATGAAGAATAGGCACCCTCCTATTTTTAGATGATCATACATCGACACTTACAATGAGGACAAAAGAAAGAATGGGAACGAGATATATAACCCATGTCTAAAATGATTCAAAAAAGTGAAATGGTGACCTAAAATTGTAGTAAAATGGTCATATAAGGTAACATATCACATGATGACCTCTGCAACATCCACCCAAATTTTCTTTAGAGACGTCCATTCATATCCCCAAGAAGGCATCTTAATTAGCTTCTTTCGTTCATCATCTTTGAAGAACTGGTCCATGGCATCCTCATTACTCTTCTTCTCCTTGAATAATTTGTGACCCACCAATGAAAAACTAGTAATGGGAGCGATAAACTCCTAATTTATCACAAACTCCATTCCCCTTATCTGTAACCTATGATTCTTCCAATAGTTGATTTTTTTCCGAAGCCTTAGGATCATGGCCATGAAGCCTTTCTAGGAAAGGAATGAAATTTTTCGTGCTCTAAAATCCTCCAAATTTTATAGTCCTTCCTCCATATTGCATATGAATGGGGCTTGATCATGTTGCGGTCACCCCCCATGATCTCATTCACCATAAACTAAAACCCTCAGAAAGAGATGACCATTTAAGATAAAAAAATAAAAACAACACCCACAAAGTGTGCAATGAAAATGAAAGCAATAATGATATTAACAATCTAGAAATTGAGCTCACATGTATCCATAATTTTTTAATAAAGCCTTAGCATCCTTGGGAATGAATTATTAGTCCTCCCATTCCTTAAAACCATTAATTCTGACAACCTCATTAGCAAAGAAATCCACCAATGAGTTTCCCTCTCTATAGATATGAGTGGCACGAGTTTCCTCACAAGATCTAAGCATCATTATAGCATCGTCAATCAACTAATCAATTGTCCAGCTTGGCTTCTAAATGCCATGTATGAAGTAAATGACGTTAAGTGAATCTCCCTCCAGCCAAAGCTTAGAATATCCCTTGTCCAAAGAAAACTTAATATTGATGAACATAGCTTTGACTTCCGCATGATGATTGGTCTAGTTTCCCAATGGGAGTGCCACCACACCCAAGAACCTGCCAACTTCATTCCTTAATACCCCCACAACTTGCAGGCCCAATGTTACCCTTGACTGCCCCATCAAAGTTAATCTTAACCCACCCTAGAGGTGGGAGCTTCCACTTAGAACTCAATCTAGCACTGATTCTAGACTTAGCAATATTAGATCGTAAAAAAAATCCTCCAGTTAGTAGTTACCATTAAATCATAACTGGCTTGGAAAGAGGACGTAGCACATCGTGAAGAGTCAGAGCCATGAACAAAAAAGTTTTCCAAAATATCCCTGTGAATTTTGATAAAAAAAAATTTCCACCTTGAGTTTAGAATCCTAAAATATTCTATTGTTTCTTTCTTTCCAAATGCCCCAAGTGATATGTGGGGCCATGAGCTCCCAAATCCTATGAAGGATGAGGCAAGAAGGGAACCTCCACCGAAAAAAAAATCTGCTAAGAGAGTCTGAGAAAACCTAATCCAATTTCCAAACAACAAGAAACTTATTCCAGATGAGAGAAGAAAAGTTACAACCAATGAAGAGATGAAAGGCACTCTTTGCATTGGATTCACAAAGCACACTTCTATAAGGAATAGAAAACCCTCTTCTACACAAATTATCTTTAGTCAACAATTTTCTTTGCATTAGAAGCCAAAAGAAGACATTCACCTTAGGGATCAACAACTTATTCCATAATTTCCTCCAAAAGGGATAGGAGTTTAGTTTATCTAAGGAATTGACAAAGATTGAGGCCATAAAAAAATTATCATTAGTAGAAGGGGCCCAAATCAAATGATCAAGTCTCAAAAATTAGGGAACCCTAATGTCAGCAAAGAACTCCAAAAGAATAATCAATGAGGGATCCCATAACTAAAACTCTTTCCAAACACCATTTTGGATATAGTTAGCCACCATAGTACCAAAAATATGTTTACAAACAACAACAATAGGAGGGGCCCATGGGCGGTTGATTAAAGTCTCATTATCACACCAAACATATTCTCGAAATAGAATCTTGGAACCATCACCCAACAACCACTTAACACCTTTAGCAATAAGGTCCCTGTAGGGGATGTTATTTTTCTAGAAGCAAGATCCCAAGGGGATAGCATCAGAAACTAGAAGGTCCCAAGATCTCCCAAATCCAAATAAATATTTTTTCTTAACCAGAGAAGAACAACCCAGTTCCCCATTGAGGAGTTGCCAGATTTTGTTTGAAAGTAAGGCCTTGTTGAAAGATCTTGTGTTTTTTATGCCCAAACCACTCTATTTATTTGGACTGCACACAAGGTCCCACACAAAAAGGGGAATTTTGGATTTAGCTTCAACTCCCAACCACAAAAATATTCTCATAATCTACTCCATTTTCTCTTCAAATTTCCCTGGGATATTGAATAAACTCATGGCATACAGTAGGAGGTTCTGAAGAGTAGACGAGATAAGTTGCACTTTCCCAACCTGACTAAGAAGCACACTCTTCTAACCAGCCAACTTCTTATTAAACTTGTCCAAGATCTCAAGCCAAAAAGAATTCAAGATATTAGAAACACACAAGGGAAGACCCAAGTAAGTCGATGAAAAATCACCTCGATTGCACGATAAAATACTTGCTAACTTCAATTGGAGGAACGCTTCCTAGAAGCCTTCTCATATCCATCTAACAAAACCTCAACAACCGTGACTTCACAGAAAAAGGAATCACCCATCAATATTGTATCATCAACAAACTATTGATGAGTAATAGGATCACATCTAGAATAAGGGGTAAGGCCCCTCAAGGAGCTAGATATTAATGCCTTCTAAATATTCTAGCCCAAAAAATCTACCATAAAAATGAATAGTAGTAGAGAGATAGGGTCCCCCTACCGTAAACCATGAGAGCTCCAAAAAAATGGAGAGGGAGAACCATTAACAATATTAGAAAAAGAAGGAGTCAAGATAAGTTGTTCAACAAGTTACAAGAACTTCTCACAAAAACCAAAGTGAGCCAAAACCACCAACAGAAAAATACAACTAACATTGTCATAAGCCTTGAGAAGATCTAGCTTAAGAAAAAAACCTGACTTCTTATTAGCATTTAGATAATGGGCCACCTCATGGACTATAATGATAGAATCCAATATTTTTCAACCCCTAACAAAGCCACTCTAATGTTTGGAAATAAGATTAGGGAGAATTTTCTGGAGTCTGGAAAGCCAACACTTTAGAGAAGATCTTGTAAATAGAATTACAAAGATTGATTGGTCTAAAATCCCCAAACCCATTAGCATTAGTAGTCTTGGGAATCAAAACAATGAAAGTGGAATTCAATTCTTTAAGTAATCTTCTAGAGCTAAAAAACTCCTTGGTAGCATTAATAACATCCTCCACCACAATATAATGACAAGATTAAAAGAACAAAAAAGGGAAACCATCAGGCCCGGGGGCCTCACTACCTTCAAATGAAAACAACACCTCCTTGATCTCATTCGAGCAAGGAATAGCAACCAGATTTTTATTTAGATGATCCAAAACAATCTGGGGGATGACTTCCAGCGAGGACTCCACACAATGTTGGTTCTAAACTAAGTCATCCCTTAGAAGATGCTCAAAAAAACTAACAACAACACTCCTAATAGCCTCACCACCAGTCAATAGTGACCCATTAACCATGATGGAGGAAATCCTATTAGATGACTTATGCTTGAGGGCAGTAAGATGTAAAATCTTAGAATCTCAATCCCTAGACTTGAGCCAAATAGCTTGAGATCTTTGCCTCCAATAATCCTCCTCCTTTGCAACAATGTCATGAAAATGCACTAAGAGAGAGTCTTACCACAACTAAAGCTCCTTCAACAAGCCCTTATATTGGATTTCCTCCTAAAAAATATCCAAACGATGGATGCGAGACTTCTTAATATCAAAGATGTGTCCAAACGAATCCTTGTTCCATTTTTTAAAATTTCTTTTCACAATAGCCAATTTTTTAGCAACTTTGAACATTGCGCTACCATCAAAGTGCACTTACCACTAACTCCTAATACAATCAATGAACCTAGAGTCCCTCAACCACATAGCTTTGAAATGAAAAGGGAACCATTTTCTACCACCAAACTTCTTAACCACAAAAGAGATGGGGAAATGGTTCAAACAACACCTTGTGATCGAAGAAAGAGGATAGGAAAAATCCATGAACCACGATGCGGAAACAAGAGCATGATGCAATTTGACTTGAATATTATCAGAACCAACTCTCCTATTAGACCAAGTGAACCTAGACCCCATTATATCCACATCAATGAGAGCATATCATCAACAAACATTCTCAACTCTAGGTAGTTGTCTGGGTGAACCTGTGAGCCATCCAAATTCTCATTATCAAACAAGGGAGTGTTAAAATCTCCCATGACCAGCCAAGGGGGATTTAGAAACATAGAGCATAAATAACCAAGCTTATCCCAAAGCCTCTTCCTAGCCCTTTTCAAGTTAGGAGCATAAATATTAGAAATAACCCAGGATGAATATTCTTGAAGATGAATAAATCTAGTATCCACATGATTAAAACCATCCATAATTGGAATACCTTTAACCAATCTAGAGTTCCAAAACGTAGCTAAGCCACTTGAGGCACCTTCAGAGCGAACCCCATGAGAGCCAAAATCCTTGAAAAAGTAGTTCTTCAAAGCATCCAACTTAGCTTGCATTTTAGATTCTTGAATCAACAAAATATCTGGTTTATGATCCTAGATAAGGTTCTTCAGGAGGTCATGCTTGTGCACATTGTTTAACCCCCTAATATTCCAAGAAATGATCTTCATTTGCATGAGGAAGGAGTGCTCTTTGAGCACAAGTCAAAAAGGGTATTTTGGACACCATCTGCAATATCTCTCTTGCAATCCCTCTCCCTTCTTTTCTATAAGGAGGGCCTCCCCTCACCCCGATGCTCAGAGCCACAATTTTATTTTTTCCTTCTTGTGGTAACCCCTTTGTGAATTTGAGGAGGGGTGTAGTTTTTCTTTTTCCTACCCCTCACATGGATATAACCCTCATCTTCCTTATTCATGGTATCCACTACTACCAAAGCTCCCTCCCTACCAACAAGACCAGAAGCACGATTAGGGGGTGATGAAGGAGCAACATTCATCTTTAGAACAACACGTTTAGGGGAGCAAAAAGTATCTGAAACATGGTCCACATCAATATCTTTAGAATGAAGAGCTACCTTATTCCCAATCCCCTTGGCTTCCTCACCAGTAGGGGATTGAGGAACAACTAGAGCCCCAACATTATCTTCAGCCACCAGAGAAAAACCATCACCAAAAGGACCTAGCTCCTAAGGAGAAGAGGACCCATTAGCTTCCTTGACCTTCCAAACCTTATTTTGGGTAGTAACGTTTGAAGGAACAACCTTGGCAAGGCAATCCTTAGCCCAATGTCCCAATTTTTTGCACTTGAAGCACACAAATTGGGAATGAATCAAATATAATCTATTTTTTCCAAATACCCACCTTAGAACTTAAATGAAAGAAGTCAGGTGGCACAACATCTTGATCAATCATAACATAGAGCCTAGTAGGAACCAAGTGCCTTCTAGACAAAGTGGCCTCATTAATGGAAACTAACTACCCAAAAGAATTAGAAACAACTTTAAACACCTCTTCATCCCTGTACTCCAATAGTAGGTTAGACAAATTCACCCAAACATGAGCAGAGTGGAAGAGGCACTTCAAAAGATCCATATCGGGCTCCCACGGGTGCAATACCAAATTCAGATGACCAAAGAACCATGACCCCTTTGAGAAGACCAACCTTAAGTCCTCATCGCAAGAAAAGTCAAATGAAAAAAAATCCTTTGGCCATAGCCGCTACCTCCACCTAGCCCTTCAAGGCCCATTTCTTGCAAACCCAGAAACAAACCTCCTCAATATTGGTCTAGGACCCAAGAACTTTCCCACCAATGAGAAATCCATTCTTGCAATGTTTTTATCCACAATAGAGTTTAGAATGAAAAGGGAAAACCCACCCTCCATGTTTGAAGAAGAAATATATTTAGAGGCAACACCCTTACCTTTAAGTTTAGAAGAAAAAAGGTTGGCCCATCTCAACCCAAGCAAAGAAGACTACCCCACTGATCGAGACTTTTCCACTAGAACATGCTCCACTCAGGAATCTGATTTTGGGGGAGCCTCAGAAGATTCACCAAAAGTGGCCTACATAACAAAAACAATTGAAACCACTTGACCCGCAGGGACCTTTGGAGCTTGAACCGAAACCTCCACCAATGGAAAACCTTCGCATGCCTCCTTGAAAGTAGTGACCATACAATGACCTACATAATTTGCAACTTTGACCGCTCCCATGCTGCACAAGCCATCCTCCCTAACAATGACATCACAAAACACATATTTCGTAGGTTGACCAAATTGGAATCCACCATGATTACCAGGGGGAGAATTCAAATTAAAATTCAAATCGCTCAATCCTATATCACTAACATTCTTTTCCCCAATGTCCACCTCCATCGATGAATAGCTCTATAATTTTCATAAATATTACTGTTACATAATTACTAGGTGTGTTTGTTTGAGGACTAATCGTGTTGTAGCCTTGTTGTCCCATATATGATGGGTTTTGTATGGGTGTAGGACCTTGTTGAATTTTTTGTGTATACTTGAGGATTGGTTCCTTGTGGAATGTTATGTGTATATTGTGGATTGATGGTTTGGTGTTGTGGGTTTGGGTTTTGGTGTTGCTGATTGGTGTTTTGATATTGTTGATTGGGGTTTGGATATTATTGATTGGAGTTTTTTTGTTTTTGATTTATGAATGTTTTATTTTGTTGATTGGGTTTTTGTTGTGCATTGAGGTTTTGTTGTGGTGGATTTTGAATTTGATATTGTGGATTCGTGTTAGTTTTTTGTAAACCAAAATTTTGATGTTAAGGATTGGTATTTGTTTGTTGTGAAGGAAAAATTTGAAGTTAAAGATTTGTGTTTTTTTGTTGTTGTGGAATGTAAGTTTGATTTTGAGGTTGGGTATTAGTTTTTTGTTGGGGATTTTCAATGAAGGAAGATCCATATTGATTTTGCATGACATTCAGATCCATTTTTTTCTGTTGTAACCCTTGTTGATATTGTGCATTATATGAAGGGTCATTGTATTGGGATTGTTGTTGCATGTATTGTGCTTGTGCTTGATCTTGAGTATTTGTTTGATACATGCTTTGATCTTGGGAATGTTAGTTTGTGTTTGTTGGTAGTAAGGTTCTCATTGTGTATGAAGGGATAAATTGTTTTGTTGTACTTGAGGATTTCTTTGATTGGGTATGATATAAATGGATGATTCCATGTGTTATATTTATGGTGGGATGTTGGCATGAAGTTGTGGTTGAGTGTTGGGTTGTTGATTTGGTGTGTGTTGTGGTGGTCTAGGTGGAAGATTACCCATATTTTTCATGTTAAAATTTTGTCCTTGTTGGAAGGATTTATCATATGGGTTCCTTGATACATTAGGCCTCCATGCACTTGTTGAAACATCAAATGTTGCAAGTGGTGTAGAAAATGGATTGGTCAATTTTTGAGGCATGTTTTGAGCTGCCATAGCATTTGGATTCCCTTGACCATGTTGAGAAACCATTGCTTGTTCTACTTGATATGGATGTCTATAAAGTGGATTATCAATATGTTGTCCATAAGGTTGTTCATTGATTGGTGATTTTGAATTGACAAAGATGGATGGTATATTTGGATCTACGACTAGTTTTAGGATTTGTCTCAAAACTGTATTATCACCCATGTGAATGAGATTTGGGTCTTTGAGAGCTTCCACGTTAAATTCCATAGGTAACTTGGCACCATGTTGTGCAAGTTTGAGGAGTATGTGTTAGGATTTATTCCGAGTACCTTACCCATTATCCTTTGCATATTAGGGTTTTGGGTGTATTCTAAAATATCCTCTTCAGTAACTTTTGCATCACTATCATCATCTTCTATGATCATATCTTGAGGATTAGGGGATTGGTTTTTTTGTCAAGAAAATATTTGTTGATGTTGAAGACGCACATCGATATCATGTTGTGATGGATTGAGATCAAGTGGTGGTGGACCATTTAATGCTAGCGATTGTAGGGTAATGTTGGTGTTGTCTTGAGGGGTTGAGTAAATAAGAGGTTCATTTGGATCAACCCCCATGGTCTAGGAATTGGAGTTTCAACATTGGTGGTGGTAGGTCCACTAGAGCTACTTGTGTTAGTTTCCATATTCTTTCTATTTTGAGACCTAGTAGCTATCATAAACATGCATGCTAGACCATGTAGTGGACAAATGATGTTGTTTGATTGATGTTGATTTTGGGATAGTTTGATAAAAAAGTTTGATTTTGGATGTTTAAAAATGATGCTATGTTTTTGATACTCAACCCTACGATGAAGGTGCGAGTGGATTTTTTGGATGTTTAGAGATGATAATATTCTATGGACACAAGGATAGACAAGATTTGATTGATGTTTGATAAGTCTCAAAAGATGTTGATAAAGGATATGTTGATTTCTCTAATTTAAATAGGCTTGTGAGTACAAGTAAGGAATAATGATAGTAATATAGAAACTTAGGGAGAGGATAATGTCCACTAAATTTGACAAGACATAAGATGATAAGATGATTTGATAAAGACTATAGAAAATGATGAGCTTTGATGGTTTGTGTTTGATATGAGTCAAAAGGCTAGTTTGATGTTTGATCTATGATGATAATGCAAAGCTTCGTCTAAAATAATAATGAAGTCTAAGGATGCTAATAAAGTCTGATGCGGATCTGAATTGATTTTTTTGTCCAAGAGGTTTATGTTGACAAACCCTAGGTCTGGGAGAAATTTTGATTAGTCTAAGCTAAGAAAGAATACAAAAGTGATGGCTATTTCAGGAAATTATGACATAATAGGAGAGAATAGTGAGCTTCTACAAAGGTAGTAGAGACAGTAATGACAAGAGTGAATCTATTTAGACATTGTGACTGGTAGATGAGAAGAATAAGCAATAGAGACCAGATTTAATACAATAGCAACTAAATTCTAAGGAAAGCACGAGCATATGCTAAGCAATAATGACTAGATTATGAGAAAGACACAATAGGGTGCACAATAATGACCCAATTTTTTGACAAGTGTGACTTTATTTCCTGATTTCTAGTTTGATGACATTTTTGACAATTTTGCAAGTTGAAAGTTTAGGTATGATGTTTAAGGTGACTTGTTTGAAAGAGAAAGTTATACAAAAAACATTCAAAGTATGCAATAACTGACTCAATATGTAAGGGGGATATTTTACAAGCTTTCTTCCATAAAGCTTACTAAGAAAGGTTTGATAAACACATTCCTATTTAGTCAAGTGGGTACATCTCTTGAGTCAGGTTTGCATGATAAAATAACTAGCTTGAATGTATGACTAGAGTATGCACACGTACAGGATATGCCTCCTACCTTGAAATGAAAAAATATCCTCAAAAGGTGTTTGTCACTTCAACACACAATCAATACATGATGAATATCTTCATGGAATGACTAGCTATCCCATTGCACCTTCTCAAGAAATATTTCAAAAGAACTTGGATTTGGCTTCTACGTAGAATGGTTTGTAATGACTCAGTGAACACTAGAGGTATACTTTAGACGTGAGACACTAAAGTCTCTAATCGAGCTATGATTGGTCTATACAACCACATCAAAATTGACACACAAGGTATAATGTCCCTAGATACATGCTACTTTCATTTTCACACTTTTTTATAGCTCTCTTGAACATGTGCTTTGAGGTCACCTTGAGTTCTCCATTGTAGGATGTGCCTCAAAGGCATGCCTCTCTACTAAAAAAGGGAAGGTTTAGTGTCTTGATATTTCTCTTTACCCAATATCATAAAATGACACAAGGGGAGAGGATATGTATACAAGATCCCTTCAGTGACCAAAAATGCGAAGTCCAAGATGTTTCTCATCACCCAGGCTCATCAAATGACACAAGGGGAGAGGATACACATCTAAATTTCCAAGCACGAAATAAAATTCAAAGAAATTTGTCTTTTAAGCACCAAATTAAGTGTTTTCTATTCTATCAAGATAAAAACATAATGCTTGAGTAAAATGATTCTTTGATAAGGGGCTGCAAGAAAAGTGTTAGTAGTTTGATATTGATTTGTCTTCGACCATTCATCCTACAAAACAAATGGATTAGAAGTCTATAATGATTTTACTTCACCCTACAAGAGCTACATAATTAATTTAGATCAATATCAAAAAACAACAACTAGGTTAGGGTTAGGGTTAGAAAATAAAAGTCCAAAAGTTTGAAAGAGAAAACAGTAAGCAGTGAAAAAGACAAACATGAATTTTTTGCTACAATATCATTTGTTTATAATACAATAGTGGCTCTATTATGATCAATAAAGACTCTTTTTTGATATGAAAATGGCCCATTTTTTTAATGGAAAAATTCTTTTGATATAGTAGCGACCCTTTTTTGCAATGGCCACACCCAAATTCTAGACAAGTGCGACCCTATTAATGATAACAACTTTTGAAAAATATGATCACGCTCCAAAAAATTGCAACTCATGGAAAACTTGATAAAAACGTTAGATCAGGGGCATGGGTCCCATCGAGCATGCCATTTAATATAAGGGGTAAAAATGGAATGGATTATTAACAATAAATTTAATCAAGGAACCCAAAAAGATGAGATAGAACCCACATAGCAATGAGATCAAATTGTGATTCAAGCTATGAATTCAAACAAGGTTTAGATAATCAAATCAAAACAAATGAATCCAAAACATGAACAATCTTACCATCCCATAGTGGAGTAACATGTGTTGGTTGAAATGTTGGATTTCTTCAACATAAATCCTCTATGATATCTTGCAAAAGATGTGTTGTGAGGCATAGCTAGTTTTATTCTAGAGACTTTGATTTAATTTTATATATGTATAGTTTGGTGTGTGTGATTTTTGGACATGGTCTATGTAGAGATTTTGGGAGTATGATTATTATTATTATGGACAAATGTTTTATATGCATTCTTAGATATTTATTTCCTTACAAGTGAAATAATATGTTCATTTAATGAAATATCTTGATTGTAAATTATTATGGTTATACGTTTAATTTTTGCAAAAATAAATATTTTTAATTACTATGATGGATCTTATAACTATTTGATGTTAGAAAATTTTAATGTTTATATTTAGTGTTTCGACTATAACTTCCAAAATTTACTAATGTTTTTGATGAGATGTTTCAGGTGGGTAGTCCAAGATCCTTAAGATTTGGAGACAAAAATCCAAATGCTAAATGTTTATTATTGGTTTTTAATTTTGTCGAGGGGGTTTAATGTTTAAGAGTAATTTGATTTTTATGTTAGTTTATTTATGGAGGGAATGTTTTTTTATTTAATGATCTTTCATTTGGATTTTATTTGGAGGGAAATTGAAGAGTTGGGAGGAATTTTATTTTAAAGAGGGAATTTGAATAGTTAGGGGGAAAGTAGTTTTTGGTTTTCTTTCTTGAATATTTTTATTACTTCTTTTGGGGAGAGGGAAGAGAGAGAAAGATGGAGATGGCTATAATGAATTGATTGTAGGATTTTGTTAGCTATAAAAAGAACCAGATAATTTGGTCAGATAATTTGGGCTGATCATAACTTGGAAAACCAAGGTATGTTTTGAATTATATTGGTAATTTTAGTGTTTTCATTGATTTCTCAATAGATTGTGATAGTGTGTTAGAAAAATGATTATTTGTATTGGTTTTGTGTGGTGTTATGTTTAAGTGTAAATAAGGAGCTAATCTCCTCTGAGGGATGAGAGATTCCATCATTTGGGGTTGAGGAGGGAATGGAGCCTCTTTTGGGGATCTTGAAATATGAAAGAAATTGAGAAAGGAAGGATGGAATTGATGTAGTGTGCGGAGTGTGATTTGGTGTTGGAAAGCTACAATTGGAAGGGATTATTTTTGGAGGAATGGCGATGGTAGTGTGTTGAAGAAAATGGAGTTGAATGTGAATGATGGAAAATATGTTGTACCCCAAGATGGAAGGGAATCCCACTTCTCCCCCTTTACAAGAATTTGTGACTGGATTCTTTGTGTGTGAGTCAATGCTTATGTTTTTTTCATTTTATTTTGTGTTGGGAATTTGGAATTTGTCTCTCGCTCGAGGGTGGACTTGATTGCATCAATTCTATGGCTAGGAGGAGAGTAGGACTGGACTGATCTATTCGATGGTATTATAAATTGACTTGGATTTGTCGAAGAAAATTGGACATATGAGTTTCTTATAGTTTTTATCAGTCTTTTTCATGCAATAATTTGTAAAAAGATTATTTAGTCACCACACTATTATATGTGACATCGATGGAATGTAAATCTATGTAAAAAAAATGATATATCTTTACATATAAGCTTTAGTTAATTTTTATCAGATCTTAGTTGAATACATCAATGGTTTGAGTTACTATAAAATGAGATATCAATATCTTATTAGCAACAAAAGTTGACATTTTATATATGAAGTTGCAAAGTAGGAAAAGACCAATAAATGGAAATTTGAAGGAAACACCTTCATACAAATTCTATTGTAATTGAGATAGCTAGATCTATCAAATCTATCATGTTTTCCTCAATGTTTGCATGTTTGGTTGGGGTCAGTTGTGATCATCTTGGTCTACAGTCGTGACCTTGCCTTCTCTTTATTTAAATTTTTTTTTGTTGAGTATTCCTGATTTATGTGATTCGATTTGTAACAATTTTGTTTCAGTTTTAATCCCCAATTAGTTTGATAGTATATATATATATATATATTCATTATGAATGCGAATAATAAATGTTGCCAAAATTATACAACAACAACTGTGTTGTTTTAATCAATCACCCTATGCAAATTAAATGAATTTTCCATAACTCCCTTATCATTTCTTGGTCAACTATGACCTTTACAGGCGTGACCATTGCATTGATAGTCTTTATATCAAATGTTTCAACCTTTCAAACTTGGTATATGCATTTCATTTTATATATGTCTTTCATATGAATCAAACTCAGTGACATGAACAACAATAAAGGCGTTTATATATATATAAATATATGTATACATATAATTATATGTGTATTATATATAATACCACTGTTCATATTTAAGGAAAGAAAATAGACAATGTTGTTATTTAGTGTTCAGTTGAATCAGTGATGTTCTATTTATTAACCATGTCTAAACCACTATTGTGTTTGCACATTAACTATATCATCATATTAATAGATTCCTTAATGACATTAATATTTTGGTAGTACCATGAGTATGTTTTACGTTGACATTATTACTTCTTCATTCTCTCTTAAAAATTTTAGTATTGCAAATATATAACTTGTAAATAATTCTTTGTTCACATGTAGCGACAAAGAGTTCATTAATTTCATTATACCCATATCATTTAAAAACTAAGTGCAAGTAGTTTATCTTTCATTATTTTATTAATCTCTTCTTAAATTTAGTTATATTTTATTATATTAATCATGGGAGGGAATTACATAGGTATCAAAACTAGGTTTCAACACTTTGGGAGCTTTGGATAAATGTACTAATAATACAGTTTTGTTTCTCATGTGTAGTATGCCTTCTTGACAAAGGCACAGTCATTCCACACCATCCAAAAAGTCATACAATCACCTGAAATGGTTTGACTACTCATTTTGATTTTGAGATTCTATTTCAAGATTTAAACACCCATCAATCCATATTTAGGATGTTTCCATCAAAGTTCAGTTGCCGAGAAATACTCCAAGAGGGGATTTTCATGTTTCTCCAGAGGTTGGCCACTATGTAGAAACCCTTACTCTTTATACTAGCACAAAAAATAATAAACATGTTCAATGTCCATTACCATTTAAATAATAGCTCTTTGAGTAGTTCAATCCTTTTTAGGTCCTTTTGTTGTCTTCTGGGTGTTCCCCTTGGTTCCTTCCTTGGACTAGGTAAATTTGATGAGTTGATTGATAACCTCTCTACTTTTTTCTCCACCAAATGAAACTTTGACTATTTGCGAATTCTAAAAGAATGCAAGAAGTGGTGCTCTATATAATGTTCAAAAATACTAAACTTTCATTTTGATGATTAATAGGCTTATTTAGGGCCATGGTCCTTGTTTTGCAAGGGGACAAAAGGTGCCATATTTTGAGAATTTTGAGATTTATAATATCATCACTTCTATTCTCGACATCCCTAGAGCACCTAACAATGACACTCAATCTTTTGGAAAGTCAGTTATTTTACCATGTTTCTTTGTTTGGTCTGGAATTGCAATATCAAATTTTGTTGTAAATTGACTAACAAATATTCAAGTTTAAGCTGAAAAAATGATTTTATAGTAATAACTGGAATTTAGAGATAATTCTAGTCATGTATGTTGATTCACTTTCCAAGGAACAAATTTTAGAGGAAGGACATAAACTACTTGTGTTAAAATTACCAAAGTATTAAACTATTAGGTCGATTGGTAAGGGTCATTCGCAATATTGTGAGGATTCGTTCTTCTTTTATCTCCATTTTTCTTTATTTTTACTTTTATTTATGTTTTTTTTTATTACTACTGACATGTTCTAGCTAGCTTAATTATCGTTTATGAGCTTTGTGTATTTTTTGTTCTTGACTTGACAAGGATGTATAAAGCTAGGTATTTCATTATCCTCTATTTTAGGATTGAAGTATAATAATGGAACCATATTGTAGATGCATCCACACCTAGTTAAGTACTTTTTTCTGACATGTTTATAAGTCAAGCAATTGTAAGATTGATAGATATCAATTGGTTTTGTCAGTTGTTACACAAGTCAATCAAATTCCTTTTATTTGTTACTCGAAGCTCGAAATGTTGGTTGGAGTTATAAATTATGTGATTTTTGAATTCCTATGGGTGTAAATTTTCTCTTCTTTCATTAAATAAATATTTTTATGATCTCGTCAAGGTCTTATTGCACCTAATTACAATGGTATAATTTTTTTTAGTAAAATAAAGTGTCCTAGAAAATTAGTACTATGTTGTGTCTTATGTCTCACCCAATTCAACATCAATTACTATTCCATGTGTATTTGTGTCTATATTTTAAGAGTAACAGGGTATACTCATTGAATGTTCTTTGTGTTAAGTTATTGCATCTATCCTTGAGTCATACATAACAGTTTCAAAGTTAGGGTTATTAGTAGCATGTTGTAGATTGACTATCTTATAGTGAATTTCTTTATTATTACATTCCTATAACCATTTCCCCTTTATTAAAAGATTTTTTGATCAAGAGAATTTGTGTAGGAAATTGGTTTGCACATTTTTTATAGAAGGTTTAATTTATTTCTTCTTTCAGGTTAATATTTATTACTTGTAAGATGAACCTATCTCAAACCAAAAATTGGAAACAGACTTAAGTTTGAAAGTTACAAAATGAAAAGTATGAGAGGCTAGATGAATCTTATTAAAAAAAAGGCATGGAGAGAGATGACATATTCAAAGAATTTGACTGCCTAAAATCTCCTTGAAGGGCCTACATGGGTTTTGTTTTCTTCTTAATTTCCTTTCATTATTTGAGATTAATTTTTAAGATTTGGATGTGCTGGTTGATATTTTTTTCAATTTCATAATTTAATTCTATTTATACACCTTCCTTGTGATAGTTGGTTATAATAAATTACTTGGGAATGAGATCAAATATTATGTAAATTATACCTGCCGAACTCATTTACTGGTTTTCTTTTTTTGAATTAGCTTGAATTTATTTCTATATTTTTGCTGCAATTTTACCCTCTTAATCTGCAAAAGATGTATCCATACCATTTTCTTAATATAATCTACTTGTGGTAGTTTCCTTCTGATTCTTAGCATAGAACAAATTTTTGGGGCATGACAACACCCTGTCACACTTTGCAATTGTACTGAAATTGAACATTGAAGTAGGGAGTTGGGCTCATAGGCCCCATGTGTCCCTGCCTAAGTATATAGAGCTTTGTAGATTAAATGATCTTTTTATAGAGATAAGAAGTTAGAATTTTGATTCTATAACAAAATGAACTTATTTGTGTAAAAACAAGAGCCTTAGCTACCTATTCTTTTGTTCTCAACTATTTTTTAGTCATGGTTGTCTATTATTATTATTTTCTCGTGGGTGATGCCCAGCCCAATTGAACCTGGGATATCTATGGGAAACTCCCACAAATTTACCACTAGACCTTGAACCAACAAATGAAACTATCTTTATTGGTGTAAAGGCTTAAATTGCATATGTGTGCCCTTTTCCCTTATGTTTTGGCCCCATGATGACTAGGTTGGCCTAAAATGCATTGACTAGTGTGTAAGAAGGCATATTTTGCATGGAAGTTGGAAAATAACATGATTTGATCTAGACCATAACATCACTCATCTCTATATATCATTTCTCATCCCTAAATCCACCATTTTCTGCTCCAGGTTAGATAAATGTAGAAGTGATGTATATCACCTTTGTGCCCATTGAACTGAATGTTAATTTCAATAATCAAGATTTTAAGTTCATTTTTTTTGCCATATTTTTCATTATCCACTATAAGTTTCCTAAAGTGCGAATAGTTCCAAGTGGTATATTTAAAGACAAAACCTAATTAAAATGAATGATTTAAGTTTGTGTATGATGGGTCACTTGTTCTCAAGCCTCATAATTTATAGTGGGTTGTAGGCCTTAGAAACATTATTTATGAAAAGGATGGTTGGACAAAGCAAGGGAACATTGAGGTGGTGGGAGCTATTGATATTCCTTTTCATGATGATTTTGTAGTTCCTCGTGGTGTTGGTGTGATGTGGATTTTGCATTGTTCCTGGTTTGCATGTTAATAAGGGGAAGTATGATGCTAATGATCTTTGGCTGGGCATTGAACAAATTGCTAGAGGGAGTTCTTTTGGTAGTGAGGCCGATTGTATTTGTTTTACCCTATCTATCTATTCCTATTCCAATCAGTCTTTATATAGAATCTTGACTTCAGGATTGTGTTAACTTTAGGTTGTAGTTCTTCAAGAAGAATGTTGAGGTGTTTATCAATAAGCTAAATAAAAATAAATTTACTATCAATGGCTAATAATGTCATGTTTCTTTGTGCTCTTATTTGACATCCCATCACTGGCTCAAGCTTACCTTGATTGCTAATACTAATTTTGTTGGAAAAACAAGGATATACAACTAAGAGGGGGGGTGAATCAGTTTTTACCAAAATCAAACTTATACAACATTAATCAACCTTATATCATAGATCTGGTAATTAACGATGCAAGCATTAAATCAACAACACATCAGAGACACATGAACACCAAGATTTTATACGTGGAAACCCTATTAGGGGAAAAACCACGGTGGATGTTAGTCCACAAGATTATACCCTGTTAGAAGTATAATGAAGAATAAAAAGTGAATGCACTTGTATTTAGGTGCATTTCCTAGAGCACATTTCTCAAAGGGAAGGCTCACTACCTTACATACAATAATCAAATTAAATCCATCTAATGAAGTTGAACTGAGAAATTAGCTTCTACAAAAGCTTGATTACAGTTCCAATTAGGCACACAAAAACTTCTTCAAAATCTTCCACCCTCTGCTCAAACTCTTCCACACTCTGCTCTGAATGATTTGAACTTTATTCACACTTGTGCATCACTTGTACACTTTATCTCTTCTCTCTAAATGAGGAAAACAATCTCATATATATATCCGCTACATGGATTTACAACCACTATTCAGTTGGCCACAAATAAAGAATGAATTACAATTGTCGGCCTTGATACATGAATAAATTACAATGCGCACCAACAAAAGTTGGTCACAATATAGTGAGGACCAAAACAAACACCTCCAAACATGCCAAACAATAAAATATTAATCCTCATGGATCTACAACATGCTAACATCATCATGTCGTCCAAGAACATAAAAACTCGGGCACACATCGGAAGAAGCTCTGATCATGAACACTGCAACCAATACAGACATACAAAAAGGATATATCACAATCTAGACTCATCCATGAACATCATAGGTACATGCACAACACATGAAATTACTAGAATTTCATTTGCTTCAACCAAGAACACCATCTACAAAAATTGAGTAACTGTAGGAACGCAGATCTTCATAACTTCCATAAATCTTTATGTGAACCTCTAAAACTTTCATACAACATACTAGAAAGCTTCAGCAACCAAGCTTTTGAACTGCACCTTCAGATCTTCAACACATAGAGATTTACAACATTCTGACCTTCTCAACTCCACTGGCTGCATGTACTATATTTTTTTCAATTTTCTCAATATCCTCCACATATACAACCTTAAGAAAATTCAATGCTAATAGTGTTGATATCAATGACAACCATATATCAGCAACACAACCACAACATCCAACAATCTCCCCCTTTGGCATTGATGGCAACACATGATGTGAAAAATAATACTATCAACCCAACTAACTCTTCTTCAACAATCTCCCCTGAGATTGTGCACACTTTCCTGTTTCCTTCATTTCTTTTATTTCCCAAATTTTTCACATTGTTTCTCTCCCCCTTTGACATTAATGGAAAAGGTACACATGCTCTGATCACAAATTTGAATCATTTGACTACTCCCCCTGAGTAGCAGCCACCACAACATCAATATGGAATGAGATATGGCTATGAATTCACAGACTGATGAAAATAAATGCATCTTAGTTCTGAGCAGGAGGGGAAATCACCCCTAACTTGCCTTTGAGGTACTCAAAAGTATCCTTAGGCAATGGCTTGTTAAAGATATCTGCAATTTTCTCTTTAGTAAGTATGTGCTCCAATCTAAATTCTTTGTCACTTACTTTATCTCTTAAGAGGTGATACTTGATGGATATATGCTTTGTCTTTGAATGCAACGCTGGATTCTTAGAAATGTTAATGACACTTGAATTGTCACAGAATATGGCAACAGGTTCTTCATACTCAATTCTGACATCTCTCAACATTTGCTTCATCCACAATACTTGGGTACAACTGTTTGCAACAACAATGTACTATGCCTCAACAATAGATAATGAAACTAAGTTCTACTTTTTTCTTGACCAAGATACCAGCTTCTTACCTAAGAAGAATGCACCACCACTAGTACACTTTTAGTCATCTACATCTCCTACCCAATTAGCATTAGTAAAAGAACTTAGAGTAAGATCATCATCCTTAGGATACCAAAGACCAAGATCAATTATCCCTTTTAGATATTTGAATATTATTTTTACAACAATCACATGGGACTCTTTAGGATTCGCTCGAAATCTAGCAACCATGCACACAACATTGATTATATGTGGCCTAGTCTGAGTCAAATAGAGTAATCCACCAATCATTGACCTGTATCTTGTTTGATTTGCTTTAGGAGAATCATCTTTTTGTGTAAGTTTTAATCTGGTCACCATAGGAGTACCAATAGGTTTTGAATCTTCTATGCCAAACTTGTTTAGTAACTCTTTCACATACTTAGACTGAGATCTAAAGATTCCATCATCTAATTGAGTGATTTGCAGTCCTAATAAGAATTTCAGCTCTCCCATCATTGACATTTCAAATTCACTTTTCATTTCATCAGAAAAATTCATACACAAATCATCATCACCTTCAAAAATAATATCATCAACAAAGACTTCAATGATAATTTATTTGTTCTGATCCAGCTTGAAATACAGATTGTTGTCAGCAGTACCTTTATTGAGTCCATGTTTCAACAAGTATTTATCCAATCTAGCATACCAATCTCTAGGAGCTTCCTTTAGTCCATAAAGAGATTTCTTCAATCAGTACACCATCTCCTTTTCATCAGTCAATTGAAATCCATCTAGTTGTTCAACATAAAATTCTTCTTCTAGTTCACCATTCAGAAATGCTAACTTTACATCCATCTGATAAAATTTGTAATTCTTGAAAGTAGCATAAGAAAGAATTAATATAACAACTTCAATTCTAGCAACAGGAGAAAAAGTCTCTTCAAAATCAATACCTTCCATCTGTGAGTATCCTTTGCAAACCAATCTTGCTTTGTTTCTGACCACATCACCTTGTTCATTCAGCTTATTCTAGAACACCCACTTGGTTCCAATCACATTTTTGTTCTGAGGTCTAGGAAGAAGATCCCATGTATCATTTTTCTATATCTGCAACAGTTCTTCTTTCATGGCTTCCATCCAATGTTCATCCTTACATGTTTCACTGATATTTCTAGGCTCAACTTTAGAGATTAGACAATATTCTTCCAGAATTCTTCTTCTAGTTTGCACACCTTTGCTCTTGTCTCCTATGATCTGACTATCAGAATGATTTCATCTTACATACTTAAGAGTTTTGAGATTTTCTCTTACCTCTTGTTCTTGTGTTCTTTCTTTTGCACTTCTTCTATATTTTTTGTTTCTTGATTCCCTTGGTTCACCGAAACAATTTGAAGTTGATTTTGTGCCTGAACATTACTTTCATTGTTAGTACCATCATGTTGATCATCTAAATCATAACCACTAGATCTGGATGATTTACCAATATCTTCATCAACCTTGACATTTGCACTTTCAACCATTTTCTTCAACCTTTTCTTAAAGCACCAGTAAGCTTTTCTTGTAGTAGAGTATCCTAAAAATATCCCTTCATCACTTCTAGCATCAAACTTACCTATATCATCATCTCTCTTGATGTAGCATTTGCTTCCAAATATTTTGAAATACTTGATAATAGGCTTATAAACAAACCATAGCTCAAAAGGTGTCTTACTAGAATTACTGTTGATATTCACCCTGTTAATGGTGTATACAATAGTACTTATAGCTTCTCTCTAGTAGAAAGGAGGAACATTTGCTTCCAACATCATGGTTCTAGCAGTGTCTAGAACGGTTTTGTTCTTTCTTTCAACAACTCCATTCTATTGAGGGGTTCAGGGAGCAAATAACTATCTTTGGATTCCATGTTCTTCACAAAAAGAATTGAATTCTCGTGAAGTAAATTCACCACCTCTGTCTGACCTTAGACATTTGATCCTTTGACATGTCTCATTCTTTGCCATAGCTTTAAAACTTTTTAACTTTTCTAATGCTTCATGTTTTTCTCTCAAGAAAGCGACCCATATCATTCTAGAATAATCATCAATGAGCAACATAAAATACCTTTCACCTTATAGGATTTTGATTCTTGAAGGACCACATAGATCAATATGTATCAAATCTAGTACTCCATTAGAACTATATTGTTTGCTCTGGAAAGAATTTCTTATTTTCTTTCCTGTCTAACATTCCTTGCACATAGTGTTAGTAGGCTTCACTAACTTAGGTAGATCTCTAACTGCTTGAGTAGAGCTTATCTTGACAATGTGATCAAAGTTCACATGACATAACCTCTTATGCCATAACCAACTTACATCAATTTGAGCAATCAAACAACTTTCACTAGCAGCACTCAATTGAAATATATTACCTTTTGTCTTTGTTCTTGATGCAATCATATTTCTTGAACTTCCCAATATTCTACATTTACCATTCTTGAACTACAGATTGTAACCTTTCTTCACCATCTATCCAACACTCAAAAAGTTATGCTTTAATCCTTGTACATAAAGAACATCATTAGTATTGTGCTTACCACCAAAATAAATAGTGCCTCTACCACGAATCACACCAGAAGTGTTGTCTCCAAACATCACAACACCACCATCATAGTTTTCCAAGCTTACAAATTTTCTTTTGTCACCAGTCATATGATGTGAGCATCCGATTTCAATCACCCACTCATCTTTCTCTTCAACTTTGGCTGCAAGAGCTTTCTCAACATTCACATTACTAGCAGATTCAATGGACACCTGACCATTTTATTTGATAGCAATAAATACCCATTCATCTTCATTTTCAGTTTCTTTATTAGATTCTCCATCAGTTACACCTTCTTCAACATAATAACACTTTCTTTGAAATCTAGTGTTCTTAGGTTTATACTTTGAAAATCTTTCAGGACATCTAGATGCAAAATGACCTATCTTACTACAAGAAAAACATTTAATAGGTAACTTTCCTTTGTACTTACCATGACCTCTTGATTCTCTCTTCACAATCAATGCTTCTAGTTATTCATATTCTTTTCTTCATCTTCAATTCACTTCATCTCATCTTCATACCTGAATGTTCTCTTGGAACTTTCTCTTGAATCATATCTCTGGTTGCTTTTCCCAGATACAATAGCCTTGAAAGCATATTTAGTCTTAGGAGTAGACTCACCGAATTCACTCAATTCAACTGCAAGTTTTCCAATCAACATGTCTTTTTTAATATTTGTCACTATCCCGAGTTCTTCAATAGCATGAGCTTTTGTCTTGTAAGAAGGGGGCACAGATCTAAGTATCTTAGCCACAATTTCATTATCATCCAATTTTCCACCAACACATCTAATGTCCATCACCAATTCATTTATCTAATGTGAGAAGGAAAATATGTTCTCATGTTCAAATTTGGTATGCAGTCTTCAATCCCATCACATTTGTCATCTTTGAATCTGTCAAATCACTCACCAGTGCTTCTACTGCCCTGGTATTAATTTATGCTTGCTTGATCTCATCTTTAGAGGATGGACCATTATGAGGAATAGTATATGCAATTTGTGTCATCTTCCAGAAAGGTTCACCAATGCACCTTAAATGAAATTCCATCCTAACTTTCCATAGAGAGTAGTTTGTACCATCAAATCTAGGACTATCCTTTTTGAATGATGTCATCTCATATCACCTCAAGTTGTTAAGCTTCTTTCAGAGGAACTAGCTCTGATACCAATTGTTGGAAAAAAAAGGATAGACAACTAAGAGGGGGGGTGAATCAGTTGTTACCAAAATCAAACTTATACAATATTAATCAACCTTATATCATAGATCTGAAAATTAATAGTCCAAGCATTGAATCAACAACACATCAAAGACACATGAACACCAATATTTTTTACGAGGAAACCCTATTAGGGGAAAAATCATGGTGGATGTTAGTGTTAGCAATCAGATATGCACCCTGTCAAATTTGCAGAAATCCTGACTATCTGTTGCAACATTGAAACTCTTTCCAGACGTGGGTGGTCTATAAGAAAAGAGAATCTCCAGAGTGAGTTGGTTCTCCATATAATGATCCTATTCTATGATCTTCTTGGAAAAGAGGTAGAGAGAAAAACAGAACTTAAACAATTATGACTTTGAAGTGACTTTTAATATTGAATGATGAAATACTGACTGTCTGTACTTTCTTCACAAACAGTGCTCAAAAAAACTAATAATGATATCACAACCTCTGAAAAGAAAATTTACATAAGTACTTTACATGAAGGTTTATCCAAAAATACAACATGCAACCTGTATTTTTGCACTTTCCTATTTCAAACTATAGCCTAGGACATAACAAGGATCTCAAACTGAAAATCACAAGTATAACATCAACTGAACTGTAAATGGACACAAAATATGATAAGTAGGAATGTTGTTCTTCTATTCACTATAGGAGTATGCCAAAACAATCTCTCTGAGTACAAAATAGTTTCAGCTCAAAAATGTGTAAGAGCCAAAATAGACTGAACTTCCCCCTCCAAAACTCTTAGTTTTCTCCAAAGATATATCCCTCAAAACCCTAATCCGAGCTCCAAAAAAAAGCTCAAGGAAAAGGTCCCAAAAACTGTGCAACAAGTCAGCATAAAAGTGGAAAGTCACACTTTTTGCATGCTTCAACTGTCTGGCCTTTAAAAAAAACAAAAAAATGCTTTTAAAGCAATGAAAACACCTTATCTCTCCAACTGAAAAGCCAATTTCAACCAAGGAGAAAATTCAATGCATGTAATTGTTAAAAATAGCAAGAAAACAAAGCAATTTATAAAGTATTGCTTTGCTTCTGCTTTACATGATGCAGTTTTATAATTACTCTACTTTTGCAATTAAAGATTTAAAAATCTATTGCAAACAATAATCATAAGAATTTCTCCATCGTTTGAAAAGAAATATTGGTAACATTAAGGTCGCGGCTTATGCATGTATTATCTTTTCATTTCTTTGCATGTTTCATTCTTCTGTGTCACTTCATTTGCACAAAATCACTGTCTCTGAATTGGTGAAAATATATCCCAAACTATGAACTGGGTCGGTGAAATATTTAAAAAAAAATTTCGTCTTGACGGTTTCTAAATTTTGTACAAAAATCTCACAAACCCAGATTGTACTTTTTGAGATATGATGAAAACTCGACTACTCCCACTGAAAATCTGTATTTTGTGTTTTGAAACAAACCCTCATGGGTATCTCCATTCTCTGAATGAACATGCTTATTTCCGCATTTTTTTTATTGTATTTGGAATTAATGGAAAGACCAGTTGCAAATTTGAATGTTCCCTCACGTACTTCTGGAAACCTTTATAAAATGTGTGAAGTTAGCTCAAAGCTGAAACAGGCTTCTTGTATCTGCATTTCTTTCTGTAAAAGCTATGTAGCTGCATGATTATTGCATCTCTGGAAATTAGTCCACTTCTCGTTGTTTGTTCATTATGTCGTAGGATGCTTTAGCAGAACTGTATTATGCTGTAGGAAGTTAGAAAGTTTGCTGCAGGAAGCTTTAAATAGAGATTTATTATTATGATATTGCTATCAGGATTCAACCATGTAGATTTATTTTGCTGCAAGAAGTTAAAAGTTTACTGCAGAAAGCTTGGATAGTTTAGATGAGCATGATAATCATACTTCTTTCTCAGCCCACTTGTCAACTTAAGGGGCAGCATGCCGCGCTCTACCCTTGTGGGAGCCCGTTTTTCCCCACATGCTTGGTCTTGTACCTCATTTGACTGTAAAGCATTTAATAACAAGTTCTGAAACTCTGATTCCTCTTTTCAAAGCAAACTGTCACTTAATGAACTAAAACGGAGTGCAAAATAGCACTCAGGTATATTCAAAAATAACTGTATTTCACTTTTAAATATAACAACATTTAAATCAGCTCCACTATTTGAGCTGTAGCGAAAAATTGGTAACAGTTAGTCCACAAGATTATACCCTATTAGAAGTATAATGAAAAATAAAAAAGGAATTCACTTGCATTCAGGCACACTGCCTAGAGCATAGTGCTCAAAGGGAAGGCTCACTTTCTTACATACAGTAATCAGATTAAATCCATCTGATGAAGTTGAATTGAGAAATTAGCTTCTACAAAATCCTGATTATAGTTCCAGTTAGGCACATAAAAACTTCTTCAAACTCTTCCACCCTCTGATCAAACTCTTCCACACTCTACTCTAAATTATTTGACATTTATTCGCACTTGTAAATCACTTGAGTACTTCTCTCCAAATGAGGAAAACAATCTCATATATATATATATATCTGCTACACGGATTTACAAAACCACTATTCAGTCGGCCACAAATAAAGAATGAATTACAACTATCAGCCTTGATACATGAATAAATTAAAATGTGCACCAACACAAGTTAATCACAACATAGTGAGGACCCAAACAAACACCTCCAAAAATTCCAAACAATAAAATATTAATCCTCATGGATCCGCAACACACTAACATCATCATGTCAGCCAAGAACATGAAAACTTGGGCACACATTGGAAGAATCTATGATCACAAACACTTCAATCAATTTGGATGCATAGCAAGGATAGAGCATGATCTAGACTCACCCATGAATGTCATAGGTAAATGCGCAACACATGAAATTACCAAAATTTCATTTGCTTCAACCAAGAACACTGTCTACGAAAATTGAGTAACTATAGGCACAATGGTCTTCATAACTTCCACAAATCTTTATGCGAACCTCTGAAACTTTCGAAAAAAATACTTGAAATCTTCAACAACAAACCCTTTGAAGCACACCTTCAAATATTCAACACACAGAGCTTTACAATATTTTGACCTTCTCAGCTCCACTGACTGTCTATACTATATTTTTTACAATTTTCTCAATATCCTCGACATATACAACCTTAAGCAGATTCAATGCTAATAGTGTTGACATCAATGAAAAACACATATCAGCAACACAACCACAACATCCAACAAATTTAGGTGGAAGATTGCTATGATTGTTGTTTCTTGTTTGGATGCTTAACCTTTTTGTCAAATAATATTGAATAATGACTCAAAATTATTAATGTACCCATAGAGAAACATCTTCCATATCTTTGTATATACATCCTATAAAAATAATGTAATAGCTCATAATCATCTTAACATGTAAATATAAATGAATAAGGTTAAAATATGCAACAATTGTGTAAATGAAATTATGATGTATGCTAATTGCATTGAGAAAGATTGAAGTTTCAAATGCTTTTGATGTTCAACCCATCATTTTGTTTTCTTTTGTTGATATCTTTCCTATTGAAGATGATTTCACTCGCAATAAAATTTCAAATAAAATATTCACAGACAAATTGAAAAGAGCCTGTCCTTCTTGAAAGATATGGAACAAGGCAATCTAAAAGGGGAATCTTCCTTAATTGAAAAAGATTGACTTAGTTTAATCCCAAGTCTCTGGTAATCAGACCATGATTGTTCTAGGTTCACTCCGAGGTATGATGTGATTTTTCTGTTAATATCAAAGGGAATATGTTGTTTAGAATCATATATATTAGACACCGAGTTTTCAATTTGGTTCGTAAGAACAAATATCATGAAATTGAAAAATTTGAAGTAATATTTCATGAACATTAACAATTTATTTGCTATCACTTAAGTAGATTTAGCATTAAGCATTTAACAATTTTATAGAAAACAAAATATTTTCAATAAATTTCCATCCATTCATCTATTTTTTGGAACATTTTCAAAAATTTAAAAATCTATTCTAAAATAAAGCATAAAATACTAAAAATTAAAATTTCTCTTGATTATTCTCCATGCATGCCCCAAAGAATTAACCAAACCAAATAAAACTACTTTATACTTCACCAAATTGCTTCACAACTACATATAAAATGGCGCAAGCTTTTAAAGAGAGGGGTTTTAGTTTGGACACCGAGTAGGTTCTACATGTACCCTTAAACGGTGCAACACACAGTCTTGTTCGACCGAACTAACAAAACCAGCTACAAAAGATTCATGAGATAGGTAGTTATCAAATTGGATCTGATATTGATTAATTTCTACGTGCATACAAGTTTTTAGATTGGAATGATTTAGAAAATAGGAAAAAAGAACAAAACTTAGAGAATTTTTGGCTCTTCCGACATCCACAAATTTTGAACTTAACTTAAAAAAGGTATCCTCTAGCCTTTTATAGAACACAAGGCATAGATAGGATAAGACAAATAGATGAGAGGGAATCCAAGGGACAAATCATATCAAGGCACGTGGAATATAGTGATTGACCAAAAAATTGCAATAAAAGTCAAAAGAGGTCAACTCCAATTGCACATTGAAGCTCTTCGGGCTTTAATCTTTTGTTATCAGGGTTCCTTCTTGGAACCAAAAATATATGCTCAAAAGAATGTAGGAAATTCCCATATATTTGGAAAGATTAAGTGGAAATTCAATTCCTACATTTCAAGTTCATCCTCGGTTTGAACATTCTAGGAATGAGTGACTCTCAGAATAGGTACACTTCTTAGCTAGATGCTTAAAATCTAGAGTTTTAGGATCCCAATATCTGACACATCTTTGAAAAAAAATCTATTCCATCATGATCCTCTAAAGTGTATAATTGAACCTAGAAACACCATCGAATCTATCTACAAATTAGATTTGCCTGAACGTCCATACCCAAACTTTGCATCACAATCTACATCTCCTACAATCATAAATTCTACTCATTAAATCCCTTAAAAAAAAAATTATAAACATCTCATGTAAATAAAACCATTATTCAAATGTTATAACATAAATTTCTTATAAATAAAATTCTTTATCAACACATTATAAATCCTTGCACGACTATCTTTTATATATACCGGGTCACCAGACTATCAGAAACATTAGATAATTACAAATTTTCAGAACTTCACTTTACATCGCTACTTGGTACCTGGTACCCGGTATTCAACTTTCCCCTTGAACTTTCCCTAGACTTCAGTTTCACCTGACTTCCATCTTATCAGACTCCAAATATCAAACCAAAACACTCTGCTCACATTTTCATTACCTTTTCTGCCTTCTCAAACATTCCTAGTTCTCAGTATCTGATACCTAGAACACTTACATTACGAAGTACTCTTCAATTAAAGATTTAATTTTAACTTTTACTTCTAGTGATCTTCCAAATAGCTAGCTCCTACCATAAGAGTTATTTAAAAAAAATATTACTTGGGTCCCCAAGCCTTACAATCTTGGGGTGTGTTGTGATACCACACAACAACTTGCAACCAATAAAACCAAATTTAAACAAAATTTTAAATTAAATCACCAATTGTAAATTATAATTTATGCATATTTTAAAACAATAACCTTTACCTTTACCTAGATTCTGGCACAAAAAAGTAAAACTCCCCTGGAAACATCCATGTGTGCTCTGATTAATTCCAATTTTTGGAACTTAGTAAAAAAAATCAGTTCATTGACATTGAACTACATAATATGGTAATCCTCCAAAGCCAACCAAGGATAGAGCCTTGCTTCTAGTCAAGCATCCATAGCCTTTACAAGGTTATCTTTGTAATTCCCCCAAACATAGCTCTACTACCAACCAAGCATCTATAGCCCCGATAGAGATATTTGGATCGCCTAAAGAGTTTATTTCTCTTTTTTTTATAGATATTGCAATGATAGCCCATTTTTCTCTTGATATTTCAATAGTAACTCATTTTCAACTTATAGTCAATGAAGCCCACTACTAGGTTGGGAATTACAGTGGTAGTAAAGGTTACCTTTTGATTTTTCATTCAATGCAAATCCCTTCATCAATTCACCATTTCCCAAAAATTAACTTAATAATTCCCTGTTGGTGCGTATTTCTAGCTAAATTTTACCACCTTATGCCAAATCCTAGCTAATTGCAACTCACTATGTGTTAAAAAATATGCATAAATTAAAATTTAGCAACAAACAATTTAATCACCAAATTATATCTAAATTTAGAAACATTAGTTACCACCCTCCTGATTAAATCTTATGGAAACTGCTAAATACTCGGTTAGCACTTCTGATTTGATGGTACTACACCTCATTAATGGATCGAAAATATCATGATTACGTTGAAACATGATCACATTACTTTGCATTAAATCCACACACCTGACTTTGCACATATCATTTCTTTCAACTTACCCGGGTGATGACGTTTACTACCTTATTGACTTTATTTTCCTTTCTGTTTCACACACACAAGCACCTCCATGATTAATACAACTTAAAAAATGTTAAATGACCACTATTAACTTCAAAATCTTCAACTTGCTTGATTTGCAATCTTCATACTACTCAAATTTTAAGCAATTTATCACCAACTATGTGTAGAGAATTAATTTGATTTAACATTTTGTTCTAAAGAAAATTATTTGGTTGCCACCTTGCTTATGATTTCTAGGACTTCACTTGAGGTAACTATGTACCGCAACTTCTTCACAGCTTTCTATAAATTCTGCACTTCTTCTCAAATTCTTCACATGTTTTCTTATCTTTTTTTTGTTCTGTATTATTTTCCTCTGTTTATTCTCAATTGCTTCTAGGCCATGGATACTCCAATTTTCTTAAGCTGATCTCATCGCCAAAATGTCCTCTTAGGAAGTATCACATTGCAAAGGCTTGAAAAGGTTTTCTTTGTTTGGGCTTCCAGTTTCACTATACCAAACTTGTGCTTAATTCTTGGGGAAAAGTATGTAGAATCCAACCACTACTTTCGCTTTCAATTTGACTTGGCTTCTCATTTTGTAGCATCTCTTTTGGATATTGGGCTTCTTGTAGAATATGTTCGCTCAACTTACAATTTGATAGTAAGGACTGAATATCTAGAGAATTTGGAAACTATTTTGTCTGTTGCACACCCAACCATCAAAATCCCTTCTATGAATGATATTCCTCGATTCCTTGAACATGGGGAAGTAGTTCCACTCTGGCCTTTCCTCACTAACCTCCATATTTGTGACTTTGAAGTTCACCAGGAACTCACCTACATAGGATATTTAGCTTTGATAGATGAAGCATCCTGTATCGTTTGAATGGCTACTACTACTTGCAGCTAGACTTACTCTTTTTAATTTTTTGATCTTTTGAAGCAATAATTTCATTACTCCTGTATATACTTGATATACACATATATATAGCTTTTAATAATCTTAAAGCATGAATTTACTATGCATGGTTTTATCATTTTTAATTTCATAGTATAATGTAACAAATGTTTGAATTAACTCTCATGTGTGTAAGGTGTAAGATAAGTTAAGAAAAATTTGCAAATTCAAAGGCCAAACAAAAAGAAAAGAAAAAAGAAAGAAAAGTGACAACAAAGAAAAGAAAACAAAGAAAAAAAAAACCCTAAAAAAAGCTAACCCTAACTAACCAAACTTCTAATCTAACAAGCGATTATCCCTAACATAACAACTCATTTTAATTTCTATGACTATCTCCATTTTCAATTTGGTATGAATTACAATAGGCTTATCTTTAAATTCATTCAAAAAAATCTCAACCATTCTATTGTAACAATGAATTATTTTAAATTTTCTGCATTTAATAATCATAAATTCAAAGGTGTACTTACCAATGACTTGGCTCACCTATATGAAAATGACCTCATTAAAGGTTGATTGCACATACTTCGTTTGATGCGACCATACTCTACCTTCTTTCAACCCTAGTTCATGGTTTGTCTCTATACTCTATTCATCTCCATGAACGACTGTGTCCATTTCTCGATTTTCTCCTCCGAAAATCTTCATGTCTTTGGTCCTATCTTCACTGTGGACTTTCCTTTTTTAACTAGTAAATTTTCAACTTGGGGTAAAATATACGCGTCTCTCACTTGTTTTTACCACTCCTTTACCTCATTTTCATTTTCCACATATAAGGAGAATAATGACTCATTAATTTCGTTTCCTTGTTTCTGATGTGATGTTTCCAAATCTTGACATTCTCGTTTATTTTCCTGCAACATGTTAGGATTTTCTTTATAATAATTACAATTATCCAATTTTCTTGATGTTTTGGATAATTTTCTAATATTTCTAATTCCACTAGGGTTGCACGCATTTCTCACTAATGGTTCTTTTCTTCTAGTAGTTAGGACTTCTTCTGTTAGCGAAATCACTTTACACATGGCCAAACTTACCCTAGTTAAAAAAAATCACAATCAAGTTCACCATGATTAGTCGTATCATGAATTCTACACTCAGTGACTCTGCCAAAGGTGAATAAACTCAAAGGATGTAATCTCTGGTTAAATTTTTTCCAAAGTTTCTCAAATTCCATACTGAAATACCAGCTTGCATTCAATTTCACTTTACAAGCTTTCTTCTTAAACTCAAGACAAATTTAAAATTCAAAATAGGCCCTCCTTCTAGGGCCACTTCCTATTGACGATGATTTCACTCGCAACAATAGTTCAAATAAAATCTTCACAAACAAATCACAAAGAGCCTATCCTTCTTGAAAGATATGGAACAAGACAATCTAAAAGGGGAATCTTCCTTAATTGAAAAATATTGACTAGTTCAATCCCAAGTCTCTAGTAATCAGGTCATGATTGTACTAGGTTCACTCCAGGCTATGATGTAATTTTGTTGTTAATATCAAAGAGAATATGTTGTTTAGAATCATATATATTAGACACTAAGTTTTCAATTTGGATCGTAAGAAAAAATATCATGAAATTGAAAATTTTGAAGTAATATTTTATGAACATTAACAACTTCTTTGCTATCACTTAAGTAGATTTAGCATTAAGCATTCAAAAATTTTCTAGAAATAAAAAGATTTTCAATAAATTTCCATTCATTCATCTATTTTTTGGAACATTTTCAAATATTTGAACATCTATTCTAAAATAAATCATAAAAATATTGAAAATATAAAATTTCTCCTGGTTATTCTCCACGTATGCCCCAAAGAATTAACCAAATCAGAGAAAACCACTTTATACTTCACCAGATTGCTTCAAAGCTACATATAAAATGGTGCGATCTTTTAAAGAGAGGGGTTTTAGTTTGGACACCGAGTAGGTTCTGCATGCACCCTTAAATGACGCAACACACAGTCTTGTTCAGCTGAACTAACAAAACCAACTACAAAAAAATCATGAGATAGGTAGCTATCAAATTGGATCTGATATTGATTAATTTCTACATGCATACAAGTTTTTAGACTGAAATGATTTAGAAAATAAGAAAAAGAAAACTTAGAGAAGTTTTGGCTCTTTCGACATCCACAAATTTTGAACTTATCTTAAAAAAAGGTATCATCTGGCCTTTTATAGAACACAAGACACAAATAGGATAATACAAATACATGAGAGGGAATCCAAGGGACAAATCATATCAAGGCACGTGGAATGTAGTGATTGACCAGAAAATTGCAATCAAAGTCAACATAGGTCAACTCCAATTGCACATTGAAGCTCTTCAGGCTTTAATGTTTTGTTATCTGGGTTCCTTCTTGGAACCAAACAAATCCACTCAAAAGAATGTAGGAAATTCCCATATATTTGGAAAGATTAAGTGGAAATTCAATTCCTACATTTCAGGTTCATCTTCGGTTTGAACATTCCAAGAATGAGTGACTCTCAAAATAGGTACACTTCTTAGCTACATGATTAAGCTCTAGAGTTCCAGGATCCCGATATCTAACATCTTTGTAACAAACTATATTCCAACATGAGCCTCTAAAGTGTATTGTTGAACCTGGGAACACCATCGAATTTGTCTGCAAACTAGATTTTCTTGACTGTCCATACCCCAAATTTGCATCACAATCTGCATCTCCTGCAATCACAAATTCCACTCATTGAATCCATATAAAAAAACATTTATAAACATCTCATGTAAATAAAACAATTATTCAAATGTTATAACATAAATTTCTCATAAATAACATGCTTTCTCAGCACATTATAAATCATTGCACGACTATCTTCTATATATATTGAGTCACTAGACTATCAGACTCATTAGATAATCACAAAATTTAAAAACTTCACTTTACATCACTACCTAGTACCCGGTACCCGATATTCTGCTTTACCCATGAACTTTCCTTGGACTTCGCTTTGATTGGGCTTCCATCTTACCAGACTCCAAATATCGGACCAAAACACTCTGCTCATATTTTTATTACCTTTTCCGCCTAAACATTCTTGGTTCCCGATATTTGATACCTAAAACACTTACATTACGAAGTACTCTTCGATTAAAAAATTCCTTTTACCTTTTACTTCCAGTGATCTTTCAACTAGCTAGCTCCTACCATAAGAGTTATTTAAAAAACAATTTTACTTGGGTCCCCAAGCCTTACAATATTGGGGCATGTTGTGAGACCACACAACATTTCCCAGCTACTCGGGGTCCTATGATGACTCAGTTCTTTCAAAGAAGTTTCCTTTGCATGTTGATGATTTAGGCTTTGGCACTAACTAGAATCTTGATTTAAGGCTAGAAAATGTATATGTGTAGACTGTAATCAAGCTTAAATGAGTTGCATGTAGTCAAAGAACGAGGGTTAACAACAAAAATAGTTTCCATAACCTTAATTACCTTTTAAAAAAAAATTAACAACATTAAAAATTTCAAGTTTGTCAATAAAATAAATTTTTGGATGAAGATTGCATAAAAGTTTTGAAAAGCAAAAAAAATATGTGTGTAAATCAAGAATAAGTACATGCAAGAATTTAAGATTTGGAAAAACTGTTGAAGGAATTTCTTTTGGATAAACACCATATAAAGAATTAGAGACACTACAAATACAATACAATCAAGATGAAATCTTTATTTCCATATCTTTTTGATAGCTTCCACGAGGAAGCCTGAGACTAGAGGGGGAGAATGTGAGGCATAGCTAATATTATTCTAGAGACTTCGATTTGATTTTATATATGTATAGTTTGGTGTGTGTGAGTTTTGGACATGGTTGATGTAGAAATTTTGGGAGTATGATTATTATTAGTATGGACATAAATGTTTTATATACATGCTTAAATATTTATTTCCTTATAAATGAAATAAAATGTTCAATTAATGAAATAAATTGATTATAAAGTATTATGGTTATATGTTTAATTTCCTCAAAAACAAATATTTTTAATTACTATGACGGATCTTATAATTATTTGATGTTAAAATTTTTTAATGCTTATATTTAATGTTTCAGCTATTATTTTCTAAAATGTACTAATGTTTCTAATGAGATGTTTTAGGCGGGTACTCTAGGCTCCTTAAGAATTGGAGACAAAAATTCAAATGCTAAATTTTTATTATTGGTTTTTAATTTTGTCAAGGGGGTTTTTAATGTTTAAGAGTAATTTGATTTTTATGTTGATTTATTTATGGAGGGAAATGTGTTTTTTATTTAATGATCTTTCATTTGGATTTTATTTGGAGGGAAATTGAAGAGTTGGGAGAAATTTTATTTTAAAGAGGGAATTATAATGGTTGGGGGAAAAGTAGTTTTTGGTTTTCTTTCTTGAATCTTTTTATTACTTACTTCTTTTGGGGGGAGGGAAGGGAGAGCAAGATGCAAATGGCTGGAATGAATTGATTGTAGGATGTTGTAGGCTATAAAAAGAATTAGATAATTTGGTCAGATCATTCCTAACTTGGACAACCAAGATATGTTTTGAATTTTGTTGGTAATTTTAATGATATCATTAATTTCTTGATGGATTGTGATAGTGTGTCAAAAAAATTATTGTTTGTATTGGTTTTGTGTGGTGTTATGTTTGGGTGTAAATAAGGAGATGATCTCGCTTGAGGGTTGAGAGCCTCATTCATTTAAGAGTTGAGGAGGGCATGGAGCCTCTCTTGGGGATCTTTAAATATTACAAAAAATTGAGAAGGAAGGATGGAATTGATGTAGTGTGCGAAGTGTGATTTGGTGTTGGAGAGCTGAAATTTGAAGGGATTGTTTTTGAAGGAATGGCGATGGTAGTGTGCTAAACAAATGGAGCTGAATCTGAATGATGGAAAATATGTTGTGCCCAAAGAGGGAAGGGAATCCCTTTTTAACCCCTTTACAATAATTCCATGACCGAATTCTTTGTGTGTGAGTCAGTGCTTATATTTTTTTGGTTTTATTTTGTGTTGGGCATTTGGAATTTGTCTCCCATTTAGGAGTGGACTTGATTGCATCAGTCCCATGACTAAGAGGAGAGTAGGACTGGAGTGCTCTATTCGGTGTTTATAGGTATTAAAATTGACTTGGATTTGTCAAAGAAAATTGGACATATGAATTTCTTATAATTTTGCTTAGTCTTTTTCATGCAATAATTTGTAAAATGTTTGTTTAGTCACCATGATGTTATATGTGACATCAATAGAATGTAAATCTATGTAAACAAAATGCTATATCTTTATATATAAGATTTAGTTAATTTTTATCAGATCTTAGTTGAATACATCAATGGTTTGAGTTACTATAAAATGAGATATCAATCTCTTATTAGAAAAAAGAATCGGTATTAATATTTGAAGTTACAGAGTAGGAAAATACCAACAAATAGAAATGAAGTCAATGCCTTCGTGTAAATTATATTGTAATTGAGATAGCTGGATCTGTCATGTTTTTCCTCAATGGTTGCATGTTTGGCTTGGGTTGGTTGTGATCATCAATGGTGTCTACAATCATGACCTTGCCTTCTCTTTATTAAAAAAAATATTTGTTTAGTATTCCCGATTTATGTGATTCGATTTGTAATAGTTTTGTTTCTAATTTAATCACCAATCAGTTCGATAGTATATATATTCATAATGAATGAAAATAATAAATGTTGCCAGAAGTATACAACAGTAACTGTGTTGTTTTAATCAATCACCTTGTGCAAATTAAATGAATTTTCCATGGCTCCCTCATCATTTCTTGGCCGGCTATGACCCTTGTATCCATGACCATTGCATTGATAGTCTTTATATCAAACGTTTCAACCTTTCAAACTTGGTATATGCGTTTCATTTTGTATATGCGTTTCATATGAATTAAACTCTATGACATGAAAAAAAGTAAAGGCATTTATATATATATAAGTATATATATAAATATATTTATACATATAATTATATGTGTATTATATATATAATACCAGTGTTCATATTTAAGGAAAGAAAATAGATAATGTTGTTATTTAGTGTTCAAATGAATCAATGATGTTCTATTTATTAACCATGTCTAAACCACTATTGTGTTTTCACATTAACTATATCATCATATTAATGGATTCCTTATTGACATTAATTTTGGTAGTACCATGAGTATGTTTTCCATTGACATTATTACTTCTTCATTCTCTCTTGAAAAATTTAGAATTGAAAATATCTAACTTGTAAATAATCCTTTGTTTAGATATAACGGAAAAGACTTTGTTAATTTCATTATAACCATATCATTTTAAAATTAAGTGTAATTATTTTATCTTTTATTGTTTTATTAATCTCTTCTTAAATTTAGTTATATTTTATTAAATTAATCGTGGGATGGTGTAGGGGCACCCATGTGTGCTTTCATGCCTCAAGGTGGTCAAAGTGGAAATTTTGTTTTATTTTGGGTTATTTTCATGTAATAAGGTCTTCAAGGACCATTTCATGTATGTTTGGGTTGGTTTGATTCATTAGGGGGTGAGTTAGTATGTAGGTGCAAAATGTTGTCAAAGCAACTTTTACACATTTTGTCCTAATAGGGGTCTAATGATGTTTAGTTGTATTTTAATTTGAAAATTAGTTGTGATTAGTTGGAAAATGGTTTTAAATGTTCAAAAATACCTTGTGTGGTCGAGAGGAAGGTTGGTTGTTGAAATTTGAAAATTGAATCAATAAAAAATCTTTATTTTCTGTATTTTGCAATGTTTCTTTGCTGAATTGGTGAACAATACAGATCTATACGACCTTCCCATGGCATAGAACTTGTCTGAACCTATAGAGAAGTGAATCTCCTAAATTATCCTTTTTGTAGCACTTGATTTCATTGTGTTTGAAGCAAATTAGAGCAATTTTACTCTAAACCGCCTGAAACCCTAGTTAGGGTGGGCTCCGAGTGAATAAAATGATTTTATCACCATTCTAGTAGTGAAAAGGCCTCAAACTTGGTGGAATGGCTTGGAGTAGGGTATATTTTTTCCCCAAAGTTGCAATATTAGGGAATTTGATTTAGCACGTGTGGAGTTGTTGCTACGGTTTTAATCTTCATGTAGCAGGCTCTAGAACCCTAGTGAATTGATGAAATTGTTTGCAAGAGTATTGGAGGATGATACTTTTGATTGGATCAAGTATTTGAGTCCTCATATGACATATCTAAGGTTTTGGAAAAATAGTTGAGAGATCTTGAATCCTTGAATCCATTCGGTGCATGCCTAGGTGTCAATTAAGCCTAGCTACAATAAGAGGACAATCATTTTTTGAAGGATTTCGTACAAAGGACCCTACCCTAGTTTTGAGGTATGTTTGTAAATGGGAAAAAGGGTATCTGAAAGTGTCTTTACATTTTGAAGGTCATGCCTTCCTTTCAAGTTATGTCTAAAACACTAGTTTTGAAAGGTTGTTAGGATAAAGGGCAATTTGTAAAAGAAAGGTCATTGAATGATGTGCGAGAGCCCTTGTAAGTGGTTTTCTGAGTGTGTTTGATAGATTAGATACCAAAGGGTCCTTGTGGGTGATTGTGAGTTGTGTATATCCTTGAATGGTTTTTGTTTTGAAGACCAAATATCTACCTTTATGAAGAAGTCTATCCTAATATGATTGCCTTTGAATTTTGAGAAAGGAATGAATCTATTTGTTGTGAAATGTATCAATTATCTAGTTTTTTCCCCTGCTATGCATCAAATTAGTATCAGAGTGTAGGTTTGATTTGAAGAAGAAAAGGTGAAGAGAAGAAGGAACAAAATTCCTCCAAAAGGGAATGCCATCATTTCCAGAGAAGTGAATGAGTTGAAGGAAAAGCATGCTAGAGAGATGAGAGAATTGAAGGAGGGGCTTGATGCCCTGGAAACAAGTCAGAAAAGAGGAATGGTCATAGGAGATTTGAGTGGCCAAGAAGAAGAAAGGGAAGAGGAAATTTCCCAAGGGTATGAGGAAGAGATGGATCTTGATTACTTGAGGATGGAAAAGTTGTTGAAGGCAGTGAAGGGAGATGGTCCTAAGATCAAGATGGATTTACCCATGTATGGAGGAAAGTTGGATAGTGAGAACTCCTAGATTGGATAGGAGCATTGGATAACTACTTTGAATATGAAGATGTCCTAGAAGAGCAAAGGGTGAAGTTGGCCAAGACAAAGTTGAAGGGCCATGCCTTGATTTGGTGGGATTATGTACAAGATGAAAGGAGAAAAAAGCGTAAGTCTAAAATCACCTCTTGGGATAGGATGGTGGCTAAAATTGAAGGAAAATTCCTACTAAGTGACTATACCATTCAGTTGTTCAAAAGGCTTCGAAACCTCAAGCAAAAAGAGATGGATGTGAGTGCCTATATTGAGGAGTTCTACAAATTGAGGATAATGGTAGGCCATGTAGAAGATGATGAGGAGAAAGTGGAAAGATACAATAATAATTTGAGGTACAATCTTCAAGATGAATTAAGCCTCACCAATCCAAGAATGGTAGAAGAGTGTTACCAATTGGCCATCAAGGCTGAAAATAAGTTGAGAAGAAAGCAAGGAAAGAAAAGCAGGGGTAGAGGAAGGAATTCTAGAGGAAGAGGTACGTTTTTTGATTTAGGATAGTCATATGAGAGTCAAGGAGAGACAAGCACTACCCAAGAACAAGTTGCAGATTCAAGAGGTGGATTTAGAGAAGGTAGATCAGATTCAAGGGGAAGATTTGGAATCCAAAGAGGAGGTTCAAGTGGATTTATAGGGAAATTTTATGCATGGAAAAAATTTGCAAGCCATCAAGCATGGAAATGCACTGAAAATCAGTCCACTGCTTCATTTGAAGGAGAAATAATAAATCAGTTTCTACAAGGAGAGGACAATGAAAGTGTGCATTATTCATCAAACAATGCTGATCCAGAAGTTGGTGAGTCCCTCATGGTGAGAAGGACTTTGATCAAGGTACCTATGGAGAAGGAGCCACCACAAAGAAAGTCTCTTTTTAGAACTACATGTAAGTGCTTACGTAAATGTTGCAAAGTTGTAATTGATTCAAACAACACTGATAATTTGGTTTCAGTTGAAATGGTTGAAAAGTTTAAGTTAAAAAGAATCCCTCATACCACTCCATATACAATTTCTTGGCTTAATAAAGGGAAACAAGTAGTTGTAAATGAGCAAAGTTGGGTTGATTTTCATATAGGGGATATAAGGATAGAGTTTTGTGTGACATAATACCAATGGATGTTTGCCATTTGATTTTGGGGAGGCCTTGGCAGTATGATAGGAGTGTCAAATATGATGGTAGAAAAAACACATATGTTATAGAAAAAGATGGATTTTCCTACACCCTTACACCATTGCAAGATGAAAGCCAAAACCCACAAGTGGAGTCTAGAGTGATGTCAATGGGTACAAAAGAGCTTTTGAAGCCAAGGAAAGAAGAATAAGTTGGTAATACAATGGTGAGTAAACCTAGGACTATTCTAACATCAACAAGCATTGGAGAGTTGCCTTGGGAAGTTCAGGAGGTATTGAAGGATCATGTGGACATGGTGGTGAACGAACTTTCTGATATTTTTCTTCCAAGGAGAGATGCTAATCACTATATGGCTTTTGTACTAGGGGATGGTCAATCATACACAACAACCTATGACAAAAAAAATGAAGAATGTGATGTATCTAAAGAAAGGGATGGTGTCAGCACAAATGATACACTTGTTTGGGAGGTTGTAAATGAAGGGAATTTTGATGCTAAAGGTAAGAGGATTGTTGGGAAAGAGATTGCAAAGTTTACCAAGCAATGTTTGAGGGGAAAAGGAATTATGGAGCAACATAATGATCAAATTGAGTTGCACATAGAAGATGGAAAGTTATACAAGCATCCACTACAAGTGGAGTAGCAAAAGAGAGTTACAGATGTTAGTGAGTGTAATTCTGAAGGTACCAAGGTTAGTTATGATTCAATTCTTTTCGAAGAGGGTAGTAACACTGATCAAAGACCCAAGCTCGATGACATGATGGTTAGAGACAAAGAGGGAAGACAAAGTGCTCTTGATGAGATTCTATACTTGAGAGGTGAGAAACCTTAGGTGAAAATGAAACAAGCCATTCGAGGAGATAAAGGTACTATTGGCATACATGTCATCCATCAAGGAAAAAGGGATCAGTTACAAGGTAGAGGTGTAGATGGGGGAAAGGTTTATATTGACAAGTTCAACTACCTTTTCCAAGTGTTCAAGAAACCTAAAGTGAAGATGAAGCAAGCATGGAACTATTCCAAAGAAGAAAATGTGTAGAGACTTAAAGATATCAGGCAAGATATTTCAAGCATGATTATCATTTTTCTACCCTCCATTCAAGTGGAGCTTGAATCTTTTCTTCTCTGAAAGTATGGTGCAGGGACACCCATGTGTGCTTTCATGCCTCAAGGTGGTAAAAGTGGAAATTTTGTTTTGTTTTGGGTTATTTTCATGTAATAAGGTCTTCAAGGACCATTTCATGTATGTTTAAGCTGATTTTTCATTATGGGGTGAGTTAGTATGTAGATGCAAAATGTTGTCAAAGCAACTTTTACACTTTTTGTCCTAACAGGGGTCTAATGATGTTTAGTTGTGTTTCAATTTGATATTGTGAGAAGTTGGGAAATGGTTTTCAATGTTCAAAAAGACCTTGTGTGGTCAAGAGGAAGGTTGGTTGTTGAAATTTGACGATTGAATCAATAAAAAATCTCTATTTTCTGCATTTTGTAAACATTTCTTTGTTGAACTGGAAAATAGTATGAATGTGTACAAAACTCCCATGGCTTGGAACTTGTTTGAACCTGTAGAGCAATGAATCTCCTAAATTCTCCTCTTTTTTAGCACTTGATTTTATTGTGTTTGAAGCAAGTTAGAGCAATTTTACTCTAAACTGCCTGAAACCCTAGTTAGGGTGGGCTCTGAGTGAATAAAATTATTTTCTCACCATTCCACTAATGAAAAGGCCTCAAACTTTGTGGAAAAACTTGGAGTAGGGTAGATTTTTTTTTCCCCAAAGTTATAGGAGCAGGGAAGTTGATTTAGCACATGTGGAGTTGTTGCTACAATCTGAATCTTCATGTAGCAGGCCCTAGAACCCTAGTGAATTAAATAAATTGTTTGCAAGAGTATAGGAGGATGATCCTTGTGATTGGATTAGTTATTTGAGTCCCCATATTACATGTTTGAGGTTTTAGAACAAGAGTTGAGAGATCTTGAAGCCTTGAACCCATCTGGTGCATGCCTAGGTGTTAATTAGGCCTAGTTACAACAAGAGGATAGTGAATTTTTGAAGGATTTCATACAAAGGACCTTGCCCTAGTTTTGAGGTATGCTTGTAAATGGGAAAAAGGGTATCTGAAAGTGTCTTTAAATTTTGGAGGTCATGATTTCCTTTAAAGTTATGTCTGAAACACTAGTTTTGAAAGGCTACTAGGATAAAGGGCAATTTGCAAAAGGAAGGTCATTGAATGATGTGTGAGAGCCCTTGTAATTGGTTGTTTGAGTGTGTTTGATATATTAGAGACTAAAGGGACCTTGTGGGTGCTTGTGATTTTTGTATATCCTTGAATGGTTGTTGTTTTGAAGACCAAATATCTACCTTTGTGAAGAAGTTTTCCCTAATATGATTTCCTTTGAATTTTGAGAAAGAAATGAATCCATTTGTTGTGAAATATGGTATCAATTGTCTAGTATTTGCCCCTAATCTACATCATGGGAGGAAATTATGGCCTACATTCTATGATAAATGCTTACAATTGCTCAAGTTAAATGCTCAAATGGACATGAATTAGCTATGAGAATTATAGGTAATGAATGTGAGGGATGAAGGGCTATTTTATAGATTTAAGGAAATTATATCAATGATCTAGATTAATAGGTGTTTATTTGAAATCAAAGGTTGAGAATGAATGAGAAGAATTGATTGTCCAATTAACTGACTACAATTGGTTGCAAGATTCCAATTAATTGGTTGCATGAGATATTGATTGAAGTGTTAAGTCAATTGATTGATTAGAAGACTCCAAGTGAGTGGGAGATGAGAATTGATTGAACAAAAGAGTGGTCAATTAACATTAGTTGACTGAGAGAGAGTGTCAATTAAGATTTGGGGGAATAATGCATGATATAATTAATTAATTTTTGGAGGAACATACAAGATAATATTGATTAATAAATAATTTTTTTTTTATTAATGGATGATTTTTAATATAAAAGAGGAAAAGGTCAATTAAATAATTAAAAATAATCATTTAATTAGAATAAAAGAATAAGTGAAGTTAGCAACACAATTAAGTAATTAATGTTTATTTAATTTATCATGAGGAATGAAGTTAAATTAGTGATACTAGTAGTGAATTAATTAAACAATTCAAGATTATTTAATTAATAGGGAGAAATAGGGTTAAATGATAAAATGATGTTAAAAGGGGATTAATGATCCAAATGATGTGAAATGATGCTAAATGCAATAATGATAATGAAAATTATGTCAATGATGGAAAAATGTGTTGAATGAACAAGACAACTGAGAGGGGGGGTGAATCAGTTGTACCAAATTAAAACATCAAAACCCTCAAGAGTAATCGGATCCACATGCATTCATTAAACCCTTAATCTGTTATAATGTTTAAACATGGAAATTAGATAACATAAATTGAAACAACCAACACCAAACACAAGAGAACACTAGATTTATGTGGAAAACCCAATGAGGTAAAAATCATAGTGAGGATTAGCTCACAATATAAGTAATTGCAAAACTGGTACAAAGAGGCTCATTGCCAGAATAGGACACACTATCCAAAAAGGCTCACATCCCAAGCTCACTGCCAGAATAGAAAGAAGAACCAAGATGAGATATCACATAGAGAACATAATCTCAATGCAACATAGATTACATCACAAAAGCTCCAATCAACACTAGCAACCTTCAAGAGATCAAGATACCTCAACTCACTACATTCAACAATCTTGCATTATAGCTCACACTGTAGTTCACACTTTTTCAGTTAATTTTGCATCACAACACTCAAATCTATTCCACATTTCTTCTCACATCAATTCACCTCATTTATACCATCCACAACTTGAAAAACATCTTCAAGTTGGCTACACTCACTCACACTTCACAAATTCAAATTAGGTCAGCAGTAACATTCCCACGATGCATAGGAATGAAAAGTGGACGAAAAAAACTTAATAGGGACCCAAATCAACTCTCACACACCACACTACACCTTCATTAATGCTTGAACATCTTTGAATGTAGTGTAAACACCAAGTCAGTCGTTACTCATGCAAACACCATTAAACTTTGAATTACATTCTTCCTCAAATCCAAAGATGAATTGAAAACTACATACCATGCTTCATCATGATCTAGAATATTTCTTTATCCATCTGAAAGCCATCAAAATTCTTCGCAACAACTCGCACCATCAAAATGTACATGCCTAATACATTCAAACTACACTACGAAACACTCTAACTCTACAATCCAATTTATAGAGTACCAAACCACAAATCCTCTTGAAACATGAAAGAGATCAACATCATCAACATACCTTTACAATCACAATACCTAAAGAAAAAATATGGAGAAATGTGAAGCAAATACATTTCTCCTAAACACCTCTATAAACAACACTGCAAAACTAGTTCACACACTAGTGAACATAAATTCCTCTGACCTTCAATCTAGAAGCCAAAATTTTGGATATAGAAAATATAAACACCTCTAACCAACATATCCAAACCACACAAGAAGATATTCAACCAAAAATAAATGCGAAGAAAAACTAGAACACCTCTGCAACACCCTATTTCCTTATTTTTCAATTTTCTCATCATCCTTGACATCTAAACCATAAATAGAATATTATCAAAGAAAAACCAAAGGTTAACATAAGAAACTTAATTAATGACAACATAATGCAACTAATCAAAGAAACAATCTCTTCTCAACCACTACACTACTATCATCAATAACACATGCTTGTTGAAATCAATGAAAACACCTTCACACTTGTAACAATCTCCTCCTTTGTCATTGATGGCAACACAAGATGTGAAAAATATCAAAGACACAATAGATCTGAACATATTTTCTTTTCTCTTTTATCCACCTTGCACACCTAACTCATTACACTCTCTACCTTTGATACTTTCCATTTTCACATGACTTCTCTTTCTCCCCCCCTTTGACATCAATAGAAAATGATAAGTTATTTTGCATTGTTCTCCCTCATTGACATAGAACCAAGATACATGCAACTTCTCTAAACAACCCCCTTAGGAATACACACCAAACAACTCAACAACCTATACACCATGAAAACATGAATTTTATACTGCAACAATGTCACTACCTACTCCCCATTGAGAGGTAGCCACCAACATCAGTCTAGACAAAGAATGAATCCATAAATCCACTGAGCTAATTCATCTCCATATGCATCTAGTTATAAGAAGGAGAGGCAATAACCCCCAAATTCTCTCAAAGATACTCAAAATTATCCTTAGGAAGAGCCTTAGTAAATATGTTAGCAATTTGATCCTTTGTAGGTACATATTCAAGCTTTAATTCATTCTCCATGACCTTCTCTCTCAAAAAGTGATACCTAATTGATATATGCTTTGTTCTTGAATGCATCATTTGATTCTTTGAAATTTTGATTGCACTTGTATTATCACAAAACATAGAAATATTCTCATCATACACTACTCTAATATCCTTCAATTTTTGCCTCATCCATAATACCTATGTACAACAAGATGTTGCTGTAATATATTTAGCCTCTATAGTAGATACAAAAATAAAATCTTGTTTCTTGCCAAGCCATGATACCAATCTACATCTAAGAAAGAATGCACCACCAATAGTACCTTTCATGTCATCAACACAACCAACCCAATTTTCATCTATGTAAGAAATCAATGTGAAATTAGTATCCTTAGGATACCACAAACCATAATCTAGATTTCCCTTCAAATATCTTAATATCCTCTTCACTATTTCAACATGTGTCTCTTTAGGATCTTCTTGAAATCTAGCCGCAAGACAAACTACATGCATGATATCTAGTCTAGTAGCAGTTAGGTACAACAACTCACCAATAATAGATCTATAATTTCTCTTATCAGCCTTAGGGGATTTTTCATCCTTACTCAGTTTGCAACCAGTAATCATAGGAGTACATATTGGTTTGGAGTCATCCATTCCAAACTTCTTCAATATCTCTTTAACATACTTTGATTTTGAAATGAATATGCCTTTATTTATTTGATTGATTTGTAGCCCAAAGAATAAATTTATCTCCCCAAACATAGACATCTCAAACTCTTTCTACATCTCTTCTATAATTTTTTTGCACATAGCTTCATTGCCTCCAAATATTATGTCATCAACATATACAACTCTATAAATATTTGATCTTCCTCAAATTTAAAGTAAATATTACTACTGCAGTGCCTTTATTGAATCTTTGCTACATCAAATATTTATTCAACCTTGCATACCAAGATCTGGGAACTTGCTTCAATCCATACAATTCCTTTTTTAATCTACAAACCATTTTAGGTTTATCTGACAACTAAAATCCTTCTGGTTGTTCCATGTAAACTTCTTTTCCCAATTCTCCATTCAAGAAAGTAGAATTCACATCCATCTGATAAACTTTAAAGTTTTTATGTACTAGAAAAGCCAAAAACATTATGATTGCTTCCATTCTAGCTGCCAGAGAAAATGTCTCCTCAAAGTCTATCCCTTCAACTTGTGCATAGCCCTTACACACAAGCCTTGCCTTTTTTCTTACCACTTCTCCATTCTCATTCAACTTGTTTTTGAGTACCCACTTAGTTCCAATAATGTTTTTTCTTTCAAGTCTATGAACCAGTTCCCAAGTCTGATTCTTCTCAATCTACACAATTTGTTCTTCCATTGCCTTCATCCAATTTTCATATTTACATTCCTAGCTTACTATCATCGGTCCAATTTTAGAAAGTAAACACAAATTTACCTCTGCTTTAACATTTCTTATTATCGTCAACACAACTTTGTTTTTTTATCCAATGACCTATTCTTCGAAATGATTTCCATGTACATACTTAGGGATCTTAGGGGCGATTTCAAAATATTCTTCCTCTTCATTATTTACTTCTTTTTCCTTATCTTTTTCTTCTTCTTCTCCGCAAGCAGACTCATCTGACTCATCCATTTATTACAATTGAATTATGCATATCTTCATCAACCTTGACACTTGCACTTTTAAAAATTCTTCTTAGTCTTTTATTGTAACATCTATAAGATTCTCTTTTAGTATAATATCTAAGGTAGATACCTTCATCAGATCTTGCATCAAACTTTCCCAGGTTTTCATCATCCCTTTTGATATAGAATTTTCTTCCAAACACTCTAAAGTACTTGACAATAGGAATCCTTTCGTACCATAACTCATAGGGAGTCTTTGTGTTGTTATCTTTTTCTTGAACTCTATTAATTATGTAAACAAAAATATGAATTACTCCTCTCTAGTTGACTTCCAATAGATCAGCTTCTCTCATCATAGTCCTTGTAGCTTTTTGAATAGTCCTATTTTTCCTTTCAACTATTCTATTTTGTTGAGAAGTTCTAGGGGCAGGAAAGTGCCTCTTTATTCCATGATTCTCATAGAACATATTAAATTTATTGGAGGTGAACTCTCCACCTCTGTCAAACCTTAAACATTTGATCTTCAAATCCATTTCATTCTCAACCATAGGTTTAAATGCTTTAAATCTATCTAGAGCATCAAAATTTTCTCTAAGAAAGGTAGCTCATGTCATTCTAGAATAATCATCAATCAAAAGCATGAAATACCTATCATCTTGAAGACTTCTCACTCTTTTTAGACCACAAAGATCTGTGTGTACCAATTCCAACAATCTGGTATAAGATTTCTCTTTTCTCTTGAAACTAATTCTAGTTTATTTTCTTAATTGATAATCTTTGCAAACAATATTGATAGGATTTGTAATCCTTGATAGATCTCTCACTTCTTGAACTAAACTAAGTCAAACCAGGTTTTCAAAATTGATGCAACATATACTCCTATGCCATAACTAGCTATCACTAATCTAAGTCATAAAATAGTGACCATTAGCACCCTTGAGTTGATAGATATTTCCATCTATCCTCTTTCCAGTTGCAATTATAGTTTTGGATCCTTTTCTGATCTCACATTGATCATCCTAAAACATCATATTGTATCCTTTGCTACAAATTTTTCCAACACTCAAGATTTTATGTCTTAAACCTTTAACATAGTAAACATCCTTAGTATTATTCTTGCCATCAAAACGGATTGAACCTATTCAACAAATCTTAGCACCTAAATCATCTCCAAGTTTAACAAACTTACTCTTTTTTCTAGTCACGTGATTTGAGCAACCATTGTCAATAAACCAATAGTTTTTGTCTTGTCTAACATGAAAAGTAGATACCAAGGTACCTCTAACTTTATCATTTTTCTCCGTGACACTTTCCTTCATACAAATCTTAGAGTTAGTGGAACCAGATTCATCTTTTAAAGCCAAAAACAAACGTTCATTATCATCAACATCTCCATAATCAGATTCATCATAAAAAATACAAACATATTCTCTAACATAGTAGCTTTTCTGATCATATTTCCTTTTTTTTCCTCTTTCTTATTGTTCACTATTCTATTTGGACATCTTGAAGCATAGTGACCTATATTTCCACAACTAAATAATTTGAAAGGTAATTTACCCTTGTACTTACTGGTGCCCTTTTTCATCCTTCTTAAAAAGTTAGCTTCCACATCATCAAGACCATCTTCATCTGAATATTCAGGTTCTTCTAATTTCCCAATCTTGAAAGTAGTCTCCTTTTTTGCACCATTTTTTGAACCAATTTTCCTCATTTCAAATGTAGTTAGTGTTCCATAGAAATGATTTGTAGTGTATGTATTAAAATTTTAAAATTCTTAAATAGAAGAAACTTTTTCACTATAAGAATTAGGAAGAGTTTTGAGAATTTTATTTGCCACTTTAGGTTCTTTGACTTGTGCACCAAGACCTCTCATAGCACTTACCAGTTTATTAACCCTTTGCATGCAACTTATGATTGTTTCATCATCAGACATCCACAAAGTCTCAAGTTATGCCTTTAGATTATGTAACTTAGCTTGTTTAACCTTATCATCTCCTTCATAGATACTTTCTATCTTATCCCAAATTTCTTTAGCAGTTTTTAGATCCATAACTTTCACTAATTCAATATGTGCAAGATTGGTCAAAAGAATAAACCGTGTCTTACCATATGTTTCATATGCCTTGATTTGATCACTCGTGAACAAACCATTTGTAAGTATGGTGTATGGATTCTTCACTACCTTTGAAAATTCATATCTAAGATAGATCAAATGGACTTCCTATTGAAATGCACAAGGCAAATGAGAGGGGGGGTGAATCAGTTGTATCAAACTCTTTACTTCTTAACTTAATCAATTCCACTTTATCTTCAATCTATTATTAAGTGTGAACACGAAAATGTAGATAATAGAAACACAACACTAGAGACACCAGATTTACGTGGAAAACCCTAATGAGGGAAAAACCACAGTGGGATTAACTCATAGTATAGTAGTAATGCAATACCAGATACAAAGGCTCACTTCCAGAGGGATCACTACCCAAATTAAGGGCTCACTACCTTAGGACTCATTGTCCAGAAAGAGAGGATCACTTCCTACAAAAAAATACAAAGAAATAGATAAAGATCCACCAATAGGAGTTCCACACACTTTGCAACTTGATCAAAAGATTATGAATACAATGAAGTACTATTGCCATAATTCACTCTTCCACACTTTGATTTTCGCACTTGTTCACACACTCTTCTCTTGCTCGGACTGAAAGATGGATGGATATGAAATTCGCTACAACTTAACTTGTATTTATACCATCTTCAACCTCAGGAACATTCTCCAAGGTTGGCTACTCAACATTCCCATGGTGGATAAGAATGTGAGGGGACCAAATACATGTTTAATTTAGTACCCAAATAATATCTTGAAGCTCGCACATGCTTCCTCAAATCGATGCAAACGCCAAATATAACGTGTAGACACTAGGTTAGCCAAACCTAATAAAAACACTAATGATCTTTGAAGTACGCACATCTCCAACAAGATAAACACACATGGATTGATCAACACACTTAACCAATCATTTTACCATCTCTAAGAACAACTCAAATGCCTTTGCAACAAATTCAACAAACTTCATTCATAGAGAACAGTTCACCAGTTCAACCGGGACAACTGAAAAAAACACAAAGACTCTAGAGAAGGTCTTCTGAAGCACCAAACCATAATAATTTTGTCAAAACACAAAAATCATCAGATTTAGTCATCTCCTAGATCTGCAAGATCTGAAACCAAATATCAGAAGACTACGGAGCCATAACATTTCTCCCAATCCACAAAGAAATAGTTCTAGCGAACCATTTCACAAACCGGTGAACATATCTTGTTCTCTTCATCAAACTAGAAGCTGAAACTTAGTATATATGATTCATTAAAGCTTGTGAACACACCTAAAAATCCTCATAGGCATAGGATTAACATAGAAGAAATGCAGACCACAATACCAAAGCATTCTCAGAACACACTTCAACACAACTTTCATTATTTCTCATTTTTTTTCTAAAGCACTTGGAAAAACCCAACTTACTCAACCTATACAATGTTGACATCTATGACAAAATTAATGAAAACACCACCAAACACATCTATACTTGCAAAAATCTCCCTCTTTGTCATTGATGGCAACACATGATGTGAAAAACCATCAAAGATAGTATACATGATTCTTAGAAGCGACAACTTGCCAATTATAAATTTTTCACATGATTCGCTCTCCCACATCCTACATAATTTTTAGAAGTGACAACCTACCAAGCATAGAATTTTCACATAATTCTCTCTCCCCCTTTGACATAAATGGAAAATAAAATTCTTTCCATATAAAGCTTTGTTCACTCCCCCTAAGGATTACACTCATATCACATACTGCAACAATGCACTTCTCTACTCCCCCTGAGGAGTAGACCTCAATCATCAGTCCATAACAAAAGAGTATGTGAATCCATTGGATCGATGCACCTTAATGTGCACTTAGTTCAAAGAAGGAGGGGTAGAAACCCCTAAATTCCCTCTGAGATACTCAAAAGTATCCTTTGTAAGGGCTTTAGAGAATATTTATGCAACTTGTTTTTTGGTAGGTACACATTCAAGTCTAACTTCATTCCTCAATACTTTCTCCCACAAGAAGTGATACTTGATAGATATATTCTTTGTTCTAGAATGCATCACTAGATTCTTTGAAATGTTTATATAACTTGTATTGTCACAATAGATAGAAGTAGGTTCATCAATCACCACACCTATGTCCATCAAAGTTTTCTTCATCCAAAGTATTTGTGCACAACAAGATGTTGCTGCAATAGATTCAGCTTCTATAGTGGATAAAGAAACTGAATCATGTTTCTTGCTCAACCATGAAACTAATCTTCCTCCAAGGAAGAATGCTCCTCCACTTGTACTCTTTTGGTCATCTACACATCCAACCCAATCAACATCAGTGTAGGAATTAAAAGTGAAATCATTGTCCTTCGGATACCATAGTCCATAGTCTAGAGTTCCTTTAAGATATATGAATATAGTCTTCAAAAATTTAACATGTGATTCCTTCGGTTCTACTTGAAATATTGCAGCTAAACATACTACATGCATGATGTTTGGTCTAGTATCAGTAAGATACAAAAGTCCACCAATCATGGATCTGTACATGCTTTGATCAAATTTAGTAGATTCATCATCCTTACTTAGCTTGCATCCAGTTACCATAGGGGTACACATCGGTTTAGAGTCATCCATTCCAAACTTCTTTAATAATTCCTTAACATAATTAGATTATGAAATGAATATCCCTTTGTCAGTTTGATTAACTTGAAGTCCAAGGAAGAAATTCAGTTCACCAATCATAGGCATTTCAAATTATTTTTGCATCTCTTCAACAAACATCTTACACATACCTTCATTACCACAAAAATGATGTCATCAACATAAACCAAAACTATCAGAATCTTGTCTTTCTCAACCTTGAAGTAAAGATTGATGTCTGTAAACCCTTTGTTGAATCCTTGCTTTGTCAAGTATCTATCCAATCTTGCATACCAAGCTCTGGGAGCTTGCTTCAATCAATATAATGCTTTCTTTAGTTTACAAACCATGTCCGGTTTATCTGATAGTGAAAAACCTTCCGATTGCTCCATATATACTTCTTCATCCAATTCTCCATTTAGAAGTGTAGATTTGACATCCATATGATATACTTTGAAGTATTTATGAGCTGAAAATTCCAAGAACATATGAATGGCTTCCATTCTTGCTACATGTGCAAAAGTTTTTTCAAAATCTATTCCTTCAACCCATGAATATCCTTTACATACAAGGCTTGCTTTATTCCTTACTACTTCACCATCTTCATTTAATTTGTTTCTGAATACCCATTTTGAACCAATTACATTCTTGTTTGCACGTCTAGGGACTAATTCCCATGTCTCATTCTTCTCTATCTTATGTAGTTCCTCTTTCATTGCTCTAACCCAACTTTCATCATCACATGCTTCATTCACAGTCTTAGGTTCTATCTTAGAAAGTAAACACAAGTTTACCTCAACCACTTTGCTTCTTGTCTTCACTCCTTCACTTTTATCTCCAATTATCTATTCCTATGGATGATTTTTCTAAACATATTTAGGAGTCTTGGGTGTAGGTTCCAAAATTTCTTCTTCTTCACTTTGTTCTTTCTCTTCTTTTTCTTCTTCTTGTATTTTCACACAAATTGGTTCAGCAGATTTAACTTCAGTTTGATGTAGTAGGGGGGAGGTCTTGCAATACAACCTATCGCAATTTCAACAATAAATCAACTATTAGATCTCCAAGCTCACAATTTCTCTCTTTCTGAACCAGTGCTCTTCAATTCCTTATAGCACTCCTAACCCTTCAATCGAGTAAAAATCCTTGACCTGATTCTTCTAGACCAAGATCTAAACCATTTTAAGGACCCATTTGGACAAATTTTAACATATCAGAAACTTGACCATGGTTAATTCAGACCAATACCCTCAAAACCCAAAATTTCACTGTCTTAGGCCTCCAATTAGCCCTCTTTTACAAAGAGACTTATGTCTAAATCTATGAAAACTATCTAAAATCCATAGGAAGCAATTACTAACATGTCAAAACCCAAGAATCCATTATTACTTATTAAAAAATCAACCTCCAAGGTGCCTAACTACCCTCCTTTTTAGCCTAAAACTAGGGGTTTATTGAAAAGCATACTTCCCAGCCACCCCATAGCTTATCAATTACTCAGACAAGTATAAAATTGTTTAATCATGCTTAATTCAACATAAAACCACATTTCCCAAGACGAATTTTCAATTTGACTCGCTAAAACCTCACTATTCCTTAAGGAAACACAATATTTCAACTAGGGCTTCACACCCAACAACATTTCCAGACCTCCCATGCTCTAATTCATCATTCTCACACCTTATTACTATTAGTTCAGACCCATTACTCAAGTTATAGATGCTAAAGAAAGAGGAATGGGTCAAAATTCCATTTTTATGACTTTCAAATCCTTATAATATGCTTATACAGGCATTTTTGAGAAAAAACAATTAGAACTCACTCAAAAATGAATGAAAAAACCTCCAATAAATTTCAAAATGATGTTAATACATTATACTATCAATGAAAATTCATTTCATGAAAAAATGATCTTTTGTACGGATTGCCTAAGGCTTCAAAGTCTAGAAAAAAACAAGAAAACGTGGAAAACAACAAAGAAACTTAAAAAATATTCAAAAATTTCATTAGCCATCATCCACAACGTGTACATGTTCCTTTTTTAAGGCCTTTACCAACCATTCAATTGACCAGAACTGCCTTTCTAACTTCTGAACCAACAAATGACTCTTAATTTCCCCTAATTACAATTTTGATAACTTTTGCTTAACAACTTTTGACAAAAAGTGCAACTTGTTACATTTTGACACTAAGGACCCAAAATTGATTCCCATTACATATAAATGGTTTTAATAGACCTTATTAAAGAAAAAAGACTCAAAAAATCACTAAATCCCACCACATGACCACCTAAAACCAACTAAGGGTTTGGTGCTCTTGCACCATACACTCGGGCAACAAATGGATTCATGTCCCATGAATCATAACTTGGACCTACTATATCCTTCAAGCCAACATTTGTGTGTCTCTTGTAGGTTTTCTCAGCTGAGGTTATTCTCGATGGTGGTGCATACTTTATCTTTGCCCCATGCTTAACCTCATCTTCCACTTTCCTTAACTTACCTTCATGTTGTCTTATCTTGATCCATGTTCTTGGACCTGATTCTTGCTCCATAGCTCTATTTACACCTACAACTAGTGTCTCCTTTTCCCTTAGACCTGCACACAGAAGATTACAAAACATACCTTTATTTCTTTGTATTCCTACCTTGTTCTTGGGTACTTTCCACATGCTCCTACTCTCTTATTCATCATGTCCCTTTAGGAATGTCATAAGACCTTTTGTTATGTGAGTCCCTTGTACCACTATACCTGTACCTTCAACTTTATTTCCTACCAAAGGACACACAATGGTCCCCACCACTATATTTTCATGGAAGTTCACCGCCCATTCCTTCTTTACCCCTGTGTCAAACTTCATACCTGCTATCCCTACATTTAAAATCTTAGGACAAATTACAATATCATAATTTTTGGTTTCATTCACAACTTGGACAAGTTGTCTTCTCCCACACATTATCACCTTAGCTTTACCTTTCACATCTTCCATAAGAGGAGTCAAAACAAAAGAACAACCATCTTTCATTATGGTGTAGGTATTCTCCCTACCATCATACAAAGCTCTCCTATCATACTGCCAAGGTCTACCTAGAAGTAGGTGACAACAATCTATTGGAAGAATATCACAAACCACATTGTCTTTGTAACCACCAATTTGAAAATCAACTATTGCCTTCTCATTAACCAACAAAGACTGACCATCACTTAACCATGACACTTTGTAAGGAAATTCATGAGGAACTCTTTGCAAGTTTAACTTGTTCACCATCTCACTAGACACCATGTTCTCAGTTGAACCAGAATCAATCACAATTTTGCATACCTTGTTCTTAAACTTACATAAAGTCTTGAAAAGTCTCTTCCTTTGCAGTGGCTCCACCTCTTTTGCTATCGTCAATACTATCTTCCTCACCATCAACATTTCCCCTATTTCAGGATCAGCCCTCTTACTTGTAGAATGATTTCTTTCACACCCCTCTTGAACCAATTGTGCTCTCCTATCAATTCTCTATTCACCACTTGATGAACTACCAACTCTTTTAGGACATTTCCAAAATGGATGACTGAATTCATTGCATGTGTAACATCTCCCTGCAAAATCATTAGAACCTCTTCCACCACTAAACCTTCCTCTACCTCTAAAACCACCTCTAACATCAATGCCTTGTTCCTTACCCTTATTTTCTCCTTCTTGTTCTTCACTTGGCTGCTTTTTTGTATAAATTACTCCTCTTCCTCTTGCACTAGTACCACCTCTTCCTCTAACTGCTTTCTATTGTCTCCTTTCAAGTTTTTCCTCCACCCTGATTGCTAATTGAAAATACTCTTCAACAAATTTGGGGTTAGCCACAACAAGTTCATCTTTTATATTAAATCTCAAACCACCTAGATATCTAGTCACCTTTTCAGCCTCATCCTCATCCCTTCTTGACCTTATACTCAATCTATAGAATTCATCAGTGTAGGCTTTAACATCTAGTTCTCTTTGCTTTAATCCTTGCAACTTCTTATACAATTGAACTTCATAGTCTTTTGGAAGAAATTTAACTTTTAACTTTTGCACCATCTTGTCCCAAGAAGCGATTCTTGATTTATCTTATTTCCTTCTCTCTGCCTACTCATAGTCCCACCATAGGAGAGCATGTCCCTTGAGTCTTGTCTTTGCCACCTTCACCTTTTGTTCCTCTGAAATATCTTCACTTTCAAAATGGTTATCCATAGCAAAAATCCAGTCAAGAAATTCCTCTTCATTTAGATTTACACCATACACAGGAAGATCAAATTTTACCTTCATTGAATCACCATTCACTGCCTTAAGAAAATTTTCCATCCTTTGACCTTCAGGGTCTAATTCCTCATCAACATCATATTCTTCATCATCTTCCTTTGTTTCACTTTCTTCATTCTCATCTCTTCTTTTATTTGTATCCAAGGCTGCAAGACTTTCCAACATAGAATTTTGTGATTCCAAAAGCTTAGCATACTTCTCTTTTAGGTCCTAAAACTCTCTAGCAGCACCAACACCTTTTGGAGGCATCCTTCAACCTTGACTCTTCACCTTCTATTTGCAAACCTGCAAAACACCACCACAAGGAATCTTGTCCCTGTGCTATGATGCCACTTTGATGCATTAGGGGGAGGTCCTACAACACAACCTATCACAATTTAAACAAAAAAATAAATAATTAGATCTCCAAGTTCACAATTTCTCTCTTTCTCAACCAGTGCTCTTCAATTCCTTGTAGCACTCCTAACCCCTTCAATCGGGTAAAAATCCTTGATCCGATTCTTCTAGACCAATAAATAAACCTTTTCAAGGACCCATTTGGACATATTTTAACATATCAGAAACTTGATGATGGTTACTTCAAACCAATACCCTCAAAACCCAAAATTTCATTGTCTTAGGCCTCCAATTAGCCCTCTTTTACAAAGAGACTTATCTCTAAATGTCTAAAAAATCTCTAAAAACCCTAGGCAGAAAGTCCTCACATGTCAAAACATAAGAATCAACTACTAATTCTTATAAAATAAACCTCCAAGGTGCCTAACTCTAAAACCCTCCTTTTTAGCCTAAAACTAGGGGTTTATTGAAAAACATACTTCCCAGCCACCCCAAAACTTATCAATTGCTCAGAAAAGTATAAAATAATCTTCTCATGCTTAATTCAACATAAAACCATTCTGCCAAACAATTTTTTTCAATTTGACTCACTAAAACCTCACTTTTCCTTAAGGAAACACAATATTTCAACTAGGGCTTCACACCCAACAACATTTCCAAACCTCTCCTTCCCTAATTCATCATTCTCACACCTTATTACTATTAGTGCAGACCCATTACTCAAGTTACAAAGGCTACAAAAAGAGGAATGGGTCAAAATTCCATTTTTATGACTTTCAAAGCCTTAGAATATGCTTATACATACAGATTTGAGAAAAAAAAATTAGAACTCACTCAAAAATGAATGCAAAAACCTCCAATAAATTGAAAAATTATGTTAATACATTATAATATCAATGAAAATTCATTTCATGACCAAATGATCTTCTGTACGGACTGCCTAAGGCTTCAAAGTCTGGAAAAAACTAGGAAAACATGGAAAACAACAAAGAAACTTCACAAATATTCAAAAATTTCATTAGCCATCATCCACAATGTGCACATGTGCCTTTTAAGGGATTTTCCAACCATTCAATTGACCAAAACTGTCTTTCTAACTTCCCAACCATCAAATGACTCTTAATATTCCCCTAATTGCAATTTTGACAACTTTTACTTAACAACTTTTGACAAAAAGTGCAACTTGTTACATTTTGACACTAAGGACCCAAAATTGATTCTCATTACATATAAATGGTCTCAATAGACCTTATTAAAGAAAAAATATTCAAAAAATCACTAAATCGCACCACATGACCACCTAAAACCAACTAAGGGTTTGGTGCTCCTGCACCAGTCTATACATAGCTTCATCAACCTTCACATTAGTACCTTCAATAATTTTCCTCAACCTCTTATTAAAACATCTGTAAGCCTTACTATTATTTGAATATCCAAGGAAAATTCCTTCATCACATCTAGCATCAAATTTTCCAAGATTTTCTTCATCTCTTCTAATATAGCATCTACTACCAAATACCTTAAAGTATTTTATAGTAGGAGTCTTACCAGTACATAGTTCATAAGGGGTCTTAGTTTTGTTACCTTTGACTGGAACTCTGTTAAGAATGTAAACAATAGTGTGAATATCTTCTCTCCAATACATATCAGGAACATTTTCTTCTTTCATCATAGTTCTAGTGGCCTCTTGCATAGTCCAGTTCTTTCTCTCTACAACTCCATTCTGCCGTAGGGTTCTAGGAGCAGAATAATGCCTTTTTATACCATGCTCTTCACAAAATGCATTGAACTCATCGGATGTAAAATCTCCACCTCTACTAGATCTTAAAAATTTCATTCTTAGGTTTGCCTCATTTTCTACTCTTTCCTTAAACACCTTGAATCTATCAAGAGCTTGAGACTTTTCTCTAAGAAATGTAACCCATGTCATCTTAGAGTAATCATCAATTAAATGCATAAATTACATGTCACCATTTATGCTTCCTATTCTTGTAGGACCACAAAGGTCTGTATGGATTAATTCTAGCATTCCGGTAGATGATTGATACTTTGCTTTAAAACTATTCCTTGTCTGTTTTCCCATCTAACAGCTTCTGCAAATTGAATTTGAAGGCTTTATGATTCTAGGCAGATCTCTCAGAACTTCTCTAGAACTGATCCTAACCAGATTGTCAAAATTCACATGTCCCATCCTCCGGTGCTAGAGCCAACTCTCACTAATCTGGGAAACAAAACATTAACCATTACCTCCTTTGAGTTGATAGATGTTTCCATGAGTTCTTCTTCCAACTGCAACCAAAGTTCCAGATCCTTTTATGATCTCACAAGTGTTATCCTGAAACACAAGCTTAAAACCTTTGCTGCACATTTTTCCAACACTTAAGAGATTATGCCCTAAACCCTTTACATAGTAAACATCATCAGTATTGTGTTTTCCATCAAAGCTAATTGTTCCTTTACCAACAATATTAGCACCAAAATCATCTCCAAACATGACTATACCTCCATCATACTTCTCAAGTTTAGTAAAATTACTCTTATCTCTAGTCATATGATTTGAACATCCACTCTCAATTACCCAAAAGTCTTCATCCTGTCTAGCATGAAAATCAGTTACCAGAGTACCTTCTAATTCATCCTTCTTACACTCCAGACTAGTTTCTTTTGCACATTTATTTTCTGGGGCTAGAAACAAACATTCATCTTTATCTTCCTCAAGATCAGATTCATCATCAGAAATTCCTGCATCTTCTTTAACATAATACAACTTCTTGAACTTCCTATCCTTCTTATCCTTGTAGTTATTGTTATTATCCTTATTCTTCTTTTGTGTAGCTCTATTAGGACATCTTAATGCATAATGAACAATATTTCCACAATTGAAATACTTGAAAGGAAACTTACCTTTTTATTTACCAGTACCTTTCTTCAATCTCCTTGTGAAGTTTGCTTCCAAATCTTTTGCATCATCATCATCATCTTCTATCTTCATGGCTTTAAAGGTTGTTTCAGTCTTGTCCTTATCTCTTGAAAATTTTCTCATCTCAAATGTAGTCAAGACACCAAATAGATGTTCCTTAGTGAATGTCTTTGGATCATACTGTTCTTCAAGAGAAAATACTTTTTCACTGTAATTGTCTGGTAAGGTCATCAATATTTTCTCAATTATATCTTCATCCTTCATGGTACCACCTTGATTCTTGATTTCAGTTGCTATAGTTTCAACTCTCTGATAATAGCTTGCAATGTCTTCTCCATCTTCCATTCTCAGATTCTCAAATTTTCACTTAGTAGTTAGTTTTCTTGACAAGTTTACTCTCTCATTCCCTTCATAAATGTCTTTCAATTTTGTCCATACTTTATTTTTTGTAGCCAGAGAGATAACTTTTTTCTCTTTCAATTTTAGATAAAGCACTAAATATAGAAAACCTTGCTCTTTCATTTTCTTCAAGAGCTACAACCTCATCAGTAGAGGAATTTTCGACTGCTGGAATCACATACTTTGTCTCCACAACTTTCCAGGTATTAAAACTAAGTGAAATCAGATAACTTTTCATCTATTCTTTCCAATTACTATAATTAGCTCCATCAAACATAGGAAGTTTCAACTTGTGTACCATCTGATCTACCTCAAGCGGTTAAGATTTTCATCGAGGAACCAGAGCTCTAATACCAATTGTTGAAATGCACAAGAAAACCAAGAGGGGGTTGAATCAGTTGTATCAAATTCTTTACTTCTTAACTTAATCAATTCCACTTTATATTCAATCTATTATTAAGTGTGAAAATGAAAATGTAGATATCAAAAACACAACACTAGAGACACCAAATTTATGTGGAAAACCCTAATGAGGGAAAAACTACGATGCTGATTAACTCACAGTATAGTAGTAATGCATTACCGGATACAAAGGCTCACTGCCAGAGGGATCACTACCGAAGTACTACCCAGATTAAGGGCTCATTGCCTTAGGAATCACTGTCCAGAAAGAGAGGATCACTGCCTATTGAAAATAAAAAGAAATAGATAAAGATCCACCACTAGGAGTTCCACACACTTCGCAACTTGATTAGAAGATTATGAATACAATGAAGTACTATTTCCATAATTGACTCTTCCACACTCTACTTTTTACACTTGTTCGCACACTCTTCTCTTGCTCAGATCAAATGATTGATGGATATGAAATTTGCTACAACTTAACTTGTATTTATACCATCTTCAACCTCAAGAACATTCTCCAAGGTTATCTATACAATTTTATTTACAAATTGAACCTAGGTCGGCTACTCAACATTCCCACGGTGGATAAGAATGTGAGGGGACCAAATATATATTTAGTTTAGGACCCAAATAATATCTTGAAGCTCACACACGCTTCCTCAAGTTGATGCAAAATCCAGATGTAACATGTAGATACCAGGTCGGCCAAACCTAATGAAAACAATGATGGTATTTGAAGTACACACATCTACAACAAGATAAACACACATGGATTGCTCAACACACTTCACCAGTCATTTTACCATCTATGAGAACAACTCAGATGCATCTGCAACAACTTCAAAAAACTTCATTCGCAGAGAACACTTCACCAGTTCAACTGAGACAACCAACAAAAAAATAGAGACTCTAGAGTAGGTCTTCCAGAGTGCCAAACCACGAGAAATTTTGTTAGAACATAGAAATCATCAGAAATAGTCATCTCCCAGATCTGAAAGATTTGAAACCAAATATCAAAAGACTGCAGAGCCAAAACATTTCTCCCAGTCCACAAACAAATAGTTTTGGCGAACCAGTTCACACACCAGTGAACATATCTTCTTCTCTTCATCAAACCTAAAGTTGAAACTCAATATATATGATTCATTAAATCTTGTGAACACACCTACAGATCTGCATAGGCATAGGATTAAAACAAAAGAAATGCAGACCATAATACCGAAGCACACTAAAAACACACTTCAACACAACTTTCATTATTTTTCAAATTTTCTCAAAAGCACTTGGCAAAACCTAACTTACTCAACTTGTATAGTGTTGAAATCAATGAAAAAATTAGTGATAACACCACCAAACACATCTATACTTGCAACACTTCCATCTTCACATTCTAGAATGCATAGTTTGGACCATAAAACATAGGGATCTCCTTCTTGTTTTCCATTCGAATCTACCTCAAGCAGTTAAGCTTTCTCTAAGGAACCTTTCGCTAATACCAATTGTTGAATGAACAAGACAACTAAGAGGGGGGGAGAATTAGTTGTACCAAATTAAAACATCAAAACCCTCAACAATAATTAGATCCACATGCATTCATTAAACCCTTAATTTGTTATAATGTTTAAACATGAAAAATAGATAATAGAAACTGAAAAAACCAACACCAAACACAAGAGAACACTAGATTTACGTGGAAATCCCAATGAGGGAAAAACTACGGTGAGGATTAGTTCACAATATAAGTAATTGAAAAAATGGTACAAAGAGGCTCACTGCTAGAATAGGACACATTGTCCATAAAGGCTCACAACCCAGGCTCATTGCCAAAAATAGAAAGAAGAAAGAATATAAGATGTTGCACATAAAAAATAATTTCAGTGCAAGAGTGTCCACCACAATAAATACAATCATCACTAGCAACCTTCAAGAGATCAAGATACCTCTGCTCACTACATCCAACAATCTTATATTATAGCTCACACTACAATTCACACTTTTGCACTTAATTTTGCATCACAACACTCAAATACATTCCACACTTCATCTTGCATCAATTCACCTTGCATTTATACCATTTTTAACTTGACAAATATCTTCAAGTCATCTACACTCACTTGCACTTCACAAATTCAAATTAGGCCGACACTAAACATTCTTGTGATGAATAGGAATGGAAAGTGGACCAAAATAAAAATTAATAGGGACCCAAATCAAATCTCACACACCATGCTACACCTTAATTAATGTTTAAACATCTTCAAATGTAGTGTAAACACTAGGTTGACCATTACTTGTGCAAAAAACATTAAACTTTGAATTACACACTTCCTCAAATGTAAAGATGACTTGAAAACCATAGACCATGCTTCATCATGATTTAGAATATTCCTCTATCCTCTTGAAATCCATTAAAGTCCTTTTCAAAAACTCACACCATCAGAATGTGCACACTTAGTACATTCAAACTACACTGCCAAACACTGCAACTCTACAATCCAACTTCTAGACTAGCAAACCATAAATCCTCTTAACACACCACACCAAAGATATCAACATCATCAACATACCTTCAAAATCACAAATAACTAAAGAAAAACTATGGAGAAACATGGAGAAAATACATTTCTCCCAAAAACATCTGTAAAGAACACTACAAAACTAGTTCACCCATTGGTGAACGTAACTTCTTCTAACCTTCGATCTAGAAGCCAAAATTTTGGATATAAAAACTCTGAACACCTCTAACCAACATATCCAAACCACACAAGTAGATATTCAACCCAAAATAAATGCAAATAAAAAATAGAACACCTTTGCAACACCCTATTTCCTTATTTTATGAATTTTATTAGTATCCTCAACATCTGAACCATAAATATAAGATTATCAAAGCAATACCAGAGGTTAACATTAGTAACTTAACTAATGATAATCTAATGCAACTAATAAAAGCAACAATATCTTCTCAACCAGTGCACTACTATCATCAATGACAACACAGGCTTGTTGACATCAATGACAACACCCTCATAATTGTAACAAAATGCAATTTTAGGATGTGTGAGATGTGTCAGGCATTTTTACATGTCTACACAATGAGAATGATCATTGTGAATTTCATAGAACTAAAGTATATAAAACCAATAATTGCATGAAACTCAAGAATATCATACATGATCTAATTGTTAAGGGAGAAGTTGATGTTGAACATCATCCTCAATCATCTGGTAACAATGACTTGTGAATCTATAAGGATCCAATCCTTGACCATACTAAAGGAAATGAAAAAGGTGTAGTGTAGACAAATGTATCCCTTTACATTTTCTCACTTGTTTGAGCCCTCCTAGTTAAATTAGACTTAATTGTGCCTTGATTTAGTGTTGTAAAGTGTATCCCTTTACACTTTCACACTTATTTAGGGATCCCTTAATTAATTGAGCTTACTTATGCCTTAATTGGCCCTATAATCAATTTAAAATCGCATTTAAATTACATTTTTTGAAGGGGAAACCTAACATAATTTAATGCCTAAACATAACAATCCACATTGAGCAATGTGTGTCCTAGGTTTATGGACCTAGGACCCATTTGCCCATGGGCGAGTGGGTCCTCCCTAAACCTTAGGACCTAAATTTAAATGATGTTTTTGGTAGTATTTTAACATATTCAAATCTATAATTAAATTTCAGCTTGTGATATTTGAATTTCGAGAAATTAAGAATACATACCTATAAATACAAGGTTATTTCACTATGTTTCACCTAGATTTTTCAAGCTATATTTTCAAGTGCTCAATTACAAGAGCTAAGGTTATAATTAGGAGCATTCAAAGAGAATATTTATTAGAGTTTTATTGCAGCATTCAAGATCCAATCATCATGTCAAAGTCTTCTTGCATCATGCATGTTTTTGGAGCTAACATTATGATGTAGGTTTTATGATCAAGTCAAGCATTCAAATCATTATTTCAAGAAATATTCAAAGTTCAAGATCACATCTATTGAATCCATTTCATGCAAGTTGCAAAACTTCATCCAAGGACTTATCTAAGGGTTTTTTGAGTGGTAGCATAGATTCATTCATTCTTCATTCCCTCTTTCATGCTTTTATTCATTTCAAGGTTTGATTAACAAAATGGGGTTTGACCAAGGCAAACCCCCATTCACCAAAAACAAACAATTTTTCCCTTTCATCTTGTGTTTGAAGATCTAGGTGGAAGAAAGTTTGAAGACCTCTTGAAGAGAAAATTTGAAGAAGTTGACAAAGTTGTAAAATTGTTGTCATCTCATGGAAACTCACCTACACAAGTTATTTCTAACATTTCAACACAACCACCTGGACAAATTGGAAGCTTTAGATCTATTCCAAAGGCTCCCAAAAGTTGCAAAAAATCCTGAAACCAAACCCATTTTCCCATAGGTGAATGAGTCCCAATTAGCCTTTGAAAAATCACTTTTGGTGACTAGTAAACACAGTTCTCCCCTTCTTAGATCTGTAATTTAATTTATGGTTCTATCAATTTTGAGTTTAATATTTCTATTTCAAGTTTAATTTGGCATAATTGGGTTGATTTTCTATTTTTAGTTTGTCTCCCAAAACTGCTTGATGAACCTGACCCCTGTCCTAAACACAAAAAGGAAAACCCTACAACTTATCATAAAGGGTTAATTCACCTAAAGGTTGATAGTCAATTCTTTGTGAGGATCTCATTTCCTAATGGAATAAAGGAAAATAGGTCCCTAAGTGGTTTATCAATCCATTTTGGTGAACAAACCTATTTTTCTCCATTTTAGTTTGGTGCACTCGGCGTTTGAGCATTACATCTCTCTAATTTTGGAGTCCATTTCATTCCTAGATCTAGGATTTGTATTCATTTGGATTGCATTGAATTAAATCTCATTTAAGGTTGCTTAACTTGCATTAGTTTTCATCTCATTTAGGGTTTTAAGATTGCATTTTTGGATTCTTTAAAATTTAGAAAATACAATTTTTTTAGTCAATTTGTAAAGAATTTACATAACATTGTACGATCAAAATTTAAAATACAAAATTGAATCAAAATTGCATTTCAAATTAGGTCTCCTAGTTTATCATTTAGCACTATTTTTCATTGCATTTAGACTTAACTTTATATAAAACTGAATTGTAACCACCTATCTCAGTCTAGAATATGAAAACCATAAGAGTCAATACAAAAATTTATAAATTCATTTTTCAAAACCCTGAGCTAGTACCCATTCGCCCTTGGGAAAATGAGTCCCTGATTAGGAATTTTCCCTCCATTTCTGGGCATTAAAATCTTTATTTCTACATTCTGTTATGTTGTTTTCAGTTTACTATTTTAGTTTGTAGATATTTTGTTTCTCAAATTTCTCATATTAAGCTTCATTTGATAAATTCAGTGCATTGTGTTAATTCAAAATTGCATCTAAAAGACATCATTTTCAAGTTTTTGCATAATAGAATTAGAAAATTATCTTGTTTAAAATCTATTTTGTTTATTGCATTGCACTTTACATTCTATGGATATTATCATTAGACCTGCTATTGTGATTAACTTGGATGATGATAATGAAACCGCTATAATTGATGAGGGAGTGCATCAAATGTTAAATTTATTATTTTCCTCTTCCATGAGCTTAAATGACGATCCTCCTAAAGAGAGTGTTGAACTTGGTTCTTGTCCTATTTTGTCACTTGATGTTGTCCCTTTGGCTAGTTGTCTACCTTTTTCATATACTAAAAAATATTGGGGTGTGAATGATCAACTATGGGTTGAATCACATGTGCCTTATTAGTCTTGTCTTTTTTTTCTTTTGCATGTTCTTTTGTGATTACATGTGCATAATGTGATCCCCCATATTGTTATGTTTGATGAGGCTTCATGTTCATTCCTCTGTTTGTGAAGACTTTTAAAAAGTCTTGATTAATACTACACATCTGATTTTGATTAACTAACATCGTTTCTTCCTAAATCACTTCAAACTAACTGATTAATTAAATAATCAATATTATTTAGTTAAATTCATCAAATTCTACTATTAATCAAATAATTGATTTTATTAGATCAATTCACCTTCTTCTGACTAATTATTCATCCTATTTAATTAAATAAAATAATTTAATTAAATCCCTCTAAGTCCTCTCATTTGATTAAATAAATAAAATTATTAAAATCAAATGTCATAATCCCCTAACCCATCCAAGTTAATTAATTTTGAATTAATTAACCCTAAGCTACTTGTTAATCATCATCAACAAATCATCTAGCTTTTAACTCCACCTTGGTTGAGTCACACAACACAAACAAACAATAGTTAATCATGTTAGAAACCCAAATCTAGCATTCCCTATGAGATTCTTAGCTAAATGAAGATTAAAACATGAAAATAAAACCATAAAAAAACCAATGATAACATGTAATCAACTTTAAAAAACTAACCTTTATCCCATAGGGGGATTGGTGCTCCTTTGATGTGGAAAAAATCCATTTCCCAATCCCTTTGATAAGCTCCAATGATGTAGTTGATTACAAGTACCTAAGATGATGAAGCAAGCTTCAAATATGATGAAAATGGTGATCCCAATTTTATGGTCCAAACAACGTCACAACAAAAGAAGATCATGGAAAAAAAGAAGGAAACATCAACCTCAAGTGATTTAAGTCAAACATAATACAACCCTAGGGTATCCATCAACCCTTCACTTAATCCACCTCAACTACCTCAAGATCCTCAAGAGAGAGGTTGCCAAGTGGAGGATGCCATGAATAACTTTAAGGAGATATCCCAAGATGAAATACTTGAACTAGTTCAAAATCCCAAAACTCACAAACTAGTCAACACAGCCATGTGATTAAATCCTACTCAATACATGTTGGCATTGGAAAAATAAGAGGCTAAACTCCCTTTCAATTTTGATGTGAGAACTATTGTTGAACAACCTTTAGGAAGGCTACCACAAACATCATTTACACCTTCATTTCCAAGTATCATCCAACCAATAAACCAACCATCATCATCTCATGCCCCAAGTCAACCAATGATAACAAAGGGAATTTCACTACTCCAACCCCTTTAAGGGCATCCACTTGTCAATAATTGAAATTTGGAAGCCAATATAGTATTGGGTATGCTTAACACCATCCCAAAATACCCTAAGTAACCATATGTTCCAATCATCTTCCATGATACCAATAATCCATCCACTTTTCATGCTACCCTTACATATTCCATTTATACACAAGGCTACAATCCTAACATCTCCCAAGGGAAAGTGGATTTATTTGGACAAACAAGACTTTCAATGCTTCATCCTCACTTCCACAAGGGAATAGACCAAAAATATTTCCACCATTACCCATCTTGACATCATCATTCACACAAGGTGTAGGGTAAATAAATTCATCCAACACCAATCAAACCAAATCAACCCCTAAACACAAATTAAATCAACACACTTATCATACCAAATCCTCCAAATGTGCCACTGATATCGTAAGACCAAGTGGAACCAATCCAAATCTCTCAACCAATCATCACATCATCTACAACACCTCAAACATCCCAAAACTAGTATCCTAAGGACTAAGCATATCAACCACACCATCCACCACACAACCCCTTGTCATCACTCAAAAAACACCTCAACAATCACCTATCATAGCATCTCACACCATCCCATAAAATCCACCACCTCCACCTCCAAATCCAAATACAACAAATCAATATAGCATCACAATACAAGCAGCTCAAAAAGCTTACCAAAAGGAATTGTAGCAATTTCAATCAAAACAAGCTCAAGCCCAAGCACAAGATTTGATCCAACAACAACAAGCTGCACAATAGGCACAACAGAAAGCACACATGCAAGCCCAAGTTCAAGCTCAAGCTCAAGAACAAGAACAAGCTCAATACCAAGCACAACAAGTGTAAGAACAAACCTTGTTACAAAAAAAATCCTATCAAAAAGACTTACAAAAACGCACACAACAACAATAATTGATAGCGCAATGACAAAAAACAACTCAACAATAGGCCCAATAATAGGCATTATTGGCCCAACAACAACAAAAACAACAACAAGCCCAAAAAAAAGCATTGTTGAAACAAGAACAACAACAACATGCATACCAACAAGAATTATTTTTAGAACAAAGCTTCCAACATCCTTTCACAAACACACAACAAAATGCCTTAAATATTAACACACAAGCCACCCCATCCATCACCCAACCAACCATACCATCCCAAAACACATACATTCCACCACCTGATCCATAGAATGATCTATCCACACAAGTCAAGTTTCTCTCACAACAAATACAAGACATACAATTGGGAAAGACAAGGAAATCACCAACACAAGGAAATTTGTGCCCCTATCCATTTGATAGAATCATTTCTATGGTTCCATTTCCACTAGGCTTTGAAATACCAAAATTTGATAAATACCAAGGAAACAAAAATCTTGAAGATCACATTAGGGAATTCCACATACACTGTATGGAAGTGGCATATATAGATTCTTATCTGATGTGACTCTTCCCTCCAAGTTTGGCTGGTCTAGCAATGGAATGGTTCTCCCACCTCCCCCTGGAATTAAAAAATTTCTAAGAAATTATGGACTTATTCATTTAACTTAGGCATGGAAATAATCTTGGGAGAATTATTTGGCCTAAAACAAGCCAAGGGAGAAACATTTGCAACATTCTTGCAATGATGGCGATCCAAGGCTAGAAAAAGAAAATGGTCTATGCTGGAAGAACAACAAATCAAAACTATCATCTCCAACCTTGAGGGGAGCTTGTCCTCCTTTGTAAAAATGTAATGCATCACAACATACAACCAATTGATACCCAAAGCTATCAACATTGAAAGAGCCCTTATAGCGCAAGGGAGCATGCCCATATACTAAGACAATTGACCATCAACGAGTTACAATGAAAAACCTCACACATGTGCTAAAAATAATTTTTTTACCAATGATGGTGTTGTGGATGCCAAAGTTGTTATTAGTGCTCGAAGGCTAAATACACGACAAAAAACATACACACAAACACAAAACAACCCACAAAACACTATGCAAACCAACACATCACAAAAACAATCCAACAATCAGGCAGTCAACAACATAAATGCTAAAGGGGACCACCCCCAAAGAATAAATACTCACCAAAATGAAAATATAGACCACTAGGGGAGCCTATTGAGTCTGTCATGTAGCAACTGGTACAAGAAAACCTTATCACACTCCTTGTTTACGAAAATTATCAAGAGCCTCAAGTTAAAACACCATGGTATAATGAGAAGCACCTTTGCAACTTTCATAAAATAAAAGGACATACAATAGCTAACTATATGAGACTTAATAATCTTATCCAAGATCTCATTGATAATAAGGTTATAACCATTGGACAACCAACCAGGAATCAAGATCTAAAAATATGCACGAATCCAATATTGGATGACAATAAAGGAAACAACAATGGCAAAGTACAGCAATTTGAACCACATATTTGGATGAATGGGTAACAATTGTAAATATTAAATTAAGAGCCTAGAGCTGAGTGTTGATTCAACACATGTAGTAGCATAATTTCTATCCTAGAACCTTCACCACCACTCAAGGAACCAACCGCCAATCTAAAATCAAACCCTAGTGGTTATAGTGTCTTGGAGCAACTAAAAAAGACCCTCGCCCAAATATCCATCATGGAGTTGCTCAAAATATCACGTGCACATAGGGACATCCTAGAGAAGGCATTAGTTGTATCCTCTATCCCCACAGACCTTGATGCATACCAATTTCAAGCTATGGTTAGACATATCACTACACTACATCTCTTCACATTCTCTAAGCATGATCTCCCAATCCAACCATCTCATAACCCTGCACTCCACCTAGAAGTCCTAATCCATAAGAACAAAGTCAAAAGGATCTTGGTGGATGGGGGTGCAGGTTTGAATATTTGTACCCTACAACTTATAAAGAATCTAGGTTTTTTAGAAGACGTCATTGAAAAAGGTAAAGGTATCACCATCAAGGCCTATGATGATAGAGAATGGGTTTACCAGGGGACCATTCAACTCCCCATCAAAGTGGGGCCAAAAATAATGGAGGCCACTTGCTAGGTCCTTGACCTTGAAATTCCCTACAATATTGAACTAATGCACCCATGGATCCATAGGATGTAAGCTGTCGCATCCACATTCCATCAATATGTAAAATCCCCTTACCAAAATCAAGAATTCACGATCCATGGTGACCTCAAAACTTTTTATTATTGTAAAAATTTGGACGCCAAGTATTACAAGATCCCCCAAGTTTCGGAAAATGATGAAGGGAACACATCCCCTTATGTCGACCCATCCACTTTAGCCTCCACCTTTGAGACAAAGAGGCCTACCATTCAGATTATCCTAGATGTCAAGGCTATAATCCAAGATAATGGGTGTGGGGAATATAAATTAAAAAAGAGTTCCTTTGTGATAGGAGAGTTACCTCAATATCCTATATCTCATGGGAAACTGTAGCCAATTGACACAACATCTCAGACCTTCAAAGGAGAACCTACCACCTTCAAAAAATGGGGAGACCCAAGCAAAGAGGTGGTAGATGAAATGGATGTATCAAGATGAAAGATCTGTACCCAATCTTCCCATGGATGGAGATAACAAAGGTCTATAGTTAATGTTTGGATGAGGCTACAATAAAAATGAGAAGCTCGGGAAAAATGATAATGACCCATTAGAACCTATCATTGCTGAGAAGTGCCTTAAGAATATTGGCCTCAGATGTACCCCTAAGAACATAATCATACTTGGCAAAGGTACCATTGTTAAAATGGTCAAAAATTCCCTATTGGTACCCGTATTGCTTAGTAGTCCCTTTGAGGATCCCATCTTTGACCTACCCATGCTATTTGAGGATTTCTCTCTCTTCATGATCACCACCATGTCATTCGAGTCAAATAACCAAGTCACCGAACTAAAGCTCGTTTACCCCTAACTCATTGACTATGACCAATGAGGACCACCAATCTTAGATACGTTTGGAAACAATGAGGCTCTCTCAAAATTCATGGGACTAAGGAATAATCTATTGTATGGAGATCACAAAGCATGGTTTGACATTGAGTTGGACACACATGTGTACTATGGGGAAACGATTGAATCTCTTAGTCGCAAAATAGAAAATATAAGAATAATTTATGATCTAAAAATAGTAAAAATAAAGGACATATCCAATGGTGAAAACCTCTTCGAGGTGCCAAAGATGAGGGATTCAATCTTCCCCTTAAGGCCATCCATCAAGAAAAATCAGCAGTACTGGCAAAAAAGTGCAACCCGGTGAACTTTGGAAAGGAAAGTGAATTTTGTGCTGACATACACTGACATGCTAGGCCTTGATCCAGAGGTAGTGGTCCATCATCTAGCAATCTATCCAAAGGAAAAACCAGTAAGACAAAAATTGAGAAAGATGCATTCGTAGATCACCTTATTGGTCAAAATTGAGCTACAAAAACTCCTTGACATTGGCTTTATATGATCTATTGATTATCCAAAATGGGTTTCCAAACTTGTACCAATTTCCAAGCCCACTAGGGGCATCTCAATCTACATCAACTTTAGGTACTTGAACAAGTCATTCCCTAAGGATGATTTCCCTCTTCCCAACATTGATATGATTGTAGATCTGACGACAAAGCATGAAATGCTATCATTGATGGATGGATTTTCAAGATACAACCAAATTATGATTAAAAAATATGACCAACATAAAACAACCTTCACCTATCCATGGCGAACCTACTATTGGAATATGATGCCTATTTTGGCTGAATAATGCTAGAGCTACATACCAACATGCTATGACTTTGATCTTCCATGACATGATCCAAAAAACTGTAGAAGACTATGTGGATGATATACTAGCCAAATTAAGGTAATTTCAAGACCACATATCAACACTAGGCCCAATTTTTGACAGACTAGAAAAATATAAGGTATGACTCAATCCTAAGAAATGTGTCTTTGGCGTGTAATCAAGAAAGCTCCTAGGATATATTGTATCAATGAGGGGAATCAAGATAGATCTTAATAAAAGCTCAAGCAATCCTTGACATGGAAGCACCCTAAATACTAAAAAATTTGAGGGGTCTATAGGAAAGACTTCAATCAATTCACAGATTTATAGTATAGTTAGTAGATAAAACCATTCCATACTCTCATCTCCTTCACAAGGGAGTGGCCTACAAATGGGACGAGAAATTTGATTGAGAATTTAACCAAATCAAAGAATACTTTCTAACACCACCATTCCTCATGCCACCGATATAGAACAAACCATTCATCCTCTACATATCAGCTACGATGATAGCTCTTGGTGCTCTTTAATTTGGCACAAAATGATGTAACAGGGAAAGAAAGAGCTATCTACTACATCAATAGAACCTTGGTGGGACACGAGATAAACTATACATTCATTGAGAAATATTGTCTCACAATAGTGTTTGCCTCACAGAAGTTTAGACACTACATTCTTGCTCATCAAATAAATCTCATCACCGAGATAGACCCCCTAAACATCTACTTTCTAAAGAAATTCTCACAGGATGAATGGATAAGTGGGTCATGATCCTGATAGAATATGATATTGAATATGTGGAGCGAAAAGCCATCAAGGGATAGGTAATTGTAGATCAATTGGTTGAGGCACCTATATATGTCAAGAACCCACTTGTATTAGAGTTTCCAGATGAGTCAATTTTCAACCTTAGTGCAATAGAACATTGGAAGGTGTACTTCGACAGATCATATACACAACATGGGTCAATAGTAGGAATCCTCGTTATCAAACCACAAGGGGATTGTATCCCAAAATCATATAGGTTGTCTTTCCCTTATACTAATAACATTGCAGAGTATGAAGCCCTTGTCATAGGACTTTAGATTACAATATAGTGGAAAATAATGGCACTCAAAGTCTATGGGGACTCATAACTGATTATCAATCAAGTCAATGATGAATACCAAAATAAGGATGATAAAATTACCCCGTACAAAAAGCTAGTGGAGGATCTCAAGGAATTATTCATCGACATAACATTTGAGAAAATACCAAGGGTAAATAATAGAGAAGTTGGCACTATGGATACAATTAGATCATTACTAGATATCCCAAGGAACGTCCATAAACATGAATTCCTTATAGATCAGCTTCTTGTACCAGCTTTTGAGGTACCAAATTTTTATTCGTATGCGAAATTGTTGGTCCCAATGATCCTTGGTACCATGACATATTCACATACTTGAAAATAGGAGTCCTCCCTATTGACATCACCCCAAATATCAAGAGAACCTTTGTTAAAAATTCATCCCATTTCGTCATCTTAGGTAATACCCTCTACCATAGGAGTATTGAAGGAACCCTCTTGCGATTCCTTAACCCTGAGAAAGCTTTGACTGCTTTAATCGAGGTACACGATGGTATTTGTGGTTTTCATTCTAGTGGTATGACCTTGGCCAAGAAACTATTGAGGACTGGGCACTACTGGCTTACAAAGGAGAAAGAATCCCATGACTATGTTCAGAAGTGTATGCAATGCGAACAAAATGGAGACCTCATCCGTGCATCGGCTCAGGAACTCCAGATGATTGTAACACTCTGGCCTTTTTCACAATGGGGGCTTAATCTCATTGGAAAAATTACACCCACCTCATCTAATGGAAAAAATTTCATTATCACTACCAAAAAATACTTCACAAAGTGGGTAGAGGCCATCCCCATGACCTATATCATAGGGAAGAAAATCTCTAAATTCATCCTGAACTACCTCATTTTCTGTTATGGTGTTCCTCAAGCCCTTATCTCTGATAATGGAACACCCTTCAAAAACCAGGATGTTCATGAGCTATGCCAAAAAAATTATATCCAACATCACTTCTCCACCCCATATTACCCTCAAGATAATGGCCAAGCTGAGGCTATGAATAAAACCATCCTCAAAATCCTAAATAAATATTCAATGAAGTTGGCCGTGATTGACACCTACAACTAAACCCTACCTTATGGGCCCATCGAACGATTATTTGCACACCTACAGGTGCAACCCGTTTCTCCTTGGTCTACAAATCAAAATCCATCCTATCCATTGAGTTTGAGATCCCATCCCTCAGAATATCACTACAAGATCTTATTACTGATGAAGAGTATTGAGTATCACAGTTGAATGAATTGGAATTACTAGACAAATGACACATGGATGCTTTGAACCACTTACAAGTTTACCAAAATTTTCTTAAAAAGAGCTATAATAAGAAGATCAAGAGTCAGTAATTTTAAGTCAGAGAGCTTGTTTTGAAAGAAAATCCAAAGAACATATAAAATCCAAACAACAAAGGTAAGTTTGAACCAAATTGGTTAGGACCCTTCTTCATCACGACAAGCTACGAACAGGAGCATATCAACTATCCACACCCGAAGGTGAAACTATATAGGAGCCCATCAATAGATCCCATCTGAAAAAAATTATGTGTAAGCTTGCAAGGTATAAATCCAAAATTACAAAAAAAAATAAAAAATGATAAAATCAGAAAAAATCAGAAAAAGGATTGAAAACAGTAAAGAAAAAAATCTTCCTCTAGTGAAAACTACTTCGGTGGTGCTTTGGGAAAGTACCTTGGTGAAAGCCTGACAATCAGAAACCTTGTGTAAATAAGCACTTTCCATCCACCATGGATTCTTTGACTTGATTCTACATCTGCATCACTTTCCATCACCCTCCACCTACCATTCTTTCCATCATTCATCCATATCTGCATCATAGATTGATCTTGTAACTATCATGTTCTTGTATAGTACTACTTGGCACATTCCTAAGGTCAATTTGTCCTACCTATATCAAGATATTATATCACATCATGCTAGGTTCAAGTCCTATATCCACATCATATTAGATTCGTGTATATCCTTGAAGTCTTCCTTAAACATGAGAAAATACAAAAACATTTCAAAAATTAAGAAAATTCAAAAACATCCAAAATATATCAAAAACCCAAAAACAAGTCGAAAATAGAAAATTTCAAAAAATAGAAGTCATAAGTGTTGAACTATATTGTCTCTAAGCTTGAACGTAGGAAAGGATAATCTTTGATCAGCCTTCGAGACATTAGGCCAGTCCTTAGGAGTCTGCCATAATAAACTAGCAATCCATAAATGTTCATATCTTCATCGATAAACGAGCCTGTTTTAGTCAAAATATGTGGTCTTTGCATGTATAATGTAGGAAAGGCTAATATTTGATCAGCCCCTGAGGCCCCTAGGATAGGTCCTTAGGCTAGGTTCTTGGTCAAAAAGTTAGAAAACACAAAAACACTGGAAAATTTGAAAATCAAAACATTTATAAAACATCTTGAAAATTCCCTAAACTACCTCAAAACATTTGAAACAATACCAAAAACATTCAAAAAACCCACAATCATTCATCTCGTCTCAATGTTCACCCGCAATAAACATCCATACACAATAAATAAATCATCATCTTCAACCTTTGGAAAAATAAGTAGAAACAAGTATGGAAAATTGAAATTGTGAACTCAAACACGAAGGTCTTAAGTATAGGTCAATAGGTAAACAAGTTGGTTAATAAATCTTGGTATCAATAGCCCATCATCTCGTTAGTCTCATAGTCATCTGATAACATCATGTTCTAGGATATATCTTTCCTACAATGGACATCAACATCAGACATCACCGTAGTTTAGTCTTGGCTAAAGATATGAAGAACATTATCTTGTTTGTTTACTTGATCTTTTCTTTTGATTTATCTTATTGTGCTCATTCCAATGACCTTTCTATGATGTCTAATCAAAATGATATAGAGAGAAAGGAATGTGGCATTGATCATTATCTCTTTTTTTGCATGTTTGTTGGATATTCTTGTAATATAACCTTGGTCATGCTAACTTTGTTTGGTATGTAGGGAGGATGTTTTAAATGTCTTGTTAACTATTACATTGTTAGTCTTTTCCTTTCTATGTTTTGTTTTGAGATGTTTTAAATTTTTGAAGTATATCCTCACAAGGTTTCATATGTCAGGTGTAAACAAGAATACTCCTATTTGTTTGTCGAGTCAAAGTCCATGTCATCATGGTTGTTCAAACCTTGATGCATCGTATCTATGTGTGTTATCAAACATAAGGAAAGTTATTCTCTTTACATCCCCAATACCTAGATAAGCATCACATCATCATCACCATCATCTCATCTAATAAAGTCTCCACATCTCATAGACTTGTTTGACCTTTGCATCTTCTTGGATTCAAGGGTTGATCCCTATCTTTCTTCTATTTTCTCTCACACTAACATGGTATCGTGACATTCACCAAAAATCTATTTGAATCTATCCATAAACTATGTCCATTCGTCTTGAATCCATAAACTATTAGCATCCTACATACTCATACATATCATCATAATAGAAAACATCATCTATGCATTACATTATCATTTGAGGTGTTTAGGATAATATAGATTTGTTACTCTAAGAATCTTAGGTATCATCACATTTTTGCACTATCATCATAATTCATACATCACAAACATCTATTAGTAAGCACCCATACATACATTTTGCATCATCATATACAATAAGGAAAAGATACCAAAAAACAAGGATAAGACATCCATTTCCTTGCATCCATCTCATATACATCGTCACTTAGGTTGTTTAGGATAATATATATATTTTATTCTAAGCATCTAATGTCATTACATTTACATCAACATAGTATAAATTTGTTAAGTCTAAGAATCTCATAATATTGCAATAAATCCATCACATATGCATTCATATCATACATCAATAAAATCACATGCATTGCATCATGAAGCTTAGAAAATCATAGCATAATCACCCATCCATATACATCCATACCACATAAGGTATAATTAAATAACATCACATCATATAAATTAGAGCCATCTCATATATATATATATCAAAAAAGGTGAATGTTATGATACAATCAAAATTAGGTGTGTAATGTCATCATACAAAATATACAAGAGGATAATCAAAACTCAAACAATGAATGTATATACATCATATAATCAAGTTGTACATAAAAAAAGTGTCTAAAACATATCAATGATCTGAGCTCCCCTCACTATGTCGATCACTATGGTGACTGCCTTGGCTTTGGTGGTGTGAACCTGTTGGTCTACTCGATGGCCCCTTGTGAGACCTGATCGGTGCAACCTGGCTAATATGGGAGACATCTATCTCCCAAAACTCTTGTGGGTAGGCTCAGTAATACAAATTCATGTAATAAGAGGACTCCTACATGTCTCGCCCATATAACTCTATCGGGATTGTGGCCTGTCCCTGTGCTTGTTGTGCTGCTGCCTCCAACTATTTTCAGCATCCTATCTCAAGTGCCAAACCAAGGTCTGCATCTTGTCTCATCTAGTTCTCTTGGGAAACCTCCTACCTCACCTAATCTCCCTCCTGGATTAGGGCCTAAATCTAAGCCACAACCTATTATACCTGCCCTATCAAAAATTGTACCTATGCCTATAGCGCTACTATCTATGCATCCCTAGGATCGAGACTTGGTGGAGGTTGGTGTGGAGGCTATTGGGGTGGATGTTGTGGTTCCCTCTATCCTAATAGTTGTACCAAGGGTACACCTTCCCCATCATGAGCATCATGAACATCTTGTGGCCCAACATGCCCATCTTGGCCATCATGTGGTTGTTGTGGTGGCTTCTATCCAATTTGGGTCCCTCTGACCTGTCCCCTATCTGCTATTGGTACTATAGGCAATGTCAATTTGATTGGGGCATGATTCCACCAATAAGCATCACAGGCCTATGTATTGCCCACATCCTACAGACCATCAAAGTACACCCATGTTTGCATCACCAACTGCTTGAAATTATCTATCACCACCTAGGTCTGGATCTGCTATCCCCAAGTAGTCTCTCAAGCTCATCGAGCAAAGATGGCTATGTGTGCTAAGTCAGGTGCATCTTACACCTCCCTGAATTGTCTCGCTACCCTGTTAGGCAGGTAGCACTCAATCATATGTTGGTCTGACCCCTGCATGAATCTGGTCTAGTGGCAGTAGAAAAAATAATAATCATCATCATGCCATCTATAATGATGAAGCCAAGGCCTCCATCGGAAGTCCATCATCTCATCAATGACCTACCTCTAGTGCGGGATGCTAGTGATACCTATATAATGTAGGGTAGTCATACCCCCATATCTGTAAACCATGAGATCATCTCAGTTTATCTAGACATCCACTATAGTGGGCCTCAGTATTGCTATGTGCTCGTATTCCCAGATGTGAAGTAATGTGACTCTAGCTCTTATGCTACAGCCCCCCAAGTATGCTACTTGATGCATGTCATGATACAAAGAGGCAAGAACAACCACCCCCCATGGATACATGGTAAACTCCTCCATCATTTGGGACCGGATGATGTCCCATCCCATGCTGCAACCTCTCATTCATATGTCAGGAACAAGAAATCTCAAGATCAATGTATGAACAAATAAAGTCAAATATGGGGTGATCCCCACATACTGGCCAAGGCCCATTTTCCCACTGTCTTTCATATACTAATTGATGCCAAGAACCTAGAACATAGTATTCCCATCAACATTGACATTATAGATAATACGCTTGTCATGGATGGGGATCTGCAAGATCCAACATACATCCTCTAGGGTGACTATGGCCTCCCCCATTAGTAGATGGAAAGATGATGTCTCGCTTCGCCATCTCTCCAGAAGTGTTGTCATCATGGCCAGGTGTGTCCAAACCATTGGCATCTGTGCCACATGACCAAATACGATTGTGCCCAAGAAAAATAGCACATCATCTGATAGGTGGCTTGCTCGACGCAAAATTTGACCTCTACGCTCCTTCGAGTGGAGCAAAAAAAGGACCTACTACATTCAAAACACCCACGACATCAAATTTTATCAAATTGGTGTAGTTTCAAACAATAAAAAAATTCTTAAAAGTAAAGGCGAGCTGACAATTATAAAGGTGACACTTTGCATTTCACAAAAGTGATGCTATAAGAAAAAGCGACACCCTATTACAAAGGAAAATCAATATTTGAGGGTGACGCTCTAACCTTTCAAGCCCATGTGATGCTACACCATAGAGGCGAATTGACATTCAAACACAACACTCTACTCCTCCCAGGGTTATGCGATGTTATTTTACAAAGGCAATTCGATATTACATACACGACCTTGGACCTAAATTACACCCCGCGATGCTATATTACAAAGGCAATGCTCCATGAAAAAAAGCGACGCTAATTGAACCATTTGTGATGCCCTAGAGAGTTGCTTTTGGATGACCTAGTTGGACCTTAATAAATTCACCTAAAACATGAAAAATGAGGAAAGTTTCAAATTGCGTATCAAGGGTCCTGCATCTGTGGCCCACTAGAACTCTTGGACCCACTCCATCTGATGCCTGAGAAGCACACAAGCAACCATTTTGTCAACACATGAAAGAAAAATCATGATAATCCTAGAAGGTTATATGCACAAATGATTTACAAATGACCCCTACCCTCCTATTTATACTAGAAATTTAGGGTTTTTGAGTCCGTGCATCCGTTTTCTATGCAAAAAAGCTTGTTTTGACCCATTTTCATCATCGTGAGCTCGTTTTTCTGTCATGTAGATCTATTTTATGTGCCTTAATCATTATTGAATCCTTTTCACAAGCTCAACCCAACTTTTTAAATTTTCGCCTGATCTCTCGAGGGGGTAGTGTAGTAGCATAATTTCTTCCACTAGGGCAATAGTGGGGCATCCAAAAAAATAAGATTTTTTTTGAATTTTGATATCGACAGTGTTATTCTTTGAACCAACACAACAGGTACCTCATTTCAAAGAGGGGAAAAATGTAAATGCTTAAAAGTAATGATTGATACTACACATTTGATTCTGATTAACTAACATTGTTTCTTCCTAAATCACTTCAAACTAATCGATTAATTAAATAATCAATATTAATTAGTTAAATTCATAAAATTTTGTTATTAATCAAATAATTGATTTTATTAGATTAATTCACCTTCTTCTGACTAATTATTCATCCTATTTAATTAAATCCCCCTAAGTCCTCTCATTTGATTAAATAAATCAAATTATTAAAATCAAATGTCATAATCCCCTAACCCATCCAAGTTAATTAATTTTGAATTAATTAACCCTAAGCTACTTGTTAATCATCATCAACAAATCCTCTAGCTTTTAACTCCACCTTGGTTGAGTCAACCCATGGTCAACTAACCGAGTTGCACATGAAATTCATTTCTTTTAATTATCTAATTACCCTATTTATCCTTATAATGACATATTCCAAGGAATATTCCTCTCAACCATTCCTTCATTCAATTTCCCTCCAAAAGGCTTTAAATACCTCTTACAAGGGAATTTACTCCTCCTTACATGCCATCCTGTGTCTTACAATTCAATCCTCTTAAATTATCAACAAGATTTCCTTACATATTCAACCACATTCATTTACTTCTTCTTAAATCCTCATTTAATCCTCTTACACCCTCTTTACTCACACATTCTCCAAAATGTGCTCCACCTTCAACCATTAGCCTTGTGACAAGTGTCACATTCCTATTGGCTCTCCTATTAATTCCACATTCACCAAATTCTCTCATTATTCAACCCTTGAGCCCTATAAGTAGAGGCTTTATCTACAGAATATGGATCCATAACTTGAGGCAATATCGCTATAGTCATTTTCACTCATAGAATTCACCATTTTCATCCTATTTGAAGCTTGTTTCATCATCTTAGGTACTTGGGATCAACTACATCATTGGAGCTTATCAAAGGGATTGGGAAAGGGCTTCTTTCCACATCAAAGGAGCACCAATCCCCCTACGAGAAGAATGTTTAATTGTTTTAAGTTGATTAAATGTTATCATTGGTTTGTTTATGATTTCATTTTCATGTTTTCATCTTAATCTAGCTAAGAATCTCATAGGGAATGCTAGATTTAGGTTTCTAACATGATTAACTATTGTTTATTTGTTTTGTGTTAGCAAATTATAGATTTGGTGTTCACAATTTGTATCTACATTCTTCTATATGTCGTTGTGGATGACGAATTATTATGGGCTAACTACACTTGATCCATGAGGATACGAAGCATATTTGACCTACTAAACGTCAATCCAAATAAGATCAATCAATAAAAACCAAACTAGGAATCCATTAAAAATTAACATATTAAATCATGCAATCTTCAAAAACACTTATTCTAATCCATTGAAACTTATCTTATTGGGGGAGTGGTGTCACATTGATGTAGAATGGTGACCATTTCCTAATCCCATGGATAAATGAGCTTGTTTCAATTAGTTTTATTCAATAAAACTGATGAAACCATTGTGAGATGTGTATGAAAACATGATTTTAAGCTAAATGAACATGATGCAAGCTATTTAACATGATTTATGCTAAGATAATTGATATGGGTGAGTGAAAAGCTAATCTAAATGGATTCTAAGCTAAAAATATTGAAACCTTAATTACCAAATAAGCTAAATGGATTCATCTATGTTACCATGGAAGCCATTAATGAAAGCTAAGCTAATATGCAAGTGAATTAAGCTAAAATGATGTAAAATGTGAGTGCAATTTGCAAGTGATTTTAACAACAAAAGTTTGATGTTAAAATATGGATCCATTTATCTCCAAATAGTGACCTATTTATAAGAGAGAAAATGAGAAATGGAGGGTTGAGATCAAAAAGGTTAATCAATGGTAAAAAAGGAAAGAAGATGGAGGCATGGATCATGGATTCCTATCAAGGGCTGAAAATGCAAGATGATGTTTAATCAAGGGTTCACATTAATCCAAACAAACACACTTCTAAGACTTGCATAAGAAGTATTGTAAGTTAACTTGCACATGAAGTCTTGTAAGTTTGTTAAAAGGAAGAATATTCCTTAGAATATCCTCATGGGTGAGGAAAATAGATATTTATCAAATTAAAACAAAGTTTTAATATGCAAAAGGGGAAGGAATATTCTATGGAAATATTCCTTTTGGAGGAATGTGCAAAGGAGGAATATTCCCTTGCAAGTGGGGGGGATTAGATTTATTAGTAATTTTATAATTAAATAAAGTTTCAATTATGTAAATTATGGGAATTTGGATATTCATTAAATAATTAATTTATTTAATGGAAAGGGGAAGTGTTATGATATTTAATTAAATAACTTAGGGTTATTTAATTAAATAAGAGGAATTTAGGGACTAAATTAAATAATTTGATTTATTCAATTTAATAAGATGAAATGTTAGCATGAAGGGGAATGAATTAACTAAATTAGGTAAATTAAATTAATTTTTGAAAATGAAGCAATTAATTAAATAGCTAGGCTAATTTAATCAATAAAGAAAAAAGAGGATGGGGCTCAAGATTAAATGATGTTAGCTAGCCAATGTGATCCATTGATACATTTTTAATTGTCTATATTTTTCCCCTCTTTGAAGAAATGTACTCGTTGCATTGGTTAAAATATTGATGCTAATTTTGATGTTGATTTTGATGTTGATGATGATGCAAAAATAAATATCGATGATCTCTTTGAGATGTTTATATCCAAGCTAATTTTGATTGATAAAATTGTTGAGGATTCACAAAAATGAAAGGATTGTGTTGAATAACATGAGGATTGATAGGGAACAATATATCTCAATGATGGTTGATTTGATAGATTGATCAAGATTTTCAAGCAAGGCTAGGAAAAAAGTTTGTTAAATGATTTGATATTGATATAATAGAAAGATGGTTGGTTTCCTCCTCGAGAGATTGATCAGAGAATAAAGTGTTTTGATCAGGCTCACGATAGGTGAAAATTGGACTTATGCTTGAGATGCTTGAGATTATAGGTTGCTTTTGAATCAAAGAGCTGAAAATTTTCAGATTGTTGAGTTGAAGAGGATATAGATGCCCAACTGTGCCCCAGTGGAAGGGGGATTGCTAGTGTGCTATCTCAGATATTGATTTAGACCGATTTCATGTTGTATAGAAAGTCATTGGCCATGGGTAGCCTCATGTATATTTTGATATATCACACATATTTGATACCTAAATAGAATTGTCAGTAAAGATAGAAGAATAAGAAGGATGGATTAACCATTGATTTTGAGATTGATGTAGAAGTCCAAAAAATCCATGATGCATCGAGAATTTATCAGATATGATGATGAGAGATGCATGTTGATATGTTCATATCATGGGATTGGGATTTTTTGTCATTACTTATTTTTGATATAACACATAAAAACAATGAATCAAGGTATTGATAACTAGGATGGTGTTGTATCTAGTGTAATTGACTTTGAATCTACAAATAGATAGGATAGTTCTTGTTCACACCTTGAAATACAGTAACCTCATTGGAATGTAGTTTAGTAGCTCAAAATATCTTGGACCAAAGCATACACAATAGTCAACAATCTACTCCAAAAAAATTCCCTACACACAACTAAGAAAGTATGGACAATATTATTTTACAAGACTACCCACAAGTACAACAAATGAAATATAATGATCGATGCCCCATTCCTTTCTCTCTAAATAATTGTGATAGTGGTGTAGGGACACCAAGTCCATTTTTTGTGAATAAGGTCATGTAATAGGTTTTGAGGTGTTTGAGTCTTATTTTTTCATCAAATAAGGTCATAATAGACCATAGGAGTTGTAATTGGAGTCATTTGAGTTCATATTGTCATTTTTTGCAATGTTGTCAAATGGAAAGTTGCAAAAAGTGCAAACTTAGGAAGTTCAAGAGTCAAGTTGGTTTATTTTGTTGGGAATAAGTTGGAAACTGAATGGCCATGCTTGTAATACTTTAAAAATACTTGTGGTACATTGGGATGGAGGTTAGACATTGTAAATCTGAATTTTGAATATTGAAATTACTGTTTTCCTTGTAATTTTCTGGTAAATTGCTGCTCCAACTTTCTGTACGGTTATGTATAGGAAGATTATGGCTTGAAGTGAATTTTAATTTGTGAAGGAATGTGTTAAATCTATTTTGGCATTGTTTTGACTTAATTCCATTAATTTTTAATATTTTTATAAGTGATTTTCTGAGAATGGGTCTGTAAACCCCTGTTTGAGGGTTTGAGGGTATTCAAAATGCAATAAACACCCATACCATTGTTGGAATTTCTTGTAACTTGGTGTAATGGGTGAATTAGGGTATATTTAGGTGTTAGAGTAGGTTTCATGATCAAGGATGAGGTTTTTGAGGAAATAAGTTGCTGCCCTAGTTGTATCTCATGAGTTTTTGGTTTGAATTTAATGGTTAGAGATTAGAGTTTGGTGAAAATTATTTGAGAAAGGATGGGAGATGGTTTATTAAGCATGTGCAGACATAATGTTAAGGGTTTGAGGAATTGGTAAGGTAGAATAAGGCTGTGAATTTTAAAATTCAATAAACCCTCTATGTTTCAAGCATGGAAGTGGCATAGTCATGGGTTTTGTCGGTTGGTGTTCTTGTGGAGGTTTCCATTGGAAAAAGTTACGGATTATGATAATTTGAGGTCTATGTTGAACATTGGAATAGAGATTTAGGGTTGAGAAGGTGTTTGGTTTGCAGTTTCTTTGCAAAATAGGCCTAATTGGCTTAAGGGGACATCATACCAGTTAATATTTGGAGATGATGTTCTAAAACAAGTATATGAGAAAATTTGATATATCAAATTTGGGCCTAATGGGTGCTTGGAATGGTATTTGAGAAGTGGGTTTGAGTCCTTTACAGGGAGATCTGATCAAGAAACTGGTTTTGTAGACCTAGAAGGAGAAATGAGTGGTTGTGTGATAAATCATTTTAGGGTTTTGAAGCTTGGAAATTTGTTTTTAAAGGCTTGAATTGTGTTTTTTGCAGGTTTTCCTCCATACTCTACATTAATTGGTATCAAAGAATAGGTGTTAGATCTTTTGAAGGAGAAATATTGAAGGTTGAAGAAGAGAAAAGTTGGAAGTTGAAAAGACAAGATTCCTCCTAAAGGTAGTGTAGTACTTGCAAGAGAGATTAAGTTGTTGTAGGAGTCCCAAGAAGCAATCTTATCTAGATTTACAACATTAGAGATAAATAAAAGAAGAGGAAATGCCAGTGAAGAGGAAAGCGACCGAGAGGAAGAGGAAGAGGGTGAGAATGAAAACCCTCTAGGTAGAGTCCAAGATGATGAGTTGGACCCTGAAGAGAGAAGGATGGTGAAGATGTTGAAAGTTGTTAAGAGATATGCTTCTAGTGAGAAAATAGATGTGCCAATGTATAATGGCAAGTTGGATGCTAAAGAGGTATTGGATTGGGTTGATGCAATTGATAATTACTTTGAGTACAAGTAGGTTGATGATGATCAAAAGGTAAAGTTTGCCAAGACTAAGTTGAAAGGTCTTGCTTTGACATGGTGGAATTATGTACAAGAGGAAAAAGTGAAGAAGGGAAAAGAAAAAATCAATTCATGGGATAGGATGGTGTCAAAGATCAAGAGTCATTTTTTTCCAATTGATCATGTAATTTAGACATTTAAGAAGTTGAAAAGTTTAAGGTAGAAGGATAAGGATGTCATGGTCTACACTAAATAATTTCACAAGCTAATCATTAGAGTTGGTTGTGTTGAAGATGAAAATGAGAAGATAGCAAGGTATATGACTGGTTTGATGTTCCAAATTCAAGATGAGTTGAGTCTTGCTACACCTAGACAATGGAAGAATATTTTCAGTTAGCTGCTAAGGCAGAAGAGAAACAAAAAAGAAGGTAAGAAAGACAAGAGGCAGAGGCAACACTAATAGAGAAAGAGGTTCAAAATAGTCCTATGGAGACCAAGAAGATGCAAGAAAAAATAAAGACCAAGTTGTTGATCAAAGAGGTGGCTTTAGAGGTTTTAGAGGAAGATTTGGTGGAGGTAGAGGTTCAAGTTCATTTTTAGGAAGATGTTATCATTGAAATCAATCTGGTCATCTAGCATGGAAGTGTCTAGAGAAACAAGGTTCTACTTCAAGTGGTGGTGATAAAAGAGGACAATTGGTGCAAGAGGAAGATTGTGAAAGCGTTCATTCTCCTAATCAGCTTATTGCTCTAGAAGTTGGGGAATCCTTGATGGTGAGAATAACACTCCTTAAGGAATAAAAGGAGAAAGAATCAACACAAAGGAGAGCACTATTCAAGACCACCTGCAAGTGAAATGGAAAGGTATGCAAAGTTTTCACAGATTCAGGGAGCAATGATAATGTGGTATCAATTGAAATTGGAAAAGATTCCTCATAAAACACCTTATAAAGCATCTTGGTTGAATGATGACCAATCTATTTTGGTGAATGAACAAGCTTTGGTTGAATTTAACATTGGTGGATATAAGGAAAATATTCTTTGTGATGTGTTGCCTATGGATTGTTTCCATTTGTTGCCTAGAAGACCATGGCAGTTTGATAAACATGCCATTTATGATGGAAGACATAATACATATTAGATTGAGAAATATGGAAGCACTTTTACATTAACTCCATTGATGGAAGATGTGAAGGAATAAACCAAGGTAGCTAAGGTGATCATGTTAGGAAAGAAGGAGTTTGTAAAATTTGAGGAAGGAAAAAATGAAGAGATTGCAGCTATCATTAACAATGAAGATGTTAAGATAGCAAGTGTGAAGAATGATTCAGTATTGGAAGGTAAAGATGATGAGATGATGAAAAAATTAGGTCAAGAGAAGGTCAAGGATGAATTGATAGAGGAAATGAAAGATCGACATGATAAATTCATGATAGGAACAATTCTTTGTTCTTTGGTTTCAAGAGAGGTTAGAGGGTCGTCTAATTCTATCAAAATAGTGGTTTATAAGTTTGATAAGATAGTGATACTAGGGGCAAAGAACTTGAGGACAATGATGAAGGAAAAAGATGGAATTAAACAAGGTGAATGGAAAGGAAAAATGGATGATTTTGAGTATGCTTCAAGAGTAAAGAAGAGGACAGTCCAAGACAAAGTTGGCAGAGGTAAGTTCGCAGGTGTCAAAGCAAGTTCAACATCGGTTTTAGTTGAGGAAAAGATAAGAGGACATACAACATGGTAGCTTGTGAAGGTGGAGACATACCTAAGTGGAAAAAAGTTCAAATGTGCAAATAATGACACTAATATTCAATATATGATCCAATGGAAGGGATAACCAGATAAAGTAACAATTGGAGAACAAGTAGGTGGAATGACCAAGCATAATCCAATTCAATATAGTCCTCAAAGGGACTTGAGAACTTTTTCTGGCCGAGTGTATGTTGTAGGGGCACCAAGTCCATTTTTTGTGAATAAGATCATGTAATAGGTTGTGAGGTGTTTGAGTCTTATTTTTTCATCAAATAAGGTCATAATAGACCATTGGAGTTATAAATGGAGTCATTTGAGTTCATATTGTCATATTTTGCAATGTTGGTAAATGCAAAGTTACAAAAAGTGCAAACTTAGGAAGTTGAAGAGTCAAGTTGGTTTCTTTCATTGAGAATTAGTTGGAAATTGTATGTTCATGTTTGTATTACTTTAAAAATCCTTTTGGTATGTTTGGATGGAGGTTAGACATTGTAAGTTTGAATTTTGAATATTGAAATTATTGTTTTCCTTGTAGTTTTCTAGTAAATTGCTACTCCAACATTCTGTACGGTTTTGTACAAGAATATTATGGCTTGAAGTGCATTGTAATTTGTGAAGAAATGTGTTAAATTTGTTTTGGCATTGGTCTAAATTAATTCCATTAATTTTTAAGAATTTTATAAGTGATTTTTTGAAAACAGGTTTGTAAACCCTTGTTTGAGGGTATTCAAAATGCAATAAACACCCATTCCACCTTTGGAATTGATTGTAACTTGGTGGAATGGGTGACTTAGGGTAGATTTAGGTGTTAGAGTAGGTTTCGTGAGTAGGGATGAGGTTTTTTAAGGAAATAAGTTGCTGCCCTAGCTGTATTTCATGAGTTTTTGGTTTGAATTTGATGGTTAGAGATTTGATTTTGGTGAAAATGCTTTTAGAAAGGATGGGAGATGGTTTATTAAGCATGTACAGACATAATGTGAAGGGTTTGAGGAATTGAAAAGGTGGAATAAGGCCTGGAAATTGACGTTTCAATAAACCCTCTATGTTTCAAGCATGAAAGTGGCATAGTCAAGGGTTTTGTAGGCTTGTGATCTTGTGGAGGTTTCCATTGGAAAAAGTTGTGGATTCTAACCATTTTAGGTCTATGTTGAACATTGGAATAGATATTTAGGGTTGAGAAGGTGTTTGGTGTGCACTTGCTTTGCAAAGTAGGCCTAATTGGCTTAAGGGGACAACATAGTAGTCAATTTTTAGAGATGATGTTCTAAAACAAGTATATGAGAAAATTTGATATGTTAAATTTGGGTCTAATGGGTAATTGGAATGGTATTTTAGAAGTGGGTTTGAGTCCTTTATAGGGAGATCTGATCAAGAAACCGGTTTTGCAAACCTAGAAGGAGAAATGAGTGGTTGTGTGAGAAATCATTGAGTTAGGGTTTTGAAGATTGGAAAGTTGTTTGTAAAGGCTTGAATTGTGTTTGTTGATGGTTTTCCTCCCTAATATAAATCAGATAGGAATCATCAAGAGGTCCTTGGAATGGTTCATTGAGATAAATCATAAGAAAATATCAAAGACAAACAGTCAATGTTATCTATATCTCTTGCTAGGTTAATATAGCTAAGGTTATTTTTTGATACTGATGCCATCTTAAGAAGGATAAATCCTAGGACATGTTGATTAGATGTTTTGATTAGGATGATGTGTGTGATAAGCTATTGATACAAAATCCACTAACTCGTTTACCTATGATCTAGACTTTAGATTTTGACACTTGGGTTCTCACTTTACGACTTGCGACACTTACTTTTTACTTGTTTTTCCAAAGGTTGAAGGTGACAATCGATTTATTATGGATGAAAGTTTATTACGGGTGAAAGTGAAATGGGATGGATGGTTTTAGTCTTTTATGAATATTTCAATGTTTTTGATGTTTTGAAAAAAAATTGAGGTTGTTTTTGGTCTTTTTGAAAATTTATGTGAATGTTTTGGTTTTCGATTATTTGAGGTTTTTTAGGTATTTTGAATGGTTTCTAATGTTCTTTTGTTTTTAGGTTTTTGAATGTTTAAGGCTTTTCTGATATTTGAATGTTTAGGGGTTTTCTAAGTTTTGACCAAGAACCTAACCTAAAATATCTATCCTAGGGGCCTTGGGGGTTGATCAAAGATGAGCCTTGCCTACATTCAAGCTTAGAGACTCATAGTTCGACAAGGCATTAATTTTGAATTTTTGATTTTTGACCTTTTTAGGGATTTTGATGTGTTTTGGATGTTTTGGATTTTGAATTTACAATTTTTGAATATTTTTGGATTTTTGATTTTGCAAGTTTTTTAGATTTTTGATAAGATATTATGAACGTTTTTGGGAATTTCAAGATATTTTGAGGTAAACAATACCTAGATCATGATGTTGATGACACATTATGAGATATAAGACATGGATCAAGAGTTATTCAAAAAAAATAGTGTGATAACCTACATCAGTGTCTAGCAATGTCTCATAGATCAATGGAAAAACCAAGATAGGCAATGTATATGTGAATATTTTAACAAAGTTTTATCATGCTAGATATGGGCTATGGGACTTCATGAGATAAAAGGGTAAAGAGCCTATCAAAAATTTTCCCTGAGTAGTGTTGAAGTATACATTGAATCTTTGTCAAGGTCAAGATAAAGTGGAATAAATTGATGAATCTTGATTGGATGGTTGGAGGGAACATTGGGTTTATCATGACAAGGGTGAGATGCTTCTATCTGAGTAGGATCATATAGATGCTTGATTCTACTCATGATGCTTTTTTTCTAGGTTTTCATCATATTACTTGCCCAAAGCACCACCATAGTGGTTTTTACTAGAGGATATTTTTATTTTTACTATTTTCTAGATTTTTTTGAAAGTTTTACCCTCATGTTGAGCCACCTAGTGGTACTAATGTAGAGGTTGTTGTCATAACATGCCAATGATATCCTACTTGAAGAAATTTCTTTGATAAGATACGAGCACTTGAATGAAATTTTGAAGAACTTTGATCTGCCTTGTGGATACCATAATTAACCTTGTCTATGTGCACACATCGTGATATGGTACCTTCAAAATCCTTATGATGAAGGGTAGCTGCCAACACATAGCTAATGCAAGAATTGGATATCATGAATGGAGTGGATGGTGTCATGCATGAAGGAATATGAGATGGATTGGTCAATGGTTTGGAACCTTTGACTCTCCAAACTTGGGAAGATGGACGATGATGGGTGAAGATGGAGATTTTTGTGGAATTAGGACCAACTACTAGATATACTCTGTTCCTTGCTTGAGAATCTTGATTTTGTATTTGAGGACTCTTTTGATGGATACATTTCCCTTTTTTATTTTTCCCCATAGTTTCTTTGACTAATGGAGTTTTGGAGGGATCATTTTCTTTATTTTTCTTTAGTATCCATTTGTATTTGCTTTGTTCTTTGTGCTTTACTGCTTCATTTTATTTGATGATCTTCCCCTTGCTTGGATATGAATTCTTCTTTTAACGTTGGTCTCAATTTGTGTATGAGATGATGGGTGAATTCCAACTCATGATACGAATAGTTGTAGCATTGACAATATTTTCATCATAAGGATCCTTCATGTCCCATATGTTGATGTTTTCTATAGACAAGATTTCCCTTGGTGTTGTGAAGGTATTATCAATACCCAATCCTTTTCCCTGATAATGTATCCTTTGATCCATAGCCACCAAATATGACTTGCAATGAACACATGTTATTGCTATGGGTTCTGGCTATTCAGGAATATGAACTGTTTGCTCTGATGTTATGACATTGTTATCTATTAATAGTTCTTCAAAAGATGGTACAGATTCAAAAGATATCGATGATGCACAATCTTGTTCAGGAATATGAACTATTTTCTCTGATGCTATGACATCATTATCTATTGATATTGCTTCAAAATATGTTGGTGCTAATTCAAAAGATGTCGATGATGCACAATCTTGTTCAAGAATATGAACTATTTTCTCTAATTATGTGACATCATTATCTGTTGATGCTATTTCAAAATATGTTGGTGCTGATTCAAAAGATGTCGATGATGCACAATCATTGTAAGAATCAAGAATCTTGAATATTTTTTTCTCTTTTGTAGGAATATCAAGAGTGGGAGACTCTTGTTTTGGATGATGAACATCTATATATCCATAAGAAAGAAACATCTCAGGGGTGAGATTGGGGACATATTTGGAGTTTAAAATGGTTTGGAAGATGTCCCTTAGCTCTAGGGATAGGGGTTCTTGATCCTGACTTGATTTAGTGTAACTTTCATTATCCTCAAGAGCCTCCTCTTGACATGATCCTTGGCTGGATTATATATCATCGGTAAAAGACTCTTCACAACACTTTATGGGTATGGGTACAAAAAAGGACATTTTTGGCTCATTTGGAATTTATTCAACATGCCCAATCATTGAGTCATATGTGGGAGAGATATCACAATATAATATCCACTTGATGTTATTATGGTATAAAATATTTCTAAACATTGTTGATGGTTTTGGATTTTGTTTTAAAATAGTATCTTGATGCGTGTTTGATTCCTCATATTGTGATAAATAAATATGTCCCATCATGGTATCTTGAGTATGGTTTATGTTTTTTGAGGTTGAGGCCTCTCCCAAATATTTTTCTTTTGTATGATTAGGCATAAGGTTTGTGTACATTTTTATATTTTCATTCCCATATTTTTTATTGACATCAATGTCTCCTTGTTCAATAAGATCTTCTATTAGATGTATGAGTTTAAAACAATTTTGTGTGTTATGACCTTTGTATCGGTGAAATTCACAAAAATGATTGTCTCTATAGCTACAAGGTTTGACTTGTAGCTCTTGATAGTTTGAGAAATTTGGGAGTGTGTTAAGGTTAAACTGTATCAACCTCTTCAAAACATCCTCCATAGGTTCCCCTAAGCAAGTGAATTATCGTTTAGGAGTGTTGTTTGTTCTTTTTTATATATGTTGAGTGTTTGTAGCATTGATTTCTGCTTGATTATTTGGTGATGGCGTGTATGGTTGTTATGTGTTCATGTTTTAGGTCTTTCTTTCCTAGGAGTAGTTAATACCACCTTTGCATCAACAACACTATCACTAGTAATGTTCTTGTTGTTGGCCCAAAAGTGGGGTTTTCCATTAGAACTAGTGGATGGGTGGTTGTCTCTATATGTTTGTGTGTTTCCCTATGAGATTAGAAATCTCTCGATGTTGAGGGCCCTAGGGACAAGCTCATCGTAAGTGGTAATGAATTGTATTTTCAAGTAGAAGGATAGATTTGGATCTAGATTCTCTATAATAATCTCTACTTGTTGTTCGTCGGGAATGGGCCACTTTCTTTTACTAGCTCTTTTCCTCCACCTTCACAAGAAATTAGCGAAGGATTCTCCTTTGTTTTTCTTGAGAGTGTAAAACTCTTCTGAGCTTACATCCATTTCAAGATTAAAGGAGAAGTGATTAATGAATTTATTAGTGATTTCTTGGAAAGTCTTGATACTTGGAGGCAACTGTGAGAACCAATCAATGGTGGGGCCCATAAAGCTTCATGGAAAGAGGCACATCAAGTAGGAATCATTGCAGGCCACTTCCATACACATGCCATTGAATTCTTTGATGTAATCCACAAGATTTCCCCTCCCTTTGTATTTATCAAATTTAGGGACCTCAAAACTAGGAGGGAAATGTACCATTGTGATGTTTCGGTCAAAGGGATATGGGCATAGGATTTTTTGTGTATGGGGCTTCTTTATTTTTCTCATACGGATATCTTGCATTTCTTGTGTTAATACCTTAATTTGTGATGCTACATCGTCTAGTGGATTTGGTGGAGGAACATATGTTGCATATTGTCGAATGGTGGATGGATTGTACATGGGATTCTAATATCATGGGGTGTTGTATGGTGAGTATGGTGGTGTAGGATATTACGAAGATGATGGTGGTGGAGGTGTATATATTGCCAACATGTTTGTATTGACGATGTTTTGTTGAGGGTTATAGTATAAACCCTATTGTTATTGTTGGGCATACTATTGAGCTTTCTATTAGGCTTGTTGTTGTTGTTGGGCTACTAGCACTGCTTGTTGTGCTACTTGATATGATTGTTCTTGTTGTTGCTGGGCCACTAGGGCTTGATTTTGGGCCTGTTGTTGTTGTTGTGCTACTAAGGCTGCTTACTGTTGTTGTTGTTGCTATGCTACTAAGGCTACTTGTTTTTGTTGTGTTGCTAGTGATTCTTCTTGTTGTTGTTGTCTTGCTAGGGCTGCTTGTTGTTGCTGCTATGCCGCTAGGTTTGCTTGTTGTTGTTGTTGTTTTGTTGCTAAGGTTGCTTTTTTTTGTTGTTGTTGTTTATGTTGGGCTACAAGGGCTACTTGTTGTTGTTATTGTTGGACAGCTTGTTGATAATCCTGTTGTGCTTGCTGTAAAGCTAAGGCATATTCTTGAAATGTAGGATTGGTTAGTTGTTGGGATATTTGTGATGGATCTTTGGTGTTGATTTTTTGCATGGGTTATGGGTTGTTAATGAGAGGTTAGGGGTTCCCTTGGTTCAAAATTCCTTGTAGGATAGTAGATTAAGGTGGAGGAGTGTAAGATTAAGGTCCCATTTGATTTTTCATGACGTGGGGGACCAAGGGGAAAGATGATGATCGTGCCATTAGATATTGTGATGGCTATGACCTTGAGTCCATTGATTGAAAGGGTTTCCTTGATCAATGGGTAGGGGGTTCCCTTGTATTTGAGGTGTGACCAAGGTATTACCTTGGTTGACGAGATTCGTAACCAAGGGGTTGTTTTGATTTGGGACAATGATAGATGGGCTTGACGTGGATGGTGGATCGACTTGAGTAGCTTGGGTAACCACTTGTTTTGATGTGTCAAGGGGGTTTTTGAAACCACTTTTCAAGGATTGAATTTACATGAGAGTGTTAACTTTACCTTGTTTTCCTATTTGAGGTACTTGGTTCACATTACCTTGCATAACATTAGGCACACTTTGGGTATTTGTGGTGATGGATGAAGATGGTTGAACTCAAAATGTTGAGGTTTTTGTGGCATCATGGAATGCAAGTGGTTTGCCAAATGTTGGTGTCCAACTTGTGTTTTGGGGAAGGTTAGCAGTTTATGGAATGGTTATGTTGTGAATACCCACAGTTGTGTTTGTTCCTAGACATGAAGTGAGACCAAATTTGGTTCCTTTCCTAGTTACAAGACTAGATGTTAAGGTTTGACTTGTCACAAGGGATGGAGTTGGTTGAATCATAGATTGGGTTAACCCTAGTGTCAAATTTTTCATGAGAAAAGTTGGATTATTTTTTTCATACTCAAGGAGTTCATCTATAGTAAGTTGAAGTGGGTTGTTTGTAATGTCTTCTATCTCATATGGTCCTAGTGGATCTTGGATTTTTTGTGCAGTGGTAGAATGACCTCCTAGATCAAATTATTGAGGGTTGGTATCATTGATGGTGGATGAGACTTTGGTTTTCTCCATGATTATCTTGTGTTGTGATCATGTTGTTGCCATAAATTATGGGTCACCTATGGGATACTTGTGTTGGGATTTGTAATTTTTAAACTCTTTAGTTGACTCAAATCTAGGTAAAAGGGACACTCTAAGTATTTTTTGATCAATGGTGATAATTGGAGATGAAACAATGAATGATGTGGAGAGTGATATTTGCAAATGTTTTAAGACAACACTTTTGACTTAAGTTTGGTGTTTTGATGTTTGGATAAAGGATGTCTATGAACCTAGAAATATTTAGGGTAGAATCGTGAACTTCAAGATAAACTAGTCCAAATATAATAACTAGTTTAGCTAAGTGCATGGAAAAGGATTCATTTCACATACAAAGTAGATAAGTTAGGGTTTGGTTTGATAGATTTCTAAGTCCAAAGTTTTGGTGTATTCAAAATTTTTTCAAAGTTTTGTGAAGTGAAGGATGAGATATGATGAGGGATGGATGAAATGTTTGACCCAATGTTGACCTAGACTGAACCTTTATTTTGCAAGATCAAGGTAGTGAGAAAAATTCTATATCTCTAAAGTGTTAATAATCCAAGAACTCTATGATTTTGGAAAAGTGAAACTCAATGATTTTGGATAATGGAACTTATTGATTTTGGACTCAATGTTTTGTAATTTTTTCCTTGTATGATAGTGGGTGTAAGGTTTGGTTGCTCCACCAAAGCGATCAGATGCCAAATGGTCATGTGGGGTTCAATTTTTTAGTTTATCTTGCTTAAATGAGTTTCTTTTTACGACAAACACTTGTCTTGATTAAGTTTCAAACTAAATGTATATGTCAAAAATATCATATATTTCACATGGTCCATTATGTGAAAATCATGAGGTTGGAGCCATAGTTGCCTATGTTAAATTTGGGAAGTATGGATTGAGATATAAGTCAATATATTTAGAAATATCTAAGGATAGAAATCCTTAGTACAAGCATCAATATAAAGGTTATTTCAAAGGGTATCCATCCTTAGACCAAAGGGTTTGAAATTTTGAGGAAGATTGTGAATGTTTGTTTGCAAAGTCTTAGAACCAAGAAAAGTATTAAACTACTCACAAGCATTTACTACCTAGGTTCAAAAGATATTACTTGTTGAATCCCCACTTGGATTTCTCCAAACACTAAGAAAATGCGAATAGCTAGAGATTTGGTGACACTGGCTTCCCTCTACAACACACACTTCTCGAGACCACCAAATCTCAAATCCTTAAGATCCGTAGATCCAAATGATTTTTTTATTTCTACAATGAATAGTAAAATGTGGGAAAACTTTAGAACAATCATTCCTACACTAGCAAGCATAAAGGTTTTTGGCTTCTAAATAATTGATTCTTAGTAAGGACTATTGGAAACAAGCTACGCTGAGAGGGGGGTGAATCGGTGTTGTGCAAAAATTAATTTTATTAACCTTTATCATGCAATCGTTAATGAAATTCATCCATAGTGCATAACCATGAAAACAAACAAAAAACCATATCACCAAGATTTTTACGTAGAAATCCTATTAGGGGAAAAACCACGGTGGATGGCCAATCCACAATTGTGATTCTGAGTATACTAAAAAATGAAGATTAAAAAAGGGGGATGCACTTGCATTCAGGCACACTGCCTAGAGCTCACTACTCAAAGAAAAGAGGGCTTGTTTCCCAAGAGTTCAAACTAAAAACATCTGAAGATTGAACTGAGATGATAGCATATAAAATTCCTAATTACAATTTTGAATTAAGCACAATAATAGATCTCCTACCTTACAGATTGATTATGTATTTCTGCTCTGCTTTGCTCATATACACAACACAAATATTCTATGCGTAAGTGAAACTACACTTTATCGCTCCTCTACTCTGCTCTTATTTGCAATTCATACCAATACATAACTCATACATCATCCAAAATGATACAGACAATCATGTATATATCCGCAACATAGGATTTATTTACACTTTGTCAGGTTCAATAGAACATAAGAAAATTGCAACTGTCAGCTCACATTATGAGGAATATGCAATGCATACCCTTAATGGTCGGCCACAACTTGGATAGGACCCAAACAAAGATATAAAAATATAGAAGTACTTAACTAATTAGTTCGTATACATCCACAACTATGTACATTCATGAGGTCAGCTTTAATACAAGAGAAACTAAGAATAAGTCAACCAAATCTTTTAACTTCCACATGGATTGATACGAGCCATTGCACTTTAGTAGAAACAAAGATAGTATACCAAAAAATATTCCTTAAGATGCATAATACAAAATAATAACCTAAAATCATCTTATAGATTGATGAACACCGTGTTGTACTAGATACTCTGTTCTTCCTTAACAATCTTCAATCTTGTTGTTGGTATGAGAAAATGATAGTGTGTGGATCTGATCATCGATTAGGGTTTCCATCAATGACAAAAACAAGTGATACATGTAGTGTCTCTTTCCAACAATCTCCCCCTTTGGCATTGATGGCAACACTTAGTGAAAAATGACTAAGTGTCAGAACAGTACCAAGATAGACTGCACTGCTACCCAAAATTCCAAAATGCAATTCTCCCCCTAAGATAATTGAACATTTTTCACTCCACTTCTTCTCCCCCTTTGACATCAATGGAAAAGGTAGGGTTCATATGCCAAAAATGGTTCAATTCATCAAAACTATATGCGAAAATTGTTGCTATAACTTACATGAGCTGAAAGATGTCAGCAAAGTCTTTCTTTAGCTGAATCAAATTTGTGTCCCAAATTCTTTTGAGACTTTCCAAAATTGTAATATGACCACAGATCAAATAATATTGTGTCTCTATAGACTCCAGGTTGGTTGGATCAACAACTCCTATAGGTTCTTCTCCTTCTTTTAGAGCACTTGACAATATGTCAAGTTTTGGACAAAGTATCCTTCGGATTTCACAGGTTCTAGCAACAATTTTATCATTTTCATGCTTCAAACCTTTTATGTTATTGAGAAAGGACATTACTTCACCTTCAACTTTCCCAACACCACCAGATAGCAGATCAAATGCTTTAGAGATAACACTTAACTTGTTTTCCAAATATTTGATCTTCTTTTTATTTGCTTCAATGACTTTTGAAAAAGATAGGCATGCTTTGTAGATCTTCCCTCCTTCTGATAAAGCATCTTGCACATTCTTTATGCATGTGGTTAAAAGGGTTTTTTCTTGGACAATCATATTTTTAATTCCATTGAACCTTTTAGCATCAAATTCATTTTGCACTTTTACCATGGCTGAATTTTCTAATGACTCAAAGTGAGTGTCAACTGAGTTGATGAGCCTTTTTAGTTCATGGGAGGATGAACTAGTTAGATATTTTACATAGGATGGAATTATCTTCTCCAGTACTCTGGATGCCATATTTAGTAGTTCATTATCCTCAATGTGTGATTTTAGTAGCTCTTCTTTGGCCTATTCTTGAGCAATCGTAGCTAGTTTCATTTTCTGGATTGGGCTTAATGTAGATAGGTCAATAGGACCTTCAATTAGTTCCAGATCCAGTTCTTCCTTTTGTTCAACCAAAATTTTCTTTACTGCCTCAACAACGTCTCTTGTTTCAGTCAGGACTGCTTTTACTTTCTATTTCTTTTCCTCAACTATTGCTTCCTTAGTTGAAGGTTTTGATTTGACTTCAAATATCTCTACCTTTTCAACTGATATATTCTTAGGTGCCTCAACATCTATAGGGATTTCAATGTTAACAACAACATCAACATTTCCTTCTCCTGCTTCTTCCACTAGATCAGATGAGACATCGTCAACATGTGTTTCCTTAGTCACAACTTCAAATTTACCATTCAACAGTATTTCTCTCAAAAATTTCTTTGTTTCTTTTGTGACTTCCTTGGTCTGATCAATCATAAGCTTATTAACCCTTGTTTTTCTTTTGAATTTCTTTTGGGCCTTGTTCAAAAGTATCTTCATTTCATCCACAAATATTGTTGGACATAGTTCAGCGAGAATCCTCTCTCTCATTTGTTCCTATTCAGTTCTAGCACTCAACATTCTTGATTCCAGAATGTCATACAAACTCTTTGGAAAACTATCCATAATCTCAATCAAAAATTTATTAAATTTTTTTATATGTTTTATCGTTAATTCTTCAAGAATTCTATTGTCAGATGCATCAAAATATTCTTACCATTTGCAAAGTGGTTTTAGATTTCCATCCTTAACCAAATCTTTTTCAACTTCTTGTACTGACATACCTAGTTTGTCAGTCTTTTCTTTCTTGTTTTCCTAGTCGCCTTCACCGGAAGGATTGCATTTTGTGATTGTTTCTGCTTTGGTGCCTTGATGCCTGATCTCTTTTACTTCTTCATCAAACTCTATTTTCTTATCATCAGAAACAACCATATATACTCTCTTGCTCTTTTTCTTCCCTTCCTTTCTAGATCGCTTAGGCTCAGTTTTTACAAGGGTAGTCTTTGTTGCAGGGGTAGAGTGAGATACAGAGCTTCTAGTGGTTCTAGTTTGGCCAGATGGTGCTGTCGAACTAGCTAATTGTGCTTTTTTTGCCTCCTTAGCAGCTTTCCTTGCTGCTTCATCTTCTACCCTTTTCTTCCTGGCTTCTCTTAGCAATTCTGTAGATACTCCCATACTCTTTGTAAGAACTTCAACTTCTTTTCTTACTCTTTTAGCAGTCATAGGATTTCTCAATTCACTGTGCACTTGTTTGTCTTTCTCTGCATAAGTTTCAAGTATTTCCTCTGCTGGATCCACTAGTTTGCTCAATAGTTGTTGAGTGTACATATACAAAACTTTCCCATCAACTTTGTATCCCATGGGCATGATCCAGATTGTTCTGGGATTAGTTGCCTCCATCATACATTGATCAATACTCACCATGAAGAAAATAAAGTCCTTGTATTTCTCTACAATAGAGGTAGGAATCCTCTCCCTTGCTTGCATCATAGATTGAAAGTTTTTGAAGTATACCCACATAGCTGCATTTCTTGTTTTCATGTCTCTAGAATCATATAACAAATCTCTAATTTGTTTAGCTACTGGTTTGTCTTTTTGCCACTGAACTTTTTCGATTCCCGAAACATCACCTATGAAGTAACAAAACAATCACAAAGGCAGGGTACCATATTTGAAAGAATTTTTCTTGTCTTTCTTTATCTTTTCCAGATTTTCCATTAACTGAATTCTCAACAATTCACAAAGGTCGTAGTCTGCATTTTCCTTTACCATTTGGTAAGCAACATAGATTGTTGTGTCAGAAACTAAATTTTTGTGGCTAGAGTGGTAAATTTTGTATCCAATGACCATGGATGCAAACTTCACATCTACATCGATAATTTTGTCGATGGTTATTTCTCTTCTATCATATGTTGATCCTGTGGAATCAATGACTATTTGGTTTTTCACAGACTTGAGAATAGGCAATCCACTAGAAGAATTCAGACCAGTTACTGTACTAATGGCTTCCTTAGTAATTTTGAATGAAATAGTAAGCCACATAAACTTGTACACATCTAAAAATGGTCACGGTTAATCAAACCTGTTAATTAATTAAATACAAATTATTTAATTAATATTCTTAAGTCATCTACATATAAATAAATTTAATTATTTATTTATATTGTTCATTTTTCCAATTCTTCTAGTTTAATTAAATAAACAAGTTTATTTAATTATTGATATCTTCCTCTTAATTAATTAAATAGATTTCACAAATTTATTTATATTAATTATCACAAGTTTAAATTTTAAATTTAAATGATATTCTCTCATGCCACATTGAATTAAATATTTCTAATATTTAATTAGACACTTTCTAAATTCTTCATTTCATATTTAATTAAATATTCTAAATATTTAATTAGAAACTTTCCTCATCTCACACTTAATTAAATATTGTAAAATATTTAATTACTTATCTTTTTCACTTCTCGCACATAATTAAATAGTAATTATTTAATTATGGAAGCTTCTAAATTCATTGTCACATGTAATTAGATAAATTTATTTATTTAATTAGCAATTATCTTCAACTTTCAACCAATTTTCATAAATGAGGTGACAAATGACAATCTGTTTCCATTTTGAATGAGGATGATTTTGTGGGTTGAAAAAAATCTTCCACTTTCCTCTCAACCTTCCACCTTTCTCTCAACTTCTCAATCTCTCACCGTTCATCTTCACAGGTTTGAATTTCGACTATTAATCTCTACCAACTAGATTCTTGCCTTCGAAAATCTATAAATACAGCCTTCTCGTAAGTAGATTTCATAACACAGCTACTATAGTTGCATTCAAATTAGCAATATCATAGCATTTTAGCATTTCAAGTTCCATTTCATAGTTTAAATCATACAGCAATACACATGCATTTTCAATCAATCTCATTCTCCTAAGTTGTCATTTCAACAAGTTGTTGCTTACACAACTAAGAGCCAGTAACTTTAATCAAATCCTTGGAGATACAGGACAATGGGACAAATTTGAAGAAGCTATTGTCATTTAGAGTTTGCATTTGTATTTTCTAATTAGTTTTATTTTAATCTAATGTCTCATTGGTGTGTTAGTTTACCTCTTAATTAGTTCACATATTCTAACAACACAAAACTCATCATGTACTTGACTCAAGACATAACAGACCCATTCTGATTCTAGAAACACGGGAAATTTAACTACCTGAGTGAATTTCTTCGTTTCCAGGATTTTGTGTTCTGGTTTTACACAGAAGTCTTCACCAATGATATGATGATTGTACTAATTCATAAGTTGGGAACTTCCTAGATCTTCAATATTTGAATGAATGTAAACCCTAATGTCCTTTGTATGTAAAAATCCATGCATAACGGATGAAAAATCTCCTAGAGGATCGGTGTCAAGGGATTTGTAAGGATGCCACTTAAATTTAGGTCGAGGTCGATCCTTAACTTTGACTACTAGAGGAGTATTCATTTTCCCAAATCACAATCTTGCAAAGTTTTTTAAAAAATACCTTTTTCGCCGGATCATAGTTTGAATGTTGAAACACTCCCGACGCTTGAATCTCGCCTCAAATCACCAATGTTCACCTATGAGCTCTCCATAATTCTTCTCTTCCAAATGTAAGGTGAAAAATGAAGTGTGGACATGACTTTTTATCATTTACACACCTAACTCTCTCATCACAATAAATTCTTTAACCCTAATACATCTGGTTACACTGTATTAGTATACCGTGATAGATAAAACATTTTCGGACCTCCAATTCGACATACCATTTCCTCCAATGAGTTCAACAACATTTTTTGATCAATTATGCATCTACTGAACACATCCACATTCGATGTCACTAACCAGTTAGGGGTTTATATGATTTTATTTGACAACTCCCCCTAGGCCAAAGACCTGAGACTAATTCCTAAAGGAATTACCAGAAGCAGGTTCTGGTGCTGGTACACTTTCTTCAGTAGAGGGTTCTTTCTTTACCCATTTCTTCTACATTTGTTGTCTGACTACATCTATAGTGATTTTCCCTTTTCCTTTGATGTCCTGCATATTTTTCTTTTGATTCCAGCAATATGACCAAATTTGTTGCAGTTGTAGCATACACCATTTCTCTTTCTAGACTAGTTGTTCCATTGATTTCCTCTTGATCTGCATTGGTTAGCTGTATGGCCAAATCTATTGCATGTGTAGCATTTGATGTTTTTATGAAATTGATTCATCATACTTTTGCATTCATTTGACTTATGACCAATCTTGTGATGCTTAAAACCCTGAACTGAGAATGGTGGACCACTTTGATTCATTCTACTTTGGAATCAAGAGGCCATATGCCCAAATTTATTGCAGTTGAAACAATGTCCATTAAATCTCTGAGCATTAGGTTGCCTTACCGGGTACCTTCTAGATTTGTTCATTTGATCTCCTTGCTTGAATCACCTTTTGTCCTGAATTCTTTTGTCTAGATTTTGAACTTTCTCCTTCCTCATATCCAAGACCTCTTTTGTCACCATGAGTCCTCTGATTATCAACCAATTCATCAAGCATGGCAGAGCTGGCTTCGAAGTTTTCCTTGTACTCATTTGTAGTATCAAGTTCATTTATGAGATCATTCAACTATCTTTCAAGTTATTCTTCACTGTTTCTAGATACTTCTAATTCATCATCCAATCAACTACATACTTCAGAGTTTTCTTTCAAGGATTGTGCTAGTATCTCTTCATTTTTCTTTCTATCTTCAATCTCCTTGGTCATCTTCATCATGATGGATTCCATCTCATGCTTTAGGACTGTATTTTCTTGGTTAAGCTTTTCACATTATTTTGTATTTTCTTTTAGGGCTTTACTGGTTTGTTCATCTCCAATGCTCTTACTATATTTCTATTGAATCTGATCACAAAGTTCTTTTATCTACTCTCTTGACTTGTTGATTTTGTCTTTCACAGACTCAATGAATTTATCCACATCATTGAGATTCGCTTATAGTTTCTGGACTTCAGCCTTTGACTGATCAAGGTCATCTAAGGCCACCATAAGCTTTTTTTCAAGACTGCTTGAATCCATTGAAACACTTTCCAAGATCTTTCCAAGCTGTTAGACTTCTTCTTATGAGGAACTACCTCTAATACCCATTATTGGAAACAAGCTACACTGAGAGGGGGGGTGAATTAGTGTGAAAAAATTAATGTTATTAACCTTTATCATGCAAGCATTAATGACATTCATCCATAGTGCATATAAATGAAAATAAACACAACACCATAACACTAATATTTTTACGTGGAAACCCCGTTAGGGGAAAAACCACGGTGGATGGCCAATCCACAATTATGATTCAAAGTATACTAAAAAATGAAGATTACAAAAGGGGAATGCACTTGCATTCAGGAACACTACCTAGAGATCAATTCTCAAAGAAAAGAGGGCTTGATGCCCAAGAGTTCAGATTAAAACCATCTAAAGATTGAACTGAGATGATAGCATCTAAAATTTCTGATTACAATTCTGAATTAAGCACAATAATAGATCTACTACCTTACAGATTGATTTTGTATTTCTGCTCTGCTCTACTCATATTCACAACATAGATCTTCTATGCGCAAGTGAAACTACACTTTATCGCTCCTCTTATCTACTCTTATTGATAATTCGCACCAATACACAACTCATACATCATCCAAAATGATACAGATGATCATGTATATATATCCACAACATAGGATTTATTTACACTTTTTCGGCTTCAATATAACACAAGAAAATTATAACTATCGGCTCACACTATGAGGAATATGCAATGCGTACCCTTAATGGTTGGCCACAACTTGGCTAGGACCCAAACAAAGATATACAAACATAGAACTACTTAACTATCTAGTTATTATACATCCACGACTATGTACATTCATGAGGTCGGCTTTAATACAAGAGAAACTGAGAACAAGTCAACCGAATCTTCTAACTTCCACATGGATTGATACGATCTTCTACGCTTCAGTAGAAAAAAAGATAGTATACCAACAAATATTTCTTAAGATGCACAATACAAAATAATAACTTGAAATCATCTTACAGATCGATGAACACTGTGCTACCAGATACTCTATTCTTCCTTGATAATCTTCAATCTTGCCGGTATGAGCAAATGATAGTGTGCGGATCTGATCATTGATTAGGGTTGCCATCAATGATAACACCAAGTGATACATGCAGTGTCTCTTTCCAACAAGGACTTTTATTCAAGGTGGCCATACACGTGACAAGATTAGCTCAAGATTATTTCAATCAAGAGGCCTCCTAGTCCCTTCCTAAGAAATGATTTTGACATGTCATGCGAACACTAGGAGTGGCACTTGTCGGTATGACACACCCACACCTATTGCTTATGACTTTCATCACAAACACATTTTTTATATAGTGGTTTGAAAGAGCTTGGCTTTAGCTGATTACTGCTTGGGTCGTTCCCACCTTTTGAAGTGGGGTGGCAGGCCCTCTAAAGGTATAGAAAATCAAGGAAGTATGTTTGTTTGTTGATCTCCTAGATTGAATGAAGCAAGGAGAGATCATACACAACACCTTTTCCTCACACTAGCATGGGTTCATTTTAAATCCAAATCAAAATATGTGGGTGGTTATACAAAATATCAAAGGAATGTTTTTTATTCTCAAGATTGTCGAGTGGTGCGAGAGAAGAGAATACACATTCGATGGCAAAAATGAAAACCACAAGACATGAAAAACATTTATAAAATTTAACCCTCAAAGCAAAGGTAAGTTCATTTTAAGCACCAAATAGAGCGTGAATTTTCCTTGCTCAATTTTAACCAATTTGAATGTTCATTTTAAAACCTAATTGAAAGCTAGTGTGGTCCTAAAGCGTGAAATAACAAGCATGACACGTGGGTCATAATTTCCCCAAAAGTGTCGAAACACTTGTTACAATTATGCAATAAAAGATAAAATTCTCCTTCACTTTGAATGTTATCATCCAAACCCAGTTAGCCTAAAAACCAAAACAAAAAGTTAGACATGTTAGAGGTCAGATAAAGCAAAAAAAAATCAAAAATATGTCAAAAATTTAGGTTCAATTTTGTTTACTAGTAATTCATGATGCTGAAATCAATTGTGTCATTGAAATTTATCAATAGCATCACCATACAACAAGTGTGTCGCTGTATTGAAAAATCAAAAGCGCTTCTTTACAAAAAACAGTGACATCAAATGTGTCGCCATACTAAAATTTATGTTGTGTTAAAAAATATCAATAGCGTTGCTAAATTTAAATGTAGTGATGAAATTAATTATGTGTTTCCAATTTAATTATGCGTCTCTAGAATGAAATTTTGAGTGTGTCACTATATAGCGAGGCATCATCAATTGCATTGGTGGATAATCAATAGCATTGTTGTACCTAAAAACAAAAGGAAAACAAATATTTGACAAGAAAATCATTAGATTAGTTAGTTTGTTCCCTCCTAGTGCAAAAATGTGGATTAAGGATTAGTAGGGGTTGTCTACACTTGATCTATGAGGATACAAAGCATATTTGATCCATTAAATGTCAATCCCAATAAGATCAATCAATAAAAACTAAACTAGGAATCCATTAAAACTTAATATATTAAATCATGCAAGCTTCAAAAACACCTATTCTAATCCATTGCAACTTATCTTATTGGGGGAGTGGTGTCACATTGATGTGGAATGACAACCCTTTCCCAATCCCTTGGATAAATGAGCTTGTTTTAATCAGTTTTATTGAAGAAAATTAATGAAACCATTGTGAGATGTGTATGAAAACTTGATTTTAAGCTAAATGAACATGATGCAAGCTATTTTAACATGATTTATGATAAGAAAATTGATATGGGTGAGTGAAAAGCTAATCTAAACAGATTCTAAGGTAAATATATTGAAACCCTAATTACCAAATAAGCTAAATGATGCATCTATGTTACCATGGAAGTCATTAATGGAAGCTAAGCTAATATGCAAGTGAATTAAGCTAAAATGATGTAAAATGTGAATGCAAGTGCAAGTGATTTTAATAGCATAAGTTCAATGTTAAAAGATGGATCCATTTGTCTCCAAATAGTGACCTGTTTATAGGAGATCAAATGAGAAATGGAGGGTTGAGATCAAAAAGGTTAATCAATGGTAAAAAAGGAAAGAAGATGGAGGCATGGATCATGGATTCCCATCAAGGGCTGAAAATGCAAGATGATATTTAATCAAGGGATCACATTAATCCAAACAAACAAACTTTCAAGACTTTCACAAGAAGTCTTGTAAGTTTGTTAAAAGGAAGAATATTCCTTAGAATATCCTCATGGGTGAGGAAAATAGATATTTAGCAAATTAAAACAAAATTTTAATGTGAAAAAGGGGAAGGAATACTCCTTTTTGAGGAATGTGCAAAGGAGGAATATTCCCTTGCAAGTAAGTATTTTTAATAATATTAGTTGTTGCTAATCGAGGACCGTACGATGCAGAGGCAAAATATTGGAAACCCAAAATTTTGAAAAATTCCTTCCCATTCTTCTCTTCCCAAGGGTTTTCATGGCCCGAGTAGGTTATCTCGGGCTGGATTTGGCATCAATAATGTTGCTTTTTCCAATAGAGATCATGGTGTTTCTCCTAGATCTACGTTTTTTTCAGGCAAACAGAGTTCTTTTTCTAGTTTTAACGCTTGTAAGGGTTCTCCTAGCTCTGTATTTCGTAATGGGAAGGGGGTTCCAAATAATCATGTTGTTAAGATGTCCTTTAATCACAATCCATCTGCAAAGAAAAATCTTCTCAAGGGTAAGCAATCTCTTTTTGAAATTTGTGAATCCCCATCATCTTCTTCATCTTCATCTTGTTCATGGGCTGATGTGACTGCTGAGCATCATTCAGATCATAAGTGCTCTTCGCCTTTGGGGGCTCCCTTCATTCCAAAGTAGGATTCTGCTCCGGCCACTTTCCCAAACATTATCCCTCTTGTTTTCCCTAAGTTTTCGGCCCCAAACCCTCTTACGTTCCCCAATTCCATTGCTCTATCATCTCAGGGTGCTTTTCCTAAGAAAGTTGCTTCAAACCCTAAGGATACCGAACCAGTTGATTTTGGCCATAGTCAGGTCAATGTCCAAAATAAATCTTTAGTTCATGGAGATATTGGTAACCCTAACAATTTCGGCTCAGTGGATTCTACTCATAGTCAGCTCAATTTGCAAAAGAAATCTTCAACTCATGGAGACATTGGTAAGAAATGGCTTCCAAAGGTAAAAACAAATAATACCCTCCTCATCAAGTTGAATTTACGTTGCCTCATTCCATGCTTCATCCACAGATTGCAGATTTAAAGGATGTTTCTTTACTTGGTAAGTTTTGGAATTTTCTTCCAGATCTTGAGTTTTTAAAATCATGGGTTTTCAACACTTGGGATGGTTCTAATCAAATATTTTTCTTAGATAAAGGGGAAGGTTTTTTTGTTGTAATTTTTTCTAATAAATATTCTAGAAATTCCTTTTTTCGGAAAAAATCCTGGATGTGTGAGGGAAATGGTCTTTTTATGACTCTTTGGACTCCAAATTTCATCCCTAAACGTGTCAGGGTTAAATTTATTCCTTTATGGGTTCAGTTGCAAGGTTTACCTTTGGAATATAGAGAGTTGTGCATTATTGAGATTCTTGGTAACAAACTAGGATTTTTTTTAAAATCAAGATATGGATTTTTTTCTCTAATCCCTCTTTACCAGTCAGGCTCTGTGTTCTAATGGATGGTTCAAAACCCATTCCAAAATTTGTCATAATTAAAACAGTTCATGGCATTTGGGATCTAGTGGTGCTTTTAAATTCTCCCCCCCCCGAGTTTGTTCTTTTAATGTGTCCTTGGATCTAATTGGTTGGGTTTTGGGGTTTTATCACAAATCTTGGTCGTGGTTGTTCTATTCGAGTGTTGACTTGTTATTATAGGTGTCCAGTCACTTTAAGTATGGTGTGAACCTTGTTGGGTCATTGCATTACCAGCCCCTCTTTACCTGCCCTCTTGATCTTTTGCGTTTTGACTGTGTTTTATTTTTTCCTTAGTGTTGGGTTGATAAATGACAGGTTTTAGACCGAGTATCTAAAATCTTCGGCTTTGAGGGTCATTTCTTCATCCACCTATTCAATCCCTTTCTTATGAATAATTTTTTTGCATGTGCAGGTTTCTTAACCATTAGATGGAATGCAACACATCCTGACCATTCCTTGCTGGCCTCATAGGGTTTTTGACGACGTCACAATAATGCTACGAGGTATTCGAGATGCTACCATTTGTCACCTATGATCATGGGGCCTAGTCTTTGTTCGTTGAATGATGCTGACATTTGTTTTCTCTAGCAACGCATTGTGGTCATTCCTCGCTGACCTCATGCAATTAAAACACTAGTTTCAATAATGCTATGAGGTGTGCGAGATGTTGATGCGTGGATGATGATGTTGTATGAAAGATGATTGAGGTGGGACCTATTCATGCTAAGGTGGTGTCTTGTGGACAATTTTCTACTCGCCTAAGGTTTGGTGAATAGATGTGGCATTTTCAAACCTCTTTTGACTTGATCTAAGTCATTCTTTCTGGCTTACATTGATTTGGATCAACGACTGACATTTGAAATAGGCTAGTGTTGTACTATAGCCATTTTATCTTGTGTGAGTGAATAGTAATGGTTGAGTTCTGATTGTGCTCCCATAATTAAATACTAAAAGATCAGTGAATTGCTATTTTCATGCATTTTTACATGCTAAAGAAGAACTTCCTGGTGCCAAGTGAAGCAAGTTGTCTTCATGAAAATTCAGGCTCACTACCATTGACATTCTGTAGGTGAAACTGTAAGTAACATATATACCATATCCTGTGTTTTCAAAAAGTCTTAGGGTCATTTAAGAACAATTATCAACTACAATTTGTTTTGTTCTTGAAGGATTGTTTCGGTTATTTTTCCTTAAATGGTTTTAAAGATTGTCCTGATAATTGTTGTAGCTTCTTGAATTGTGAAGCATTTTGTTTAAGACTATAGGGTGTAAGCTAGAATTGTTTAACACTTCAAAACCCTAGCTCGAATTATTCACCATCTTGTATAAATGGCACCCAAGGCTCAAAGCTCTGGCTCTATGACCTCTACTAGGCCCTTTTCTCAAATTATTATAGACTTATTAAAACCCTCTACCAACAAAAGGCTTGAGGGAAAGGATTTTTTTTATGGGCCCTTACTCCTGGAAGGGTTAACTAATGAACAATGCACGATTCGAGATGTTGAGCTGCTGTATATTGAATGGAAGTTGTTCTCAAATTGGTTTGGGAATAGGAATTTGTGTTCCTTTGTGTAACCCTTGGAGTGGGATGCTTTGGCAATCTGGTCTTTGTCCACTGGATCTAGGAAGCCAGTAGTTGTAGAACCATTTGATTTTAGTGGTCACCTTTTTGTAAGAAGAGTTGTTGATACCCTAGCATTGGAAGCTACAGATATGGTAGTAAATGTTGCCAAGTTCACCAGGGCAACTATTAAGGATTTTACTAAGGATCGAGATACTTTGAGAGGCCAATACAATGAAATAATTATTGAATATAATAAGAGTCAAAAAAAGGTGGCAGAGATAGAAACTGAATTGGCATTACTAAAGAAACAAATGGAGATATTGAAGTCTCAAGGGCAGGATAGCTTTAGCTACACTATCTCTGACCCACCAGTGGAGTAACCTCAACCCTCTTCACAAGGACAATCCTTAGCTATTGTTCCATATAATATGGGGCAGGTGCCTATTATAGTTGAAAGGGCTAATAGCCCGAGAGGAGGACTCTCTAGGGAGAAACTAATTTGTCAAGTTGAGGAGTATAAGGAGATGGTGCAACAAATCCAAGAATCAGTGGGGAAGAGGAATTCAATGATTATGGACACTGTGTTGAGACATTTAAATAGGAGGGTCCAGGGAAAATCAAATAGTGTTCATACGAGTTATACTCTGATGTTTCAAGCACTTAAGATGTTCCCAAGTGATATAAAATTGGCCACCCCATTGTTGGACAGATGGAGCTCTAGATTTGAGAAACTGACATTCATGGCAGTTGGAGTAAAACAACATGGGGATAAGTATCCTATGGTTATACCAACTTATCAATTTTTCAAAGGAGTTGTGGAGAAAAAGTTTCAAGGGTATGTTTCCCCTATGGATTTAAAGATCAAAGAGTTAAAGGCTAGATATGATGGATTGGACTTAACTCCATTACCACAAATTATGCATAGTCATGATGAGGTAAAACCTTTGCAGGTTTGGAAAGATCAAATGGCTAATATAATGATAGCTCAGACACATGAGATATGCAGAAGTGCTGACATTGGTATGTTGGAGAATACACTTGAGAAACTATCATTTATCATTAGTTTCTTAGAGGAATTTGATAAGGAGGCCACACCAGTAATGGTAAAATATGCACCTTATCGAGATAAGATTAATCAGGTTATTGCTTTTAAATGGCCGTCTGAGGAAGATTTTGAATTATGGAAAAAGGTGTTCACTGATATATTTGAAATATGAGTACTAAGGTTGAGAAATGCGACTTGGTCATGTATAATACAGGTCCGACCTCAGAAGTTACATGTGAAAATATGAATTCTTCTCTTGACTTTAGGTACAAGTTGCCAAGGTGGAATAAATTGTTATAATGGTTAAAGATGCCTTTGATATGAATGAGTTTCCTTTTGAAAGGCGATTTCCTCTTCCTCTACAACAACTAATGATTATTCTTGTCTTATTCCTTTTCCCTCTAAACACATGATGCAAATGTAACTGAATTGGGACTTAGCAGTCCAATGAAAAATGGACATGTGTAACCTTCATTCTGAAGCTTGTTTTTCTCCCTTGTTTTATAAAAGGGAATTTTGGGCCGTGGTACAGGGTCTACTTTTGAATCTGAGATTTGAGAAAGAAGATTTTTGAGGATACAGAGATGCGAATGTAAATCCTTGTCTAAATTTTTTAAGTTAGATAAAAGAACTTGGTCAATTATGGGGTTCTTAGGCATGTTTGTATTGAATATGAAAATATCTTGAGTTTTTTTTCTCTCCTTTTGTGATATCTTGTGTGAATTATTAATGAAATATTAATCCAATATTATTTCATTGATCTTCATTGTTCTTTATTGTGAATTATGTTTTAATCATGGATCTGGTTCAAAGGATCGGTTAAATGCCTCAATTAATGTGTAAATTCATGCTAGCTAGCAACTAGATGCATAAAGTAGTGATAGACGTCGATACAAATATGTGGATTGTAATGCAATTCATATAGATTATAATTGTCTAAGATGAAATTTTCCCTATAGTTTAGTTTTCTCATTTGACTCTATGCTTTAGGATATGGCATTGGTATTCTGATTATGGTTGCGTTTCTCATGTCTTATATTTTGATTGTAGAAAATTTTATTCAAATATTTCCTATCAACCGAACTTAGTTGTGTTTGTGATTTCCTGCTAATAGGATTTGATCCTTTTCGAGGAATAGCCAATTTCTTGAAGGTTTGCATCCATTTAACGTGGATGGGGAATCTATCTGATGTTCATAAATGTGTAGTTGAAATTGTTTAAGTTGTATTTGAAGAGCACATTTTAGGGAATACCCCCCTAGGTCTTGTAGAGCCCGAAGTGTAGGAGAACTAGCATTATCACTTTTTCTCATCAAGTTGGCCAATCACTTCCTAGGATTTTACGATTGAATGTAGAAAGTTCAAGTTCATAGAAGCTCTCAGGAAGTCCGCTTGGGTTGAAAAATAAAACACCAATAGGATCAATAGGTAGTTCTTGAGGATCCTAAACAAATTTTCTATTTATGTCATTTACCTCTTCATCCATTCAAAAAGTGTCAGAAGTTTGATTTTGGAAAAGCAGATTTTAATCCTAATTTTGATAATTCATCTGAAGAGCCATTTCCAATTGAATCAGATGTTTCCTTATCTTCTAGTTTGAATGATAATATTTTTCTTGATTTCTATTTACTTTTCAAGATCATTGACCTCTATCTCAATTGGTATCACTATTCTTTTGGTTTAAAAAGGTTTCAAGATTCTGTTTTAAATGGGGATCTTTTAATTTATTCTCAAAGAGACTGACACATTACCTTCTTTAAAGAGGAGGTTGAGGTTGTTCAATCTTCTCCTTCTTCCAAAGGCATTTATTTGATCGATTAGTTGTCTTACAAGAGTAAAACTTTATCTTCTTATGGATCTGGCATTGGTAAGAAAGTCACAAATTGGTCTTCTATGGAGCCTGTTGTAGTCTCTCTTGCTTTGGGTTGGGAACATTTTTTGTTGTCACCAATAAAGATTTTTCTTTATTCTTTAAAGATTTTCTCTCCTCAATTTAAATTTTTTAGTTACCTCCAAGCAAATCAATGTGCCTCTATGTTAACACTTGGTGTGAAAAATAATTGTGATGAGAGATTAAGTATTTTTGATGAAAAAAATGTATTTGAAAGCTCTCAAACCCTTACAGATTTAGATGATTTAAATAGCAATTATGTTGGCTTTCCCTCAGAGGAAGATATTGCAAAATTTGTTGATTAGTCTTTAGTATTAGTAGGTGAGCAATTGATAGATGATATTGCCTCTGAGGTTTTTGGTGAGGGAGATTCTCTAGATGATTTTTGTTCAATCTCTTAGTCCATGCTATCTTCATCCTCAAGTAAAAAATATCCTGCAAAAAGAGGGAGATAATCTTTAGCTACAAAATTGCAAGAAGAAATATCAGTAGGATTACAATCGACACTAGATGCCAATTTATGTTTTTCCACTTAAAAAAGAGACCAAGGAGAGCTTTCTGCTCTCCTAAGTTGTGAAGAAGCTAATATCTTGGAATGTCATAGGCTTAAACGCCTCTAACAAAAATTCCCAAGTAAAGCATCAACTGGATGCTTCAGGGGTAGATATTGTTGTTTTGCAAGAAACTAAAACTTCAGATGATTCTTTTCAAGCAATTAAAAAAACTTGGCACAAATGGGAATCTTCTCATTCACCTTCTCATGGAGCTTTAGGAGGTCTGATAACTTTTTGGAATGCTAAAACAATTAGCATCTCTAACATTTCTTTTGATCAAAATTGGCAATTATTGCAGGTTACTCATTTTGATTTATCTTTTTGGTTATTGAATATTTATGGCCCAACTAGAACTTATGCTAAAAATATGTTGTGGGATACTCTTAAGCTAAAAATTGATGTGTTAGGTCAAGATAAATTTGTTTTAGCAGGAGATTTTAATGCCATCACAAATGAAATGGAAAAAAAGGGGGAATTTTCCCTCCCAAAGCAGTAATGGTTGATTTTGCTACATTTATTCCATGATAATGCTTTGGTGGATGTAATTCCACTAAATGGTACTTTTACCTGGACAAATAGAAGGAAATTTTTTATGCAAATTGCAGAAAGATTGGATAGGTTTTTAGCTTCTCCAAACTGGCTCCTTAGTGATTATGTTCTCTCTTCTCAAATTCTACCTTTGGTAGCCTCTGATCATTTTTCTATTTCTCTTGTTCTCACAGGGAAGACAATTAAATCAAAATTTCAATCTTCATTTAAATTTGAGGCAATTTGGCTTAGGCATCCTAAACTCATTTTTCTAATAAAGCAATGGTGGGAAAGTGCTCCTTTTGTTCATGGTTCAAAGATGTTTCAGTTAAGTAAAAAAATGGATCATATTAAGAAGCACTTAAAATATTGGAACCTCTTAGTTTTTAAGAATGCTTTTATCCAAAAATAATTGGTGTACAAAGGGTTAGTCGATATTAATGAAAATATCATTGTAAATGGTCTTGATAATTCTTTATTTGAAGAGCAAAAAAAATTACAAGTGGAATGACAAGAATTATTATTACATGAGGAGGTTTATTGGAGGAAAAATTCTAGGGAACTCTGGTTGAAAGATGGTGATAAGAAAACTAAATTTTTTCATATCTCAGCTCAAACTAAAAAATAAAAATCTTCAATCTTCTCAATTCAAGATAGTGTGTCAGGAGATATACTTTTAAAAGAGGAAGATATTCAGAAGGAAGTAGTTAAGTTATTTTCTAATCTTTTAACATCCAATGCTATTAATAGTGTGAATTTATCAGCAAAAAAAGAGGAACTTCTACAACACATTCCCTCTTTGGTGTCTCCTAAAGATAACATTAGGTTGTTGGCTCCATTCTCTCTTAAAGAGTTAAAAGAGGTTGTGTTTTCAATGTCACCTGATAAGGCGCCAAGTCCAGATGGTTTTATACCTTTTTTTTTCAAAAATGTTGGGACTTCATTGGTTTTGATATTCTAAGTGCTCTCGAGAAAATATGGGGGAATGTTAAAAATATTTAATGTTACAAATATTTCTATCATTCCCAAAATTCAAGCTCCTAAGTGTTTCTCAGATTCGAGGCCTATCTTGCTATGTAACAAAATTTATAAAATCTTTACCAAAGCTATCTATCTTCACCTTCATCCTCTAATTTCTTCAATTATCTCAAAAGAACAAGGTGGATTTGTTCTTGGTAGAGAAACTTCAGAAGGAGCAATTGTGGCTCATGAAACTTTGCACTCTATAGCTTCAAATAAATTATCATCAATGATAATTAAACTTGACATGCAAAAAGCATATGATAGGGTAGATTGGTGCTTTTTAAGACAAGTTCTTCTGAAATTTAGTTTTTCTTCCAAATGGTGCAAATGGGTAATGGCATGTATATCAGGGGCTAGGTTCTCAGTGTTATTAAATGGGTATGTTGTGGGGTTTTTTAACTCCTCTCAAGGGGTTCGTCAAGGAGATCCTTTGTCTCCTTTTTGATTCATCATTCTAGCAGAAGCTTTGAGTAGATCCTTCCTCTTAGCTAATGACCAAGGTAAAATCAAGGTATTTTTGATTCCTAATACAAATCTTTCAGTCACTCATTCATTATTTGTTGATGATACATTGCTTTATGGTAAAGTTGTTTTCTCTGAAGCTTTTAATATAAAATATTTATTGGATAAATATACTAGAGTCTTAGGGAAAAAAGAAAATGAAGAAAAGTCAAAAATTTGCTTGTTCAACACAAAGCCTTCAATTGAGAAGAGTATAGTTGAAGCAAGTATCTAGGAATCCCATTTTTTTTCAGGTCAAAATAAGGTTTCTTATTGGCATAAAATCATTCATAGTATTCAAACCAAATTACTTTCAAGGAAAGGGAGATGGCTATCTCTAGCACCAAAATATTAGTGGTTAAAATGGTTTTATCAACTATACCCAATTATTATATGTCTATTCTAAAAGCTCCTAAGAATATAATTTTACAAATACAAAAAATTATCAAAAACTTTCTATGGTCTGGAAATGTAGATACCAAAAGGAAAATTCCTCTCATTTCTATTGAAACAATGTACCTTGAAAAATTAAAAGGTGGGGCAGGGCTTCACAATTTACATGAAAGGAATTTGGCATTACGAGATAAAATTATCTGGCGTATGTATGCAAAACCTTCTCTCAAATGGTTTCGTCTAATGAAAAATAAGTACTTGGTCAGTCAGTGTTCTTCAAGAATTTTCACTGTATCTAATCCTCCTTCGGGTTATACAAAGTGGAATTTTCTTCTGTCATGTAGAAAGCTAATATTACCACATTTAACTTGGGAAATAAATGATGGTAAAGAAGCTCTTTTTTGGGAAGATTCATGGAATGGGTATAAAAAAAAAAGAAGCTACAATTTTGGTAATTCAATAGCCTTTTTGACACAAAATTGGGGACCAAAAGTTAAAGATTATTTTGATCATGTGGAATCTTTGACTAGTAAAGTCAAATGGAAAGATTTTTCTAATGAATCAATTGATGAAAATCACAAAGCTCACATCTCATCAATTCTAGGTGAGAGGATAGTCTATGTCTCATCTACTCCAGATAGATAGTCTATGTCTCATCTACTCCAGATAGGCTAATTTGGTCAAAAGATCAAAATGGTTGCTATTATGTTAAAGAGGGATATATTTCTCTTACTCAAAATGCTACTCAATTAACAGTTCAAAGAGCTTATAAATTTTGTTGGAATTCACAAGTTTTTCCCAAAGCAGGTTGTTTTGCTTGGCTTGCAATACAAAATAAAATTCTAACAAGCAACAAGTTAGTAAAATTATAAATATCAGCACCTTTTAAATGTGTGCTTTGTGAGAAAGAGTTAGAAGGTATCAATCATCTTTTTCTTTTGTGTCCAATAGCACAAACTTGTTGGTTATTTTTTATGGGAAAAATGAATTTTCAGTCAGTTTTACCAAATTCTATCTGGGATTTATTTACTAGTTGGCCTTAGTTATATTCTTCATCCTTTTTTGCTAGCATCTGGTCCGTGATCCCTTCCTCCGTTTTGTGGTCTATTTGGTGGGAAAGAAACAAATGCATTTTAGGAAGGAAAAATTGTGTATTGATCATATGTTAGTATTATTGGAAAATTCAATTTCAAAAGTAGTTAATGCTTTTGTGGCAAAAAAAACATTTTGGCTAAATCTATTCAGATTGGGATTCAAAATAGTTTTCATCATGGCCTCTTTTTACTCTTCCTTTCAAAGGTAGCCTTCATCAAGCAAATAAAAGAGTAAAAAGAAAGAATATTGTCTGGTTATCGCCTCCCTTAGGGTTTTTTAAAATAAATTTTGATGGAGCCTCTAGAGGGAATCCATGCATCTTAGGTGCAGGGGTGGTCATAAGGGATCATAAAGGGTTAGTTTTATGTGCTAAATCTTATAAGTTGGAAATTTGAACTAACAATGTTGTTGAAGCACAAGCCTTGTTACAAGGTATAAAATTAGTTCTCAATTTTCAAATTCCAAAAGTTTAGATTGAAGGGGATTCACTTATTTTAATCAATGCTTGTCGGGATTGAAAAATTCAAAACTAGAAGCTAGAATATATTGTCAAGCAAATTTGGAATTTACTTGAAAAATTAGCTCATTTTCAAATCCTACACACTTACAAGGAAGGAAATATGGTTGCAGATTTTTTAGTCAATTTAGGATGTGTTCAAACAAAAAAGGAGGTGGTTCATGTAGTCAAAATTGGAAAGATAAATCATGCTTTGGAAGCTTTAATTGCTAAAGAGGAAAATACACAATGATTTGCATTGAACTATTTCAGAGTTCACATTCAATATGAAAAATTTATGAATTACATATGTGATTGTGAAGTATAGAGGTGCTTGATTAAAACTACTTTCTTTAAATATGTTTAATACTATTTAAAGTTGTAATCAACCAGTACATTTATATTTGGCAATTATATGTGTGAGTTTATTTGCAAGTCCTATGATCATGAATTGGATAAGGAAGGTATATTTTTTGTCAAAATCATAAGGATGGAAAGTGACATCCATCTGTGATTTCATGTGGTATGCATCATGTCAAATCTACTAAGTTATATTTAGTCATTTTTTAACAAGGATATGGGCATGAAAAGCATGGAAAATTGTTTTCAAAGCATATAACACCATGTTTTTTTATCAGAATGATGTAAGTTGTGATTTGCTTACATATTAAGGCAATTTGTGTTACTAACATGTAAATTTTGTATGTAACCTCGAGTATTTGAAATTTATTTACAGCAATCCAAAATAGCAATGGCACATATAGTTTATTCTTCATTAGAGGATAAACATCATATGTTAATTTTAGTGAGAAACAGGTGGCTAGCTATGAAGATAGCATAGGTATTAGTCACATTGGTGAGTACGGTTTTTTACATTTTGAAAAATAAATTTAAAAGCTCAAAAACTAGCACGATAATGCATGTGCTAAAATTCATTTCAAAGGTTTATGAAAAGATAGAAAGGACTATTTTATTGGAAGTAAACAATTGTTCGCCTATTTATCTGGGCAACACAAGAGGATTTGTTTTCATCAAAGTTTATTTATCTCTTTGTGGAGCTATGGGTTGTCTTGGTCCTGTTCAGTCTTCTTGTTTTAATCAAAGTTTGTTTATCTTTGCGGAGCTTGTGGTTATCTTATTTAGGTGCAGACTTTACAATGGATTAGTAACCACAAAATTTAAGAATGTGGTTTCCTGTGAAAATTTGGGAAACTCCAATTATTGGTAAGATTGAAGTCGAACATTTACAAATAGTCTTTAAATTTTGTTGTCCATAAGATTACAGATGTCTCAAATGCATTATTGGAAGTGAAGTTCTTTAGCTGAAAACTAGAAGGTTGATTTTTCCATCAAATATTTTCTCAATATTTATATCTAATCTAATGGATATGCTCCAATGTTAAGATTTTGTGAATGTCATAGCATAAAAAATGGTCAATGAGATTTTTTTGCAAAATGATGCCCTTCTTACCAGTGCACAAAAATATTTTTTCTCAAGGGGAGAAGGATATGTGGGTGGTATCTTTCCTCCACATTTCTTGCCACACAACAAAGAATTTTTCAATGTTTATGATGCTCTAAAACAATCTTTAGAATTCTCAGGTCCCAATCATTTGAATAGAGCATTAACAAGATATAGTCACCATCTGGGTAGGGATATATCTAAATTTTTCAGGGAAAAATATCACTATACTTTATTTTTGCTTCAACATAACTATTATCATGCAACTCCTTTATTGAAACGTCATCTAGGTACTCTTCAAGAAAATTCACAAGGTCCGGCTCAAAATGTGTACTAGAACGTGACCCAACAACAACTTCAAGGAGGAAGTAGCAAGAGAGTTGGCATGGTGGTTGTCCCAGATATAAACATAGCTATAAATTCACAAATTGAGGAAGAAGAAAATGAAGAGCAAGGTGATAATTTGATGGATATCATGTAGATGGAGGAGTAATTGGCTATGAAAAAATTGTTGGTTTTTTGAAGTTATTACGTTATATGCATCCAAGATTTTTTTGTCAAGAAGCTGAAGGTTACAAATGAAGATGAGAATTCAGTTTTTTGTAGATTGAAGCATATATGCCATGCTTATTGTTGTAAATGGCATTTTGTACTTACTGAATATATAAGTTTCGAAAGACAAATTTAGTGGATATTGTAAAAATTATCAATATAATTGATCATAGGTTAGTTTTTTATGCATTTTAAGAGCTATAACTAGAGGTTTCCTCACTGGCTCTTTCATGCCGATATGCTCTTTGAGCCAGTTTTTGTAAAAAAATACATACTTATAATATAATAATATATAGTGGTCCGCCACTTTTTAAAAAAATAAAAAAAATTCCCTTGCAAGTGGAGGGATTAGATTTATTAGTAATTTGATAATTAAATAAAGTTTCAATTATGAAAATTAGAGGAATTAGGATATTCATTAAATAATTTATTTATTTAATGGAAAGGGGAAGTGTTATGATATTTAATTAAATAACTTAAGGTTATTCAATTAAATAAGAGGACTCCATATAAGGGATTAAGTACTCGAGGGGTATTTGGACAAGATGTGATTTATGAAGTGTATCCAAAATTGCATTTGGATGGTTCAAGCTATAGGATGGTGAATGATGCATTCACCATGTATATCACAAGACTATTACAAGGGGCGGAGCATATAAGGATTTCTAATACAGCCAATGAGTTGATACAAAGGTATAGAGGATGGTTTATCCAGTTCCCTACCTTCTCATATATGAGGATTGATGGTTGTCAAAGGGATCCTTATAGATTTCCAAGGTATCTAACGGACCACATCATACTTTTGGATGTTACTAGGTAGATTTATGCCTTTGATGATATTTTGAAGAAGGACATGCATAAAGGTGGCTTTGGGAATGAATTTCCATTGAGGATAGGAACTAATGAGGTCTACCCATCTTTGATATCAGCCCACTCCTTTAAGGAAGAGATGAGTACTTTGGGTTTGGCATTCCATACCAAGAGGCTCGGGTTTGACAAGATAGGGGGAGCTCAAAAGAAGGCAAGTAGGGGTTTTAGGCATAGGGATGGCATTGAAATTATTGGGTGAATTGCAAGGATGAATTTGAGGTCATAAAGAGGAAATACTCTAGACTACCTGCCTACTTAATTAGGTTGTTCAACATTAAGGTCATTCCTAATCAGCTTGATTATGATGGAGAAGTGATACAGAATCATGATTATGAGCCCATCAAAGATAAACTAGTGGGAGGAGTCGATTGGTTGGAGGAAGAGAAAATTGAATTGGAGAAAATTAATGCTCCTGTGATCAAATATACCAAGTTGTGGACCAAGCACAAAATATGGGAGCTAGATAATCAAGGTATGCAGTACACATATCATCTAATGGGAAATATGGAGTCCCAATCTACCTCCAAAGATGATGAACAAGATCTAAAGGGTAAGGAGAAGATGGGGTCTCCCTTCAAAATCAAAATTATTGGTGCTTGGGAAAAAATGAAGGTGGAAGAGAAAAGGAAGCCAATTTCCAAAAAGAGGAAGAATGTCCTTAAGAAAGATAAGTCTGCTACAGAGGAGGAACCAGATGAAGAGGGTGAGAAGGATGATTCCCCTATGCCTAAGAAAATAAAATTGATCAAGACTTAAAAGAAGAAGAGTGAACCTTCCAAGGAGGTAACAAATACAGACCCTCAAGTGATAGAAGTGGACAACTCTGAAGGAAAGACACAAGTTTATACAAGGATATCAAAGACTCCTTCTCCAAAGGATTGTGTATTGAAAGAAAAGGCCTCCATAGATTCTTCTGTGATGGAACAACAAAAAGATGCCTCTCCCCTTCCTGAATCACATGATGTGCAACATGAACCAAAGGATGGAGGGATTGGTGATCATCGAGATGAAGATGTAGAAGGGTTCAAAGAGGGAGAACTCTATAGCACTGAGGCAGAGATAGAAAAAATCATACGGTCTCCTTTGGTAAATTATGAGGATTCACCTATTGAGGATAAGGGAGATAAGTTCCTAGGAAAAGAAGAAGTGCCTGCAAAAACTCCATCAACACATGGGGAGGATGAACATAATGTGGGAAAGGATGGAAATCTAGAGCAGGATAAGGAAGATAAGGAAGGAGGAAAAAATGAAAAGGTCCTTCCAGAGCATAATGTAGATGTTGAGCCCTCTGTGGATCAGATTGAAAAAGAGAAACAAAGTGAACAATAGTTGGATACTTCTACCCTAGGTTGGCTTAGTGAAAGGTTGAAAAGTAAGCATATTGTTGTAGATGATACCCCTCCAAAATGGAATGACCTATTAGCTAACATGGGAAAAGGAAAAGCAAAGAAAAAGGCTAAGGTTATTTACAAGATTGACAGAGATGAGGAAAATAACTAGGTGATACATATTGCTACTTCTACACCTGATAAGGATAAGGATGAGGTAACTGGCCAAGACTATATTATTCAAACCATCAATCTTGGGGCCACTTCCATGATACAAGAAGTTGAAGAATTCCAAGGCTCCAGTGCTACAATTTTAGGTAGATTAAACAAAGAGGTACAAGATAAGTAGGAGTTGAAGAAGGAGAATGATAAATTGAAAAGATATTTGCATAATCTCATGAAACCCTTGCAGTCTATTAATCAGTTTAGTTCTTCATTGTTTGCAACAAGCCTTCTACCTGGGGAGACCATCACTGAGTTGGAAAAAATGAAAGCCACGACACAGGTTACCCATGAATGGATGCAAAGAGTGAGACACAAAGGAGATAAAATGATTAAGGGTATTCTATCTACTTGTGGTGATGCACATAGATCTTTTGACTAGTTGCAGAATGTGCTAGGGCAAGACAAAACTGATATAGACCCCCTCCTACAAAAGTCGAAGACAATCATGGATTATATAGAAGAGAAACTGGTGAGTGATGGGATCCTACCTTCTTCTAGGGTTTCAAAACCCTGGGAATGGTATGAATTGCTGCAAATTAATCAAAGGGTTTTAAAGAAGATTCATAAACAAGGGAAAAAAAATTGGGAATACATTGAAAGATGTTTCCGTTAAGTGTATTCCATTTTTTGAGATCATGATAGGGAGAAAGAAGTTTTCACCAAAGCACCTAAATCTGGAGCAGTTGAGGGAATGGTGGCATGCGTTCTATGATCTAGTTGATGGTGGTCCAGTCACTATACACCAACTTGATGATGCAGCCACATATGTTGCAGTCATGGAAAAATATCAAACCCTAAAGGAGGAGTGGAATGAAGTCATTAGGAAATAAAGGGAAGAAATTAAATCTCTTGATAGGAGGTTTGAAATATTAAATACTCCAGCTTTTTCTGATCTAGAGGAGGTTTTCCTTAGCATGCAAGATAAAATGGGTCAAAGGAAAGATAAAGGGCCAACCAATGGGTGAAGCCTCAAAATTTGTGCTTCCCATTATTGCATCTTCACCCTTCACATGAATTGGTTTGAGTTATAGGAAGATTCCAGGCTGACCTGGAAAGGAGCCTCAAGCATTTAATAAAATTTCATGTTCTAATTTAGGGGTTTTTCTTTCTTTGGCTGACCTATTTCATGGCCGACCTTCTTTGTAACCCTGACTTGTGATGACATTCTCTATAAATATGACATTTCGCCTCATTTGTAAGGGCTAGAAGATTATATTTTTGAAGCAAGTTAAGCAATAAAGTAGTAAGCTAGGATTAGGAGTTAGTTGCATTTTGAAGCAAGTGTTGTAACATAGAATATTGGAATTGTTGCTATTATTGGTGATTCAATACAAGTGAAGACATTGTGCTTTGGTGGCCTCTCTTGGATTGATTTATCTTGCATGGTTCCTATTCTATCTTTGAAATTGATTGAAAATGTTTGAATACATTTTAGACTTAGAGTTAAATGGTTGAATGTTACTTGTGATTTGATACTTGGGATGTTGTAGTGATTCCTGATCCATACTTTTAGCAACTTATTGATTGTGGGTTGCTATGTAAAGTTAGCCTGGATCTTATATTTGTGAGTTTAGTTCAATTGTGGGTATTTATTCATTTCAATTAAAAAATAAGGGTTGGCTTGAATTAATGTTCATAATCTGAAAATCTTTAATTCCTTAGAAGATTGCACTGTTTCTATAAGATTGCAAGATAAATCTAGGTTAAGAAGAAATTAGTTTTGAGGGATTGGTTCATTTCAAGTATCTTATCATTGGTATTTTTAATCTTAGGATTTCTAAAACACTCTTTTTTCTATTTCTTTGAATTTGACTTAAGGTTAGGTTTAAGAATTTTGAGTATCAATATATTGCAAAATATGATAAAGTTCCAATATTTTTTTTGTAACGTCCCTTTGTGATTACCAACATTTTCACATTTATCACTGAGTTGTTTTGTTGCATTGTCAAGACCTGACATTAGAGACCTTGGGGTTATCTCTTTTCCAATAAAGATTGACCTTTCAAGAGAGATAGAATATCATATTCTGTCTAAGTTGTTGTTGTGCAGAAAAAACCATCAACACTAACCTTGTGAAGCTCAAATCATTTTTCATGGCCACCAAGCATAATGCACTTTGCTTGCCTATGGAGCCTTTCCTTGTTTGTTCATAGGTGCTTATCATAACTCAACTTGTTAGGCCTTATGAAGGTCAAAGTTAATGAAGTTATAGCTTTGGTGGTATGGGAGCCTAATAAGATTCTCTCATTTGACACCCTTGGGGGCTCACCTTAGAGTAGACAATCAGAGTTTCACTTGCCCATGTGAGTGTGCATGCTTTTTTCAAGTAGACAATGATTTTCACTTGTAAATGTTTTTGGAAAAATAGCCAAGGCACGTTCCACATCACGTTGGACAGTTGAGGCTTTATCCACCCTTTTTATTTTTACCTTTCTTTAAGTATTTGGCATTATATGATTGAGTGTCTTGTCATTTCTGCATACATATGTTTTGATTTTCTACTTTAGTGTGAGTTTGACACAAGGTCATCCTCTAACGAAAGTGAGGGATAAATGTAGTGTAGAAAAAAATATCCCTTTACATTTTCTCACTTGTTTGGGCCCTCCTAGTTAAATTGGACTTAATTGTGTCTTGATTTAGTGTTGTAAAGTGTATCCCTTTACACTTTCACACTTATTTAGGGATCCCTTAATTAATTAAGCTTAATTATGCCTTAATTGGATCTATAATTCATTTACATTCCCATTTAAATTGCATTTTCCAAAGGGGAACCCAACATTAATTAATGCCTAAACATAACACTCCACATTGAGCAATGTGTTTCCTAGGTTTATGGACTTGGGACCCATTCACCCATGGGTGAATGGATCCCAGGTCCATAAACCTAGGACACACATTTCTCAATATGGAGTGTGAATGGGTCCTCCCTAAACCTTAGGACCTAAATTTAAATGATTTTATTGGTGGAATTTTAACATATTCAAATCCATAATTCAATGTTGGCTTGTGATATTTGAATTTTTGGAAATTAAGGATACATACCTATAAATACAAGGTTATTTCACTATGTTTCAACTAGAGTTTTCAAGCTAGATTTTCAAGTGTTAAATTACAAGAGCTAAGGTTATGATCAAGAGCATTCAAAGATCAAATTTATCAGAGTTTTATTGTAGCATTCAAGATCCAATCATCATGTCAAAGTCCTCTTGCATCATGCATGTTTTTAGACCTAACATTGTGATGTAGGTTTCATGATCAAGTCAAGCATTCAAAACATTTTTTTAAGAAAGATTCAAAGTTCAAGATCCACATCCATTGAATACATTTCATGAAAATTTGTAGACCTTCATCCAAGGACTTATCTAAGGGTTTGTTGAGTGGTAACATAGCTTTTTTCATTCTTCATTCCCTCTTTCACGATTTTATTCATTTCAAGGTTTGATTACCAAAATAGGGTTTGACGAAGGCGAATCCCTATTCACCAAAAACAAACAATTTTTCCCTCTCATATTGTGTTTATAGATCTAGGTGGAAGAAATATTGAAGACCTCTTCAAGAGAAAATTTGAAGAAATTGACAAAGTTGCAAAAGTTTTCAAAATTATTGTCATCTCATGGAAACTTGCGTATAGAAGTTATTTTTGACATTCTAACACTACCACCTAGACAATTTGGAAGCTTTAGATCTATGTCAGAGGCTCCTGAAAGTTGTAGAAAAACCTTGAAATTGGACCTATTCACCCATGGGCGAATGAGTCCTAGTCAACCTTTGAAAACTCACTTTTGGTGATTGGTAAAAACAATTCTTCCCTTCTCATATTTGTAATTTTATTTCAGGTTTTGTCAATTTTGAGTTTAATATTGTTGTTTCAAGTTTCATTTTGCATAATTGGGTTGATTTTCTATTTTTATTTTGTCTCCCAAAAGTGCCTGGTGAACTTGACCCCTATCCTAAACACAAAAAAGGAAAACCTTGAAGATTCTTAGAAAGGGTTGATTCACCTAAGGGTTTTTAGTCAATTCTTTGTGAGTATCTCATTTCCTAATGAAATAAACGAAAATAGGTCCCTTAGTGGTTTATCAATCCATTTTGATGAACCCACCTATTTTTCACCATTTCAAAAGGTAATGGAAAGGATTACAATAAAATATTGTACTCCTATGTCAATGTAGTGGGTGATACTTATGAAGCCAGTCATCATATTCCAATCATAATTATAGTCGATAAAAATCTAGAGTGTAATGTTACTACATGATGAGGGAAAATTATAATCTAAGGAGCCCCACCATAATTAAAAATATTCACTAAGCCTTCACAAGTGGAGTATAACCTTATTGACCATCTGAAAAAGACTCCCGCATAGATTTACATTCTTGAACTTCTCAAAATATCCCTAGCTCATAAAGAAGCTTTGGATAAAGCCTTAATATAGTCTTTTGTAGCCAACAACATTAACATGAAGTAGTTTCAAGCCATGGTAGGACATATTTATTCTACTCATCATCTCATCTTCTTCGAAAGAGATCTTCCCTTACACATATATCATAATCAAGTATTATACCTAGAAGTTTGCATCCATAAACATAAAATCAAGAGAGTATTGATAGACAGTGGCACGAGCTTAAACATTTATACCTTAAAACTTGTAAAATAGATAGGATATTCATATCAAGTTATTCAAAAGTAGAAAATCATTACCATCAGGGCCTATGAAAATAATGGGAGAGACTTAGAGGATACTATCAGACTTCCCATTTAAGTGGAACCAACAATAGTGGAAACAACTTGTCAAGTATTAGATCTTGAGCTACCACATAACCCTATTTTGGGACACCCTTAGATTCATGCAATGCAAGATATCCCTTCAACATATCACCATGCTTTAAATTCCCCTATAATAACAACTTTTCAACTATTAGATCTTGAGCTACCATATATCTCCTTCCACTCATTTTCATACATTGACCCATCACCTTTATCCTCATCTTCTCAAGCCTCATATTCCATTGCTGCATCACCCTCATCAAACCCACCTAAATCTGATCTCAAGATCGAAGGAATATATAATGGTTGTGGGGATTATCATTTAAAACAATCCTTTTATGTTGGGAAACTTCCACTATCTCCAAGATCATATGGAAAACCACAAGAAATTGGTAAAGCTGATACTACAAGCATTGAATTCAAACCCACAGTCTTCACTAAATGGGGAGACTTGAACAAGGAATTCATAAATGAAGAATATGTTTCTAATTTTTTATACAAGGAAGAAGAAGATGAAGAAGAGTCACAACCTATCTCTTTTGATCACAATAACAAGGGTTTTCAGCTTATCAGAAACATGGGATTCACATGAAAAGGTGGCCTTAGAAAATCTGAGCAAGGTATGAGAGAACCTTTTATCCTGAAAAAGTGTAAGAAGAATCAAGGTCTAGGATATCGTTCATTGGACAATGTTACTCCTGACACTGAAAATACCATTTATGAGGAAGGTCCTTGCTCTCCAATGGTTAAGACATCTGATGATGATGATTTCATCAAATACTCATTCATGTACATCACCAAACTATTCAATAATTATTTAATTAATACAATCACTACCCTTTCATTTGACCAATCATCTAAAAAGTATGAACTTCAACTTGTCTATCAATTGATTTATTGGGACTGACAACAAGCATCAAGTTTAGATATATTCCAAAATGATGAAGCTATTGCTAAGTTTATGGGACTAAGAGATGACATACCACCTAGAGATCATAAGGCATGATTTTACATATAACTTGTTCAAGGAGCATACTTTGGAGGTGAGGTTGGGTTCTTAAATCACAAAATTAACAAATTTAAATATTAAAAAGAGATCCCCTAGTGAAAACCATGATGTGGTACCATTGGATCATGAAAAAGAAAAAATAAAGGATGTATTTGAAGGTGAAAAACTCTTTGAGGAACCAAAAGATGGAGGATTCAATCTCCCAAGTATCACCCAACACCAAGATAGATCAACAATGCTAGTAAAAGACTCTGAGAAAATAAGTGGGAACATCAAATTCACTTAAGATCACCTTCTATGCAACTTCTCTGGATATTAAAGAGATGAATAATTTCACATCTTTCTTGTAAAACCGTACAGTCAACTTTGCTTGGTCTTACACCAACATGCCTAGGTAAGACCCATTCTTAGTGGTGCATCACTTGATAGTTTTTACAGGATCAAAACTAGTCAAATAAAAGCTTCACAAGATGGATCTACAAATAGGGCTTTTGGATAAGGTGGACCTACATAAACTCCTAGATGTTGGTTTCATTAGATTGATTGATTATCTTGAGTGGGTATCGAATCTTGTACCAGTTTCTAAGCCCTCTAGGGGCATAAGGATTTGTACTGATTTTAGAGATCTTAACAAGGCTTGAAGGATGAATTTCCCTTACCGAATATAGGCATCATAGTGGATTTAATACTAGGTCACAAAATTATCTCCCTCATGGATGTTTTTTTGGGATACAATCAAATTAAAATAGAACTAGAAGACCAAAACAAGACCACCTTCACTTTGCTATGGGGAACATATTGTTGGAAAATCATGCTATTTGGGCTTAAGAATATGGGAGCCACCTATCAAAGGGTGATGAACTCTATTTTTTATGACATGTTTTACATTACCATGGAGGACTATGAAGATGATCTCCTAGAAAATTCTTGAACAAGACAAGGTCACTTGGATGTCCTAACACATATATTTGATAGGTTAGAAGAGTATAAGGTATGCCTCAATATGAAGAAGTGTGTTTTCGACATCACATCAGTGAAGCTACTAGGATAAATTATATCTTGAAGAGGTATAGAAGTGGATCTTGATAAGGTTAAGACCATCCTAGAAATGACTCCACCAAAGACATTGAAAAAACTTCATAGCCTTTAAGGAAAAATTCAATCAATCCAAATATTCATAGCTCAATTGGCTAATAAGTGTCATCCTTTCAAAAATCTGCTATAAAAAGATGTTACCTAAGTGGGAAGAGAGGTTCTAGCAAGCTTTTCAATAGATTAAAGATTATTTTTCATCATCTCCTATTTTCATGCCTCCTCTACCAAAAAAACCATTGATACTCTTGTAGTGTAGAGAAATGTACTCCTTTGTATTTTCACACTTTGTTTGGGAACTCTTAATTAAGTGGACTTAATTATGCCTTAATAAGCCCTATTTTACATTTACAAGCCTAATAAATTACATTTTCTGAAGGGAAAACCTGAAAATAATTAAGGCCAACATATAACACTTTACCTTGAGCAATGTGTGTTCTAGGAATAGGGACCTAGGATCCATTTTCCCATGGGTGAATGGGTCCACCCTAGGCCTTTGAACTTGAATTTAAATTATGTTTTTGGTTATATTTTAACATCTCAAAATTCAAATTTTGACGGCTTGTAATGTTTAATTTTTGAGAAATTAAGGATACATACCTATAAATACAAGTTTATTTTATCATTCAAATCCTATAACTCTCAAGAAACAATCAAGTGAGAAAAAGTATAGAAAATTTTCTGATCAAGGGCATTCAAGAGTAGATTTATCAGTGATTTATTGCAGCAATCAAGATCTCAAGCATCATGTCAAGGTCTTAATAATCATGCATGTTTTTGGAGATAACATTGTGATGTAGGTTTCAAGATCAAGTCAAAGAATTCAAAGAATCAATTCAAGCATCAAGATCCACATCCATTGAAGCCATTTTATGTAAAATCAAAATCAACTTTTTAGATTTCCTAAGGTTTATTCAAGGGTTTGGTGAGTTGCAACATTTCTTTGTTCATTCATCATTATTTTCACATCTCATTATTTCAATAAAAGGTTTAATTACCCAAATGGGGTTTGACCAAGGAAAAACCCCATTCACCAAAAACAAAAAAAATTCCCTCTTGTGTTTGTGTTGTAGATTTTAGGTTGAAGAAGGATTGAAGATCTCTTGAAGTGAAAGATTAAAAAGTTTTCAAAGTTGTCATCAAGCCACATAAACTCACCTATAGATCTGATTTTTGACTTTCTAACACTACAACCCAAATCAAATGGAAGCTAAAAATTGGCATCAAAGTCTCTCAAAAGTTTTCTGAAAACCCTAAGCAGAGACCCATTCTCCCATGGGTGAATGAGTCCCAAACAACCTCCAAAAACTACCTTTTGGTGACTAGTAAACAATATTTTTCCCTTCTTAGATCTACAATTTTTTTGGTGTTTCTATTAGTTTTGACCTTTAAATTGATGTTTCAAGTTTGAATTGGAATAATTGAGTTGATTTTCTATTTTTATTTTTTCTCCCTAAAGTGCTATTCAATCTAAAACCACCATCCTCAAGCATAAGAAAATCAATAGATTCCCTCATTAACTTGACTCACTTAAGGCTTGTAAGTTGATTCTTTGTGTGGATCTCATTTCCTATTGAAATAGCGAGAAATAGGTCTAAATTTTAAATTGGTGAACCCACCCTAAACCTATTTTCCTCCATTTCATTTTGTTGAACTTGACTTTGTACATCAAAATTCTAAAAATTGGAGTTCATTCAAAACCTAGATCTAATATTTGCATTACATTTCATTGCATTGCATTTATTTTCATCTTATTTAAGGTTGATAACTTGCATTACTTTGCATCTCATCTAGGGTTTTAGGTTTGCATTTTTGCATTCATTAAAATCTTAAAAATTCAAAAATTTCATGAATTTTGTAGAGTTTTTTCATAACATTGCATGATTAGTCACTTAAATTAGATAATTGAATCAAAATTGTATTTAAAATTAGGTATTTTTTCTTGTCATTTAGCATCATTTTACATTTGCATTTAGACCTCATTTTCTAGAAATATGAAACTGTAACCACCTATTTGAAACATGAATTTGAAAGCATAAATATCAACTAAGAAATTTGTAAGTCAAAATTTCAAAACCTTGAAGTGAAACCCATTCACCCATGGGAAAATGAGTCCACGATCAGGCTCATTTCTAAATTTTTGGGCATTAAAAACCCTTAGTTTGCATTATGTGTTTATGCATTCAGATCTTTGTTTTAGTTTCCATAATTTTTGTTTTCTAAAATTATTCACATTAAGGTTCATTAGTCAAATTCAAGTGCATTTCAAAATCGAAATTGGACTCAAAAGATACCATTTTCAAGTTTTTGAATAGTATAATAAAAAATTTATCTTGTTTAAAATTTGGAAATTTCTTTTTACATACTTGCATTGCACTTTATTTTCTAAGGTGTTTGATTGCATTTTACCTATTCTCAATTTTGGGTGCACCTTAGGTTTGGTGAAAATTTTATGAGCTTCACAACTTGGTGTCCTATTACCAATACTATAGTGAGACATAGTTTGAGACTCATGCCATCCCATGATACATCACTCATTATGGATCTTGGGTTTTCTAACTCTTTCACTTATAGTGTTGACACTAGTCAACCCACTATGGACCATACCCTTGACACTTAATTTCCTATGACCTCCTTACCAACAACTAATGTTACTAATTTTGAATCAATGGTTGCTAATTTCCCTCAAGATAACCTAAGACAAATGGATGAAGAATTAGACAAATTTTAAAATTTTGTGAGTTTTGAATACATTGCTGGTACTATAATTCTTGTCATAGATAACATGAGGAGAATGATTGATAATGAATAAGGAATAGAAGTACATAGCCTATCTCATATAATTAATAAACATGTCCCTTCAATGACTAGTTGTGCTCAAGCTTTGGGGTATACTCAAAGTCAAGGTGGAAATCCAATTCCTCCTTCCACAACCATGACCTCTATTCTGACATACACTAATCCAACTATTACTACAACTATACAAACTACTAGAAATTCCAATACTACCTTAGGTTTTTCCACTATGAATCCCTTTAGCTTCATGCATTCAAATCTCATATCTCCTAATCCATATCTCCTTACAAATTTATAATTCACTTGTCCTCTGAACACATATACACCTCCACCATATTCACCTCCATCTCACAACACAAACAATGATCATGTCCTTAACCAGCTATTGCAAAGTGTTTCATCCCTCCAACAAAAAATTTCTACATTGAACCAAAATAAAATGGTCAACATTCACAATATGTCAAAAGAAACTCATTATCCTTGGAGATATTGAGAACACAAATTCCACAAGGTATAGCGATTCCTAGATTTGAGAAATATGGTGGGAAAGGAGATCTTGTTAGTCATATTTTTGCATACACAACCTTATGTAGTGAATTCATTTTTAAGAATAAACTCTTGGCTAAAATCTTCCCTAGATCCCTGCAAGACATTGCCTTCAAATGGTTTTGTTCCTTACTGAATAATTCGATACATTCATTCAATGAACTTGTGGATGCCTTTCTTAATCATTTCCAAGTGCACATGGGTCCTAAGATGGTATTAACCAATTAAATGAGATGTAACCAAAAATATAATGAAAAGGTCATTGACTTTATCTCCCATTATTAGTTACTTTACTCACAAACCAACATTAAGATTCTCGATCCTGACCTCCAATGAAGGTTCATTGACAATTTGCAAAATAAGCTTCAAGAAAAGATTGGGATGATGAAATTTCTCCCCTTCACATAATTATGTACAATCCTTCATGATTACAAAAATTTGGTTAGTAGTCATGAGGTGAAAACTACCTCTAACTATCCTGAAAAATCCAAATCCATGCTTAAAACCAACTACCAACCATTCAAGAAACCAAACAAGGGATTTATACAACTCAATGCTCCTCAACCATCTCAACATGTTGACACCCAAGTGGCTGCTATAAAGACAAAAAATTCATATACATTTCGGGAGAAGAATAGACAATTTAATCCTCTACCTGATACCCTCCATTCCATCATGTTACAAATCTTAAACACGAACTTAATTTCCTTACCTCCTGTTAGACCTCCTAATTCTACTAAGCCTTTACCTCCAAACTATAGACAAAATGCCTTTTGCCATTTTCATCAACAAAATGGACATGATATTAAACATTGTAAGCATCTTAAAAATATTATACAAGACCTCATTTATTATAATCACATTCAAATTGGTGGTGTTAATGATCAAGGTAATAAGTCCATTTACCCTCCTAACCAATAATTTCAAATTTTTACCAATACTATGCCGAATCATAACATCTCCTTTTTAAAAGCTAGTGAAATTAAGAATGATGTGATGAATGTTAACATAAATAATAACATCATGAATAATAATGAGGAAAATCCTATGCAACATATGATTGGAATAATTAAAGTTTAGCCTCATATGTCCCTTGGCATTTCTTTATCACAAAATGACATACTTAAACATGTACCCGATGGTCCTCTTTACATATAGAAGAATCAATGACAAGCCTACTAATGGGATATTAATTGATCCCATTTGTGTAGAGAATGTGATTATTGAAGAATTATTGTTTGTGCATGAAATTTATCAAGATACTTATGAACAATCGAAAGCATGGATCAAAACACATAATTATTTTTCTTTCCCTACGATAGGTTCGATAACTCTTTCTCTACAAGCTGGACCAAAAAGATTGAATGTCTCATTCTCCATCATCCTAACATCGGATCAATTTCATGTGAAGTTAGCTTACCCATGGCTTCACTCCATGAAATTCATCCCATCAGTAGTTCACAAATGTTTAAAGTTTCCATTTGGAAAAGAGATCATTATTGTGCATGATAGTGGCTTTAATCTTGTGTCTTCATGTGGGAATTTCTCATTGGAATTATTTTAGCCCAAACTTATGGAACCTATTAGGCCTTGTGAGGACTTATTTTTCAAATCTTATCAAAATTTTAAGGAAAAAATCATAGCATAATTATCCCTTAGTAACATGATTTAACCCATGATTGAGCCTCCTATCCACGATGACACCATGATTGAACCAAAATCCCTTCCAAGTAACCAAGACCAAACCATAGCAAATCCTTCACCTATTTCCTATAAGAGACCATGATCTAACCAAATAAATCCCATTGCGCCTCCTAAAATCAAACAAGTTTATAAAGTTATAGATAAAGTGGTTGAACAACATCCCATGATTCCTTTTGTTCCTCCCTTATAGGAAGAAAATAAACCTATGGTTGATAAACCCTCTCCTACACAATCATAACTTAAAAATCATACAAAAATAAATCAAAATGCTAGAGAAAGTAGGTGTACATGTCGTGCTATTACTCATCTATTACAAGAAAAAGATGAATCAACAACTAAAGATAAAACAACAACTCAAGCAATGCATGATGATTCCATACCTTCACTGCAACAAGAAAATCCTATACCTCAACCACAACAAGAACAAGTACTTTTCATGAATATTATCATTAGACCTCCTATTATGATTAACTTGGATGATGATGAGACTACTAATATTGATGAGGAAGTGCATAATGAGCTGAATTTATTGTTTTCCTCTTCCATGAACTTAGTTGGTATCAACTGTGATGATCCTCCTAAAATGAGTGACTCGCCATGTGTTGAATCTAGTGATGTTCCTAGTGCAACAGTTTTTGTTATCCCTTTGGCTAGTTATCCACCTTCCACATATGACAAACAATATTGGGATACAGATGACCTGCTATAGGTTGAATCACATGTGTCTTACTAGTATTTTATTTGTCTTCTTTTCATGTTCTTTGTGTGATTTCATGTGTGTAATGTGATCCCCCATATCATTATATTGACATGTCTTTATGTTCATTCCTCTACTTGTACCTACATTCTTCTATATGTCATAAACCCTTTATATTTTTTGTTGTCTTTTGTTTTCCTTTTGGGGATGATGCAAGGCATTGATACATTTAGGTATCTTCCATGTCGACCCAAAATATTTTTCTTTGTTTTCACTCTCTATGTGTCATTCTTCTAGTTCTACAAGTATTTGGGGAATGATGATGTTTTCGAGCTCTATAATAACATTTTAGCAAAGACATACACTGACCCCAAATACATGGATCCCTTATGTGTTATTTTGGTATTCTATTTGGGGGAAATCCCTCCTCATGATGTAGCTCCATTTGGAAACAATGCTTGACATAGAGATTTCCAAATAAGCTGTCATGTCTTGTTTAGTATTTATCATTTTCTATTTTAAAGTAATTTATCACAACATGGTGTTTAGCAATTCCTTTAAAGTGGGGGCATACATTGGCATTATCATTTGAAATTTTTATAATTCATGTTTCATAGTGCGGTCTTCTTACTTCACACAACATGTCTTCTACTTGGTGGTGTCATTGGGTTTGATGCCCTCCAAGATTGTGACCTTTCTGAGTATATGGAATTCCTCTTAGTGGTGATGCTATGCATTGCATTCCCTAACTTGCATAAGTTTTATCCTCTATTTTCCCTCTCTTGGAACAATAGGCACAATGTTCCCTTAGAGGAGGCCTTTCATGAACTAAGCGAAACCCCTTTGAATATCTTATTTTCATTTTTTTTCATGAGTTCTTAGCATAACACAAGTTTCTAGCCTTGTGAAGCTCAAAGTTACAACCTTTTTCATGGCTACCAAGCACAACACACCTTGCTTTCTAGTGGAACCATGTTTTTTTATAATTTCTTAGCATAACGTAGCTTGCTAAGCCTTATGAAGCTCAAAGTTCATATTGTGTGGTTCCTTATCAAAGTTATTAGAAGGTATAGCTCTGGTATGGTTATGGGGGTGTAATAATATTCTCTCATTGGCCAATTTTTGGGAGCTCACCTAGTGGACATTGGATTTCACTAGCCTGTGTGAGTGTATTGGTGTTTGCATAGTGGACAATGGGTTTTCACTTGCAGACAATTTTGGAAAAATAGCTAAGGCTTGATCCACATCGAGTTGGACAAACAATTGAGGCTTTATCCACCCCTCTTTTTTTTGTTCCTTCTTTAAGTCTTTGACATTATATGTTTGTGTATATTGTATTGCTTTTGCATATCATACATCTTGTGCATGTTATTTTGTGCTTATGTTGGTTTAACATGGGATCTTAATCCTGGGGGCTTGGCCACCTCCTTGATATTTTTCTTCCTATCTCACTAACATTTATACACTTGGACACCCTCTTGGTGCATATTTTATACTTTAGTGTGAGTTTGCACTTGTGGTCATCCTCTCACTAAAGTGGGGGCTAAAAGTAGTGTAGAAAAATGTACTCCTTTACATTTTCACACTTTGTTTGGGCCCTCTTAATTAAATTGGCTTAATTATGTCTTAATAATCCCTATTTTACATTTACAAGCCTAATAAATTACATATTACAAAGGGGAAATCTGATAATAATTAAGGCCAACATATAAAAAATTACCTTGAGAAATATGTGTTATAGGAATAGGGACCTGGGACCCATCTGCCCATGGGTGAATGGGTCCACCATAGGCCTTTAAACCTGATTTAAATTATGTTTTTGGTGGTATTTTAAAATCTCTAAATTCAAATTTTTATGTTAGCTTGTAATGTTTAATTTTTGGGAAATTAAGGATACATACCTATAAATACAAGGTTATTTTATCATTCAAATCCTAGAACTCTCAAGAATCAATCAAGTGAGAAAAGTATAGAAAAATTTCTAATCAAGGGAATTCAAGAGCAGATTTATCAGTGATTTATTGTAGCAATCAAGATCTCAAGCATCATGTATGTTTTTGGAGCTAACATTGTGATGTAGGTTTCAAGATCAAGTCAAAGCATTCAAAGCATTAATCCAAGCATTAATATCCACATCCATTGAAGTCATTTCATGCAAGATCAAGATCAAAATTTCATATTTACAAAGGTTTATTCAAGGGTTTGGTGAGTTGCAACATTGATTTTTTCATTCATCATTCCTTTCATATTTCATTATTTTAATTCAAGGTTTAATTACCCAAACCAGGTATGACCAAGGAAAACCCCCATTCACCAAAAACAAGCAATTTTTCTCTTTTGTGTTTTTGTTGTAAATTTTAGGCTGAAAAAGGATTGAAGATCTCTTCAAGTGCAAGATTAAAAATTTGTCATAATTACAAAAAGTTGTCAAAGTTGTCATCAAGCCACAAAAACTCACCTACAAATCTAATTTTTTACTTTTTGACATTGCAATTCAGATCAAATGGAAGCTACAAATTGACATCAGAGGCTCCCAAAATTTTTCTAAAAACCCTAAGTAGAGACCCGTTTTCCCATGGTTGAATGAGTCTCAGATAGCCTCCCAAAACTTCCTTTTGGTGACTGGTAAACAGTATTATGCCCTTCTCATATCTGTAGAAATTTTGGTTTTTCTATAATTTTTTACCTTTAAATTGATGTTTCAAGTTTGAATTGGCATAATTGAGTTGATTTTCTATTTTTTATTTTTTCTCCCAAAAGTTCTATTCAGGCTAAAACCCCCATTCCGAAGCATAAGGAAATCAATAGATTCCCTCATTGAGTTGACTCACCTATGGGTTGTAAGTTGATTCTTTGTGTGGATATCATTTCCTAATGAAATAGTGAGAAATAGGTCTACATTTTAAATTGGTGAACCCCCCTAAACCTATTTTCCTCCATTTCACCTCTACACATCTTAGTTTTAGGCACTTTATTAGCATACCATGATGAGAATGGTAAAGAAAGAGTTGTCTACTATATTAGTCACACATTAGTGGGATATGAGCTAAATTACCCACCTATGGAGTGGGCTTGTTTATTTGTTTTATTTGCATCACAAAAGCTTAGACATTATATTCTTAAATGATATATCAAGCTCATCTCTAAAGTAGATCTACTGAAATATCTTTTGGCTAAGGAAACCCTAACTAGTTGGATGGTGAAATGGGTTATGATCCTTAGTGAATTTGAAATAGAATATGTGGAAAAAAACAATCAAGGGAAAAGTGATAGAAGATCAGTTGGTCAAAGAACCTATTGATTACCACCATGCTTTGATATCAAAATTCCTAGATGAAGGAATCTTGGTGATAACTCAAACAAGTTGATGAAAATTGTATTTTGATAGATCTCACACCCAACATGGATTAGGAGTCGACATTATCTTTAATACAACTCAAGGAGATAGTATATCCAAATCATATAGGATTTCCTTTCCTTGTACTAATAATATAGTAGAGTACAAAGCATTGATCACTGGATTAAGAATGGAATTTGAATGGAAAATCAAGAAATTACAAGTCTATGGAGACTCACAACTAGTAATCTGACAAGTGAATGACAAATACCTAAGAATGATAAATTGCTTCCTTACAAGAGAATAGTAGATAGTTTCAATTAGTATTTTCTAGTCATTCTCTTTGAAAAAATACTAAGGGTCAATAATAGAGCTAGTGATGCTATGAATACTATTGGTTCTCTTCTGGACATTCCATAAAATAGTCATAAATGTGAGTCTTTTGTGGAGTAGTTACTTATACACACATTCCATTTCCCAGAATCTGAACTTATGTGTGTTGGTCTCAACTCACCTTGGTATCAAGATACCTATGCCTATGTTTAGCATGGAACCATACCCCTTAACCTTACTAGAAACAAAAAGAAAACCTTATCCAATGAACCTCACACTTTAACATTCTTGGAAAAAAAATTTACTAACAAAGTCTTGATGGAACACTGTTAGATGTATTAACCTTGAAGAGGCATTGACCGCCTTGCAGGAGGTACATGAAGGTGTTTTCAGGACACATTCTAATGGATCTAACCTAGTTAAGAAACTTCTAATGACTAGATAATACTGGCCTACAATGGAACATGAAGGTAATTAATTTTATAAGAAATGTCTTCAATTCTAGTGACATAATGATCTTATTCATGTACCAACACAAGAACTAAACCCAATCACTAAACCATGGACCCTTTCAAAGTGGGGACTCAACCTCATAGGCAAGATATACCATACCTCATCAAACAAACATAAATTAATTATAACTACCATGAAGTACTTTAAAAAGTGGATAGAAGTTGTACCCTTAACCTATATCATAGGCAAGAAAATAGCTAAGTTTATCCTAAAATATTTGGTTTGTCGCTACGACATACCTCAAACCATTTTCATTGATAATGAGACTCCTTTTTAAGAATCAATATGTCTATGACCTTTGTGCTAAGTTCCACATCCAACACCACTTTTCCACCCTATACTACCCTCAAGGAAATGGCTAGGTGGAAGTGTCGAATAAAACCATCCTTGAAATCCTCAAGAAGATAGTTAATGATCTCAAGGATGACTAGAACCTCAAACTAAATCTAGCTTTGTGAGCCTATTGAACCAAAATCCACACCCACTGATGCTACCCCTTTTTCCCTAGTATACGAAATCAAAGCTATCTTTCCTATAGAGGTCAAAATTCCTTCCTTAAGGGTATCTTTGCAGAACCTGTTGATAATGAAGAATATCAAGTATCCAAAATCTATAAGCTTGATTTGTTAGATGAAATAAGTTTAAGTTCTCTATACCATATCCAAGCCTATCAAAATAATCTCAAACATAGTTACAATAAAAGAATCAAGAACATAAGATTCCAAGTGGGCGACTTAGTCTTGAAGGAAAATCAAAAGATTCAACTTAATTAAGAGGGTAAATGAAAATTTAATCCAAATTGGTTGGGACCCTTTGTGATCACAACAAACTATGGCTTGGGTAAATATTAGCTTGCTACCCTTAAAGGAGAACCTTTGATGGAACCTATCAATAGTGGCCATCTTAATAATTTATACACCTAGCCTATCGAAATATCCTAGAAAAAAAAAAGGACAAAAAAGAAAAAGAAAAGTAAAGTAAAGAGAAATAAATCATCCTTTTAGTGAAAACCACTTCTGTGGTGCTTCTAGGAAAGTTACCATGGTGAAAACCTAACAAACATGCACCGCATTTGTATATGCTCTACCTCATCATTTATCGAAATGTCTCTTTATCTATCCATCCCATCCATCCATTATCATTATCACACTTGCATCCATTCCATCCATTTGCATCATAATAAATATGCATCCAACCATTCTTGATAACTTTTTAAGTGTCTAACCTCATCACACCTTCACTATCCTCCATTTGCATCATCCCACCTATCCATAATAAATGAAATCCTATACCTAATTGGGGACATCCTTTTGAAACTGGTAGATGGATTGCATCCTTGTTCATATCTCAAGTCATGTATAATCTTCAAAATTCAAAAACATCCCTATAATCTTGAAAAATTCAAAAATATCCATATAATCCTAAAAATTCAAAAAAACATCCATATAATCCTAAAAAATTCAAAAACCTCCAAATATTCTTGAAAATACCAAAAACATTTGAAAAATGTCAAAAATTTCAAAAACATTATTTTCCATCCAAGTAAGAGATAATATCCTAGTCCACTAATAAAACTATGAAGCCTCTACACAGTTACATAGGCAAGACCGTCATTAATGAGACCTCAAGGCATTAGCTCAATCTTTGCATTTAAATATCTCCCAAAACACCAAAAATAGCCTCAAATAACCATCAAAAGCACAAAAAAAAACATTTTTTTTTAAAATATCATCTCCATCATCGCCTATCTATAATAAACTATGCATCCATAATAAAGCTATAATCACCCTCATCCTCTAACAAAGCAAAAATTTTGAAAACTTGATCACTATTAGATAAAACATCATCATCAACATCAATTGTTGATCAATCATCATCATCATCAACATCAACATCTTAGCATGAGCCTTATAGATATGTCGTTCCTACAATAGGCATCATCAACGGATAACATCCCTAAACTAAAAAATCTATGGCGAATGATATGACAACTTTATTCATCTATTTTGGTCTTTTATTTTGAATTATCTTATTGTCTCATTTTGATGACCTCTCGAATATTTTTTCCAAAATATTCAGAGAGGAAGGAATGGGGCATGATCATTGATTTCATATGCTATGTTTGTTGGATATTTTTGTAATATTACCATGGTTAATACTTTCCTTGTGTGTGTGGAAGCTATTTTCGGCAACCTAAAGTGGCCTTGCATGTTAGGTTCTTCATACCTCTCTGTGCATTGGTCTGACATGCTCTGAACTTCTAAACCATACACTCATAACAAGGTTTTTGTATGTCTAGTATGAACAAGAATAATCCTCTTGTTTTCAAATTCAAAGTCTATGCAATAGATAAAAAGATGCCCTAGTGAATCATATTGATTTTCTACACTAATAAGCATTGCAAATTACTTAGTTTTCCAAAAAAAGAAAAAGTGTATACACATCACATTTTTCATATATCAAATATCATCATCATTCATTTTTCCCACATTCATAACAAATGGATTTTCAAGAAATTGAATCAACATAATCTAGTCTTCTATCATCTAATCTCTCTCTAACCATTCTACTAACTAACATCAATCTCCTGCATCCTAAACTCATAATATAATTAGTATCATGTGCATCTTGCATCCATCCATCACATAAATCATATACCATCATATCATATAAACATGCATATCATCAAATATTATAAAAAAGTACAAAAATAATATCTACATATCATCCATATCATATCATCACATCCTAAATCACAAATTATGCATCAACATAATCCCATAATCATCAATGCATCCAAATCATAATCATGATCATAGACATCATATAGACTCATGAACATCATGCACAACATCAATAGAAACCATGCACATCAGTAGCCACACTAAGAATCATGTCATCTCATATATCATCATAAAAAATACAAATGACATAAAACATCATCCGTCACATGTGTGATACATCATAAATAAATATATATGAAGCTCAAAAGGCCAATGAATGTATATGCATCACAAAAATCCTCATGTCTACATCAAAGGTACATCAAAATATACATCAATATGAGGGAATATCTATCCACTCATGCACTCTTCTTGGTCATGAGGTGGCCTCATATCCTGATCCTCCTCTCCATGCCCTAGATATCTTTGTGCATGTTGAATGTGGGGGGTGACCTATGAGGCTACAAAATATTCCTTTGTGTATGATGTGAGGATTGACTAATAGAACCACTCGTCAATTTTCTAGACTCTACTCCTGTGATGACACTTTGAGCTAAAAACTTAGACAACCTCTACTCTCGCACGATGACTGCCTCATAAAGGTTCCTATTAACTGAGGATATTATTATGGTCTAAGTATGCTTGATCCATGAAGAATCAAAGCATATTCATGCCACTAATACTCAATATTAAACAAGATCATTCAAATGAAAGTTAAACTAAACATTATAAACTATGGAAGCATTAAAATGTCTACTCTAATCCATCTAAAACTTATCCCATTTTGGAATTGATGTCGTGTTGATGTGGAACAATGACCCTTTCCCAATCTCGTGATCAATGAGCTTGTTTCAATCGATTCTATTGAAGATAATCGATGAAACTATTGTGATATGTGGATAAAAACATGATTTATGCTAAAATGAGTATGATGCAAGAGTTAATCTACCATGATTTTATGCTAAAAGGTACAAATATGCAACTGATAAGCTAATCTAAATGAGATTTAAACTAAAAAGATTCAAACCCTAGTTCTGTAATTAGCTAAATGGATGCATTATGGAAGCCATTAATGGAAGCTAAGCTATTATGCAACTAATTTAAACTAAAATTTGCTAAATGTGAGTTAAATTGAGTGTGAGTGAGTGTTTTCAATAGAATAAGTTTTCAAATTGAAAGATGGATCCATTTGTCCCCAAATAGAAATCTATTTATATGAAATCAAATGAGAAATGAAGGGCTAAGATTGAAAAAGATAATCAATGGTCAATGATGGAGGAAATATGAGGCATGGATCATGGATTCTCATCAATAGGTGAGAATGAAAGATGAGATTTAATCAAGGATTCTCATTCCTTCCAAACAAGCAGACTTTTGACTTGTATAAGAGGTCAAAAGTTAACTTGCACAAGAATTTTCAAGCTAACTTGCACATGAATCTTTGTGAGAATATTCCCTTTCTTAAATGATTGGAGAAGAAAGAATATTATTTGGAATATTCATGGGTAAGGAAAAGGATACTTTTCTAATTAAAATAAAGTTTAGTTGTGCAAAAGGGGAGGGAATATTCCATGGGTTTATTCCCTTGCAAGTGGGAGGAATTAGATTAATTAGATAATTGTTAATTAAACAAGGTTTAATCATGCAATTAGGGGAATTAGAAGAATACAATGATATTCATTAAATTAAATAATTTAATGAATGGGAAAAAGGTGAAATGACATTTGATTAAATAACTTAGGGTTATTTAATTAAATGGGAAGACTTAAGGAATTAAATTAAATAATTTGATTTATTAATTTAATGAGATGAAATGTTAGCGTGAAAGGGGGTGAATTAACCTGATTTGATGTATGAGGTTAATATATGCAAATGAGGAAATTAATTAAATAGCTAGGCTATTTTAATTAATTAAGCAAAAAGAGGAAGGTTTTTGAGATGAAATGATGTTAGTATACCCGATTTGAGTGCATGATATCATTCAGGACACTTTTCAATGTCTACAAGTCCTATAATAGGTAACCTCCTTTATAAGGTGCTCTCTCTCATGCGATGATCCATGGTCTCCATGGACCCTTGTGCAATCTCTAATTGAATGTGTCAATTGTGCTTAGTGTCTCTCTTTGCAATGGCTACATCTCTATCACTACAATCCTAATCCCTCTTGGCCATAATTTTCACAACCTGACCCTCGGCTACCTATCGATGGGAACTCTTTGTATTCCTTTGTGCAGCCTACACATCTTTTTCCATGAGAGCTTGGTCTCTCTTTTCTCTGAATCCATCACACTCTTGATGCACCCAATCTCTCTCTATTGTCACTACAACCAATCTCACACCCATATCTCCATCACCATCCCCTAGCCTCCTACTATTGTCTCTACTACTGTGGATCAGGCCAGGTACCTCTTGTTGTAGTCTTTGCTACTGATCCTACCATGGAGGATCTTGTCATGGCTAATCCTGTCTAAGAGCCTGCTAATCAACTTGTACAAGATGTTGGTGCTCTACAATTTCTCTCAACTCTACCTAACCTCCATCTTAGGCCATCCTCCATTCCTCCTCCATCAATCCCCAATAGCTATTTGTACACCAACTATGAGAGGAAGTGTGAAATTTAAACTTTGGCAACGTCGCTATATGGCAGCATGCATTTGAGAATTGATAATGCTAAATTGAATTTTAGTGATGCATATGTATATTGCGATGGAATTCGCAATTTAGAATTAAGGTTTCCAATTTTAAAATGTGACACATATGTTTATAGAGATGAACTTATCGATTTGAAAATTAGGGTTAGGGTTTCCAAAGTCTAAATCATGATGCATATATTTTTGATGACGTGATTTGTGATTTAAAATTTGAATTCCTTTGCGCATCGTAATTTGAAATTTGAAATATAGCAACACTATTGTAAATAGTGACACTACTATCATTTTGGAGCTGAAAATTACAAACTAAGTCAAAAAAATTTAAATTTTTGATGTCGTGTGCTTCATGGGTGTAGTAGGTCATTCCACCCTTGATGTATCGTAAGCACCAACCCACAGTTTTGGAGAGACTTGGTGATTTATCCGACTTGCACTAGGAGCACCTAAGAGAGATTGGCATGTGGTACGTCACATATATGCCCATCGTCTAGACACATATGAATATGATGATCATGTTGTGCAAGCGATGCCATAGTGAAACTTTGTCGTTCCACCTTCTGACAAGTGAGGCAATAGTGAAATTAGAGGATGTATAGTAGATACTACATTATTTGATACATGGTGAGTGCATGATATATGATGTCAATGCTAGATACGATGCCTTCCATGAGGTGATAGATATTGAGGAAATAATTCTAGTTACTTCAAAGATCAACCTTGAGATGTATAGAGGTCGAGTTCCCACCTTCATATTGATAGTTGCAACCATCATTTCTAGTTTGGTCACTCAGACCGATGGAACAAAGGATTTAGCCTAGGATGGGGCTTGGCATGGAATCAGATGCTCTATAGGAGAACACATTTTTCATGGGATCCAGTGATGCTGGCCTCATAATATCATGATATGCATGAATTTTTCTATTGCGATGGTAGAGTGATCGACACAGGATTTACCTTGCTACACATTTGGGCTTGGGAGCACATTTTTGTGCTTTTTCTGATTGTTTAGATGGTTGATGTAGAGCTAGATGACCACATGGTTTGGAGGTACATGGGTGCCATTACCTTATGACACACTAGGTAGCTTGGGCTTCCATACTAGCACTAGGTCATAGATGATATGACAGTCTTCAGATGGCGACCCTAGATACAGATGCCATCATGGTATGATGATGTTCAACAACATTTCCTCACCAGACATACCTAGTATATGCAGGGTCTAGAGCATATGATTGTTGAGAGATACTTTCTAGATAGGGTGGATCGATAGTTTGGAGAGCTATAGGATAGGCTACATGATGCAAATAGGGACATTTTTTCTAGATCAACTCGAGAGGTACCCACATGGGGACCTACGATCCTAGCTCCTAAGGTAGTTGAGGGGTTTCGACAATTGGTTGCACAGTCATGGGAATATTACTAGGGATAGGTGGATGCGTAGACAACACCTGCATATGATGCATGGTTTACACCCCTTCGTAGGTTGACAAATCTAGCAGGTGCTCCTCCATGATGGATACCTAGAGGGAAGGGAGTGGGAAAAGGTAGAGGCAGGGGACAAGATGGCTAGCATGGGAAGATTCTGGGGGAACTAGCCTCCATAGCATCCTTTGATTTAGTAGAAGCCTATGCAGAAGCAACTAGTGGAGCCACCACCATAGGATCCTCTAGATTTATAGATTCAACAACTACAAAAATAGGTGCAGGTCATTATAGTTGAGTGGGATCAGGCCCGCTAGTAGATTTTGGTGATTATAACTAAGAGGGATTAGGCACAATAGTAGGCTGTGACCATTAATATGGAGAGAGATTATGTGAGGAAACATTTATAGGTCATGGTTGTTGAGAGAGACTAGGAGATCGATCATTGCTAGTAGATAGAGGCGATGTCAATGACTACACAGGGTAGGACTGTATCGGCCAGGCTATATAGAGAGGTTGTGACTAAGGCAACCTATTACATGATGCATTATCACATGTTCCATAGGTGCTCAAATAGCCTGACTACTCACAGAGGAGTGATGCACAACCCAGGGCTAAGGATCAACCAGAGAGACAGGTCAGAGAGGGGAGTAGCATCAGGGCTACATCGAGTGTATAAACACTTTTTGATTTGTTGCCCAATTCTTTGCATAGATATACATTCATGGGATCATTTTTGATTGCCTCATGGATATTGTATTTGTGATCGATATACATACACTGACCCAAACATTGTACCATGACATTCATTTATATATATATGATACAAATATAGATTTGATATGATGTTTTCATCTTATTTCATGCTTATGATTGTATGGATGCATTTTGATATGATGTGACATTCTTATATTTTATCATGTATGGATGTAATTTATTTATTCCTATGCGATGTAATGTTATGGATGGATGCAATGTTAATTATTTTTCAATATATTTTCATGATATGTTATGGGATGAATGATATGTTATGCTATGATTATGCATGCAAATGTTATGGATGCATTTTATTTTTGTGTATTTTCTATGCATTCTTATGATGAGATGATGATGTATGCATATGGATGGATAATATAGATGCTTATGCTTATGATATGATAATGCGATGTATGTTTATGATATATGATGCAATGATTTAAGATGCTTAAAATAAATATATATATATTATTCGTCACAACTGAAATGATAATGATGATGCAGGATGTATGCTTTATGATATGCTATGATTATGAGATATATGTATCCTGATGATTTGTGGATGTAGGATGGATGCATTGATGATGTTTTTGCTGACTGTCATGATACCATGTTGGCATGAAAAGAGGATAGAAGAAATAAGGTGAATGACGATTGATTTTGATGATTGCTTCAAAAGATCTAACAAGTCTATGATCCACCGAGACTTTATTAGAGATGGTGATGAGAAATGCATGATGATGATGAATTGATCAAATCTTGTGATTTGGATTTTTCATCATTCCTTATTGTTTAATATAACACATAGATACGGTGCATCAAGGTATTGATAACCAAGATGTCATTGTATCTTGTGTGATGGACTGACTTTGCAAACATATAGGATAGTTCTTGTTCACATCTTGACATACAAAAAGCTCATTGGAATGTAAATTAGAAGATTAGAATATATTGGACCAAATCATACACAATAGTCAACAATGTACTCCAAAAAAACTTCCTACACACAACTAAGCAAGTATGCACCAAGATTATTTTACAATAATACCCACAAGCACAACAAACGAGAGATAATGATTGATGCCCCATTCCTTTCTCTCTAAATATTTTTGATAGACATCATCAAGAGGTCCTTGGAATGGGTCATTAGAACAAATTAGAAGAAAGATCAAAGACAAATAGTCGGTTTTATCTATATCTCTTGCTAGTTTAAATATAGCTAGGCTGATTTCTGATACCGATGTCCATTGCAAGAAGGATACATGCTAGGACATGTTGATCAGAGGGTTGTTTGATGTTAGGATGATGATGAGATTTATGATAATCCATTGATACAAAATTCACTTATGCACTTACCTATGATCTAGACTTTATATTTTGACGCTTAGGTTCTCACTTTACGACTTGCTATACTTGCTTTCTATTCATTTTTCCAAAGGTTGAAGGTGACACTTGATTTACTATGGACAAAATTTTACTATAGGTGAAAGCAAAATTGGATGGATGGTTTTAGGTTTTTTGGAATATTTCAATGTTTTGGTATTTTGAAAATGTTTTTAGGCTATTTTTGGCCTTTTTGAAAGTTTATGCAAATGTTTTGGTTTTATTTGAGGTTGTTTAGGGTTTTCCAAAGTTTTAGGGTTTTTTGATATTTAATTGTTTAGATCTTCTTGAGATATTTGAATTCTTAGGGATTTTATGAGCGATTCAACCAAGAACCTAACCTAAAAGACCTATCCTAGGGGCCTCAAGGGCTGATCAAAGATTAGCCTTGCCTACATTATACACGTAGAGATTATGTAGTTCGACTGATTCGACCTATTAACAGATGAGATATTAACAGTTGAAGGGATGTCGATTTATTATGGTAAACTCCTAAAGGACCAACCAAGGGTGTCTCAGGGGCACATCAATCAATAATGATGGACTTGCCTATGTTCAAGCTCATAGATGACGTAGTTCGATAAGGGAATTATTTTTGGATTTTTGATGTTCGACCTTTTTAGGGATTTTGATGTGTTTTAGATGTTTTGGATTTTTCCTTTACAATTTTTTGAATGTTTTTGGATTTTAGTTGTACAAGATTTTGATGTTTTTGGATTTTTTAAGAACTTTTTACAAATGTTTTGGGATTTTTGATGAAATTTTGAGGTAAATGATACCTAGATCATGATGTCAATGCCACATTATGGGGTATAAGACATGGATCAAGATTTATTTGAAAAAAAGAGTGCAATGACCTACCCCCAATTTATAGTAATTCGGCATAATGCAATCGATAACCAAGATATGTAATGTATATGCGAAGAGTTTGATAGATAGTTTGTTATTTCTATATTTTTATTGTGTTTGAATTTTTTCATCAACATTTTGGATCACACTCAGTGATCAATCATTAGGATGATTGAGAGCAACGAAGATGAAAGATGGTTAGATGTAGACCCAATTTGCTTAAAAAAAGTAGGCCATGAGTAGAGTTGAAGTATACGCCGAATCTTTGTCAAGGTCAAGATAAATTAGAATATCTAGATGAATCTAGATTGGATGGATGGAGGGAACATTGGATTTATCATGACAAGGATAAGATGCTTCAATCTGAGAAGGATCATATAGATGCTCAATTCTACTCATGATGCATGATTTCTAGGTTTTCATCATAGTACTTGCCCAAAGTGCCACCATAGTGGTTTTCATTAGAGGATGATTTTTAATTTTACTATTTTCTTGATTTTTTTATTTTTTTTATTTTTTGAAAGTTTTACCCTCATGTTGAACCATCTAGTGGAATTGATGTAGCTCGAACACTATCATAACATGCCAATGATATCCTTCTTGAAGAATTTTCTTTGTTAAGATATGGGAATTTGAATGCAACCTTGAAGAAATTTTATTTACCTTGCTGGTATCGGAATTAACCTTATCTATGTGCACATTGTGATAAAGTTCCTTTAGAATCCTTATGATGAAGGGTAGCTACCAACACATAGTCAATGTGAGAATTGGATATCATGAATGGAGTGGATGGTGACATGTATGAAGGAATATGAGTTGTATTGGTTGGTGGTTTGGAACCTTTGACTCTCCAAAATTGGGATGATGAGCGATCATGGGTGGGAACAAAGGTTTTCATGGAATTAGGACCAACCACTGGATATACTTTGTTCCTTGCTTGAGAAGTCTGATTTTGTTTTTGAGGACTCTTTTGATGGATACCTTTCCTGTTTTGTTATTTCCCAATAGTTTCTTTGACTAGTGGAGTTTTGGAGGGATGATTTTATTTATTTTTCTTTGGTATCCATTTGTATTTACTTTGTCATTTTTTCTAAACTCCTTCATTTTCTTTGATGATCTTCATATTGTTTTGATAGGAATTATTCTTTTTATGTTGGTACCAATTTGTGTCTGAGATGATGGGTGAATGCCAATTCATGGTATGGTCAGTTCTAGCATTGACATTATTTTCATCATAAGGATTCTTCATGCCCCATATTTTGATGTTTATTGTAGACAAGATTTCCCTCAGTGTTGTGAAGGTATTGAAAATACATAATTCCTTGCCTTGGTAATGTATCCTCTTATCCATAGCCATTGAATATGACTTGTTGTGAACACATTATATTGCTATGGGTTCCTACTATTCAAGAATATAAACTGTTTACTCTGATTCTATGACATTGTTATCTGTTGATACTACTTCAAAATATGTTGATGATGCACAATCATTATAGGAATCAAGAATATTAAACATTGTTTTCTCTTATGTAGAAATATCAAGAGTGGGAGACTCTTGTTTTGGATGAAGAATGTCTATATGTCCATCTGAAAGAAACATCTTTGGAGTTTAAAATGGTTTGTAAAATGTCCCTTAGCTATTGGTGAAACTTTGGGGATAGGGGTTTTTGATCCTGAATCGATTCAGAGTAAGTTTTATTATCCTCAAGAGCCTCCTCTTGACATGGTTCTTAGGTGGATAATATATCATCATTAAAATACTCTTCACAATATTTTGTGAGTATGGGTGCAATAAGGGATATTTTTGGCTCATTTGGAACTTCTTGAACATGCCCAATCATTGAGTCATATGTGGGAGAGATATCATAATTTGATATCCACTTGATGTCATTATACTATAAAATAGTTCTAAAACTGTTGATGGGTTTGGAATTTGTTTTAAAATAGTATCTTGATACATGTTTGATTCCTCTTGTTGTGATAAATAAATATGTCTGACTATGGTATCATGAGTATTGTTTACATTTTTTGAGGTTGATGTCTTTCCTGAATCTTTTTCTTTGGTATGGTCAGGCATAGGGTTTGTGTAAAATTTAATATTTTCATTCCTAGATTTTTGATTGACATGAATGTCTCCTTGTTCAATAAGATCTTCTATTAGATGTTTGAGTCTAAAACAATTTTGTATGTTATGACCTTTGTATTGGTGAAATTCACAAAAATTATCTTTGTAGCTATGAGGTTTGACTTGTGGCTCTTGATAGTTTGAGAAATCTAGGAGTGTGATAAGGTTAGACTATATCAACTACTTCAACACATCCTCCATAGGTTCCCCTAAGGGAGTGAATTATTGTTTAGGAGCATTATTTGTTCTTTGTTGTCTATGTTGAATGTTTGTAGCATTGATTTTTGGTTGATTATTCAACAGTGACGTGTGTAGTTTTTGTGTATTCATGGTTTGATTTTTTTCTTGTCTAGAAGAAGTTAATACCACCTTTGCATCAACAACACCATCACTAGTAACATTCTTGTTATTGGCCCAATAGTGGGTCTTGTTGTTAAAAGTAGTGGATGGGTGGTTGTCTCTATACACTTGTGTGTTTCCCTATGAGATTAGGGATCTATCAATGTCAAGGGCTCTAGGGAAAATTTCACCATAAGATGTGATGCACTACATTTTCAAGTGGAAGGACAGATCTAGATCTAGATTTTCTATGATAATCCCCAATTATTGTTCATTGAGAATGGTCCACTTGATCTTACTAGCTCTTTGCCTCCATTGTTGCAAGAAATATGTGAAATATTCTCCTTTATTTTGTTTGAGAGTATACAAATATTCTAAGCGTGCATCCATGTCAATATTGAAGGAGAAGTGATCTATGAATTTTTCAATGATTTCTTGAAAAAAAAAGATGCCTAGAGGCAATTGAGAAAACCAATCCATGGCAGTACTTGTTAAACTTTGTGGGAAGAGGCACATTAAATAGGAATCATTGTAGGTGACCTCCATACACATGACGTTAAATTATTTGACATGGTCTATAGGACTTCCTCTCCCTTTGCATTTTTTGAATTTTGGGAGTTTCAAAGCCGGGAGGGAATGGCACCATTGCAATCTTTTGATCAAATGGATAAGGACATAAATTTTGTGTATGGGGCTTCTTTGTCTTTCCCATTTGAAGGTCTTGTATTTCTTGGGATAGCACCTTAAATTGTGATGCTAAATTATCTTGTCGACTGGGTGGAGGAACATATGGGGATGACAAATGAGTTGTATGTGGGATTTTGATATGATAAGGTGTTATATGGTGTGGGATAAGGTGATGATGGTGATTGTGGTGTTGATGTATATTTTCCCAATTTGTTTGGGTTGATGATGTTTTGTTGAGGGTTATAATATAAACCTTGTTGTCTTTTTTGTGCGAGTATTTGTTGTTGTTGGGAATATCGTTGAGCAATCAGTCCTTGTTTTTGGGTTTGTTGTTGTTGAGCTTGTTGTTGCATGGCTAAAGAGACTTTTTGTTTTTGTTGTTGTTGTGCTACTAAGGTGGCTTATTTTTGTTTTTTGTGCTGCTAAGGTTGCTCACTATTGTTTATGTTGTTGGATGGCTTGTTGATAAGCCTATTGTTGTTGTGGTGCTAGGGCTGCTTGATGAGCTTGCTATTGTTGTTGCACTACTAAGGCTGCTTGTTGGGCTTGATGTTTTTTTTGTGTTGCTAAGGTTGTTTGTTGTTGTTTATTTTGTTGGACTGCTTATTGGTAAGCCTATTGTACTTGTTGTAAAGATAAGGCATGTGCTTTTAATGTAGGATCAATCAATGGTTGGGAAATATGTGATAGGTTTTGGGTGTTGATGTTTTGCACGAGTTGTGGGTTGTTGATGAGAGGTTGTGGGTTCCCTTGGTTTAACATTCCTTGAAGGATAGTGGATTGAGGTGGAGGAATATAAGTTTGAGGTCGCATTTGATTTTTCATGGTGAAGGGGACTATGGGAAAAGATGAGGATAGTACCATTAGATTTTGAGATGGTAATGACACACTAGGACCTTGAGTTCATTGATTAAAAAAGTTCTCTTGTCCCATGTCTTGAGGATTTCCTTTTTGTATTTGAGGTGGGATCAAGGTATTACCTTGGTTGATGGGATTTGTAACAAAGGTGTTGTTTTGATTTGGGTTGATGATACATGTGTTTGATGTGGATGGTGGATTGACTTGAGTAGCTTGGGTAACCACTTGTTTTGATGTGTCAATGGAGTTGATGGAACCACTTATTAGGGGTTGAATTTTCATGAGAGTGTTAACTTGTCCTTATTGTCCTGCTTGAGGCTCTTAGTTCACATTACCTTGTGTAACATTAGGAAAACTTTGTGTATTTGTGGTGATGGATGAATATGGTTGCACTCAAAATGTCGAGGTTGTTGTGGCATCATAGAATGTAAGTGGTTTTCCAAACGTTGGTGTCCAAATGGTTTTTTGGGGAAGGTTGGCAGTTAATGGAATGGTTGTGTTGTGAATACCCATAGTTGTGTTTGTTCCTAGACATAAAGTGAGACCAAGGTCAGTTCCTAGCCTAGTTGCAAGACTAGATGTTAAGGGTTGACTTAGCACAAGGGATGGAGTTGTTTGAATCATAGATGAATTCAAGCCTTGTGTCAATGATTGTACAACAAAATATGGGGAAATTGGAGCTACATTTTATAAGGCTTGATGCTCTTGTTTGTACTCCATTATTTCTTCCTTAGTAAGTCCAAATGGGTTGTTTGTGATGTCTTCTATCTCATATGGTCCTGATGGAGACAAGGGTTGTTGTGATGGGGTAACATGACTTCTTAGATAAAATTCTTGAGGATTAGGATCACTGATGGTAGATGAGACTTTGGTTTTCTCCATGATTTTGTTGTGTTGTGATCTTCTTGTTACCATAAATTGTGGGTCATTGATGGGAGAGTTATATTGAGATTTGTAATGTTTGAACTATTTAGTTGACACAAATCTAGGTAAAAGGGATGCTCTAAGTATTTTTGGAGCAATGATGATAATGGGGGATGAAAAAATGGGTGATATGCAAAGTGATATTTGCAAATGTTTTGGGACAAGACCTTTGACTTGAGTTTGATGTTTTGATGTTAGGATAAAGGATGTTTATGAACTTGAGAATATTTAGGGTAGACTCATGACCTTCAAGATAAAATAGTCCAAAGATGATAACTAGCTTAGCTAGGTGCATGGAAAAGGATACATTTCACATACAGGTAAGTGAAAAAAGATGGTTCCCAAAAAGGGGGCTTAAGTGACCACCTTTTTTTCTTCTTCTGAAATTAGGAAATATTGACCTTGGATGTGAAATTGAAGATATGTACACTCAAAATTTTGAGATGGAACAAAAACAAGGATCGAAGTGCTTTGAGTCTACTTTCTAAACTACTAATTTATTTTGAAAATGGTTGAGATTAAGGGGTTCAAAAGAGGGACGTGCGTAAATTGGTGTTTTTTCTGTCAAAAAAATATAACATAGCAACTCTTGTACAACCCTAGCATGGTGAACCTTTTTATAGTATTTTAAAAATCGCTACACTCAGAAGTTAGCTAATAGTATGTAGTTGATATCTGATAGTTTTTTAATGAATATATGATTTTTTACTACTTTTCAAAGTGGACACTTCCTGAAAAATAAAATTTTGGCTGTGCTACCCCTATAAATTTTGGAAACTAATTGAATTTTTTTTAAAAATTGTAGAATGGAGTCTAGTTTCTAAAAATCTAATTTATTTGAAATTTTGATGAATGGTTAATTTATAACGAAAAAAACACTAAACACTGCTTTTTGCCAAAAAAGAGGCACACAAACAAATGAAATTATGGATGAAAGACTTAACATTGTTAAAAAGTGAAAAAAATTACATCCTTAGATAGCTAAGAGAGAACGTAACATTACCCAGATGTTCGATTTGTTTGATATTGAACCATGTACAATCCTGATGGTGAGCACAAACCCGATTATGTGAAATATTAAAGAATTTGCAAAAACACGTCTCTAGTAATTGGGAATGCCCTCCAAGCCTTTGGGTTGGTATTCCAAGGAAAATACCAATCCCAAGGCTTGGGGATTCCCAAAGCAAGATATACTGTGTGTGCGTTATAACATGAGCGAGTTATAACGTTCTCACGTTATATCTTTATTTTGACATGGTTTTTTGCGTTTGTGGGGAACATGTCTAGCAAGACATAATGTGAGTGTGGTATAACATGCTCACATTATGTCTTGCTTTATGTTAAATACTACTATATTGAATGTATGTTTATATATTTATACATTTGTATGTACATGTATGCTTGTATGTCATGTATGTATGTATGCCTCTATGTATCAATGCATGTATATTGTATGTATTCCTATATGTATGTAAGATTGTATCTACACATGTACATGTATGCTCGTATGTATGTAGGATTGTATGTACATATGTATTATGCTTGTATGTATGTATTTATTTATGTTTTTAGAGGGAGGGATAATTTTAAGAGAGAGATATCTAGAGTTGTGTAGGTAGGGTGGGAGGGATAGATAGAGAGAGGGGGAGAGAGAGATTTACCTAAGTAGGTTTCTAGAGGGAGAGACCTGAGAGAGAGGGAGTGGAAAAGAGTGGGAGGGAGATAAAGAGATATAGATATAGGGAGTGAGAGAGGGTGATATGGATTGATTGAATGAGAGGTATGTAGAAAGAGGGAGAGGGTAGATAGAGACAATTAGAGAGGGTAGGAAAGAGGGAGGGAGGGAGAGGTGAGATGTATAGATAGAGATAAATTGATAGGAGTTGAGGGTATAGGGTTGAGGGATTAGGGTGGAGGACCTATAGGGTTGATGGTTTCTAGGGTATTAGGGTTTAAGGTTTGAGGGATTAGGGTAAATGGTAGAGGTTATTGAGTTGAGGGTATAGGGTAGAAGGTTTAAGGGTTAAGGGTTAAAGGGTTTAGGGTTCAGGGTTTAGGGTTCAGGGTTTAGGGTTTAGGGTATATGGTTGAAGGATTAGGTTGAGGGTCCAATGTAAATGGTAGAGGGTTGAGGGTATAGGGTTGAGGGTCCAATGTATAGGGTAGAAGGTATAGGGGTTGAGGGAGTAGGGTTTAAGGGTTGAGGGTTGAGGGTAGAGGGTTGAGGGTTTAAGGGTTGAGGGATTAAGGGTTGAGGGTTTATAGATTAGGGTAGATATTTTTCTTAGATTTAAGGGTTTAAGGGTTGAGGTATTAAGGTTGAGGGATTGTGGTTTAGGGTAGAGGGTATTGGTTAGAGGGTAGAGGGTAGAGGGTAGAGTGTTTAAGGGTTGAGGGTTGAGGGTTGAAGGTTTAGGGTTTAGGGTTTAGGGTTTAGGGTTTAGGTTTGAGTGTTTAAGGGTTTAAGGGTTGAGGGATTAGGGTAGAGAGGGAGGGATGGATGGATGGATAGAGAGATGGAGGGAGAAGTGAGATAGAGAGAAGAAGAGAAGAGGAGGGAGAGACATAGACATATGAGGGTTGAGGATCCAATGTATAGGGTAGAGGGTTGATAATAGAGGGTATAGGGTATAGGGTTGATGACCTATAGGGTTGAGGGTACATGTGGTTGAAGGATTGGGGTTGAGATTCTAATGTATAGGGTAGAGGTTATTGGGGTTGAGGGTTTAGGGTTTAAGGGTTGAGGATTGAGGGATTAAGGGTTGAGGGTTGATAATTGATGATAAGGGTTTAATATATAGAGTAGAGGGTAGATGGTAGAGGGTAGAGGGTTTAAGGTTGAGGGTAGAGGATTGAGGGTATAAGGTTGGGAGAGTAGGGTTGAGGGTCCAATGTATATGGTAGAGGGCATAGGGGTTGATGGATTAGGGTTTAAGGTTTCAGGTATTAAGGGTCAAGATGGTTCAGGGATTAGGGTAGAGAGTTTACTAAATAGGTTTAAGGGTTTAAAGGTTAAAGGGTTAGGGTAGAGGGTATATGGTTTAAAGGTTTAGGGTTTAAGGGTTGAGGGTTGAGGGTTTAGGGTTTAGGGTTGAGTGTTTAAGGTTTTATAGGGTAGAGGGTAGAGGGTAGAGGGTTTAAGGGTTGAGGGTAGAGGATTGAGGGTATAGGGTTGGGGGATTAGGGTTGAGGGTCCAATTTATAGGGTAGAGAGTATAGGGGTTGAGGGATTAGGGTTTAAGAGTTGAGGAATTAAGGGTC